>CP136064.1:185926035-187188645 GCA_032622095.1 Siphonodentalium dalli | reverse complement strand
AAAGGAAATTGTTGACGGACACACGCACACACGGACGACGGACGCCAAGCCATGGCAATAGCTCAAACTTACAAAAGTTAAGCTAATGACAAAAATCCTGAAATATTGTTAATACCGGTGGTGGGGGGGGGGGGGGGGGGCATACCCCGGGCTATCTCCCCCCACCCTGGTTATCTTTGGGTTGGGGGGGGGGGGGGAGATACCCAGGCGCCGAGTATCTCCCCCCCCCCCCCCAGCACCTACATATGACAAAAATTAAACGTATGATTTTATTGCTTAATTTGCTTTATATAGTTATGAAATGGCGAGAAATTAACTTTATATGAGCAAAATTTGATAGAGTAAGAATTTGGGGTGGGGGAAAGATACCCAGGCCTGAGTATCTTCCCCCACCCAGCACCTACATATGACAAAAATTAAACATATGATTTTATTGCTTAATTTGCTTTATATATAGTCATGAAATGGCGAGAAATTAACTTTATGTAAGAACAATTTTATTGAGTAAGAATTTGGGGTGTGGGGGGGATACCCATGCCTGAGTATCTTCCCCACCCCCCCACACAGCAGCTACATATGACAAAAATTAGACGTATGATTTTATTGCTTTAAATAGTCATGATATGATCAGAAATTAACTTTTTATGACAAAAAGTTGATAGAGTAGGAATTTGGTGTGGGGGGAGAGGGCCTGAGTACCCCCCCCCCCCCCCCCCCCCCCCCCCCTCACCCAGCAGCAGAACTAAAAAAAATATATATATAAGTTTATCTCGCCATTTCATAACTATATACTTTAAAGCAAATTAAGCAATAAAATCATTACGTTTAATTTTTGTCATATGTAGGTGCTGGGGGGGGGGGGGGGGGGAAGATACTCAGGCGCCTGGGTATCTCCCCCCCCACCCCAAATTCTTACTCTAATCAAATTTTGCTCATATAAAGTTAATTTCTCGCCATTTCATGACTATATAAAGCAAATTAAGCAATAAAATCATATGTTTAATTTTTGTCATATGTAGCCGCTGGGTGGGGGGGGGGGGGGGGGGGAAATACTCAGGCTCTGGGTATCTCCCCCCCACCCCCAAATTCTTACTCTATCAAATTTTGCTCATATAAAGTTAATTTCTCGCCATTTCATAACTATATAAATCAAATTAAGCAATAAAATTATATGTTGAATTTTTGTCATATGTAGCCGCTGGGTGGTGGGGGATAAAATCTTAAGGTAATATTTTAGACATATTTATGCTATTGTGTGAGGGGTTAAGTTACCCAGGGCGGGTGGGGGGGGGGGGATGATACCCAGGGGGGGAGATAAACTGTTACATGTAACACGATATCTTGAAGATATCTTGTTACACCGGTACTATAGAACGAAGAGGCCGATCACGATCGGCAGATGTTTAACCCATCCCTTGGCGATTGTAAATTGTTATGATCGGAATCATAATATTTTAATGTTGAATTATACTGTTATTATATAAAGTAGTGTTAGACAAATTTACATAATAACCAGTAATAACACAAATTATTGGAATTTATGAGTCAAAATAGAAGGGGTTAATATAACATATAAAATCTAGAGCCTGTCAGCACTATCATAGTGTAAGCAGTTCTATTCATGTTGTTGCAAATTGCCATGTGAGAAAATAATATAGTTATTTATTTAATGGAAAAGGTCAAAAGACATGGAATGGGTAAAAGGGGTTAAGTCACCTATATCTGCCCTGTTTGATCCAATGTAGTCCCATCATACAAGAACTTAGAGAGCTTCATTGGTCTAGTTAAATAAATTCACATGGCTTAGTTGTGGTTAAAAAGATAGCTAAATCAATTTATCCAATAATTTACTAATCTGTGTCTCTTATACATAGAGCTAATGTATGAGGGCTATAAATAACTCTCAAAGCAATAAACCATTTGTCTTTTATCTCTCTCACAGAGAAGCAGATATTCATTAATTGTAAGTTACTGGGGTTATAATCTGGATAAATCTTAGTTGAAAAAGGGCCATAACTCTGGTATAAAATATCGGATCTCACCCATATTCAATCTCGATCTGTATTTTGGGTTGAGAAACTCACATACCAAATTTGGTTCCTATCAGTTGAAAAATGGTTGATTTATAGAAGAATGCATGAATTCTATGTCAAAGGGCCATAATTCCATTAAAAAATATTGGATCAAACCCCATATTCGAACTGAATCTGTATTTTGGGCTGAGAAACTTGCATACTAAATTTGGTTCCGATCAGATAATTTTTTTTTTTAGTTATGGCAGCATGCATGAATTCTAAGTCGAAAAAGGGCCATAACTCTGTAAAAAAAACTCGGATCAAACCCATATTCGAACTCGATCTGTATTTTGTGCTGAGAAATTCATATACAAATTTTGGTTCCGATCAGATAAAAAATATTTCAGTTATCGCACCATGCGGTAAAGTGTCTACAGACAGACAGACGGACGGACTAACGACGAGTGGTTAATACGGTCAACGACACTATGTTTACCATACTATGGTATGGGTAAACATAAAAATCATGAATTCAGGAAAAAAATCATGAAAAATGACATCCCTGAGACACTGGCTATGTTACCATTACTGATATGTACATAAGATTAAAGGTACTCAATCCGATAAAACTCCTCTCAATTACTATTTCAATGGCTTCGGGGGGTCAAAAATATTTGATTCGAGTCGATGAAGTCACCCATCAAAGCTCAGATTTGTTAGATATCGATTTTAGTAATCTATTATTTTTCATTATCGGGAATTCTTTCTGGCCCAGAAGACAGTCAAAATTTCGTTATTATTACCACTTGATTATAGAGTTATCCATCCTTGTCTGTTTGAATAGAGTTTTGGCGTAAAATCTCGAGCAGGTTACCAAATTGACGGCAGTTATTAGTACTCATCTCGAGCAATTAACAAATTTCAAAAATAAATATCTAATAGCTTTGTTTGATGGGTTCCTCGACTCGAATCTTATATTTTTTACCCCCAAAGCCAAAGAAATAGTAATATAGGACCCTCTGATCGGATTGTTGTTGTTGGAATCTGTTGAGATGGGGACCCTCTTTACGGATTGAGTACCTTTAAGCCTTTTCAAAACATAGTTTCAAATATTTGTACCTCAAAGTAGTATGTCAGTACCTGTACTATTACTAATATGATCATAAGAGGTAAACTTTTCGGAACATATTAATTACAACAAGCGAGTCGCAGACGGCGGTATCCCCCGCCAAAATGTGCAGTTGGGGAAGTGCATTCTCAATAATGTTTGTGTTCTCAGTATGTGCTAAACAAGAGGTGGGATTTTGTCAAAAAGCCTGGCTTGCGAACTCATTTTAGGTACTGGTCATGGGAATGAATATACCAATAAACAGAGTCCAATAACTCGGCTGAAAATATCCGGGCCGGACCTGGTTTGTGAACTCGTTCTAGATACTGGTCATGTGAACTCATATACCAAAAATAAATCCGTTGACATTTCGTTGCCTGAGAACTATAATGTCGTAAGTCCATTTTGGCGGGAAAATGAGATATTGGTATCGTTGGAATCGTTCTCGGAATTCTCTTTCGAATGATGCACATGAAACGTGCATTCACACCCAGTATACACGTTAAATGATGTGCAATATTGTTGTAAGTCCATGTGCGCAATATTTTTTCCGTTCTATAATGTCGTATCTCCTTGGCCAATTGCATCAACCACAATCGTCACGTGGGCAGACTTTGACGAATGGCTGATTCGGAAGTTTGGATGAAAAGGGTATCGCGAGAAAATCATATTTTTTCAATATTTATCTCACGCTTGTTAATTAGTGGTTTGCTATGTTGTATTTAGAAATGTTTAGTCGAATAACTATGTCTGTTTTAACGGCATGGTATTAGATATGAAGCATCTTATGTGCAATACTGGAGATACGACAATATTGCACTGACGTTAATGCAAGCTCCAGTTCGCTCGTTGTGACGTTATGGAGATACGACATTAAAGCACGTATGGTTGTTGCAAGTCTTCTATACATAATGTATATTTTCTCAATAGTATACACGTCATGGTGTACCTAGGTACTTTTCTAATAAACCCAGTAGAGTGTCCTTGTACCTCAGCACCATACCCTCGTACCAATCATGATGTACCTGAGTAAACCGTGGGTTGTCCCCTAGTACATACATTGTACATTTAGTGTTCACAATGCCACAGTACACCACATTACACCATGCTACATAATAGAACAAACCTTGGCATACCAGAGTACATGGTCTTTGTCCTCAGACGTGTACCGCGGTTTTATGGTTTAAAATAGCCAAGTATATGATACTAGGGTGTTAACGGGTCAGGTAATATCCTTGTATACTGGGTCTTTTATATTAAAACACCAAGTATACAAGGGTATTACCCAGGTATACGAGACTAACAATGCACCCGAAATGTATGAGTGTATTAAACAACCAAGTATATGAGGGTATTAAAACACCGTAAAAATGCCTTTTTCAGTATTTGAACTTCCAGAATAATTTCAACATATCTTTCAGTCTGATATTTCAATTTGCTAATATCTAATATTCAACCCCCCCTAAACATGTATATGTCGTTTAAAAAAACGGAATGTATCATTATTGGTTCGTCCGTCCGTCCGTCTAACCGAATGACCGTTCGCTTTTTTGTGTTTCCCGATGATAACTTTATTGAGGATGGACTGAATTCAATGAAATTGGTACTGTCACAAAATATAGGTCCAGTTCGAATTTCAACCAAAAGGGCCAGTAACTCTGGTAAAATTCCGCTATCTAATTTTCACCAGAGTTACGGGCCCTTTTAGCTGAAATGTGCACTCAATTGTCGTTTCCGGATGATAATTTTAGTAAGTTTGTAATGATTGGAATGAAATTTGGTATGTGAGATTACTAGCATACAATATACAGGTCTATTCTTACCGAAATGAAGGTCATTGTTGACTTAGAATTCGCCAATTAGTTTGATTTTCCGGAAGATAACTTTTGTCTTGCTGTTTTCAAATTTAGTACATGTATATGAAAATACAGGTCGTTCAACTTTAGGTTCCATCCGTCTATTTTAACTGGAGTATTGGTCCTTCTTGGGCATATTCGTCCACCATGACATCATAAAGTATCATTAAATATCGTATCATAACGGCCTCATAACCCCCAGAACGCGATATTTTGTTTGGGAACGGATGGGACAAGAAATCCTGGCAAACGCCTAGAAACTAAATGCTGTCCATTTTTCTGGGGCCAAGGATACAGAATTATGTCTATTTTTTCTGAAGGGGGGGGGGGGGGGGTGTGTGATTTTGATTAGGGACGTTGTTTTATTCCAGGTAGGATGCTCCGGGTATATTAGATCTTCCTGACGAAATCATCACCATCATTTTAGAAAACATCTCATTGTACGAGCTTGTGACCAATGTTTCACTGACTTGCAAACGCATCAACAGTATCGTAAGAGATTCTTCTCAGTTATGGAAAATCTTCGCGTTCCCGTATGTTTTGATGTTGGGTGCACAGGGCCTTCAGATCATGAGAGATTCAAAATCATTCCGTCGATTCGAGATAGCTTACGCAACGACAGACGCCCCTGTTCAGGACATTGAATTCTGTATCACCCGCGGCTTAATTCAAGCCAATAAACTGATTTTTTTAAACATAACTGGATGTGCAATCGGAACTCTGCTTTTTACCAGCATTGCATAACTTATAGAGTTCCTCGACAAATCAGACTGTCTGAACATATCCGACGAAAAAAAATTATTCATCAAGAACTGTGCTGCACTACGTTCTGTGTACGTTTCTTTCACTAAAGTGACACCTGCCCAAATAACTGCACTCTATGACGCACACTTGTGCGTATGTGGTGCAATATAAGATCAAACACGTCAGAACCATCAAATATCGTTCATCAATCATACTATCTTCTCCCGTGGTGACCTATTTCTGAAAATACCAGCTGCGTCCCATCATTCATAGATGCTAGGGTTGTGTACCTGCCCAAATAACACCACTGCATGACGCACAGTTGTGCGTATGTGGTGCAATATAAGGTCAAACACGTCAGAACCATCAAATATCGTGATCGCACATAGTATCTTCTCCCGTGATGACATATTTCTGAAAATCCCAGCTGCGTCCCATCATTTTTAGTTGCTAGGGTGGTGCAGCTGCCCAAATAACTGCACTCTATGACGCACATTTGTGCATATGTGGTGCAATATAAGATCAAACACTTCAGAACCATCAAATATCGTTCATCAATCATAGTATCTTCTCCGGTGGTGACCTATTTCTGAAAATCCCAGCTGCGTCCCATCATTTTTAGAGGCTTGGCTGGTGTACCTGCCCAAATAACCACACATAATGACGCACTATTGTGCGTAGATCGTGCAATATAGCCGTCAGAACCATCAACTCTCGTGGTCACGCATAGTATCTGATCCTGTGATCACATATTTCTGAAAATCCCAGATGCGTCCCATCATCATTACTCATTAGATGCTTTGGTGGAGTGCCTGCCCAAATAACTGCACTTTATGACTCTTAGAGGTGGGTTGGTGGTGCAATATAGCTTCAGATGCACCGAGTACCATGAAATCACGTGATTAAATTATAGTATCTCTTGAAAATGACAGTTGCGTCCATCATTTCTAGGTGCGTGGATGATAGACCTACTCAAATAACTTAACTTTATGACCCATAGTTGTGCGTAGGTGGTGAACTACATTTCCAGGTATTCATCCATGCAGTTAAAAGGCATTGCCACCCCCAACATTGAGCCCGTATTTCCGTTATCACACCACTGCCTTAATTATAAGAAAACCCCCACAGACTCCATTTTCGGTCCTTGTGTCCAACATAAGTATGCCCCAATGCAAAGTAGCAATTTTTGGCAAATACCCCTGCATTAAAAGCAGTAGCCCCATGCACAGGGTCCCCACTTTGATACACCCCTGCATTAAACAGTTGTTCGCCCCTACAAACACACAGCCCTGTATTAAATAGAAACGTTCCTGCCCAAAACACTTTATTTCTAATTATTTATCAATGTAATAGAAAGTATCCCCCACATAGACCCCCATTTCCGGAGACACATCCCTTCATTAAACATAAGTATGCCGCCCATCCGAACCACAATTAAGGTACTATCGTCCCTGTATTAAAAAGCCGGGGTCATAACCGAATTATACATCCCTGCATCAAATAGAAGCGCTCCCATTCAAAACACAGGCTTCATTTCAAGTATTCACTCTCGTGTCGAACGGAATTCCTACCCCCCCCATTAAGTGCCCCCATTTCCAGTAATACAACACTGCATTAAATATATGTAGCCCCAGATAAACCATTACCGCCAATGTGTCCTTGTATCCAACATGAGTATGCCCCAACACAAAATAGCCATTTGCTGTGGCTATCCACGTATAGAAAACAGTACCCCGGCGCACAGTGTACCCATTTTGTTACGTCCCTGAATTAAACACTAGAGCGCCCCCACCCACACACACACATATCGGTGATAGTTAGAAGTGTTTCTACCCAACAAAGTCTTCATTTCCGATTATTTATCAATGTAATATAAGATATTGCCCCCCCCCCCCCACATAGAGCCCACATTTCATTTGACACATCCCTGTTTAAACATAAGGACCCCCCCCCCCCCCCCCCCCCCCCCCAAAAAAAACCAAACCCCATATGAGGCGCTACGTCCCCGTATTAAATAGTCGCGGACATACATGTATACTCAATAGTTCGATAGAGTAACGTATGTGAACACGCGTATATATGTACGTTACCAGATCGCGCCGATCGCGGCTGGGCGCGGGGCGCATTGTGAGTATTATATTACAGACAGTATTGCACACATAACATATATATGCATATGTATGCAAGAGTGTCGTATCTCCTTCGACATTATAATCCGGAATCGTGACGACTATTATTTGCGCAGAATGTCGTATCTCCAAACACGTTTTCGTCATTTAATCGTAAACGAACAAATAATTAGTCACGATTTTCCACACTAGTGTATATATTGATGTTTTCCATCATATGGTCACGATTTCCAATATGTACAAACTGTTTATATCCGGAAACAGACCATCCGAAATTTCAAACTCGATTTTATCGGGAAATGGAAAAATGGACTTACGACATTATAGTTCTCAGGCAACGATTTGTGGAAATGAGCCCTGTGCCGTCGTCCATTTGCACACAAAAAATCTTTGAAATCCATTGACAATTGTTTAAGTTATGACTCTTACAAATTTGGGACGGACGGACGGAACCCATTCCTATATCCCCCGCAAATTTCATTTGGCGGGGGATAAATATGCATAGCTCCAAATGTACGACAGTATCAAAAGTTGAAAACGTATTCAAATATGACTTGTTTCCCCCCAAATTTTAGGGCCCTTAAAGCCACCCTTTCATGGTCAGTATATTGTATGTAAATGAATAGATAGTCGTCTGTAGGATCACTGTAATAAGTTAAAGACATATTATGGACTTGTTGGAGTGTGTGAAACTGATAAGTTAGTACTCCAGCACAATGCCAAACTGGAGAATGTAGCATTCTACTAACATCACTGAAAATTTCATAGAAATCGACCATACCACTCCATAGAAAACATCATCTGAACTATTCACAATTGTACATATTTACATCTCGATACGGGACGCCACAATCCACAATAAATTAACACAAATGATTTTGCCATCGAGAGTCATTGCATTTGATTGATATATAAGAATGGCGATGTGTGCGGTCAAATTGGATTAATATTCCTAAAAATAACAACTTTGAGCATGATTATTCTCCATTTCTATTTCATCACCCTACCGGAGTGTTTCACATGTATCATGAAAAATTATATTATTATTATACATGTACCAATAAGTAATATACCAAGTACCATGGTAATATCACTTTACCATGGCAGTACCACCATAGTACCATGGTGCTTTGCCAGGATATACAGTAATACCCTAAATAATCAACACCTTAACACAGCCGAATTATGTGTAATTTTTCAGGATGTAGTCAGAAATATGGCTTGTTGCCATTCACCGGAAAGCTCTCATAGAGAACTTTCCGATGAAATTGCAACAAGCCATATTTCCATCTAAATCCTGAAAAATTACCCATAATTCTGCTGTGGTTAAGGAGTCGATTATTTAGGGCATTACTGTAAGCAGACGACAGACTGCCGAAAAGATATTACAAATTCAGAAGGAGTCCTATTCATTGGTGGGAAAAGTTCAGATAACAAGTGACATGTTTGGCATACAGTAACATATATTAAATTCATTTATAAAAGATAGATTTATTTGCAATATTGTATTTATTCCAATAGCAAACTTATTATCTGCGATTGAAAGCACTGCATTATAACACAACATACGCAACGTACCCCTGTGAATGGTTTATCACAGACTATGGTTCGCAATGGACCAATGCAAATTAGTCGCCTGAATGCTACTTCAGCTGTGGCAATATGCCAGATAGTGGAGTTGATTCTGTAGATCATGGATATCACCAGCGATTTCTCACACATTATACTTTGAATCCTGAATGAATGGCTGCCACACCAAAAGTCAGATTCTCATAAGAAACCATCCTGAATCCTGCTTTTCTGATCATGCTTGCAAACTTCTCCTAAAAAAAAGGAAAATAGATAGAAAAGGGCCTTTATCATAATACAGTAATGCTCTAAATAATCGACTCCTTAAATTGTGGGTAATTTTTCAGGATTTAGTCGGAAATATGGCTTGTTGCCATTCATCGGAAAGCTCTCACCGAGAGCTTTCCGATGAATGGTAACATGCCATATTGTCAGTAGTGCTCTAAATAATCGACTTCTTAACCACATCATAATTATGGGTAACTTTTCAGGATTTAGACGGAAATATGGCTTGTTACCTACCATTCATCGGAAAGCTCTCAGTGAGAGTTAAGGAGTCAATTATTTAGAGCATTAATGTATCATTGCTCTGACCTTTTGTAATTTTGACCTTCATGATTTGATCAGAATTTGTTCAACTGTTTGTTGATAAAATGACTACCAACAGTATGTTTAGTATTGTTTACATAACAAAAGTTTTAACATGCCAGGTCTTGTCATTGAAGAGTTATCAATTATAAAAATAAAAACAAAGTCTATCTATTTTTCTATGTTCTTCTTAGAAATGATGTAGGGCCCTGCGAATCGGGGGTTTACATTTCGAATCGAATCTCGAATCAGGTAAAAGATTCAAAAATTACAAAGATAGGCCAGTACGAGTTTTCGAAAAATCCAATCGACCCCGCACTTCCGAGCCCACGAGATCTCTTGCTATTTTCGTTTGCAATGACCCCTGGGACACATTGCACGGGTGTGCGATTTTTTATTCCGGATTGGCACGGTCCTTTAAAATAGGTTTTAATGCTTTTTAAAGCTATTTTTTACATAATTCGATAAATCGACCATAGATTCGTTACACAACTTTCCCTGGAGATCATGAGATTATTTTCGTGACCGAAATAAATTGATAGAATGAAATAAGCCAATCTTTGTGCCATATAGTTATAACGGTGGCCCTAAAATTGAATTTATTGATTTTTTCTTCGAAATTTCAGGCGTTTTTCAGAAATATGATGACGAAACAGGTCGATAACTGCATAACAGGCGGGGGAATATCGTCGCAATTGGTATAAAAAACTTCTGTTGACATTTGTCCACAAATAAATATAGATATATATCATGCGATCCATGTGAATCGGTAACAGGGGCATAAAACTTAACCCCCCCCCCATAAAGCCCGAAAATCGCGAATGCACATGTTGTGTCAGTAACGTCTCATTTTCGATGCACATATGCTAGTTTCCACATACTAATACAAAAAAATGCTCTATAGGAACCAATACTGAGCAAAAGAGAGCATGAACATTAAAATTGAATTATAAATGATGCTCATTGTCGATTTTTTTGCTCAAAATTTCAAGTAATTTAGTTGCACCGAAGTATGCAAAGCGCTTAACTAAAGCGCTACCTTCACCAAATACAGAATCTATACATATACCTATATTCTAATATATATTTATGATATGCCGTGATCAATTATTTGTTCAAAACTTCATGATGCTGCTGTCAGGATACAGAATAGATTGACGAGTGATACGGCGTCCCATACTTTCAATATATGGTGACAGTTTATGCCACACGCTGTTTCTTGACGATCAAAATTATACATCGTTATCATTCAAAATGGACAGAATGGTAAGTAATATTTTCGTCATACATAAAAGATACCAGTAGTAAACACAGCTGCACAAATTGGAATGCATGTCATACCTTCAGCGGCGAGAAAATACATATTAAAGAACACAAAAGCGTCAAACCGAAAGTAGAAAATATGACAGCCGAGTACCTGCTCCCGCATTCCTTTCTTGTTAAAAAACTACGGAAAGGCAGAGAGACAACAATGCACGATTCCTTTACCTTGAGGCAATTAATAAGACTTTCACCTTCTGAAGCTATCATGCATACATTTTAAAAAGATGTGGGCACACAGCTTAAATTTCGCCGATATCTCTTAGTGGCTTCTCATCGTTTGCCCAATTGACTATATAGATTGTAGTATATATTCGAGCAGATTGTAATAACCATGAAATGCCTTTGAAAATAAATGTTTCGAGTAACATATTTATTATTTCTTCTCTTCGTATCTATTCACAGGTGTGATTGATAACGAAATGGACAGCGATGACAGTCCGGTGAAAGTTCCAGCTAAACTACGCAATGTGACGACAGACTACAGCAAATGTGTCATCTGCCAAATAAAAGCGGGGAAGCTGCCTGCCCTCGAACCAAAAAGCATCGACACGCTGAAGGAAGCTGCTATATGTCATCAAGACAATACCTTCTTCAGGCTTCGGATCGACTTTGATGTTTTGCATACAAAAAATCCCCTCTGGCATGACAGCTGCAGGTCTTCTTGGGCAAAAAAGGATGTATATGAGGCGGCACGGCTCCGGCGAATTGCGGATTCAAAAGCTCAGACAGAAAAACAAGGGACTGAGAAACGACGAAAAGCAAGAACAACATTCAACTACAAAGAGTTGTGTATTATTTGTACAAAAACTCGGGATCGGAAGGGGAACAAAAAACTGTCGCTATTCGAAACAGCAGATAGAGCGAATAAGTTGTACGATGCCACCAAAGATATTGAAGACGATGAACTGATTCTCAGGATTCGCGGCCCAGGGGATGGTGCGGCTGATCTTGTTGCGTGTGACGGGCGTTATCATAAAATTTGTATGGACGATGTTCGGTCGAAATCGCGAACCTCGAAACCGCGGACATCTCTCCCAAAAGGTCCAAGTGTTGATGATCCTATACCAACCGTCTACGATAGCGTATATAGTCAACTAGAATTGGAACTGATGCAGCAGAAGAAAGTTCTATTAGCAGAAAAAGTGTATAATAAATTGCGAGCGGCGATAGGGAACACAGGAGTAGATGATCCTTCAATGCACGACAACAGGTCGATAAAGAAACGTTTAAAGGACCACTTTGGCGATATAATTAGCTTCTGGCAACAGTCTGGCAGAAGTGATTTGATGTGCAGCAGCGAAATATCCGTCGGAAATGCGCTTCATGCGGCTGTGCAACAGAAAAAAAGATCTTCAGATGTATCGTTTGTATTCGGGGACGCTAAAGATATCGATGACATTGGTCGTGATCGTCTTATGTTCCATGCAGCGACATTGATACGGACATTAATTGCCATATCAAAGGGTTCACACCTGGTGATATATCAGATGCAAAAGCGTCGGAAATGGTGAACGATGAGCTATTTCTTTTCATTGTGCGCATATTATCACCCGCTTCAATGACTCATGACAAGTTGCTTTCTCTGACCAGACGTGATGTTGAACAGAACAAGAGTGTTAACAGAAACGTTCTTTCTGTAGCGCAGGACCCCTTCTTCATTGGGACTTCGTCCAGAGTGAAAACCCCGAAGCACGTCGGTTTGGGTCTGTCAGTATACCACTGGACTCGAATGAGAATGCTAATAAATGTTCTAAATCGACATGGGATGTGTATCAGTTACAACGACATACAAACAATTTTATCAGTGTGGACAGATATACAAACTGCTGGTGAAAGTTGTGTTGTGCCAACTAACATTGATGTGGGATTTTTCACCCACGCCGCAGCCGATAATTTCGAACAAAAAGCTGAGAGACTAGATGGAACATTTTCGGATGTTATGAACATTGTCATCTTTCAAAGCAGAGTTCTTAGCCAGAAGCAGAAACATGTATCTGAACAGGAAGGAACTTCGGTAAACATGAACACTATTCTTGAATGCCCTAACATTAACGTTAAACGTGCATCTCCAGTTCATTTGAAGGGGTTGCTGACTTCTTTGCCTATTTTGACACCCGAGAAACCTGATTTAAATCCAGTTGATATTGCGTGGGTCACAGCGAGAGCTTTCAGCAACACACTTTTCGATTTGAGTGTCGGCGAACAGATTATACCAGGGTGGACTGTTATGCATATGAAGCTAGCATCGAAGATCCAAGGACCCGCAACAAACGTTGGATACTGTAGAAATGTGTCTGCTCCTCCAAATGACTTTGACACCGTCTTCACTGTTCTCATGCGGCTCTCAGAAGTATTCAGGAGGATTGGTCTTGACTATTGTGTGATTACATTTGACGAGGCATTATACTCAAAAGCACAGCTGATCAAGTGTAGGAATAGCGAGCTCTTCCCTCGATTGGTGTTGAGACTTGGTGGATTCCATCGTGCGCTCAATTTCCAAGGGATAATAGGTAAACGAATGCAGGATTCTGGAATTGAGGAAATGGTCATGGAATCTGAAATTTATGGTTCAAATATAACAGGAAAGGTGTTGGCCGGTAAATCATACAATAGAGGAATGAGAATGCATAAACTGTTATTCGACGCCTTGCTGAGATTAGAAATAGTTGAGTTTCTTAACTCCTTAGATCCTACAGTGCTGAACAATATCAGAGACAAAATGCAGATCCCAATGGATGATCTGGTGATGATCTTCAGTAGCGTTGTTACTGACCCCATTGAAGAGGATGTGCTTAAAACTATGAATCATGTGACATCATCAATGGGTGAATTCCACGACCTATTCTCCAACTTTAGGTCGCGTTGCTGCGAACTTTCAGCCACGTTCGCATTTTGGGACGAATATCTAAGTATGGTGCAGTGCCTGTTGAACTATGTTGCAGCCGAGAGAAACTCTGATTTCGCAAACCACTTGGATATGTTTGCGAAAATGATCCTGTATGACTTCATGTATGACCACTTGAACTACGCACGTTGGGGATGTCTATACCTTGCAGAGATGAGCACCCTGGAAGATTTGCATCCAGATGTGTACACTGCTATGGGTCAGGGGCTTCATACAATCCGCCGTTCTCGAAACGTGTCGGCAACATTCAATGGTGTATGGTCCGACCAGGGAATTGAGCAAACGCTCAATAGAGATTGTGGTACCGAGGGATTCTTGAAAGGCACATTTCGAAGTGACAAGGCCATCGAGCGTCATTATCTTACAGCACATCTAAGAGCGGAAGTAATGTCGAACCTACTTACAATGTGTGATCTGAATGCTGGGTCAGCTTCACTCCACAGGGAAGATACCCAATCTAGAACCATTGCGGATGAAAGTAAAGTTCGGGCCATCATGGAGAAAGTTGATTCAGGATTGACTAATCCATTTAAGGTTGATAACGACGCAAGCGAGGATTCGCCCATGCCACTGGTCAATATCGCTACAGGCGTGGTACTTCCTAACGAGCCTCACTCCGAAGAACTCTTGTCGTCCTTTGAAACTGGGAAGGAAAGAAAGAAAACATTTGTTGCAGATAGGCTAGACAGTGACACAGTGGACATTATGGACCCGATTCGCAAATCTAAAACGAAAACATTTGCATCAATGCGGAAACCAATCAAGATGACATCCGCGAAGAAACAGGTGACCATTCTTAATACTGATCGTCACTTCCTGGCGAGAATCCTGGTCATTGCCAACGACAGGAAGATTCAACTAGACAAATGTTTCTGTTATGAACTATCACCTGTCCCACTGTCGATATTCAACATCGATGGAACTATGCGTTCTGGAACAAAAAGTGATCTTCTCCATCTTCTAGAAGACAAGATCAGTGACAGTTCGCATCTGGAACCGAAGAGCATCGACATGTGGGTGTTTGATTTTATGGCAATTGTCCAGATGATATGTGGCAGTGCAAGTTCGAAACCTGACACTGTTGGAGATCTATTTAACACTGTTGAACGTTTAGTGCTCTCAAAACTAACTTCGACGTGCAAGGTTGTTGCCGTAGTCGCAGATCGTTATGATAATGCTGATTCCATCAAGTCTTCTGAACGATCAAAGAGGTCAGCACAAGGCAGCCTCTCTGAGCGAGTGTTCAAGACAGGTGACACTCGTCTGCCCTCGAACTTGACAAAAATGCTTGCCAACTCGAAGACGAACAGTAATTTAGTGGAGTATATCTACGTTCAACTGGAATCACACCTGGCTGCTAGATTACTTAATGGGCAAAAAGTTTATTTGGCGGGTGGATTCACATAAGGAAGAAGATGTGTGATGGTAGATGTCGTCGGACCAAACAGCTGTCCAGATTTGAATTCTGATCACGAAGAGGCTGACTCTCGAATGTTTGTCCATGTCGCCTATTCTATTGAACGAGATGGAATTAAGTCGGCGGCTATCTGGAGCCCTGATAGTGATGTTGCTGTGCTAGGTTTGCACCACTTCCAATTCTTACGTCTCAATGAGCTGTTCTTCCACACTGGTGTAAAACAGAAGAAACGATTTGTAGCTCTCCATGACATCGCGAGAGAACTCGGATCAGACATGTGTAAAGCGCTTCCAGCTTTACATGCGTTGACTGGCTGCGATACCACCAGTTACTTCATACAGCACGGAAAGAAATGCGCCATGTCAACTGCGGAAAAGCACGAAGAGATAACGAATATCATATCAGTTCACGTTGGTGAAGATCCTGCGCACCTGTCGGACTAGGAAAAGAAGCATGCGAATCGTTTGTATGTGCCATGTATACGGGCTCTGATAAGATCAAATCAGTCGACGAGGCAAGATTCAGGCTGTTCACAAAGAAGCAGCCACCAAGCGACCGATTGCCACCAACAAAGAATAGTCTCAAACACCATATTCAACGAGTTAATTATCAATCCTATATATGGAGGCATGCAACGAGTCCTGTATTGAGTCTTCTGTCTCCTGGTGGTTGTGGTTGGAAGGTGGGAGAACAGCACCTAGACCCAGTGATGTCACTCGTGGACCCGGCTCCAAAAGAATTGGTTGAGTTTACTCGATGCACATGCAAAACTAATTGTTCCACTAAAAGATGTGGCTGCAAAAAACACAATCTCACATGCACCAGGATGTGTGGATGCGACGACGACACTTGCGAAAACAGAGATAACGGGAATAGCGTTTCGGATGATGAGAGTACAGATGAGGAAGACGTGATGGTAGAATAGTACGCAGCCAACTGATGGACAATCCTATGTTTCGTGATATACATTGTATACACAACACTTATTATTCAAGAAACTCTTTTTCTGGGTTGAATAATGTCTTGTCTAACGAAAAAGAAGAACATAAAAACCGAAATTACACTTCCAACTAATCACAAATATGCCAACTGTGTATCCGTATTCTGGTTCGTATATTTGCGGATATTACGAAATTGGGGGGGGGGGGTCAACTTTGGAGCCTTAATTATGATTATAAGAACATCCACACGAAGCTCATATACATAGTTTGGAACAATATATCCAGGGAAGTTATTATGCTATGAATTATCATCAGAAATCAATACTGTGCCCGAGAAAATTCAATTTTATCAACAGAAAACTTTGAAAATTGGATGTCCCATTCGCTTTTTTGGGTGGTATTTATAGTGGAAAGTTGTAAATTGGTCGGTTCCGGTGAGAAAATATCTAGCATATATATTCAGAATATTATTCTGCAACTTATAATACAGCGCCCGATAATTAATGTAACCCTTTCACAAAACAATATCTTAATTGGTCAATTTCAGTTATCTGCGAGCGTTTATGGGGGAGGGTTAAGTTTTTGGATACTGAGTGGGTACCTGCAGGATAATTACGGTTATGTCACATATTTTCTGAAATCGAGATATCTCAGGAGGTTTTTGGTTTTTGTGTCATCTGAATAACTTATCAAGCGTCCGATAAATTGTCATTAGTTCGCAGGACAAAAAACGAAAATTGAGTGATTTTTTTAGATTTTTTCTCAAAATACCCGAAAAGTTGACTTTATGTTATATATTTCATAACTGTTTCGCCAAACATTTGAATATGTTGATATTACTGTTCGAAAAATGTCACATTCGTCGGCGTTTAGTGAAAACTGGTGTTCTCCTAAGATATATTCATATTTGCGTATTTTCGGGCTCAGAAACTCACAAAAGTCAATATTTTTCATAGCAGCCAATCCAGAATCAAAAATCGCACACCCATGGCATATGTACCAAAGGTAGTTTAACAACCTGGGACATGATTTTCTCGAGGGCTCGGAAGTGCGGGGTATCTCAAAAACTAGAGGCTTTCTGAGAATCTCGTACTGGCCTAAAGAACCTTGTCTCGGGTGTATCAAGTCTGAAGAGATGGAACATGTACAGTTTTGGCAACATTAAAATTGGTAGATGTAGTGAATAGGAAAAGCTCATAATAAGTAATGGTCAATGGATTTTGTAAAATTACCTGACCATAATAATGATTCTTCTGCGCAATATACTTTACAATAATACGAAGATATCATAAGCAATAAGAAATACAGTAAGCTATAGAATGCAGCTCATTTTCATCAAATATACCAATGGATGAGAATCATAAATGGGGGTTAACTCTTTATAATGTACTTCCGAACTTTCATAGTTGGCAAACTTTGTGCGGTGTACTGAAACATGTGATTTTAATTGTATCATTCGGAACTCCTTGACCTATTACAGTACCCGTATACAGAGTGGAGACTGGCGAGGTTTCCACTTAACCCTTTGAGTGCCAGGTCGATTTTTGTATCAACCCATATACCCTGTGCCAATGCATTCTCTTATATATGCGAGTCGACCATAGGTCGCCTCACATATATAAGAGAATGCATTGACCTAACAATTTTTTTAATTTTTTTTTTACAATTTTTTACAATTTTTATAATTTATTCTTATATTCTTTAACAGACTTATTTTGTAGGTTTAGGGCCGATGAGATCGGCCCCTGGCACTCAAAGGGTTAATGCATTTGTGTGTAATTCTTATGTCATCTTATAAAGATTGGGCAGTCTATCTATAGATCATTTGTGACTGTGTTATCTGTATGTTCGATAGTATAGCAAAGTTTCTTAGCACAGGAGCAGTGTGGTATGTACTCTGTAGTCTATAAAAAACAATGGGAATGCACCTGATGGAAAAGATTCAATAAAATTTGAATCAGGGAAGCCAATTTAGAGTTGTTTCGAATCAGACAAGATTCGGACTGACATCGAATCTATTCGCAGGGCCCTAAAATGATGGTTGTACATACTTTCATGGTTTTTCAGTTTATAACTGTGAGTGCTTTATGTCTCTTTAATAAAAGTAAATATAACTTAATTAGCTTGCGGTTTTATGACAACTATTAAACCTTTCATGATGGGAGCTGAGCTGGTGCAGCATTAAATGTCATGTGCCAGTCTCCCATATGGAGTCTCGTATATATAAGAGAATGCACTGGCTTACAAGGTCAAGGTAAATATTCTTAGGCCAATGTATTCTCTGATATATGCAAGGCTCCATTTGGGAGACTTGCATATATAAGAGAATGCTTTGGCACAGGGTTTTCGCAAAATTTCAGGAAGCTCCAGTCATGAAAGGGTTAAGTTATAATTCCACAGGGCACAGTGATGACAAGGGAGAACATAACACCTGTTGATTTGGCTTCCTACATCCATAATTTCTATTACATATTTTGTTATCAGTATGGATGCCGCTAAAATACAAGGTTGTGTAACTACATCTATGTTCCACAACAAACCTGAATTTATTTTGCCTGTCATTTGTAGAATGAGGTCCCCAGAGGGTAAATTTAATAGTGACGCTAAGCCGCATAGTGGGCTAGCATCACTAAATTCACCCCTGATCTTCTCTGGAAAGTTTCTTTATTATAAAATTTCTATAGAAACTTAAGATTCTATTTCTTTTATAGTATAGTTTCTCAATATCCCAAATTGACAGACGACACATTGCATAATCAAGGTTCCCAATAGGTATACATCACAATATTCACCATTTGGAAGTATCACTAAATTCACTTTCTGGGAACCTCATTCTGCAAATGACAGGCACACTAAACTCAGACTTGAGCTCCACCACCCCTGCAATGCAAAACCATTTACTTAACCCTTTCTATACTAAATGGATTCTACCACCAAGTTATAAAAATATATATTGGAATGATCTATTATTCATTTGGAGGGCTGTTAATTCATGGGAAATGAGCAGACGACAGAGAGACAAAAAGATAAGTCCAGAAGGTTTCTTATACATTGGTGGGAAATGTTCAGATAATAAGTTCAATAAATTTTGTTGAACATATTATCTGAACTTTTCCGAAGGGAACTACAGTAATGCCCGAAATATGACCCTTTAACCACAGCATTTAGTAGGAAATATGGCTTGCTGCCATTCATCGGAAAGCTCTCAGTGAGAGCTTTCCGATGAATGGCAACAAGCCATATTTCCAACTAATTCCTGAAAAATTTCCAATAATTCTGCTGTGGTTAAAGGGTCATATAATTTGGGTATTACTGTACTCGTCAATGAGTATTTAGTACAGAAAGGGTTAAAACATGGTTTTGTGAAAACTAATCTCATAACTTCACACAGTGCGGGAATGACGATGTAGCTCATAATGCCTGTTGATAAGTGATTTAACTTCCTACAACCCTGCAATGTGCCAGACATATTTAACATCGAGGAATTCAAATTTGTACAAGTGAATACAGACAGATAAACATTGGGTGTAATTTTCAATGAGCTATTCCAAATCTCTGATAAACAAGAGGCCAGGTGTTTGTATAGCGATCTTAGTGAGTGTGTACGATGAGCTATCTCTTATTGGCATACCTAAGGCCACAATAAAAAAATGCTAGATTTTCATCAAAATATTTATACCCCCAGTCCCCCACTCTTCTAAGAAAATTGCGAGTATACTGGATTGACTTTGTCCGACAGTTCATCTGTCTGTCCATCAGTCATTCCATCATCAGCTGTGGGTTAATGGATCTGAATGAAGTTTGGTACGAAGGGTCGCCATCATGACTGCTTTCAAAACAATGTTGTTTGCATTTTCCATTCTGGAGTTATCTTTCTTTGTTTAACTGGAAATTTTGGGGTTTTTGTCTGTCCACACAGATATCTCGGCCATGGGTTATCAGATCTAAATGAAATTTGGTATGGATGTTCGCCATCATGACTGCTTCCAAGAGTGCTCAATGACATTTGCATTTTCAGTTCTAGAGTTACCCTTCTTTGTTTATTTTAAATTTGGGTTCCGTCCTGCCCATGATTCAATTTGACACCATGGTGGTATACCAGCACCCAAGGTGCAACTTCTTATTTTCGAAAGATTGGCTGGCAAGTAATTTTTTATTTTTATATTATGATAATACAAACATGATAGACCAGAGCCTAAAATGCAACTCCATTGTTAAAGATCCACTGTCTGATTTTACACCAATAATTCAGAATTTCCTAAGCTTGTTCCGCCTTACAAAAGCTCAAAATTGAGAACGCTCTTCATTATCTTCCGCTTTTGGGCGATGGATGCTCTTAAATATAAGAGGCGATCATTGCTAGGCTGACAAAAAAAATTTAAAACGGGTTAAAACTTCCACTTATGAAAGTTGATACCTGGGCATCAAAAGTACTGGAATCAGGCATTCGATCTAATTATTTACTGGTACAGAAAACAAATGATGGTTTTATAATGTCCAATTTGGACAGGACCTGTTTAATAGCTTATTTGCTAATGGGGAAGCATGTTAATTCTCCCCTTGCAGCTTGATGGTACAAGTGTATATTTTGGAGGTATATCTACAGATACAGATTACAGATTTTCAGTACAGTATTTGAATCGTCAATTGCACACCCATAACACACCTTTATTTTAATACACAAGATGGGCCCTGGCAGATCTATTGCATAATGTAATAACAATAATATATAGCATTTATATAGCGCTTCATCCTGGTGCAGCTTGAAGCAGAAACAATGCAAGTTTGTATGAACATTCAATGTTTTAACATGTGAAATTGTGAATGAATTATCCCCACAATATGCAATGTGAACTAATATGAAATCAGTTTCATGTCTGTATTGTATGCATATCACATGGTTTTATCTAGTCTTATTGACACAAGTTGATAAAAATGGGCTTCATGGTGATAAAAAAAATTTGAGTTGGGTTTTAACCCTTTCTATACTATATACTCATTGATGAGTAGTTATCCCATATGCAATGTTCAGAATATATATTCAACAAATGACCATACAGTAATGCCATAAATAATCGACTCCTTAACCACAACAGAATTATGGGTAACTTTTCAGGATTTACTCGGAAATATGGCTTGTTGCCCTTCATCGGAAAACTCTCACTGAGAGCTTTCCGATGAATGGCAACAAGCCATATTTCCGACTAAATCCTGAAAAATTACCCACAATTCTGCTGTGGTTAAGGAGTCGATTATTTAGGGCATTACTGTATACTTTTAAAACTGAACAGGAAAATCCATATAGTATAGAAAGTGATAAAAATCAGGGCAGCAGGAATGAAAACCTAGAAATTATTTCATTTTGGCCTAACCACAGAGTATTTACAACTATAGATGAATTAATATCTCCCGGCACCCAAACTACAGAGGTACTACTTAGGTATGGAACCAGCTAAACTATGTGCAGCAAAGGTTATGCATGGCTTGAGAAAGCCTCTTTTGATGTGATGGAAATATGTGAGAACCACAAATAATTGGCATATGTCAGAGAGATACATGTGTGTGAACAGTAAACTCACAGATGTAGGGCCTCTAATGAGATATGTCCATGTGGGATAATACTTCCCTGCTATGGTGTACTGACAAAGAAAACCCTGTGGTATATTGCAGGAATATACTTCCATGCCACAGTGTACACTGAAAGAGAATTATTATTGTGTTGAGCTATTATAAGACATTTGGATATAAAAGGTAGATTTTAACCCTTTCATGATGGAAGCTGCACTGGTGCAGCATTAAAGATCCTGTGCCAATGCATTCTCTTATATATGCGAGTCTCCCATTGGGATCCTTGCAAATTTATAAGAGAATGCACTGGCTTACAAGATCAGCACTTAAACATATAAGTATATAGGTACTAAATCTGATTCGAGGGTCCCCATATCATCATATTCCAACAACAACAATGTTCAACATGTTTTGAAATGCTGCTTCAGTTATCAGAATCGATTAATTGCCCAAAATAATGCTAGCCATCAATAGTAGTATAATATTGCCCAAAACCTGTTATTTATCAACATTTTGATCAATGAAATTTAGCCATTTATCAAATATGAGGGTATCACCCCCCTTTTTCGGTACGCGGGATTCAGGGTGTTTTGAAGCCGTACGCGGGATTCATACCCCCGAATTAACTGGTATTCGGGTTCAAGCAAAACATCTTGGACGCAGGTTTTGATGGCGCAAAGTAATATTTTGTGCTAGTTATCTGTGTGAATGGGTGGGTATAATAGCTTCTTGGGCATATTCGACCACCGTGCCATCATAAACATGCTAAAAATGCTTGACGCCAGTCTAGATGCTAGGATTTTGCAATTTTCTTGTTCAGATTACAAAATTTTCGCACACCGGGCCGAACCATGGTCGGCCCGGTGTGTCATTGTCTCTCCCCTGTGGCCAAATACAAAAATGCTAATAAGTTTAACAATATTTTACTACATTTGGTCAAACTTGTGGTCATCAGTTGGAGAATTTTCCAAACTGAAGGGGAGTATGAGGTTTGAAATTTCCAACACTATAGGAAAGCTTTAGTTGAGGCCAGTCTGGATGCTAGGATTTGCGATTTCTTGTTCAAATTTCAAAATTTTCTCACACCGGCCGAACAACGATGGTCAGCTCGGTGTGTCGTGGTCTCTTGCCCGTAGCCGTGTGCATGTGTATGGAGTTAGACCACTAGATGTTAGGATTTATGCAATGTTTCAGGTTAAAATATATGAATTTTCTCATACCGGGAATATAGAATCATGGTTTATGAAAATATAGGATATTAGGCCTAAACACTGAGGTGCAAGGAGGGCGGGGGGGGGGGGGGGGGGGGGGGGGGGGGGGGGGGTGCAAATGGAATTATGCAAAACTTGTGTTCGGTCTGGAATTTCCCAAGGTGGACACCCCCCAACGGAAACCCTCTAGCCACGTCCCTGGTCATAAAGTATCATTAATGGTATCATAACGGCCTCATAACGCGACCGGCATCATAATGTGTCTATGTAACTTCTATGTATTATTTCTTAACATGTATTCAGGATTCACCCCCCAAAATTAACTCGTATTCGGGATTCACCCCCCAAAATTAACACGTATTCAGGATTCAGGGGGGAGGGGGGGGGGGGGGGGGGGGGGGGTGATACCCTCAAATATCTGACACCCAAACAGACACTTGATTTTAGAGTTACCCATATTCATTCGCAATTTGGTACGAGACCGTCTTCTTGTCATATATTTTAAATAATTTTAGCATTTCTGATGCAAAATGCTGTCTGCTACAATCTTTTTCCTCTGTAGTTCACGAAAATACCCAATGATAGTTTCCTCTGACAATGCACTACAAAATGGCCGTCATTGTGTCTATATAATATAATTCTACAGTGAATCTCGAAAACTCATCTGTTGGTTGAAATCAGGATTTTGTTAATCATCTCCCCCTGAAATCCTTATTTATATCTATGCAACATATTTATTCCTAAATTTCATGAAATATCATCTGTCAGTCATTACATCAAATTGCACATGCGCTCTGCCAAAGGGAAAGGGGTCCCAAATGGGCAGTGATATTCCCTGAATCATCTCAGTTTGACCGGTGTCTAGCACGTCGTATAAAATGAAAGTGTCAATGACACTGTAGCTCAACTTTGTAAAGAAGGTAATTTTTGTGTGATGAGCAATGAATAGAGAGATTAACGATCGGCCGATCACGATCGGCAGATGTTTAACCCATATCTTGGCGATAGTTATCAGCTATTTTCAGTTCGGACACGAAAATCCATAAGCCATAACTCTGTTTAAAATATAAAAAAATGGATCAAACCCAAATTCGAAATCTATCTGTATTTTGGGCTGAGAAACTCACATACAAAATATACATACATCTCAATAAAATGAGATATATCAGATGAAAGGTATTTCTGCTAAGTATAAGGAATGTTGAGAATTAAGGGTTAATTTTAACCACAAAAATCCATACAAGTGAAAGGGATATAATAGGAGAATGATTACATGAAAAATATACAAAAGCATAAAATTGATGAAAAGGGTTAACAATTTTAACTCAATACAATTAGGTACAGGTATGTCACTGGAACACAGTGTGACAGTGCATTGATATCCTAAACCAGAGAGCTATATGGAAATACAATAAACAACAGATGGTTCTCTGTCCAATTACATCTTCCACTGTGCCCTGACAATATGATGGCTAAAAATAACTCTAATTTCCAATAATACAGTTAATATATTCTCTCACTCAGTGCTAACTGATATCACAGGGGTTGGCTGCTATGGTTCTACATGATAAGCATAAAAATATCGAATCTGTTCAATCCTTAGTTAAAAAGGGCCATAACTCTGGTATAAAAAACAGGATCTAACCCATATTCAAACTTGATCTATATTTTGAGTTGAGAAACTCACATACCAAATTTGGTTCCTATCAGACGATAACTGGTTGAGCTATCGAAGCATGGATGAATTCTATATCAAAGGGCCATAACTCCATTAAAAATAATCTGATCAAACCCATATTCGACTCGAACTGTATTTTAGATAGAGAAACTCACATACCAAATTTGGTTCTCATCAGATAATATTTTTTTTTAGTTATCGTAGCATCCATGAATTATAAGTCGAAAAAGGGCCATAACTCCGTAAAAAAAAACTCGGATCAAACCCATATTCGAACTCGATCTGTATTTTGGTCTGAGAAACTCATATACAAAATTTGGTTACGATCAGATAGAAAATATTTGAGTTATCGCACCATGCGTAAAGTGTCAACGGACAGACAGACAGACAGACGGACGGACGAACGACGAGTGGTCAATCCGGATGTCGACATTATGTTTACCATACTATGGTATGGGTAAACATAAAAAGGAGTGTAAAAAATGAGCAATAAAAGGCCTTGGGTATTATATTTGTAGATGTTTAGATCTGGCAGTGCCATATATGTAATTGATGGAATTGCAGCAACAACTCCCTTATGATCAGACCATGCATGGACACTCTATCACTGTTGTGAGAACATCAGTCATGTTTGTGAAAATGAGATCAATTGTGGATTTGGCTGAAATGTTATGATGATCAGACGAAAGGTACGACCTGTAGCCCGTGCAAAAGGATTTAGTCATACAAAGAGTAAAATCCAAGATGGTTGCTGGCGGCCATGTTTTATGGCCGAATGACCCCAAAATTAATAATTCCCATCTACATGTCAATATTAACATCCATGACAAATTTCATGATGATCAGGCGAACAGTACGGCCTGTAGCCCGTGCTAATGCACTGAAATTTGAAATCAAAGATGGCCACTGGTGGCCATGTTTTTTGTCCGATTGACCTTAAAATGACTCGCTCCCATCTACATTCCAATTTCAACAGCCATGAAAAATTTCATGATGATTAGACTAAAGTTACGACCTGTAGACTGTGCTAAAGGATTTAGTCATACAAAGAGTAAAATCCAAGATGGATGCTGGTGGCCATGTTTTTTGGCCGAATGACCTTAAAATGACTCGTTATCATCTACATGTAATTGTTAACATCCATGACAAATATTATGATGATCAGACTAAAGGTACGACCTGTAGCCCGTGCTAAAGAATTTAGTCATACAAAGAGTAAAATCCAAGATGGCTGCTGGCGGCCATGTTTTTGGGCAGAATGACCCCAAAATTACTCGTTCCCATCTACATGTCATTATTAACATTCATGACAAATTTCATGATGATCAGACGAACAGTACGACCTGTGGCCCGTGCTAATGGATTGAATTTTGAAATCAAAGATGGCCACTGGCGGCCATGTTTTTTGTCCGAATGACCCCAAAATGACTCGTTCCCATCTACATTCCAATTTCAACACCCATGACAAATTTCATGATGATCAGACTAAAGGTACGACCTGTAGCCCGTGCTAAAGGATTTAGTCATACAAAGAGTAAAATCCAAGATGGCTGCTGGTGGCCATGTTTTTTGGCTGAATGACTCCAAAATGACTCGTTCCCATCTACATGTCATTATTAACATCCATGACAAATTTTATGATGATCAGACTAAAGGTAGGACCTGTAGCCCGTGCTAAAGGATTTAGTAATACAAAGAGTAAAATCCAAGATGGCTGCTGGCGGCCATGTTTTTTGGCCGAATGACCTCAAAATTACTCGTTCCCATCTACATGTCAATATTAACATTCATGACAAATTTCATGATGATCAGACGAACAGTACGACCTGTGGCCCGTGCTAATGGATTCAATTTTTAAATCAAAGATGGCCACTGACGGCCATGTTTTTTGTCTGAATGACCCCAAAATGACTCGTTCCCATCTACATTCCAATTTCAAAAGCCATGACAAATTTCATGATGATCAGACTAAAGGTACGACCTGTAGCCCGTGTCAAAGGATTTAGTCATGCAAAGAGTAAAATCTAAAATGGCTGCCGGCGGCCATGTTTTTTGGCCGAATGACCCCAAAATTACTCGTTCCCATCTACTTGTCAATATTAACATCCATGACAAATTTCATGACAGTCAGACGAACAGTACGGCCTGTAGCCCATGCTAATGGATTGAATTTTGAAATCCAAAATGGCCACTGGCGGCCATGTTTTTTTCCCAAATAACCCCAAAATTAATCATTCCGGTCTAAATGTTGATGTCAACAGCTATGACAAATTTCATAATGATCCGACCCACGATACGACCTGTAGCCTGTATTGTTGACGCATCACGTACACACAGACGACGGACGACAAAGCCATGGCAATAGCTCAAACTTTACAAAGTAAAGTTGAGCTAAAAACGGGCCAAATATGTGTAGGTAGTCTGTCATACCAGAGAAATTCTGATGACCTACATGTAATTGGTTTTATAAGTCGTGCTCCAATCGAGCTTTCATAGACAGAGTCATTTTGATAGTCATTTTGATACCAATTGGTACATGTACTGGCACGACCAATGTTGGGCGCGACTCTGCGCGACTTATAAAATTACCTAAGACATGTAATTTACAGGACAGTAAAAACTTTTAGTACCATAATAAGCAATAATTCACAGGCACATGGAGCTTTCTTGTCATGGGATTGTTATTAATATTTGTTTTCTTCGAACATCATCAACATCAATACAAAGATCACATTATTTTGACCCACTGACTTGTTATGGTACTCGCATTTCTCTAAACTTGTAATTTACATGTATAGATGTTTCATACTACTGACCCATGATATATCTCACATGTTTTTGAGTGTACTAAATAATACAAACATGTTATCAAAATTCTGTTGTTGGAAATGTCGACAACAGAGAGAGAGAGAGAGAGAGAGAGAGAGGCCTTATCTTTCATATGTCAAATATTCAGATCAGTTTATGGAATAAATACCATTAACACAGTATATAAATGGCACCCAATTATATTCCACAGCTTCCTATATAAAGGAAACAGGGACAGCTAATTGTAGCAATATCTCACATAAATGTCGCCATTAAATTATATACAATTCTGCAAAGGGGATGACAATATGACAATTACTCTCTTGACATTTTGAAACATGGCTTATACATGTGTCAGTTAACCCTGTCTTACTAAATAACCATTGGTGAGTACAGAAAATAATCGACTCCTTAACCACAGCAGAATTATGGGTAATTTTTCAGGATTTAGTCGGAAATATGGCTTGTTGCCATTCTTCGGAAAGGTCTCACTGAGAGCTTTCCGATGAATGGCAACAAGCCATATTTCCTACTAAATCCTGAAAAATTACCCATAATTCTGCTGTGGTTAAGGAGTTGATTATTTAGGGCATTACTGTACCTCCATTAGTAAATATTCAGATAATATAGGCTGTTAATTGAACTTATTATATAACATTTCCCAACAATGAATAGGAATCCTTCTACACTTTTCGTCTGTCTCCCAGCCGTCTGCTCATTTGTCCTGGACACACCTCCAAGTGAATAAATAGACCGAGAGGTATAGTGTGCTGGTCTCCCATGCTAGCAGACAGGGGATTGCAACCTGGTCAGGGTATTCTGACAAAAAAAACAGAATTCGGTCAGATACCAAGTTTGTCAGGCTGAAAAGTCTCATTAAAGTATCACTGAATAAAGATCCAAATGCAAAATGGGGACTCCCCCCCCCCCAACATTGCAACATTTGTCCAGGTATGTTGTCAGGGGGGGGCTGCAGTATGCTGTCTGATCAGGTACGGACATTAATGGCCGACCATGTACACCCCTCGGTGTGTGCATGTTAAAGAATGCTGTTGGAGTCACCACCGAGTTATAAAGTTACTCGGCCGGGGTAGCACATGGACCAGTGCATCTATAACCAGAATTGGTTCCTGCACTGAAATATCAACAGAGATACAGATAGACCAAATAGACCATTCCAATGTATACTTTTACAATGAATGGGAGAATCTATTTCGTAAAGAAAGATAATATGCTCAATACCAGGAAATATCTGAGTGGCCAAGGTTTACATGTGTCATTATATAGAGAATTTGCTTGAAAATATCAGGATATAAGGCAGACAAAGGGTGTGAAATATTTTAAATAACCATCCGGATGAAATTCCAATAATGTAAGCTCAATGAAAAGCACAAGAAATCTCATAAAAACACTCATTAAATAAACTTATCAAATAAGAAATCCATGGTCCCATCTACCCAAGGATGAACATCATACAATGATACAGGAAATCTGTATATCTTTCAATATTTATACCATGATATCGTGTTATAAAAGAACAAATATTGGGTAAATATTGAAACTAGGAGCCACCTTCTCTTAATTAATGATCTAATTTGGTCCCGTTTATAAGCCTGAACATATAAAATAATTTTAGTACTCATAATTTATCTTTAAACATGAATTTGGAAAAAAAAAAATTCATGACATTGGAAAAATCTGCAATCGGTGCTCAGACAGACCCACCCACCCGGACCTTGTATTGTGCAATTTTATCATGAACCCCCGTGTCAGGGGAAATAACAGGCTATTTTCCTGTAGCCAATTGGACACACAGAGTTTGGCTGCACTGAATACAAAAAATAATTTTACGCATCCAAATTTCTTATTTTTTGCAAACTTTTCACAACTTTGTAAAATAATAAAACCATCAAACCGGTAATGCCACAATTAACACAGGCTATACACTGCAGTCTCTTTAAAAAGCCGACGATAATCTTGTCAGATTTATGTCTCTATAACTCACAAGGATTTCATTTCTAGGATGACGCGGCTTTCCCAAGATGATGAAATAAATTGTTTCCAAATATGGAGAGCATGCCTGTTTGTGAGAATCGTAGTAAGCAGTATTAGTTATAAAAACATTACGAATAATCAGTAATAAATATCGTTGACTGATAAAAACTTGAAGATAATGTCACCTAGATTGCGATGAGAATAATGAATTATGAATAAATATTCTGAATTATAAAATTTGTTGGGTTTCGCTATGTATGGGACAATCTTGCAATTTAAAAATAACTAACCAAAAATTAAGTATTGTTTGTAATTGTTATCAGCTTTTCATAGATTCAATTCCGCCTTGCAATGAGCTGCTACATTACTAACAAATGAAACAAGAGATGGACTGTCATCCGGTACATACCCGCTAGTGGCATACCGCCTAGTGTGGGCATATTATTATTATTATTATTATTATTATATATACATTTAACACGCATTCTACAGTAAATTAGTTTCAATGCGCTTACATCAATCAATAAAAATAAAAATATACAAGGTAAGAGTTAAAAAGTAGTAAATGAGCATTAAAAAATTCATAACGACCATCTGCATGTGACTAAGAAATTACTAAAAAACAAAACAAAAGTAAAAAACCAACGACCATAAGCATGCGACTTATAATTTTAAAAAAACATAATTAAAAAATAGTTCAAATTATGAAAAAAGGTTATGGCTAAAATTAATTAAAATAGAAAAACAGACAACAAGGTTAACCAAAGAAATAGATAAAAAAAACTATCAACAAAAGTAGATGAATAAAAAAGTAACGGAAAAAAACAGTCACAAGTAAGTCAAAGATTAAAAGTCACAGTTAAAATGTCAGTTAAAATGCAGTAGTAGGTTTAACACCGAAGCAAATTATGAACAGGTGAGTCTTGAGAGCGTTCTTAAATTTTTCGAGAGTTTTCGCTTTTCTGAGAGTAAGGGGTAGTTCATTCCACACATTTACTGCTTTCTGTTGTGCACAATCCTCTCCGTACTTTCCTTCTGGCTTCCGCGTGGTGTTTTTCAGGTCAAGACCACATGTGCTTGATCTAGTGACACGCCCACCGATCTTAAGTTGGAACATGTCACAGATGTAAGATGGTAGATGTCCCTTTATGGCCTTGTACACAGTTATTGCACACTTATATTTTACACGAAATTCGAATGACATAATATGCAGATCAAATCTAGCTTGAGATATATGGTCATATTTGGACACGTTGGCGATAAGTCTGGTACAGTTGTTTATCAGAATGTCAATTCGTCGGATGTTATCTATAACTTATGACTATCTATAACTTATGACTGCTATACTCAGACAGATGGACCCAAAAATCAGCATTTTCATATAAACGAAGATGAATAACTATAGCACAAAAAAACAAAACAAAACAGTTGAATGTGCCATTAAATATCCTCATAGTGGTGAACATCCATACAAAATTTCATTGAGATCCGAGCATTACTGTTCAAGTTATGACCTGAACAGACATCCCAAACAGCCAACATGTCCAGATAAACAAACTTGAATAACTCTAGAATGGAAAAGCCAAACAGAACAATGGAACCCTCAATTTAATGTCCTCATAGTTGTGAACATCCATACCAAATTTCATTGAGATCCCAGCACAACTGTTAAAGTTACGACATGAACAGACACCAGATGGACCAAAAATTCAACATTTCCAGATAAACAAAGATGAATAACTCTAGAATGGAAAATCCGAACAAAACGATGGAACCCTCTATTTAATGTCCTCATAGTAGTGAACATCCATACCTAATTTCATTGAGATCCGAGCACTATTGTTCAAGTTATGACATGAACAGACATCGGACGGACGCACGGATGGACAGACGGACGGACGCACGGACAGGTGCAAAACAGTATACCCCCCTTCTTTTTTTTTTTAAAGGGGGTATAATTACGCCCAGTTTGAACCATGACTAATGGAATGGAGGGAGTCCCATCAATACAGAAATTAAATTTACAGAGACTTGAATCTGATAAGATTATCGTCAGATTATTGTCCTACAGATACCTATGTTCCTATTTTTCCGCCCAACTACAACCCGAGAAATTGTGCGCAGCTACCTTAAACCATTAAAGATGCATAATCCAAATTAACACTCCCAAATTACTATTTCTTTGGCTTCGGGGGTAAAATATACATGAATCGAGTCGAGGAACCAACCCACCAAAGTTCAGAGTATCAGATATCAATTTTTGAAATTATTTCTCGAGATGTGCACCGGTACTTATTTGTGGCCTGGATAAAAGTCATCAAACCGACGGTCTCAGACAAAGTTGCGGATGAAGATGGATAACTCTAAAATTAGGTGGTAAATTTTTTTTGTGATACTCAAGAGATGATATGGCCATATAATATTTTGTTGAAAAACATGTGATAAAAACACGTCTTGGGAAATTTTATACCAAAGTTGACAGTGGTCAGCATTATTTTGTTGTAATTAATCGATTCTGATAAATAAAGCGCATTTTGAAGAAATGTTGTTGTAACTTGATGACATGGGGACAATCTGATCGGATTGAGTACCTTTTAACTATAGGCATGCACCTCAATGATAACCTCTCCAAAAACACCAAATTGTACTAATAAATTATTATTTGTTATGCACAATTATTAACAAGAGGTACGCTGTCGCGTGGCATTTGCTCCCAACCGTAGCAATTCGGATTAAGTATGGACGGTATCACCGTACCAAATATCAGCTAAATCTGCCCAGCGGTTGCTGAACAATAATGCAAAATGTTTGTACGGACGGACAAAATAGAATTTTCTAAGTAAAAAAAGGGCCATAACTCTGGTGAAAATGGGTGGACGAAACCCGTGCAATGCATGTGGCTGTTCCCCCATGCTGCTCTATCACCATACCAAATATCAGCTAAATCTGCCCAGCGGTTGCTGAACAATAATGTAAAATGTTTGTACGGACGGACAAAATTGAATTTTCTAAGTAAAAAAAGGGCCATAACTCAGGTGAAAATGGGTGGACGAAACCCGCGCTATGCATGTAGCTGTTCCCCCATGCTGCTCTATCACCATACCAAATAACAGCTAAATCTGCCAAGTGGTTGCTGAACAATAATGCAAAATGTTTGTATGGACGGACGTACGGACGGATTTCTAAGTTGAAAAAAGGGCCATAACTCTGGCAAAAATCATCAGATCATACCCAAATTCGCACTTGACATGTATTTTCATATAACTGATCCACAAAAATATGGGATTTGCAATCGTACCACCAAAGCTCACGCTATCATCTGGAAACCCAAAAAACAAGAGAAAAAAATTGAATTTTCTAAGTAAAAAAAAGGCCATAAGTCTGGTGAAAATGGGTGGACGAAACCCGCGCTATGCATGTAGCTGTTCCCCCATGCTGCTCTATCACCACACCAAATATCAGCTAAATCTGCCCAGCAGTTGCTGAACAATAATGCAAAATGTTTGTACGGACGTACGGACGGAGACGTCGACTATATACCCGCCGACTTCCAAGTCGGGGGCATAATAACTATGAATATCACACAATTAAAAAAAGACCAGTATACATGTGTATTTATGTTTTATCTAAGGGCAAATTTTAAGCTTTACAAACATGTGACATCCTGTACCACTAATATGATCATACGCAAGCGTAATTAACGAACCAAAGCTAAAACAATCGCATAGGGGTTTCTGCATGTAGCGTTTAAAACAGTTCTTGTCAAAATCACTTTATAGATTCCCACCAAATAATATTCACACGCATAAGGCTTATGTTTGGTGGGGTAATTATAGTTATAGTTATATATGTTGTCGAGAGTGCATGGAAATGAAACTAACCGTTAGGCCTATATTACTTAGCGTGCTGGGGGAGGATGTTCATTTCAATCATAACATGTCATCATGTCAATTTCAACGATAGTCGACAAACAACGTCATCGTGTAACTTTCACCATTGACCGAATTCGCGTGGAACTGAATGTATCTTCTGCTTTGTTCATAAGTATGTGTTTTCATTCTATTCAAGAAAATAGGATATATATATATATATATATGGATTATCAGATGCATGTAAGTATGCAGACTTATGATAACAATCAAATCCACATTAAATATGATCTTTTTTCCTTTCGCACAGTATAGTCTCTACAGAACCATGCAGTATTGATCAACTGCTGTGCATCAGTTGAAAAATAAAGCTTTGAGATACATGTAGATCGTGTTGAGTTGTGGTGATTTTAGTTTATTTATGATTTGATCTAGTAGAGTGCCGGAGTAGACCCGTTAGAAATGCATTATGGACCTACTTTCCCTTATAAATAAAAACAAATAAATGATTTTATGACGTTTATATAAATAGGAGAATGTTGCACATCGACTGATTTGTGTTGGCCTCTTGACAGCCGATTACGACAATAATGCTTTAGGCCCACCGATCTACTGCGCGACATTCGTGCTCCCCAAATTCAAAAATTGGAGCGTCATATTAGTTAATAATTGGTGACGTCACAAAATCAGATATAGCCTATATACGACCCAAAGCGTCCGGCTTTGGTTCGTTATAATAAAGTTTAATTTCATAAATCATATTAAATGTGGCTATAATAAAGCTACCATGACATGCTAACAATGACCTAGAAGATAAAATGACACAAAAAGCATGCAGACAGCTTAATATGCCCCTATTAGAACTCAATGCAGTTACATATACACCTGTATAAACACTTCAAGTACAATAGTGTTAGGTTAGTAATATGAATCAGTTACAGACCTGATGATCCCTGCATACATCTATATCACTGCAGTTAGAATAACCCTTCAATAGGTTGTGGGCAGGAGTGCCCATGCAGGAGGGGAAACAACTAGGTCTGAGTCAAGGGCAGGGGGTGGGGGTATCCACTAAAGCTAAAGCCACATACTAGGGGACTATGATAGTAAGTACTTGTCAAATCGCTTTAAAACAAGTAGTTCTAAACAGTGGAGGGGAGGGAATGGGGTGTCCACCTTGAAATTTCCAACTGCATACCCCTCCCCCTCCCCTCCCCCATAGATCATAGCCTGTCCCCTCCCAACTGGACCAAACTATTTTACAACAGGTAGTTCATTCTCTCCAACTGTTGAAAATTTCCAACTGAGCATCCCCCACAAAGTTAGAAATTTTCTAAATGTGGCCATTAGTTAGTCTAAATATAAAAGATTTTTCACTATATACTGAAGTTTGGGGTCAAAACCAGAACCCCCCACTTCCCCTTCTACACTCAACTCAGTCTATATATACATATACTTTATATATATATAAGATTATCAGAACCAAACTGATCATATATCACAATTATTACATGCACTATAGTCTATAGGAATCTATATACCAGTACCAAACTTTAATTCAACATCATAAATAAGGTGGGTGGGCCCCTATTTGAACCAAATGTAAATCCCAATCTATGAGATCCATTGATCTAGTAATTTCAAAGGGTAAATTTTAGGAGTTGAAGTGAATTCATTTTCCTCAAAATTAGTTACAACATTTAGGGAAGGGCTATCAGCATGGCACCACTGACAATTGTTTCTTGAAATTAGCAGCATAATAGATAAGACAAAAAATTAGCATAGATGAAAAAAAAAAAAAAGAGTTAAAAGCCTACATATGCATAATATTTTAACACCTGCCACATGTACATCTGCATAGAACAAACAACACATGTGAATTAATCTCATTTAACCCTTTACCCAACAGAAGGGCCCTGTGCCAATGCATTCTCTTATATATGCGAGTCGACCATAGGTCGCCTCGCATATATAAGAGAATGCATTGGCTTAACACATTAAAAATTATAAAATTGTTAAAGAATGTAAGAAAAAATGGTAAAAAGTGTTAAAAAAAGATTTTTTTTAGGCCAATGCATTCTCTTATATATGCGAGGCGACCTATGGTCGACTCGCATATATAAGAGAATGCATTGGCACAGGGTATAACTGTAACTATCACAATGTGGTCAAGGAGCCGGTTCCAATGATATCCATATTTGTATGGTTTTATTGAGACAGACCCAAGATATTTTAGGCTGTTGAAGCTTTATTTGGCCGGTTTTGGCCGGTTTGTTGGGTAAAGGGTTAAATTGAAATGAATGACAGGAATTGACATTATCCAGAGCAGTTTCTGATCTTATCTGACACTGTTTGATAAACAAATGTGATGTGTAGTTACTAATCCACATGAGACATGGGGGAGAGTGCAGAGATGACTTTTCAAAGTAACTTCATTATTATTTCTGTCCATCTCTCATGTCGCTATTTTTCACTCAGACCCCTCGATCGATTTCAACCAAATTTTGTGGAGTGCATTGATGTACCCCAGGGGATGTTATGATGTTGTTTGTTTTTCAAAATTTTAATTTAAAAACAAATAAAAATTGCGCAAGAAGTATCTAAAAAAAAATTGACATTATATACATATATATTTTTTAAAATCAAAATGCTAACACCATTTAAGCAAATGTGTATCCCTACCAAACATGACCCTATACTGTCGTGCAGTTCTGGAGCAGAAGACATTTTAATATTTACTAACATGGGAAAGAGTTATGTCCCTGGCTCTGCTCCTATTTTAACAAATCTGAATCCCAGTTACCTAGGGACTCAGTTCCCAAATATGATCCCATGTGGTCTCGCGGTACTGGAGAAGATGTTTTAAGAATTACTATGGAGGGAAAGAGTTATGGCCCAGGCTTCGCACCTATTTGGCCTGGTGACCTCATTTGAACAAATCTGAATCCTATTTTTTCATTGAATCAAACCACGAATCGGAGGAAGATTTCACATCGAATCGAATCAATGTAATCAAAAGAACATGTAGAGCGAAATTAACAAAATGTTTTCATCATGGCGACTATATAGAAAACATGACAAATAATCTATCAATTCATCATGGCCCTACATTGTAATACTTTGGCTAATTATACTGGAAATTTGAATTGATAAATGAAATCGGACTACATGGAGGTACATTTGTACTGCGAGTACCATTAAGAAAATGATTTTGGGGAATTAATGCATGGTGTTTATCATGTGACATCGATCATAAATGTACTTCAGTGCATGTGGAGTAATCCAATGTGTTCCATGTGACGCTCCAGTGCAAAGGGAAGTAATTCAATTTCCAGCTATATATATGGCGGTACTTGTCAGAAATCATTCAATAATCATTGCAAATGTTAGTGTCATAACATTTCTGAAACGGAAGTTTATAACATTGACAAAAACATTGCAGCAATAATATATTTCTTAGGTAATATTACCTGTTCCTTAGTTAATAACTATGTATCAGTATTCCACAGTAATTGTAGGTTCCAGCTCAAGATTACATGCATGAATTAGAATAGGTCAATTTGTTGAGCCAAGTCTGATTTGCATCCCTTATAATCGTGGAATTTCTTCCAGGTAATCAATTCAATGTTTATTGCGATATAGACTCACAAACATGGCAAAAAGTCATGCAATCTGGAGTTGATACCTGGCACCTACTGTGAAATATAATATTAAGGAACAAGTACTAACAAAGAAATATCTTCCCTACTTTGTGTGTTGAAAGCTATAAAGTTCCCATCAGAACATCAAAAACGTTCCCATATTTTAAATGGGTGGAATATAATCTCTACGTGCAGAGCCAGAGTAGAAATTCTTGACATGATCTAATACTTGTTGACCCATTCCTGTATTATATAAGAGAAATATGCTTTGGAAACAGACAATCGTACATTTTACTACCATATATAGGCTTGAAATACAAAGGCATCCCAACATAATTATTTATTATTATATTATAATTATAATTCCATATTTTTATATAGGAGTATATTGTATTTCTGTTGGGGCCGTTCTCTCCATTTAATTGGAAATACTGAGAAAAATAATGGCAGGAGGAACACAAAATTTCAGCCCAACGTTTCTTCACTGGGTTATCACCTTTTAAGATTAAAAAAAAAATTCTCTATTAATCAGGGGGGAGTCTGGAAACAAAATTGCACATATAGGGCCCAAAAAGGTTTTTTCCGACCCCGAGGGACCCACCATCCCATTTGTGCAAAAAAAAAAGAGTTTTTTTTTTAGCCGTTCTTCAATAACTGTGTTAACTGCCTTTCAATCCCATTCCACTATCATTTTTTTGGTGCAAACTCTTGCTGTGTACAATTAAGACTCAAGCAATAACATGCTTAATTGGTAAACACAGATCAGAAAAACGAAAAATAAACTGTATTTCCAGGTGTTTCCTGGTGTTTTCAGTATCTAACAACAATAATAAAGCATTGTGTAGGTACACTATATGTCACAAATCGCCCTAGACCCCATTATAGACTTAATATATCGAGTGTGTTGTGTCTGACAGAGAACACTGGCCAGTGTAAATAGTGGTAAACAGGTCAGGGGTTCCACAATTATTTGTGCATGACCAAAGAACTCTTTAGTCTTATCCACCGGGGTGGGGTGGGGGAGGGGAATTGTTTTTGGTTAGGTATACACCTAGATATATGGTTATTATACCCCCCGATATTAGTCGGCGGGTATATAGTTGACGTCTCGAGCCGTCCGTGCGTCAGTCCGTACAAACATTTTGCATTATAACTCAAGAGTCCGTTGTCATATATATTTTGATGCCCTATGGCATGGTGACAGACCAGAAATGGGGAACGAATATGCATAATATCACGGGTTGTGACCATCAATGCCTACCAGATTTATGGGCCCTGTTCGACTTTATGAAATTCAGTCCGTACAAAGTTTTTACAATATAAGTTAAGTGTCAGTTGTCAAATTTTGATGTGGTTTGGTATGGTGATAGACCAGAATGATAGGGGAAGGATGTATGCACATATTACTGCATATCACAGCATTCGGCAAACCTCGTCAGATTCCGTCACCGTTTCCCTTGGCCCGCAGAGGTCACAGGTCGAGGAGTTCAGAATGCATATCACAGGTTTCGCCTATCAATGCATACCAGAGTTACCGGCCTTGTTCCATCCGTAAACAAGTTTTGCATTATTATAACTCAACCATGGGTTAAGTTTCCTGAACGCTATTACGGTGGTTCACTGTGAAGTGGGTCGGGATCCTGTGAAATCCAGAATGTTGTTAAATCTGAGGCTAAAGAGTCACTATAGCTGCATATATAGCCATATACCAACAAGCATGGTACTAACATGCTTACAAACAACATTACATGGTCAGTACTTGTAAATTGTTTGAAATAAAACCATTTTGGAAACAATTTACAAGCACGATTTTTTCGGCCTCTGGACCAACCACCCACCCCGCCCTATATACAAATTTTGTTTGCAGACTCCCCCCTGTATTAATATTATCATTATTATTATTATTCCTAGTAAATTTGTAACACTTAATCTCAGGAGCCGTAACACTTAATCTCAGGAGCTGTTAATGTAGAACGCTGAAATTTTTGGTGTGTTTACATAATCTACAGTAAGCCATTGAGAATTTTGTGCTTGCTTTATGGAGTTATGGCCCATAATGCAGCCTTTCACATTTACCGACAATTGTAGAATATCGCTGGAACGCATTGAGGTAGCGAAACAGGACAAATACTGTGATCTAGAGTAACTTAAATTTAGTTAATTTCTACAAAATGGCCGTTTTCTGATTATTGACCGCTGTGTGGGGGAGTTTTATCAAATTCGTAAAAAATAAATTCTCTCCGATCGTGACCAAACTTACATGTCATGGTCAACATGTCACACCGATGACAATGCCATGAAAATTTTCTAAATCCATGGAAAATTGACCAAGTTACCAGTACCTGAATGCGATTCCGTTTCAACAGCCCATGTGGATTTTACATTGAGCTATCCCAAAATATTGTGTGTTAGCAATGTTTGTATGTATCTGAGACATTAGAAACTGCTAGAGGTAGGCTGTCTTCCTGCACACCCCGAGAACTATTAATGTAGACTCATTCCAAATGGTCGGCTCATCTGTGGTCATGTACACCATATTAGTATGTACAAATGAAGGCAACAATTGATTATATACAGCATTGAAAGGGCTAAGAGGAAGATAACCTGGTCCCTCAGTTAACCAGGGAACAGTTCTGAAAAACTTCCAAACATACCAATTACATGATGGTACATATGTATAGTGATGTTCCGATAATGAAAAAGCCCATCGGAACGATTTCCGATAACTGGAGGCACAATCGGCCGATTTCCGATTCCGATGTTTATATATATTGTGCGTTTGTTCCCATAATGGACCTATATATATTCATTGCAGTCCCTATCTCGGTATAGTTTCAAAGCCAAATACATCAAAGATATATAATCACTGTCGCAAAGATATTTCCGCCGTCATCAGTTGTGCGCTGTCTTTGATGTGTACCGGTAGTTGTTTGACATAGAGATCAAAGGTGCCGACTCAGATTAACGGTTATGACCGTGCGGGGGAACACCTGAACGCGGTGTAAAAGTCTTGATTGAATACTTGTAAGTTGTGACAGTGTATGGAATGGCGATGATTATTAATTAGATTTAGATTGATGGATAATAATTGCTGTCATATTTGTCTGAGATTTCCCAAATTCCCATTGGTCACACCTTTTGTCTTTTAACAACTGGGAAGCTTTTATAGTTCCGCCTACTCAACTTTTGTTTCGCGAGATCGCCTCTAAGTTCAAAGTGGAGCTAAAAATATTTCATTGCATACGCTGTAACTTGTAATGAGAGCATCACTATAACAAAGGCATATAATTATATAAATATAAAATATATTGGTTTCATGAATGCATCACTTCAGAATTCAGTCAAAATAACTTATCCTTCAAATTATTACAAAATTTGCAGCTTATCACTGAAGGTTTCTCATTCATCACACCAGAAAGCCTCTCAATGCAGACAAAACAAGAGCTACGCTGGGCGTGCAAAATACGCCCTCTCTGGGGAAAATTGGCAGATGGAACCCAAATTCGAACTTGAGCTGTCTTTTCTCCTAGTAAACCCACATACCAAATTTGATTGAAATCGGTTCACTCTAACTAAAGTTATCATCCGGACAACAAATTTCAGGGATTTTCTAAGTCAAATTACGTCAAAAAAGGGGCCATAACTCTCGCAAAAATTATCGGATTAAAACGAAATTCGGACTTGACCTGTATTTCGATATATGTAATCCACAAAAAAACGGGTTTTGCGTATAAACATTCCAAAACCGAGTTATCATCCGGAAACCAAAAAACATAAGAAAAACTGAATTTTCTGAGTCGAAAAAGGGGCATAACTCTGCCAAAAATGGTCGGACAGAACCCAAGTTCGAACTTGACCTGTGTTTTGGTGGGAGAAAGTAATATACCAAATTTGGATTCATTCCGATAAACTATACTAAAGTTATCATCCGGACAACAAATTTCAAGGATTTTCTAAGTAAAAAAACGTCAAATAAGGGGCATAACTCCGGTGAAAATTGGCGGGCGGAACCCAAATTCAAACTTGAACTTACTTTTCGGCTAATAAACCCACATACCAAATTTTATTAAATTTGGTTCGCTCTAACTAAAGTTATCATCCGGAAACCAGGTTAACGGACGCCCGGACGGACGGACGGACAGACCAATACTATAATACGGCCGTTTTTTCAAACGGGCGTATAAAAATCTACTAATCGGATTAAATATACCCCAACAACTTCGCAATACGACATTTAGTCTACTTTCAACTGAGATATGCCTCATCAGCAATGTTAGCTGTTATATTATGCATTGTGTTCCAGAAATAAAATCTTCAAGAGTGGCCCAGCCATTGTTCACATCTAAATATCGAATGCAATTAACGCGGTCCTAAAAGTTACATGAGACTTTCGCAAAGATACATCCACGAATACATACATCCTGCAAAAAGTCTAACCGGTACCCAATGTGGCGAGCACGTAATTAATATAGTTACCCCAAAGCTCCTGTATTTTATTTTTTTTATAAATTGTATGAGTTCGTCAAAAATAACAAAAGTAACGAATATAAAAACAGAAAACAGTTCATAAAAATACAGCGCCAATACAATACATTTATTATATATGTTACTATTTAATTACTACATTATTATACGGTATGTATCAAACCACCATCAGGGCAGTCGGTAGCACAGGCCCCAGGGGAAAATTAATAAAATACCAATATAGACTATACCAGTGTAGTCTATATTGGTATTTTAGTAATTTTCCCCAGGGACCTGTGGTTGGTAGCCGAGAGGTAGCGTACCGGTCTCTCGTGCTAGCGGACCGGGGCAGGGACCAGCCTAGACCAGATTTTCAGGGCGAAATGACTTCGCCCTACTATAAAAATAAGGCGAAGTGGCCGTTCTATAGGGCGAAGTGAGTCTACAAAATTTAAATTGATCAGTACTACGACAGGAGTCGCTATAGAACGAAAATAGGAGAGATGAAATATGTCAATTAAACTTATGAAACAATGGTTGAAATATGGAGTCATTATGTTCACTTCATGACCCTAATAACTATTAATAATACCCAAACATAATTGTGAGAGGATAGCAGCATTTTATATAGTAATTGTGGGAGAATGACAGGATTTTATTTCATATTTTTCAGGCTGTTAAAAATGCCAACAATATTTATCAAACAGAAACGAAACGAAATCATGAACACTTTTACTGCGCTCTGTTAGTAATCCCGTTTGAAATTTTAATATGCTTCACAAATGAATTTGTTTTAAAATTTCTTTAACCAAACTCCATAGAGGGAGTGATGAATTGACACATTGTGAGAGTTGTGAGTTTTAATCTTCATTGTAAGGTGTGGTAATCACAGTAATCTAAAAATAACAACAACCAGATTAACACTTGAGGCCCGACGATGTTTTCACAGCTGCCAGTAATCAGACTCCGTTGTCAACATGCTTCCAGATTGGAGCATTACAGGTGTTAATTGTTTTATAACACCATGATACACCCTGTAAGTGGAGTATTGTGTGCAATCACAGTTGACAGTTGTAAATTATCATAAATTATTTGGGGCATTTTGCCGAATTTCGTCAGTCAACTTTGGAATTTTTAGGGCGACATGAACTTCGCCCGACTGCAAAAATAAGGCGAAGCGGACGGCGCTAGGGCGAAGAAGTCGCCCACGTCGCCCTCTCGGCTGGTCCCTGGACCGGGGATGGTAACCTGGACATAAATCAGAACTTGGTCAGATACCAAGTTTGTCAGGCTGAAAAGTTTCATTCGAGATCATTGAATAAAGATCCAAATGAAAAATGCCGACTTCCCCCATTACAACATTTGTCCATGTATGTTGTTGTTGTGGGTGCAGACACCTTTTGTGTCATATTGTGGGAATAGGACATTACTCTTCGTTCAACTACAATTTCCCAACATAACGCATGTGTTGTTCCACAAAATATTCCCATAGACCATGTCATCTCGCCATAACACTGAGATAATATACATCCACGGGCGGGAATGAGGTCAGCTGTTTAAAGCTTTCTTTGAATCTATTTCGTTTCCACCCGATTGAACCAATAACTTCATATTACACAGGATATGTCAGGCAGGTGTATCGCCATGCTAATATATAATCATATCAGACTGTTTGGACGATGCCAATAGCTTCTTTTTAGGCTGTTACAACTGCGTTTTACATTCAATACTACGGTTGTATTGTGTACGTTTATTAAAGCGTGCATATTGCGCTTAGATACTAGAACGTTTTTGTTTGTTTTGACATTAGGTAAAAGCCGATGTTTAACTGTGAGGTACGATTAATATCCAATGGGCTATTATCGGCCGTTTCCGATCATCGGAACATCACTACATATGTGCATCAGTCTGCATCAGTGGTTTTTAAAGATGCATAATCCGATTTAATGCTCACAAATTACCATTTCCTTGGCTTCGGGGGTAAAAATATTTGATTCGAGTTGAGGAACCCACCCATCAAAGCTAAGAGGGATCAGATATCGATGTTTGAAATCTATTATTTTACACCACCGACAATTTTAAGTGGCCCAGTAAACAGTCGACGAGAAGACTTTCTCTGACCAAATTGCGGATGAAGATGGATAACTCTAATATCAAGTGGCTATTTTGTGTCAGATAATTGACAAACAGGCAAATTTCATTGGGAAATTTTATACTATAGCTGACTGTGGTTAGCATTATTTTTGGGCAATTACTCGATTCTGATAACTGAATCAGCATTTCAAGAAATGTTGTTGTTGTTGTTGGAATCTGATGATATGGGGACCATCAAATCGGATTGAGTACCTTTAACCCAAGGCCGCTTCTATTGATGGTCACCATACCATCAGATTCCAACAATTCACCCTCTGGGGACCTCATTCTGCAAATGACAGGCACACTAAACTCACTCAGGCTTGGAAGTGACACATATGGGAGTCTCTGGTCGATACATGGTCTACTCAGGGATCTCATCCAAGTTCTAGAATAATAAAAGGCCCGCTCGGCCACAGTGTCCCCCGAACCGGTGGCTTCATTTGGAGCGGAGGCTTTGTAGAAGTATACTATATGGATAAGACATTGTCTCATTACTGACATGCATACAAATAACCAAATCTTAAAAAAACTCTTAAAGTCAAAATATACGGTAACCTCAATTGGGCATAAAATGAAGAAAATTACAAGAAAAATTGAATTTTCTAAGTCAAAAAGCCCATACGACCGTTGTTTGCGTATAAAAATTGGCATGGCGGAACACGAAATCGAATTTGATCTGTCTTTTGTGTAGTAAACCTACATATACCAAATTTAATTTCATTCAGTACACATTTACTAAAGTTATCATCCGGAAAACTCAAATTGGCAAAAATTCTAAGTAAAAAAGGGACATAACTCTGGTGAAAATTGGCGGGCGGAACCCGAATTCGAACTTGACCTGTGTTTTGCTGGGAGAAACACACATACCAAAATTTGGTTTAAATCTGATTAACTCTACTAAAGTTATCATCCGGACACCAACTTTTGGTTCGAAATTCGAACTTGAGCTGTATTTTGATATAAGTAATCCACAAAAAAACGGGTTTTGCAAATAAACAATCCAAAATCAAGTTATCATCCGGAAACCAAAAAACAGAAGAAAAACTGAATTTTCTATGTCGAAAAAGGGGCATAACTCTGCAAAAAATTGCCAGGCAGAACCCAAGTTCGAACTTGACCTGTGTTTTGCTGGGAGAAAATAATATACCAAATTTGGTTTGAATCCGATTAACTCTACTAAAGTTATCATCCGGAAACCAACTTTCAGGGGTTTTCTAAGTCAAAAAAGGACCATAACTCTTGCAAAAATGGGCGGAGCAAACCCATATTCGAACTTGACCTGTATTTTGGTCTGATAAACTCACCTATGAAATTTGCTTTTGATATAAAAACCGAAACTAAAGTTATCATCCGGAAACCATTTCCGGACGGACGGACGGACGGACGGACGGACACCGGCTATTTTAATAGTCCCCGAATTTTTTTTCGGGGGACAAAAACAATTGTTCACCCATGTTCCCAGCCACTACCGGTAGTTTGCAGTTTGTGGGTAATTAACAGTCCACAATGACTATTTTGCCAAAATGATGATGTAATAAAAGGCCGCTCGGCCAGTGTCCCCCGAACCGGTGGCTTCATTTGGAGCGGAGGCTTTGTAGAAGTATACTATATGGATAAGACACTTGTGCATTGTCTCATTACTGACATGCATACAAATAACCAAATAATAAAAAAAACTCTTAAAGTCAAAATATAACCTCAAATTGGCACAAAATGAAGAAAATTACAAGAAAAATTTAATTTTCTAAGTCGAAAAGCCCATAACTCTGAGAAAAATCATCGGATCAAACTCAAATTCGAACTTGACCTGTATCTTGATATGACTGATCCACATAAAAACGGTATTTGCAATTAAAGGATCCAAACTTGAGATATCATCCGGAAACCGAAAAAGTGAGAAATTTTCTATGTAAAACAAGTTGAATAAAAGGTCGGTAGACCTCATGTCCGCGTGGGCTTGATACGACCGTTGTTTGCGCATAAAAACCTGTCTTTAGTGCTAGTAAACCTACATACCAAATTTAATTTCATTCAGTACACATTTACTAAAGTTATCATCCGGAAACCTCAAATTGGCAAAAATTCTAAGTAAAAAAGGGACATAACTCTGGTGAAAATTGGCGGGCGGAACCCGAATTCGAACTCGATCTGTGTTTTGCTGGGAGAAAGACACATACCAACTTTGGTTCAGATCAAATAATCCAAACTGGAGTTATCTGTCGGAAACCAAAAATGTTAACAGACGGTCAAATTCTAAGTCGAAAAAGGGCCGTAACTCATGTAAAAATAATTGGACGGAACCCATATTCGAACTTGGCCTGTATCTTTAGCTGGAAAATACACATACCAACTTTGGTTCAGATCAAATAATCCAAACTGGAGTTATCGGTCGAAAACCAAAAATGTTAACAGACGGTCAAATTCTAAGTCAAAAAGGGGGCATAACTCTGGTGAAAATTGGCGGACGGAAACCAGAATTCGAACTTGACCTGTCTTTTCTGCTAGTAAACCCACATACCAAATTTAATTTAATTTGGTTCACTCTAACTAAAGTTATCATCCGGAAACCTCGGACGCACGGACGCACAGGCTGATTATAATAGTCCTCCGAACCCGTTGGGTCGGCGGACAAAAAGGGCCACAACTCTCGCAAAAATGGGCGGAGCATACCCATATTCAAACTTGACCTGTACATAGGGCTGATAAACTCACATGCCAAATTTGGTTCAGATATGATCACACAAACTGAAGTTATCATCCGGAAACCAGAAAATTACAAGATTCTAAGTAAAAAAAGGGCCATAACTCTAGCAAAAATGCGCGGAGCAAACCCATATTCAAACTTGACCTGTATTTTGGTCTGATAAACTCACCTATGAAATTTGCTTTTGATCTAATATCCGAAACTAAAGTTATCATCCGGAAACCATTTCCGGACGGACGGACGGACAGACGGACACCAGCTATTTAATTTTTTTCGGGGGACAATCAAATATAGCGGAACAAGTTACCATCCTCTAAAATTTCCACAAAATACTACACGCTCAGTCGATATAAAAAATCACTTGCAGAAATAACTCAAATGCGAACCTTTAAATACTCAATCACAAATAATTTCCCACTATAAAATAAAATACGTCAAGCTGATTGGTTAAAACTAAATAAAAGGCCTTAACTTTACCTGCATAACATAATAATAACTAGTCGTAACTTTTTTGTTGTAGTACAGTTACTGTTGGGATGTAAGTATGTATGTATCCACATCCACCTCAACAATGTTCAGCATACTCCTAACCAACTATAAATAAATGATAAACTGTAACATTATATCTCTTTAATTTGGCATTAAAGAGTTATAACTTATAATGTTACAGTTTATTATAATAACGTCCCTGATCTGGAGGACAATGGCTGCTATGAATTATATATAAATAAATGTGCCGTCTTACTTAAGACATTATTGCACAATTGCAGTAATACATGACCTATATGAGCAACATTGGCACTGAAATTCCAAAAGATCATAATGCAAAAGATATTATTAGAAAAGGAACCACAACATCATGGTTATGAATGAGCAGATGTTGCGTAAGATCGCTTTTAAATGAAACTGACGGCCAATGTCATTTCTTAAGACACATCATCACCCAATGCGTATTGTATTGGTGCACATTGTGAATAGTCGATCGAGGCCTCAGTAAATGACTAACATGATTGGGGAACTTTTGGATGCTTTCCACTAGATACTGGTAAGAGTTTCAGTCATTGGCTATTAATACTAACCTGATTGGGGAATTTCCGAATGCTTTCCACTAGATACTGGTATGAGTTCCAGTCGTTGGCGATTACTTGGCCCATCACAGGTATAACTTGGAATGAGTATGAGTCATAAAAACTGAAATAAAGAAAACAGCATAATGCAACAAAAAATATGTGTTCGGTTTCTCAGACAGTTTTATTTTCAAAAGCAGCAGCAGGTACGTATCTATTTTTATATTTTATGCAACTTCCATATTGATGTACCCTAGTGTTGTTAGAGTGCAAATAGAGTTATTGAATAAAAGAACCCCACACATTTCTTGATCTTAACCCTTCCAATGCTTCCATGACTGGGGCTTCCTGAAATTTTTGGAAACCCTGTGCCAAATCATTCTCTCATATATGCGAGTCTCTCATATATATGAGGCTCCCCATGGGAGAATCACATATATAAGAGGATGCGCTAGCACAGGATCTTTAATGCTGCAACAGCACAGCTCCCATCATGAAAGGGTTAAGATCCAAGTGCTGATTATGATTTATTTACCGTAAACTGATGGGAACTTAAAAAGAGGACCTTCCCATTGGAACAAGACAGACGGAGTGATAACAATTATTGCTTGAGTATTACTGTGGGGGCAACGTGATTAACATGTTGAGTGCCACGTTCAGTTTATTAACACATGAAAAGTACGAGATAACTTGTAGCTGGTACTCAACTTGTTAAGAAACATATGTTTATGAAATTACATTATCTTATGAATTATATCGCAATTTATCAGTATGTTTTAACCCTTTCTATACTAAATAGTCATTGACGAGTAGGTCGTATGTTGAACTTATTATCTCAACATTTCCTATCAATGAAAATGAATTCTTCTGCATGTGTATTATTTTTTTGCCTGTCTTTATCTGCTTAAATTTCTTGAACATCCCTCAAAATAAATAGACCATTCCAATATATTCTTTTAAAATTGAATGGTAGAATCCATTTAGTATAGAAAGGGCTAAAAAGTGACTATCTAAAGAAAGCAACCAATAATTGCCAATGCAGGTATATTTTTGACTGTCTCTGCTGGGCTATAGTAAGTTCTATACAAGCAGCCCTTAAATGAGCTAATATAACAAGACAGTCAATGATTGTGGGGTCGCTCACCAGACTGTAAAGACTGGGACTCTGAAGACTAAAATAGTCAGTATGTTGTTATAACATCAAAATTTTAATTGAAAATTGAAAAAAAAATTCATAAAAAAAACAACAAAATTGAGCAAGGAGTAAAATTTACTGGGTTTTTTTGTATTTAAAAATTATTTTTTTGGTTAAATTTAGCAAAAGGAGTTAAATCTAAAAACTTAAATCTGAAAATAGTTACAAAAAAAAAAAGATATTGACCCTGCCCATGTTTACCCCAGTGACCCCATTTTAACAAATCTGAACCCCAGTAAACCAAAGACCCTTCATACCAAATATGAACTCATTCGGCCAGATGCCACTTGAGAAGAAGTCGTTTTAAGAATTACTATGGAGGGAAAGAGTTATGGCCCTGGCTTCGGAACTAATTGACCCAGTGACCTCATTTGAACAAATCTGAATACCAGTCACCTATGGAACATCCACACAAATTATGAACCCATTCGGTCCCATGGATCTGGAGAAGAAGATGTTCAAAGAATTTGTTGATGGACGGACGACGAGTGATGACTTTTGCTCCACAGGAGACTTCGTCTCAGGTGAGCTAAAAAAGATGTCACCAGTCTTAGAAACAAAATCCATGCAAGTAAAGGTGGATTATTATCATTATAAGATAGAATCTGAGAATTTAAATTAAAATATCACAAAATCATAAAATTGGTGACCAGGGTTAATACATGTAACCCATTAAATGATGGAACTGTACCCAGTATTTCACTTGAATGTATCATAGATACAATGCTAATATTACAAATGTGTTGATAAACAAATACCACAGCTGGCACACACAATTACAGTAATCTCCCTGCTGCCCACTAGCAGAAAGAATTATAATTTATTTGTTTATTTAATCTGAGAGACCAAGTGTATGGTAATTGATGGGCCAATTCTATATCACCCAGATAATGGATCATTTCAGAAATAAATACACGGTGTCGAGGTGTGTATGGTCAAGTTGTACCACAAAAAACTTATTGTAGGACGACGCGTAGCGGAGTCCTACAATCAGTTTTTTGTGGTACAACTTGACCATACACACCGATACACCGTGTATTTATTTCTTTTGTAATACGACTGAAAGTTTCTGGTCATAATTCGACTGAATAGTCAACGAAATACTGCGCTTTTTCGGTCTCAGGTGGGAAAACATTTCGTGGTGTAATTCTTATTGGGCGTACTCGATTTCTTTGCACGGAGTACTCTGGTAATTTGTTTGCGTAAATAATCGTTGTGATTGGCTAAAAAAGGATGTGTTTTCAGCGGCTCCGTGCCTTTCATTTAAATTGTACAGGAAACACGATTGCGGTCATTTCTGTGTTGAACGTTGTTGAGACAACATGATTATAAATGATCATCGACTATGGACCATTTTCCTTACACAAAGCGATCTAAATGATCTAGTTTACTAAACTAATCTTCCCTTCTGGTGAACAAACGCTTTCAGTTTCAACTTGATTCCGATATATCGAATATGATCGAGATTCAAATCGACGAATGCACAACCCGGCCCCATGGAAAATACAATTTTACCGACTTATTTTGTCATTTAACCTCTTCGCTGCTAAATGACGTTATGACGTCGTGCGCTAGGCTGTTGACGTTATTGACATTTTCCAATGGGAACATATAGCGGGAATGTCACAAGAACCATACAACTGACTCAGCTTAAAGCTATTATCGTTCACAATCATGGGACACTTTTTGAAACGTAGAGATACAGTTATTCCGATGCACTAATCTCCGAGTTCCAGTTATGTATAATGGCCTACTTCTAGTGTGCTGAAGTAGGTCCGTAGTACCTACGAACCATATAGCACACGGCGTGCACTTTTACGTCCGTAATAGTTACGGACGTCATAGCAGCGAAGAGGTTAATATACTTATTAAGTAACTTTCTTTGGTCGTAACATATATCAATATACCATAACATCATCTGGACCATATTCATTGGCAACCAAACTGCTTTCAAGCGACAAATCGCTAGAAAATTCGCAAGATTGTCAAGATGTAGCAAAATTCAAAGGGTTACGGGTGCGGGTGTACTCCGTTGATGCCCCGTTTGTGCGGATTTAGAAAAGACGGGAAAAGTCGCGTGCGGCGATCTGAATAAACCGATTTTTTTCGTTGTACAATTGGAAAAAGTAGAATTGTACCACAAAACTGAAACGAGATATCCATGGTAACTCGGGCCACTGGCCAATCAGGACATGGCTGTTAAGCATAGGAGGGTTGTATTACAATTTCAATTAATCTCAAGATGTCTGTATTTAAAATGGATCAAATATATTTTGATAGCATGCATTTATGTAGCTTAAAATAATATGCCAGAATGAGGTCCCCAAAAGGTGAATTTAATGACACTATTCCGCAAGGCGGGCTAGCATCAGGGTATAATGAGTTCAACTGGATAGGTGGTGGTTAAGAATATAATATTGGAACAGCCAAGCCTGAATATAGTGTCTGATATTTGCAGAATGAGGTCACTAAAGGGTGAATTTAGTGACGCAATCCTGCAATGTGGGCTAGCATCATCAAATTCACCTTCTGGGGACCTCATTCTGCTTAGGCCTCAACTGCTATGGGAGACATAGGAACAGACTGATGTTCTCCGGTTAAAGTTGGTGATGTGCACCCATTGGGCACCTCAATTATCCATTTTATCTTCTGCAAATTAGGGGGATATAGAAACTAAACAGAAGGGAAAAGGTAAGTAAAAATGTCAAATTAAACCCTATATACTTCCCTGAAGATGAGGCATAAGGAGACTGAGGTCCCTGGAGAGTGTATTTGGCAATGCTAGCATAATGTGCAGGGCAGCATCACTAAATTCACCCACTGGGGACCTCATTCTGCAAATGTCAGACACACAGGCATTTTGTTTTGATTTGATATTAATGACACACATGGGACATGACTGTGAAGCTGTTGTTTACTGTTCACAACTGTCTGCCAGATAACATCTCATTATGACTGTGTTATTAACTCTCTCTGTCTAGAGCTAATACCACTGGCTGAACTGCTGGTGGAAGAGGTGAGATGGGTGGGGTACTGTTAGTTGGTGGCAGGGTGGTAGTTTGGGTCATGAGGGGGGAGGGTGATGGAAACAAGCCTTGAAATAGGGTGTCTGTCATTTGCAGAATGAGGTCCCCAGAGGGTGAATTTAGTGATGCTACCCCACATAGCAGGCTAGCATCACCAAATTCACCCACATTCTGCTGAGTTGTAAGCAGAATGAGGTTCCCAGAGGGTGAATTTGGTGATGCTAGCCCACTAGGCGGGGTAGCATCACTAAATGCACCCTCTGGGAACCTCATTCTGCAAATGACAGGCACCCTATTTCAAGGCTTGGATGGAAAGGGACAGTTTCCATGCTATCATACAAGATTTTCATAACTCTGCGGATGTTACAATGGTGTTTGTTTTTCTAATTAATTTTTTTCTGGACAGTGGGTGCAGGGGCGGCGCAGAGTGGGGGGTAGGTGCGGGGGTACTTTTTTTTTAAATTGAGCAAGGATTTAAATTAATTTTTTTTTTTTAAAGAGTTATGTCCCTGGCCCGGCCCCTATTTGACGCAGTGACCCCATTTGACCAAATCTGAACACCAGTCACCCAAGGACCCTCCATACCAAATAGTAGCTGAATCGGCCCAATGGTTCTTGACAAGAAGTCGTTCTAAGAATTACTATGGAGGAATAGAGTTATGGCCCTGGTTTCGCAACTAATTGACTGGGTGACCTCATTTGAAAAAATCTGAACAACAGTCACCCAAGGACCCTCCATACCAAATATTAGCTAAATCGGCCCAATAGTTCTTGACAAGAAGTCGTTCTAAGAATTACCATGGAGGAATATAGTTATGGTCCTGGTTTCGCAACTACTTGACCCAGTAACCTCATTTGAACAAATCTGAATGAGAGTCGCCTAGGGAACATCCACACCAAACATGAACCCATTTGGTCCTATCGATCTAAAGAAGAAGATGTTCAAAGAATTGTTGACGGATGGACGGACGACGGTACGACGGTATGACGGACGGATGGACGGACGAGGAGTGATGACTATAGCTCCACCGGAGACTTCATCTCAGGTGAGCTAAAAAGTGTCCTGAGGAAATTTTCGCTGGGGAGGCAGACTAGTGTCTGAGAAACAGAATATCTATTTTGTTTGGCCATATTGTATATATGTTGTGAGTATGACTCAAAACGTAAAGACAAACATAACTTTGGAATACATGTATTCATGGTGCCAGGAAAACTATTATGAAACTTATTTTAAGTCTAATATCTAAAATAACATCTTCATTGATGTTGTATTTTCTATCCAATTATTGCATACAGTTTCAATGTTTAAGAGGGACACCATTAATTATTTTGTTAATATTTCTATACCAAAATGCCATTCTTTGGTGTGTATAAGTCTAGTTTATATGCTGCATATGGTTTTCAACATTTTTCAGAAGACACTGTGATAAATTAGATTTTGTATGTTATTGTTGTTGTAATTGGAGGTCAGGAACCCTATAATAACAACTTAATAATCATCAACCATATATGTTACATTATATTTATTTCTTACTGTTGCAAAGTGGAATATCTAGATATAGGCAAATCAACGTTATACCATTAGATATGTTAGTGTCCTGCAAATATTCAGTATTCAAAATAATACTCTATTTGACCTGTGAATTCGGTTGATAATCGACGTGAATATCTAATGAATATCTCCGTTTATCTTTGCAGTGACACTTTATGTCCGTATATTCCCCACAGATAAATGTGGTCAGGCGAAAAGCAGTGTTCTGTAAGAAGCACACATCCCTGACACTGCTGTAGAGGCTATGCATCCCCTTCATTATAAGTAGAGCTGGGACGGTTATGGGTTTTTCGTGACCGGTTATGAACGGCAAAAAACCGCGATTAACCGGTTAACCACATATTATAGGTACTATTATGGGTGGGTAAGCCCAGTATGCAGAACGGCGATGATTGTGATGCTCACTGACATGGTAAGTTTGAGAACGGCTCCTGCCCATTATACAAAGAAGTTGTCACCCATGACACACATAATCACATATCTAATTAAGTACCCATCTTCAATTTATTACTGAATAAAATAAATATACAATGTCATTCCCCTGTGAGGCTGTGTTGTGTTCATTTATTGTCCTTGTAAAATTACTCCATCGCCATCGGGATATGTGATCGGGCGGGAAGCTGAACACACCGACACGGAAGTGACGACTAGAAAGGTTTAATATACATTCCGGAATATTTTATTGATTATTCAACAATTTCCGGTAGCTGGGTGGGCGAACAATTATTATTTATTCTTAATGAAATACTTACATATACGTTGGTACATGTATGTGATGTTGTCCGGGGGGGGAATGGATTGAAGGGCCGGGAGTCTCAAGAAATAACTAGTCGTTGATAACAAAAACAATTATCTTCCTGATAATAATACTGAATACGAGTCATGCGATGTGACAATGTTGTAAAATCACACGTGTGCTGACCCTTTGATGTTTCGTTTTGACGTCGGCAGGCTGTTAAATGTAGCCTTCAAAGAGCCGACACACCGCGTTTGATGTTGTTCCGTCAATCTCGGATTCATTTTAATTGACGGAGACAGATTAACCCTCTTATAGCCAGTTATAGCTGACCATCACAGTGATCATACACTATAATAGTGATGTTACGGTTAACCGACCACGGCAAATCCGTGACCGGTCACGGCCATAGTTGGTGGTTAACCGCATAACCGTCCCAGCTCTAATTATAAGAGTAGTTCGCCTGGAGGGTCCAAGCTTTCAGTTGGCTGACAAAACTCCGTCTTAGAAAGTAGTGACTTCAAGTGCTTACAGATCATTTTATGATGGAATACACCTGAAAACTACCAAAGAAACGGAACGCATTACCGACATCAGCGACAACAACTTGCGAAACTCAACATTCATTATAGTAGTCTTAATTGGGATCTTTTTGAGCTTGATAATCAGACTGGAAGACTTAGGATCACTGTAAATTGTAAATTGCTAAGCTACAGAGATGATCTCAGCATTCCAACACAGAACGTACACATTGAACTTTAATTACAAAACACGTGCTGTCTGTTTCCTATTCCATGGGGAATGCCTGTGTTTCCAAATATAAACAACTTATATGGTGACGTCATTAATTTTGTCAATTCAAAGTTCATTCTCTGTGTACTGATGTAACTGAATACTGAATAAAAGGCCACTAGGCCACATGTCCCCGGAATAAGGTGGCATTATTTGACCAGTGGATTTTTAGAAATGAACGATTCCGAGAACAACCATTTATTCAAACCTTGTTTCCAACACACCAAGTTTTATATGATTAGACACCATAATAGTAAGCAAATACTAAGTCTATGAAGTTATCCCTCAGAAACAAAAATAATTGGGGACCAAGAAACCAAAATAATCTTCAATTTCTAAGTCGACAAGTGCCGTAACTCAGGTAAAAATGGGTGGAACAAACCCAAATTCGGATGTGACCTGAATTTTCATGTGAGTAGCCATATACCAAATTTGAAAACAATCAGATAACTATATTTAAAGTGATCAGCCTGAAACCAAAATAATCAGCAAATTCGAAGTCGACATTTGGATATCTGAAACTAAAGTTATCATCCGGAAACCATCTGGGACGGACACTGGTGATTTCTCTTGTCTTCCGAAATATTTTTTTCGGGGGACAATCAGACATGTGTCATAGATTCACATTTCCTGACACAGAACATTTCTTTCTTTTCTGGGAGCCAATGCAAAAATTACAAAAATGTATTCAACACAAACTACACAATTAATACACTTTTGATTACTATATAAGAGATGGTTGTCTACGATAGGTTATTTACCAGACTAAAACATGGGGTTTTCTTGATAATCGCTACCGGTCAACGAACCGATATATACTTGATTCGATTCGCAAATACTGTGCAGTATTCAATTCGGTATTCAATTTTGGCATAGACTTGGATTAGCTAAAGTGAACAGCTGCATGTTCATCACTTTGGTGCTGCCGCAAGTGTATATTACTGTTATGTCTCATATGGGCGGGTCATTGCACCAGGTACTTGTGGTACTGCATAACAGATAACCATTCTTAAAAGTAATGTTCAAAATGAATAATGTACCTTCTGAGTAAAGGATTAGTGACCTCACTGAACTCCAGGCACATGAATCTTCCGCCTGGTTTTAGTACTCTGTATGCTTCATCAAGCACCTGCAAAAATTAAAGTTACATGAGTTTATCTGAAAAATCACTTTCTAACATGAGCAATGCCACAGGTGCATTATCTCTTTCGCTGCCACCCCGCCACACGGACATACTCCCCAGTGCCAAGCATTCTGGGTGTAAATACAAGTATTTTATGTATATGTGGATATGTGCAATGACTATCGGGTAATTATCGGTGTATCTAGTTGAAACTTCACATGTGGGTATATATGACAATGACCTATCACCTGCCCCGAGACCCATTCAAGGTCATAGGGGTCACGTGTCATTGGCGGCCATCTTGGATTTGCTTTAATTTATGTTTTTCGGTAATTTTTTTCAATTCATATATGATTAAATTTTTGTTTTTTGTTCTAGTGTTAATTAATTAATGCTTCACCAGTTAATCATATTCCGGCTACTATTCCGTATTTTTCACCGACCTCATTCCGACAGAATTTTTGGACGCTAAACTGATCAGCAGAAAGGAGGCCGCCAAGTCAATTATGATTTTTATTTTCCACTCATATATATCGCATCCCATGCACCAAAAGTTAATTTGTCAATGGTATATATTCTGGCTCGGACTGTACTCATAGAACTTCAGGAGTAGCATGACTTTGACTGACCTTTCTTCTAAATTGTCAGCGCACACCAGCACTCTACATAAAATAAATGAACCCCCGTTGTAATGCAACAAAACAATACAATTACGACCCGTAAACCAGGTGCACCCCCGAACTCGCATTAATGCTTATTTGGCAGCGACTGGGTAACTCGCATTTATGCGAGCTTGGCATCGAAAGAGTTAAATATATTGTTCCTTCAGGCAGAATTTACAAAACTCGTCCAGTAAATTAGGTCTGGACTTGTTTTGTAAATTCCACTATAAACTGGGGACGAGTTGTATATCCTCTATTTATAAAACTCTAAATTGATGAGTACTTTCCCTTACTCAGGGTTTCTGCTAGGAATAAAATGTTGGGGCCCTTTTTATTTTGGCTGGGGAAAAAATACAAATGGCATCGCCACCGATTGTTTGTAAGAAATACAAATACCAATACAGTATAACTGGCTTATATTCTGGTTATTTTATCTTTCAAACTGTTTCCAACCACCTCATGACAATATATACGGATTATAATATTGCTGTTCAAGTCAATCAATTAAAGACAGACCTGCATATCGAATAATACAAAATCTCGGTAGCAACGGATTAAAGAATTATAAGTCAAGTTGCGCGCACATCTGCAATACAGAATACAACGGAAGAGAGAAAACTTTATGTTCCAAACATGCTGGTACTGCACTTTATTCATGTTCCAACAATCCATTTCCTAAAGTTTTACGTTTAGATTTTGGAGAGCTCAACCACATTGCATGTGCATGTAATGTACATATTCCAGAACGTTTTAAAGATATTTCCCTGATGAAGATTCGTTACGCATCGTAGAAACATCTCTCTGTTCAACCTCAGGTGTCGACACGAAAAATCCGCTGATTTTTTTTGCTACCTTTGGCATATCAGGTTTCTGTTTTCGTTGTTAGTTACATTCTTTACAGATCATGATTTATTTTATGACTGATAAAAAATACACACAGACTCTTATTAAAAAACTACATGGTCAAAGCAAGTAGCCTGTGCATGCTATTAATGCATTCTGTCAACGTTGCTACACACCAATCAAGATCAAAGATCATGACATCAAATAAAACACAATCGTTGTCTTTGACAATCAATGCCGACAACGTACTCATGCAGGATTATATTTCACACACATTGGCATTTTATTATTTTACCCTGCCCGTGAGCGATGCTCAGTTCACTTTATACGAAACTGATGTATTATGTATGGTATGGAAAAATTGAGTGAGGGGAATGGACCCCAAAAGGGTTCCCCTGCCGCCCAAGCAGAAACCCTGCCTTATTTGAGTAAATATGAACTGAGATGTAGACTTGAGGCATATATTAATTGATCTACATCTATATTATGAAGGCAAAAAATTTTCTTACTTCAACTAAATGTTAATTGAGGGAAGCCAAAATAGGCATCCCACGAGAACTAGTACCACCCTCCTTGTTTTGTTATTAGAAAAGCCAAGGGGAGCTGTCAGGAGAAATTGCCCACCATAAAAGGCCAAGCCTCTTCCTTTGACTATTTAATTACTTATTGAATTTATCCATTCAGTTGCAAAAGTATACAATGAAATAATCTATTGTTGATTGGTAGATGTGTTCAGATCACAATAGAAAACAGGCAGAGACACTTCTTTGGATTCTTTTGTCGAGACGTTCAGCTATGGCTGCTCATTGAAATTATTATCTGAACAGCCCTACAAAAGAATCAATGGGAATCAAGTAACTACTCATAAATATATCTGCCAATACATATCATTTGCTAAACTTTTTATGGTAATAATTTTGGCAGATCTATACTAGATCGATACTAACAATTATTGGGAAGATAATGAAATCTATGTGAAAACATCCATGGATATTCATGGGTATTATTTGGCTAGTGGTTTTGTTCATAAAACGAAAAAGAAAAAAAAAATCCCTCGACATTGAATATAAATTCAGCTGTTAGAACTATCAGGCATGATAGTGTATATTTGTGTTCCTTGGACCTGAAAATAAAATATGTTCACACTAACCTTATCTATGTGAGTACAATTCCTGATCCCAAATGCTATGGTGTATGCATCATACTTGTTTCTTTCCATAGGAAGTTCCTCAGCATTACCCTGAACCCATGACATACCTAGAAAACATAACGAATTACGGAAACAACTATATAAGATCAACATCATTTGACTTTCTTGAATGCAATCCTGATGGCAGGCCTCCATACAAAATTTAGTTAGCACTGAATGGATTATCCCATTCAGTTATTAAAGTACACATTTGAGCAGTCTATTATTCATTTGGATGGGTGTTCAGCGCAATAAAGCAGATGACTGACTGGAAAACAGATAATACAAGAACAGAATGATTCATATTCATAGGTGGGAAATGTTCAGATAATGGTCGTTTGTTGAACTTATTATCTGAAATTTTCATAAGGCAACTACTCATCAATGAGTATTTTAGTATATAGAATTGGTTAACATCAAATAACTCATGGCTGAGAATCTGTGTGGACAGACATTAACCCTTTCTTTAAATACTACTCATTGACGAGTAGTTTCCTAAGGAAATGTTCAGATAATAACTTTTATCTTATAATTACAGTAATGCCCTAAATAATGGACTCCTTAACTACAGGAGAATTATGGGTAATTTTTCAGGATTTAGTTGGAAATATGGCTTGTTGCCATTCATCGGAAACCTCTCAGTGAAATATGGCTTGTTGCCATTCATCGGAAAGCTCTCACAACAAGCCATCTTTCTGACTAAATCCTGTTAAGTTACCCATAATTCAGCTGTGGTTAAGGAGTCAATTATTTAGGGCATTACTGTAGCTTTTTTTCCTCAGATTCATGCAGAACGAGCAGGCAGATCCTGGATGGCAAAGGTTAATGGACGTGAGTTGTGCAGAAACTCGCTCCATTTAAAAAAAACATTGCTTTATACTGGTAATTGGCATAAATTATTTCTATTCTCTTTACAACATCCAACATATACAGATGTCAATTCAAATCAACCGATATATATATGGTGGTAATGGTGAAATGGTGAAAAACACTTTAAAAATTAATTGCATACTATGAAAACAGCAATGTTTTGTTTCAATGCGTAGGTACAAACAGACCTATTTTTACACAGTGAATTTTTGATGATGCAATACTTCACAGTGACGCACAATGACATCAACTGTTTGCTATTTCATATGAGAAATGGCAGAGTTCCTCTTCCAGAGTATATTTTATTCAAAATTCAGTTCAGTGAATTGTAAGATAAATTAGTCACCACCTTGTCGGTTCCAGAGATTGATATTCAAGTTAGCTACCTTCTCTGGGCCATCTATTGACTCATCGATAAGCTTTTAGTCTGTCTGTCATTTGCTTTTATTGCCTGAAAATCTCTCCCAATGAGTAATAGACCATTGTAATGTACCCGTATACTTTTATAACTGAATGGGAGAATCCATTTAGTAAAGAAAGGGCTATATTAACATTTATGAGATATACAAAATGTAAACTCTACAAACTACATCAGTCTATCCTCTCTTGAAAGTGCTTAATCTTCATACCAAATTGAGATTCAACAAACACACTGCGCGATATCTGTACAGATAGACACCAACAAAATCAACATTTCTAAATACTGAAACCGACCAATAATACCTATCAATTATCTGTTTAAGTTTGATATGAATGATTTATGTATTAATTGTGTTATTCTTATTAGGGTCCTCTGGATTTATCCAGCCAATCAAATGCGCTGTATTGAGTTCACATGCCTACTGTAAAGTAGAACGACAATGCAGACAAGAAAACAAACAAGGAAAAAAAACATGAGGAAAATTGTTTTTTAAATGTCTGCCGAAAAAAAAGATGAATATTAGTTGTATCTCCAATAAATTCACCATATCGAAAAATACGTATTAAATCATGGGCACTGAATCGTGATATGCATCGTATCATGAGAAAACGTATCGTGACAGCCTTACTATCTACCTGAGATAAACCCTAGGTTTTCTGCTTTCCTTCGGCCAACATCCAGCATCTCCTTATTAATATCACACACTGTAACATTGGCATCAGAAGTCGCTGTGTCATGATTAGGTTCATTTTCAGCTGCACTGTATTCTGGCACATCAATATCAAAACGAGATGATTCAGTTGGATTCTGCTGATTCTGAATGAATTTCATTATCCGGAATGCAATATCACCTGTAAAATATATTTACATGACTCCCTTTAGTAAAGATTTGGCTGCAAGGTTTACATAAAAAAAAAATAAGAGGGTCCCCATCTCAACAGATTCCAACAACAACAATCCGATCAGAGGGTCCTATATTACTATTTCTTTGGCTTTGGGGGTAAAAAATATTTGATTCGAGTCGAGGAACCCATCAAACAAAGCTCAGACTTATTAGATCTTGATTTTTGAAATTTGTTAATTTCTCGAGATGAGTACTAATAACTGCCGTCAATTTGGTAACCTGCTCGAGATTTTACGCCAAAACTCTATTCAAACAGACAAGGATGGATAACTCTATAATCAAGTGGTAATAATAACGAAATTTTGACTGTCTTCTGGGCCAGAAAGAATTCCCGATAATGAAAAATAATAGATTTCTAAAATCGATATCTAACAAATCTGAGCTTTGATGGGTGACTTCCTCGACTCGAATCAAATATTTTTGACCCCCGAAGCCATTGAAATAGTAATTGAGAGGAGTTTTATCGGATTGAGTACCTTTAAAGTAAGAGTTAACCATGCTAGTCTGTCTGTCGGTGCTGAAAATATAAGGTCTACCAGGAAATATTCCTAAGAAGCTAAATTTGGTATCGTTGGAAAGAGGAGATCTTTGTGTATAACGTATCCAAAATCTGCTAAAATCCGCTTTGAGGAAAATGTTCTAGAGCGCCCCAAAATTATGAAGATAAGTATACGATATGTTGTGGCATAGGAATTACGCAATTAAACAAGTATGTGTAAAATTAGAGCATGAGAGCGAATATATATATCACCATGCATTATTGTGATAAAAGTGAAACATGTTTTGTCATCTGATTGGAGGCAACTATGATTACTATTTTGAGACATAGACAAAAGGATCTTCACATTTTACCCAGTGCTATATTCACACCTCTTATATTGTTATATAGCAGTGCATTTTGAAAGGTTTGATGTTGTAGATATCAAAATAAATGATGATCGGTCATATTCACGAGACTGCTCTGACTACATATATTTCAGCTTCTAGAAAATATCACAGAATCAAAACATCCATATCAAATAGCATTTAACTGTTTAATTACACATATAATCACACGATTCAACATAAAAAGTACATATTAAACTGCGTTATTGTTCCATATCTGGGTGCACAAAAGTGCAGATTTAACTTTTGCATGTGACCGTGCTTTCGATTGTTCTCTCATGCGATTCATTAGGGAGAATTCTTAAATCTCTGATCAAACGTTTCTCTTATACTCTGCAATGAATATCCTGGAATAATTTGAGCGTTTATTCACTCTTATAGGACTAGCTATTAAATTTTGCACAAAATGTAAATTTCATTTGGTTTTGTCCGTTTTAGTGGCCATTTTGGAAAGACATTCCACAAGCAATGTTTGTCAATATTTAAATGTTTTATGACTTTGGCATTAATTGTTGCACCTACCGCAGACATTTCTGATACTAACAACCATATTGGGCGCCATCTTGAATAGAGACTTTTTCCCAAAGCAGATTTTAGCGGATTTTGGATATGTTGTTCCTCAGATTCTGCCCAACAAAATGACACCAAAATTAGTTTGTTAAGAATTTTTCTAGGACCAATGCTTCAATTTTTCTAGGTCCAATGCTTCAACGACCAGACCATGCTATTTATAGTGATTATTGCTAGCTGCTTCATAAGGATGTACTTCAATCTTACCTGTGCCACCAGCTACATCAATGTGTTCTATTGCTGTGTTTGGCGATAACCGCTGGACGAACATGTCTTTCCAGATCCTGTGTACTCCTACACTCATAGCGTCATTCATCAGATCATATTTCTCAGCAACATTCTTGAAAACTTCATAAACTAGATGAAAGAAAACAATTTTATTCACTCGGATTCATCACACTGGATCTTGATGGTATTACTGTGAGAAGATAAATACAGGACTTGGAGTCTGGTGTTGGCCTACCAGGTGGCTTTGGGACTCTACCCTCCTTGCTTTTAACAAACTTCTCCCTATCGCCAAGCCAGAGGTACATGAAGATTCCCTAATAATCCACACTTCAGTGATACTGTAAGGTATTATTATAAAGATGATGCATGGCTTGCAGTTGACTATTACTCCTCGAGGATCACTTTTTGGAATAGTCAACGACAAGACATACATGTGTATAACACATTATACATTATTTCGTTGCAAATGATGGAAATCTCTCTAAGATTTTACAATTTATGGCAATCTTTTTTTGCGATGGCAGGGGAGTATAACTATGTTATTACATGTTGTTACAAATAACATCATATCCATGTATTTATTTCTATAAATCCAACGTTAACAAAGACATTTTAACGAAATTTCAGAAGTTAAATTGTTTATCTTTGTTGAAAACGGAAAAGGAAGTTATAAATAATGTTCACTGGCAAAATTAGGACAGTCCGCTTTCCAAACTAAATGGACAAACTATTTAATACATTGGATAGCTATTATCGGACACTTGTAAGACCACTAAAATCCACCAATAAGTCCAATCATATACATGTACCAATATTGCAACAGGTAACGTACAATGTATAGTTTTAGATTGGCCCTGTCTTCAGGTGGAAATACGATTGCGCGAAATGAGTCTGTTACTATAAATAGAAAAATACTTGAGTCCAACATTTCAGGCATTATTTTAATAGACCTACAGTTAAATTTGAAATTTAGAACAAGGCATCTTCAATCTTGAGTTCTTTTTCAATCACAAGAATGTCAAGAAGGGTGGTTCAAAAATATCTGATTCTTATATGATCAAATCTAATCAGCAGCCCGATTCAGGAAAGATCTCCAAGCTTTGCAGTGCCATACTCTCTCTCTCTAAAAAAAAACAGACAGTTCTCGGATTATTTACAATTAACCTTTGACTGCGACAGACGTGAGTTTCGGTTGACTTGACAACACAAAATAATAAAAAAAAAAAAAATAAATGAAAGCGTCAATGAAACTGTAGATCAACTTGGTGAGTTGATAGTTTCATGTGTTACAGTCAATGGAGCGATTAGAAATGCAAGTTGTTGAAAACAGTGATAAACTTTGATTGACAAGTTAGTGAATGCCGAGAATCACAGTAGAACTAAGAAGTATTGTTTCTACAAGCATGGTAAATCTTGTGACGAAAGATTTGGTAAATGTATGGAAATAATGATTTGTGGTGCCAGCAAATTTCACGATATTAACTAGAAAATTGGAGGGAAAGTTAAATATGTGGTATTGTTTCTTTATGTATATGCCTGTTAATAAACTGGTGCAAATTCAACACTATTACAACAAGTTCCAAAATACACGGAAAGGAAGGGGGAAATGATGACATGTCATTATTAACATATATAGGTTGAAGTTGCAAAGGAGTGAAGATAGGGCATACTACCATAGGATCTTTATACCCGATGCTAAACTGGCACAAAATGCAGCAATATTACAGGCAAGGCTTTTCGTGGAAATGTTTTGGCAGAAAAGCTAACCATGTGGCATTGTTGACATAGCTTGAGGCTTCAAAATGGGGAGATTTAAGTAGATATATAAGATTTCCACTTTAAAAAAAAACTCCCTATTTCTCTACAGCATATGAATTATATTGTCCCATGTTTTGAATGACAATAAACTTTGGTCACTTTTAGCCACTATTAATGATTATTTATGTGGATCAATCAGTCCCAAGATTGGCAATTGGAATCCAGTGTAAGGATCACTGGGAAATTTGGCTCTTACAGCAAATAAGATGCATGCAGGAACAGGGGTTCTGATGAACTTCCTGCAATATCTCCAGCACCATCTAACTAACTGTCGATATGCAACATGTCTATATTTCTTGTGAAGAGGTCCCTCATATGCTTTTGGGTAGTGCTGTCGGTACCCCAACCAAGCAAATTCCAACACCCATGGGTTGAGAACCAAATCTCTAAATGCATCAGACACTGTGATGCAGGAGTGTTTCTTCTTCATAACAGCATCAACTTCATCAATCTTTATGCCGTTTCTCTGCAGCATCTCGATTTGTTGTTGTATCCTGGGAGTGACACTGTCCACAAGAACACCTACAAAAGAAAGACATGTGATGAGTGTTGTACTGATTCTACAGGATGGCCTTCCAAAAATGTAGGAATTTCAGTATAAGTTTACATATTAACCATTTGATGTCTGGACATTTTTTATCACTATCAGTAACATTCCAAGGCTTCCATTTTGTTTGTTCTATATATAAGCGCTGGTCAGACACATAAAATGCAGTCTCTCATCAGGCTTAATGGTGTTAATATTAGGAGCGATTTAGTTCATTTACTCAACATCATGAAATGCGTTAATAAAAGTCCTGAAATACCCAGCTGTTTATACATGTAATTATCATGTAGTGTATTAATGTTCATTGAAAGTTGTTAAGTCTAGACCTTTGTTTCTGTTAACCCGACAGACCATATTTTTAACCACGGAATCTACACATTTTATTGTGAAATTTATATAACTAGCAGATTAGCCTGCCACTGGTGGGATTGGTCCCATGGCTTTGGTCAATCCATTAATTTTTGTTTTTCAAGGTACCCGTCCCGAGTTGACCATTTTTGATCATTACATTCACCAGAATGTGATAAATGCGAATATTTGTATAATTGAAGATCTACTATACTCCAACTCTGACATTGTAGAAATATCACGGACATGTCACATTGGAATAAGTTAACTAATACTGAAGTTATCAATCAGAAAGCATCTCGGACAAACGGACGGACAGACAGACTTGCTGATTACACATTCATTTTTGTTTATGAACGACTCAGTTCTGGTTATCGGGCTCACGGAACCACAAACCAACTGTCCACATTACATTGAACGTTCGGCCCATTTCGCAACAACGAAATGGCGCATAATGATATGATGTTGGCCACGTTGCCTATATCGCGGCGTTGCGAACACTTTGGGGTTTTGTTATAATAACTAATAGATTGTCATGATATTGAAGCATTTGCGGAATGATATGTTCATGTCAGCTTATATCTGCACATTCCGTATACAATTCGCTTAATTTTGGTGTGATTCATATTCTTGATTACACAAAGGTGGTGAATTAGTCTGCACTTTAACACATATTTATGTATATTTTACGAATACACGACGAACGTGTAATGTTCGTAAGTGATACGTATATCCTAACTATCCAATACGTTGTGTGAATTTAGAGTTGTCCTTCCTGCATCGGGTCACACACATCAAAGAGACCATTTAACCCATCAATCCCCATTGCGGTGGCAGTTGAAGGGTGAAGGAGTGGTCGCGAATGGTCCGATGACACTTCTCGTGACTTTTTACCCTTACACAGCAAGTTTTGGCTCAATCGGTCGAGCCGTTTTCGAGTCTATAAAGGATATACATACACACACACACACATATACATATATATATACGGAAGTGTTAAAATATATAGTAGATAAAGAACTTTTTGCTTTCTATTACTAGTACATAACGTATTTTGGGAAGTTACCAGTGAAGACTGTTCTGCATCATTTATAAACTTTTTTAAAATTTGGGTCAAGTAGTTTAATATAGTTCATTATTATTGAAGTTAAATTTAACTTCAATATTGAAAATGAAAGTTCATAATTTTTATGCTTGAGAAAAAAAAATTCATAAAATTAAAATTACTTACCTGTGTTACTATCTATAAATCCAAAGTGAAGATAGTGAGCTAATGGCTTTGTTCACTAAGCAGCAATCAACAGCACTTTGAAGCTTTCTTTCATTGCTTGTCGGCAACTATGATTGTTTTTATAACTGAGCCGCTGTCAGTGAAGTTCATTGTGTTGTTAGCCATAACAAGAAAACATTGCAAACTTCACAATTAGACTTCATAAACATAAACACTACACTACCAGTATCTCAAACAAATAAAGTTGCTAACTTCACAATGAATTAGTGGCCAAGATAAACACTGTCTCAATCAAATTAAGCTGATCAGACGGTCCCCATTTCATCAAATTACAACAACAACAACATTTCTTCAAAATACGCCTTTGTTATCAGAATTGATTAATTACAATAAAATAATGCTAACCGCTGTCAATAATTTCCAAAAATGTGTTATTTATCAACATGTTGTTCAATGAAATATGGCTGTATTATCACTTGAGTATCACAAAATTTGGCCGTATCACCACTTGATTTTAGAGTTATCCATCTTCATCCGCAATTTTGTCTGAGACCATCGATTTGACAACTCTTTTCTGGGCCACAAATAATTTCGAGAAATAACAAATTTCAAAAATCGATATCTGATACTCTTGAGGTTGTTTGATGGATGGGATCCTCGACTCAAATAAAATATTTTACACCCGAAGCCAAAGAAATAGTAATTTGGGAGCGTTATTTTGGATTAATCATCTTAAATGATAAATCGGTTCTAATTAATGGGGCCCGACTTCTCTGGGGGCCATCTTCGCGTGGGACCGTCTTCGCGTATGGGGCTGTCGTTGTGTATGGGGCCGACTTCGTGTGGGCCCGACTTCTCCAGATACCATTTTGGACACACAACACTAACTCACTCTCTTGAGTAGTCAAGAGTTGATCGCTGTGCGACGAGTCGAAAGTTCATATATGGCAGATAATGTGGTCGAAAAACTATGTTTTTCCCTAGCTGCATCACTACACATAAAAAATCAGAAATATCTCGCCACTACAATCGCCACGTTAAACTTATGAGGTATAGTTATGTTAATTAAAAAAAAAACCCACAGCACTGCTGCAGCCACTACAGCGCTACATTGAAAAATGGGATGCAATATTGGTGAAACATTATTTGTTTCAATCTAAGTCAAAAAGTGGATTCAAAATCTCCCAAAGCACTGCTGCAACCGCTACAGTGCTACATTGAAAACAAGCAATCGCAGACGGCGGTATCCCCCGACGAATTGTGCAGTTGGGGAAGTGCATTCTCAATAATGTTTGCGTTCTCAGTATGTACTAAACAAGAGGTGGGATTTTGTCAAAAAGCCTGGCTTGCAAACTCATTTTAGGTACTGACATTTGTGGAAATTAGCCATGTGACGTCGTCCATTTGCACCAAAATTAATAAACAAAGTCCAATAACTCTGCTGAAAATATCCAGCCGGACCTGGTTTGCGAACTCGTTCTAGATACTGGTCATGTGAACTCATATACCAAAAATCTTTGAAATCCGTTGACATTTGTGGAAATGAGCCCTGTGACGTCGTCCATTTGCATACAAAAAAATAAACAAAGTCCAATGAGTCTGCTTAAAATATCCGGCCGGACCTGGTTTGCGAACTCGTTCTAGATACTGGTCAAGTGAACTGATATACCAAATATCTTTTAAATCCGTTGAGATTTGTGGAAATGAGCCTTGTGACGTTGTCTATTTGCTATTTGGTAAATTCAACAAAAATAATAAACAAAGTCCAATAACTCCGGTAAAAATATCCGGCCGGACCTGGCTTGAGAACTCATTCTAGGTAATGGTCAGGTGAACTCATATACCAAAAATCTTTGAAATCCGTTGACATTTGTTCAAGTTATGACTTGGGATTTTGGGAATTTGGGACGGACGTACAGACGAATGGAACCCATTCCTATATCCCCCGCAAATTTTCAATTTGGCGGGGGATAAAAAATGGAATCCGATATGGGTGAAACATGCTTCATTTCTACCTGTTAAAAATCTAACACAAAAAGTGGATTCAAAACCTCCCAAAGCACTGCTGAAACCGCTATGTACAGCGCTACAGTGTAAAAAATGGGACGCGATATGGGTGAAAGTTACTGAAAAAGTGGATTCAAAATCCCCCAAAGCATTGCTGCAACCACTACATTGAAAAACGAGAGGCCGATCACGATCGGCAGATGTTTAACCCATCCCTTGGCGATAGCGATTAGCTAGAACTGATAATTTGTCAAAGATAAGATCACAGGAATCCATATATCAGTACCCAACTTGAAATCAAAAGCTCAAATAATTTGTCTTAAGAAGGGGTTAAAGTATTTGGGGTGGGGAGTAGTAGTTTTAAATCTCATAACTCTGTCCCTATTCACCCAAGGACCTCTCACTGTGAGATCCAACGGTTTAGTGATTTCGGAGGATATGTTTAGGAGTTTAAGTTACTGTAACTCATTGGAAGCAAATGTGATAAACCCCTATCTCTGCCACTTTTGACCTGCCAGATATTCAAAATTCATTCACTTCTAAAGAGAAATTATAATTTGTTGACAAGCCAGACTGCTTAGAACAACATACATGCATGGGATTCCATTTCATATTTAAATTGTACTTTAAATACACACCCCCCCCCCCCCCCATTCTCCCCAGTTGTTATTTGTTTATCAAACATGTCAGACAGATACGATCAGATCTGACCTGTGTAATAAGGAATACTTATATTGTTAGGTACATGCAAGATTAAAGGTACTCAACCCGTAAAGAGGGTCCCCATCTCAACAGATTCCAACAACAACAATCCGATCAGAGGGTCCTATATTACTATTTCTTTGGCTTTGGGGGTAAAAAATATTTGATTCGAGTCGAGGAACCCATCAAACAAAGCTCAGAGTTATTAGATATTGATTTTTCAAATTTGTTATGTTCTCGAGATGAGTACCAATAACTGCCGTAATCTGCTCTGGATGTGTACCTCAAATCTATTCAAACAGACAAGGATGAATAACTCTAAAATCAAGTGGTAATTTTAACGCAATTTTGACTGAGTTCTGGGCCAGATAGTATTCCCGATAATGAAAAATAATAGATTTCTAAAATCGATATCTAACAAATCTGAGCTTTGATGGGTGACTTCCTCGACTCGAATCAAATATTTTTGACCCCCGAAGCCATTGAAATAGTAATTGAGAGGAGTTTTATCGGGTTGAGTACCTTTAAGTGTTTCATAACAGGGGTGTATGGTTTTCAAATTTATATGTAGTTTATACAATACAAAAGTGTTATCTATGTAATGTTATACAGACATAATATGATGAAGTCAGTAGCCCTCAGTCAATGGTTTCACACATTACAATGTTTTACAATTAGCTTGGACACTAAATTCCATAGCCTTCAATGTTAATCTTTTAAGCGCTCTGTGACCACTAAAATTCAATCAACCATGACAATAAGAATAAATGGGAAAATAAGGTTCCTGGAAATATTAACAACATCTATCATCTTGATTTTCAAAACAAGGCATCACTTACAATAATCATGTAGATTGATCTGCCTGTTACCTATTGCATACCGTAGATAAATCATATTGGCTATCAGCCATTATTTTAATTTCACATTGAAGCATGTGCCTGAAGGCAGGGTTTCCGTTAGTACGGCTCAGCGTCCGTAGGACGGCCTCATTCCCCTCGCAGATGATCTGTTTGATTCATACATGTACCAAAATTCAATAGCAATATGCCGTAAAAAATCCAGCTGCAACGGGATTTTGGGGGTTAACAGAATACTGGTGAAAAAGCGGGTCAATTGCGCACAGTGTGTTACCGGTACAGGTATAACCCTTTGAAATAAAAGTGACAAAACTACAACGTAATGGTTGGTGTGCATTGAAATAGCGACGTTATATACATGTACACAGCGTAATACATGTCGCGGTGACATCAAAGAATGTCAGAGTGCTGAATACGGATATTTTTGTGCACAGGATTTCCGTGGACGAAACTACTCACGCTCGGAGATCCCTTGCTATGGTACGATTACATAATTTGATCAAAGAATGTCGAACTGCTGAGTCGGGAGATTTTTGTGCACGGGATTTCCGTGGATGAAACTACTGATGTCCGAGATCCCGTGCTGTGGTTCTTTATAATTAATGGGTCCCTCTGCGGAGTTCATATTCTGCAATTCATTTTGATTTTACGATTTTACAACGACGCACGTGTTCACATTTCCCGCCAAAACTCAATTATATTTTATAACACGTTGGCTAAAACTCTGTTCTATAGCAGCAGTCATCACTATAGTTGTTTGACTAATGCAGATTATTGAACAAGCTACGCGTTCCGATTTCGTTTGAAAGATTTTGCTACCATTTACATTACGCCGCTATAAATATCCCCTGTAGATAAACCCTACAGTATGATGTCACAGCGCACAAATAATTTTACGATTGACAGAATATATCTGTTCTGTTTCTTTTTCACGGAAGCTACTTGAAATTCTAGGAAATACTTAATTCAATTCTCCTTGCTAGGTATTATTGGTCAATGCATAGACACTTTTTAGTGTTTAGTACAATTATACCTGTCGGAATCTTGTAAGTTATAAATTTGTAAACACTGTAACTCGTAGCTTGTTCATTTATTTAGTCTTCAATCAGACGGCAGTCTTACATGCGAAATTACATGATTAATGATATGGATACCATCAACACAATTAATGCACCCACGGAAATGATCGACTTGCGTAAAAACTTAGCTTTGGATTGCTTTGTGATTATCTCAGGTGCAAGGAAATGGCTACTTTTCAGTGATAAATTACAAAATTTTCACCCAACAGACCGAACCATGGTCTTCCCGTCGAGTTATATGTTTCCCCAATACGGACTCATTAAAATCCCCCTGGCGGAAACCCTGCTGAAAGGTCGATATATTTTTCAAAAGTCAATTAATCAGTCGATATCAAAATCAATAGAAGTGAATAGTGTGCAAAGATAACCATAGATAAGAGATATGAGGAAGAGTCATTGTACATTATAGGAGAAACAAGAGTTTCATGCTGCCATTAATCAAATTTGACAGATGGCAGCAGTGTTGTTTATCTTTAACTTCATCTAACCTAAGGCCAGAGCTAGTATCTCTGCCAGAGCTCTGTACAATATGTCATCACTCAATTGATACGATTTCACTTGGAATGCAACATCTATAAAATGTACTCTCATATATTCTGGATATTGGATGTTCATAATGGTAATTTATTGATATTATTATATTGCATGCAACTATTGCAATAAAATCTTCATATTTACAAAACAGACATCACACCTAATTAATGGTACAAAACTGAAACAAATGAAAGTGTCAATGACATTTTTTTTTTTAATAATTTTATTTTAATTTTATTAATAGTATAAAAATAAAAAAATAAAAAAAAATAAATATTTTTTTTGGTTAAATTGAGCAAGGAGTTCAATCTAAAAAAAAATTTAAATTTTTTTTTTTTTAATTTTGTTCTTGAAAAAGGGTCATAACTCCTTTAAAATAAATCAGATCAAACCCATATTCTAACTCAATCTGTATTTTGGGCTGAGAAACCAAATTTGGTTCCAATCAGATAAAAATTGTTTGAGTTATGGCAGAATGCGTGAATTCTAAGTCGAAAAGGGCCATGACTCTTTGAAAAAAAAGTTGGATAAAAGCCATATTTGAACTCGATCTGTATTTTGGGCTGAGAAACCCATATACAAAATTTGGTTCCGATCGGAATGCATTTTGCGTAAAGTGTTTGCGGACAGACGGACAAACGACAAGTGGTCAATCCGGACGTCGACACTATGTGTAACATACTATGGTATGGGTACACATAAAAATGAGATGCGATATTGGTGAAACATGCTTCATTTCTACCTGTTAAAAATCTAAGTCAAAAAGTGGATTCAAAACCCACCAAAGCACTGCTGCAGTGCTACATTGGAAAAATATGGGGCGCGATATGGGTGAAACAGGCTTCATTTCTATCTGTTAAAAATCTAAGTCAAAAAGTGGATTCAATACCCCCCAAAGCACTGCTGCAACCGTTACAGTGCTACATTGAAAAAAATTGGAAGCGATATGCGTGAAACATGCTTCATTTCTACCTGTTAGCAGCACTGCTGCAGCCGCTACAGCACTGCATTGAAAACTAGAATGCACTCAGAGAAATGCCAACGTGCGCAAAAATGTAATAAAAAAAATAATTTCACTGTATTTTACTTAATTTATTTAATTCGCCATGTACCTTTCCGAAATCACAAAACACCACACTGTTATCCCCATTCTAATGCTCTTCGAACTTAAAAATGTTATTTAGACAAACAAATGGCTCGTAATTATCAACGAAATGTGCGGCCATAGAAAACACTCACGACAAGCCAATTCATGACTTTTTATTTTAAATTTAATGCGCTAGATAAAATATAGTCCCCCAATTACCATCGCTCTTATCGTTAAAAATACTGATAAACATGAAAAATTGCCACCTCAAATAGAAATAAATATGCACAACAATTAGTTTCTGCATGTACCTGATGTCTTTTTCAGATGTTTACCACTTACAAATTGCAGTTTTGATTTTACCGCGATCTTGAAGTTGAATTGAAACAATGGGAAATTTTTTACTCAATGCGATGTATTTCACGCCGTGTCTGTCGCGGTTTCATGTCAAGAAATTTGGTCAAATGATATCGTGACACAGACATTGGTGGGGTATAACGTTGTGGTGTTTTGTATTTTCTGAAAGTACATGTATACAGGGCGAATATACTGACTCAATTTTCGACAAAAGCCACATCGCTGGTTTGTTTATATAGCAACGAGCTAGTAACAGAAGTCAGTGCCAAGGGTGTCAACTCTATAATCTACTCCGTAACGTCGCCGGCATGTACTGCGTAAGGGTGACGTCATGGAGTGAAATCGGTAGTGTGACACCAATGTACGTACCTACGAATCTGACTGGTCGCCATACTGTTGCGCGAGCGCACGTAAAAATGGGACAAAATATTTGTAGAACATGCTTCATTTCTACCTGTTAAAAATCTAAGTCAAAAAGTGGATTCAAAACCTCTCAAAGCACTGCTGCAACCGCTACATTGAAAAAAATGGGTGCGATATGGGTGAAACATGCTTCATTTCTATGTGTTAAAAATTCTATTCAAACCCCCTCCCCATTGCCCACTGATTCTTAATGGCTCTTATCTTGTGGTCACTATAGCCAGATGGAGAAACAGAACCACGGTTCTGTATACCCGGTATGACAAATTTCACAGATCTGAAAATGCATAAATCCTAAACATCTGGTGGTCCGGCTCCAGACAAATTCACAGGGCCACGGCCGAGAGACCAGGACACGCTGAACAGATCATGGTTCAGCCCGTTGTGAGAAAATTTGGAAATCTGAGCAAGAAAATCTCAAAATCCTATCAAGCCTTCATATAGTGTTGGAAATTTCAAACCTCATACCCCTGTTATGTTGGAAATTTTCCAACTTATGACCATTTCAGTCCAGAATTTTAACAAAATGTAGGAAAATATTGTGTTCTTAAATTAGCAGTTTTTGACTGGTCACAGGGAGCATCAGGACACAAGCCCAAAGGTTGGGAAATTTCCAACTGATGGCCATTTCAGTCCAAAAATTTGACCAAAAAGTAGGTAAATATGCAAATGTTGGTCTAAAAATATCAAATTCTCCGGCCCCTAATAAAATGTTGGAAAAAACTGTGTTGTGTCAGGTATGAAATTTCCAACTGTTGTAATTATTTACCAAAGTTTGGTGGGGGGTGGGTAAGACACCCGCACCTTTACTGGGAAAGTATGAAAATGAGACAGGTTCATAATAAAGTTTGCTTATTTTTATTTCAAATTGATGAAATAACAAATCAAATTCAACAAATAAACATATATTGTATTATAATGGGATGTGTGTATAGTACATTTATATAGCTTATCACAACACACAGAAGATAAAACATACCAACAAGTCACAAAAATGCAGTGTATATTATGCACATGGCATTTTCGTCCAAATGAAATCAATTTCAGAACATTTGCTGCTCTCTGCAGATTTGTGTTATTTCTCACTCAGAGTCCGTCCCCCACATGTTTGTAAGTTCGTTAAGTGGCACCATACAATACAATGTATATAAGAGGCTCCACACTACCCAGATAAAGTTTTGGGCAGGTTGGTTCAAATTACTTAGGATAATCAAGTTAGTTGGCAATGAACCCTTTACAAATTACATGCAGTTTAGTTTTCATCAGGTGACACAGGCTTTGCAATTTCTGGTTAACAATTGTTTAGTGGTCAGTTTAATGTCTCTTTTTCCCCAGTGGATAGCTCGGTGACAAGTATCCCACAATTTGTTGTCTTGAGCATGTCCTTGAATGGACTTAAAACATTTTTGGCAGAAAACAAATTTTGACATAAATTTTTCGAAAATTCTGAAAAAAAATCATGTCACATGATTTTATTTTTTCTCAATTTAGTTATGGTTGAGAGTCATATACTACCACATTATAGCAAAATTTCCCGGATTTTTGCTAATTTTTTTAAAAGGTGTGAAGATGCTATCATATACATATGTCAGAATGACTCAAGAGTCAGATCACGGGGAACTTGTAGCAAAAACATATTGAAATATATACCTCATATACTACCACAGAGGGGGTCACTAATTCGGTACCAAATAGCGGCGAACGCCATCAAGGTTGATTTTCTGACTCACTGCACCGATTTTGGTCAGATAAACGGTATTGTCGCGTATATTGCAATTTCCAAAAGTGATATAAACCCTCTTTACCATGTAAGTGCTGTAGAATGCCGATATAAACCTGTTTTGTACTTTCAAGTGGAAGAAATCTTTCTAATCGAACCATAAACATGGCCTGATTCGCCATTAATCATGGCAAAATATGGCCTCTTTCTGATTGGTCGATATTCACGTGGCTTTGTTTACGAAAACACGGTCAGAAAAAAAACATTATGTATATTAAATATCGACCAATGAGAAAGAGTCACATTTGCTAATACGATAGGGGAATACCGTGTGCGTAACGTAACTATCACAAGTATAACGTACTCTGATAATAACGTATCACCAATTTCATGCTTAAGACATTTTAAACATATCATCTTCGGCTTGTTTTATTTTATTTTTATGAAAAGGAATAACAAATGGGGTAATAACTATATATAACGACAAATAGAATCAATTGGTCATTTACTTAAATTGGTACAGGCAAGCAAGGTACGAAAATTGGTGAAATCTGAGTACGAACGTCGGAGTGTTCCCCTATGGTATTCCGTTAATCACCAACCGTGGAGTGCATGTTCACGGTCTGGTTTGAAGCAATTTTCTCACTTCAAAGTATACAAAAGTTGTTTTTAGACATTCCACTGCATTCGACAGTGTAAGGAGGTTTTTATTCACTTTTGAAAGAAGAAAAACAAGCGACAATGCCGTTTACGCGGCCATAATCGGTTCGGTGAGACAGAAATGCAACGTATTTCGGGAATCGGAAACCGAAAGATGTCTGGTCTTGTCTTATATATTATATATTATGTAAATAATGTTTTCTACAAAGTGCCTGTGAGCCAGATAGGCCCACAGGCGCTTGTAAAATTTTTTTTATATTATCACAACCCAAAGGGTTGTTTTACAGTAACATAAGCGACGCAAGTATAGTTGTGACGTCAGTAATTTCTATACCCTATCAACATGAAAACATTGTTTTTACATCCGGGCGATTCAGACCTATGGGCCCTATGGTGGCCGCCATGTTGGAATAGAATTGTCAAATTAATAAAACGAATTTATTTTTCTTCTTCGACCAGCCTCCCTATAGCAACACTATTAAATTTGAAAAACAAAATCAACCTTATTCAAAATTAAATGCTTAATGTGGATTTAGCTGACGCGGGCGCATAGCATTCGGCAAACCTCGCCAGATTCCGTACCGTTACAGTTAGAATATTACGTCCCCTGGCAGGCCATAGCAACGTTGGAAATGATGACGTAATTTCGTTACAAAATGGTGGCGCTTTCTTGTTTGCGAAATTTGAAATGGAATTGCTTGTTATTGTTATCGCTCGTATTTTAAATGTACAACGGTATCACAGCACGTAAGCGTTGAGAACAAACGAGAAACCACAAGCGAAGATAGCACTACGAGCCAATTACTGAAATGACTTTAGAGTCAAAGCAGTCAAAAGAAGAAGAAGAATAACAACAACATGTCAACAACAACAACTTGTTAAGTTGTTTTGAAGTTGAAGTGAACTGTGTTCAAAGTGAAAATCAGTCAGTCGGAAAGAAACTCAATGACGAATCTGTGACTGAAAAAAATATGAAAATGAAGGTCACTGGAATGGAATGTGGACTGGTCTGTGCAGACTGCTCACCACGGCGATTTGACTTGTTCTGTTATTGTTCAATTTTAAGTCTGTTTTCACCTGGACTGGTTTAGTGGTTAGACTTAGAGTTTCAACTGCAAGCATCAAATCGTTCAATCTACTAACTACTTCTCTAAATAGTAAATTTAATTGTTAATATCTAACACTGTCATGTCAAACCTCAACTTGGGTCAAGGAAATCAGAAAATGGACATTTTAGAGCTGACTGATTTACTATACACAGTATAGTTCAATCATGAACCGTTGAACGTAGCGCGTAGCTGGAACTTGTGCCAGTTGTGGACGCAATAATCGGTGAAAGCGTTCATGTGGCTTACTAATCTAATAATATTAGGATTGTATTAGTCAATTTAGTGATTACAGATTACTAAATTTAGTTATCAACGACTTCAGCCTCACCCACTCACTGTGAATGTGACTCAGGTCAAAATACAATTCTAGCCATCTACAGTCGACAGACTCGACACACAGATGTAACAAACATGTGAAGCCCAGTGAATTGGTGACTAACAAAGTGAGTCATTTATCTTCTTGTTGAGTGAAGGAAAAGAAGAACATCTCCCAATCCCACTTGGTCTCGGCACTGGTGAGAGGTGAGAGGATATGCTTCCGGGCCAACTTTCCATCTGTGTGTATGAATTCTGTTTCCTGTGATGGACACATCAAGTTAAATTTAATAATTATATTGCATGGTGATTAGTTTTTAGCATTCACACATATTAAATAATTCATGATTTTAACACTGTTCTCGATTTAAACCTTAAGCATAAAGCGGGAGCTTGATCAGCATGGCTAGCATATATATATTAACTAGTGGCTATTTGTGGAAAAATTATTAAATATAGCCCTGCGAACTTGCTATTGTCGACTTGACACATTGGGATTGGAATAATATGTTGAACTGTCACGACCTTCTAGTTATACATGTACATGACTAATGTAGTAATGAGGCAATCATATAAATGTTTAATCTAGTAGCATTTTCTCAGACCATGCCATGAACATCTATGTATCTATGCCTGTCAAGAATAATGCCATTCCTCCCGGGCAATTATTAAAATGTTCATATACAGTAGATATACTATCAGATGCCTATTAACCAATAGTGTCAGCATGTGTCGCATGATTAGTAATTTTAGATAAAATTCTCAACGATCATTAAGTTTTTTGGCAAAGAGACATATATAGAATTAAATTGAAATAGAATTAAATAGAATTAAATTTCCATCAATATTGTTAATTTCAGTCTAGGTCTCCGCTATCACTATTGTTGACCATCACAATGATTAGACATCTGAGAGTACGATAAAAGCTCACAAAAGTCACGAACAAGCATGCAATCTCGAGCTGGGACCACCCTTAATACTTGTTTCTTATCATCTACTTCACAGAAGGGGTCACCCCTAAGTAGTAACCATATAGGAAATGCACCAAACATATCAATATTGCACAATGACATCAGTTTGTTTGATCTAAAATATTTATCCACTCCAGCCCCAAAACAAAAGTCATTTGGCAAATTATCTCATTCATTTTTGAAGTGCCTATCATCTACTGAAGTTGGATCCTACCACAGGCCATAACTTATGTCTCATTGAGTCATTGTGCCCCATCCACGTAACCCGTTTTCATAAAAATGTATTCAGTATTATATGTAAATTTATCCAATAAAGATATTTTTCCCTTAAAGGTCCTCAATCCGAATCAATAGTCCCCATATCATCAGATTCCAACAACAAGAAGATTTTTTGAAATGCCGCTTCAGTTGACAGAATCGATTAATTGCTAAAAAAAAAAACTGCAGTCAATTATAGCATAAAATTGACAAAAACTTGTAATTTATCAACTTTTTGCTCAACGAATATTGCTGATTTGTCAAACATCTGACACACACACAAAAAAACAGTTGATTTTAGAATTATCCATATTCATCTGCAATTTGGTCAGAAAAAGTATTCTCGTCTGCTGTTTACTGGCCAATGCTGGGCCACCTAAAATTAAAATGATAGATTTAAAAAATCGGTATCTGATCACTCTGAGCTTTGATTTTGTGGGTTCCTCGACTTGAATCAAATATTGTTCACCTCCGAAGTCAAGGAAATAATAATATGCGAGGGTTAATTCGGATTGAGTACCTTTAAAATTGCAAAAATTAAATTAAATAATTTTGCCTTGAAAATTGGTCGCTTGGACAGATTCAACCTTCACCTGGTGATTGCATTTTGAAGAAATATAGTAAAATGTGCTATATGGCTAATATCGCTTGACTGGCACCATGGATATTGGTCTGGAAATTAGAGAAATGTTAGAGGCAATATCTCACTCTGACCCATGTCTAACTGTGGCCCACATTCCTCTATATCTGGTGCTGCAAATAGGTTTATTTGTACCTAAATATTCACATATGTTCATAAGGTTTGCTATTCTGGGCGTATTTATACCAAGTAGTTATTATTACCACGATTTTACAGTTATCCATCTTTATCTGGAAGACCGCCCGTTTGATCTCATCCTTCTGGCACGATCAGGCCCAGAAACAATAAAAATAGCAAAATGCAAAGATCGATATCTAATTACTCTGAGCTTTGATTGGTGGGTTCCTCGACACTAATCAAATATCCCCCCCCCCCCCCCCACCGAAACCAAAGAAAGAGTAATTTAGCAGCGTCTTATCGGATTGAGTACCTTTAAGTTATTTCCTTCATAAAAAGAGTCTTATGATAAAGAACCCTCTCAAAACTTTAGAATATAGAATGAACTTCAAAATAACAAGTTATAAAAACCTTCTGAATATCGAGGAATATAGAGAACCTTGGGAATGGCGAAACTTCGGTATAATGAAACTTTGGGAATAGCGAACCTTTGGACATATTTTTGAATTATTTAATTTAATTTCAAAAATTGAAATGGTTCAACACCGAGCAGTCAGATATATCTTCAATATTTACAACTACCCAAGCAGCCCCACAAACATGTTAAACCTTCTTAAATGGCCTAGCTACTCTTAGCAGTAGAAGAGACTTCTCCTCTGGTATCCTCTTCCATAAAATCAGATATAATCATGTAAACATCACTGACTCTGCCCCACTAACACCCACACGAGACCACAAACTTCTCCGCCCCTTCTATCGACCGAAATACCTCAGCACTTCCTTCTATCCCCGAACAATTTCTCTCTGGAACAAAATCCCAACCGATACTGCAAATATTCAAGACACATCATTGTTTAAGGATGCCCTCCACAGTCACTTATATGAACCCGGTAAGAGCAAGCAGGGCTCCTCCACAAAACCACCACCAGCGTCAAAATAATGGTACATAAATTCCAAATGCTCTTGATTTTAATAACAAACAAAAAAACAAAAAACAAAAATTCTTTTACCCATGTAATTATATTTTATTCATGCGCCCCCTAATAATCCTCAGTTCATTGAGGGTATGGGGTATACTGTAGATGTAGATGGAGTGACATGTCGCCGTCCTACGGTCCATATATACGTACTGGCGTGATCGTATATATCGCAAGTTGGCCAGAAATACAGGCGCTCAGGCTATGAAACATACATTTATCATTTTATAGATGGACGTACGTGTTTTGGGTTGTCCATACGTACTGACGTAATCATATTATACTATATACATATAAGGCGGGACATTCTGGTGGCAAGATTGAGCAGCCATTGTTGATTCGGCCGTGTAGGAGTTAATGTGCACCGATTTTGTTCGGGTAAACGGCAAAATGTTTGATTACTTACTTTGAGTAAACATATTAATGTCCGATAATTGCTCCATATATTGCATATTCCATCATTCTACGATAAATAGTTTTATTTGATCAACGTTATGATTTTAAATAATGTGCTGATCATGGATACTTCCAGCATGCACGGTAAGCAAACTCCATGCAGGGTTTACCTCCCTTGATGAGGGTCCGAACACAACCGAACACAAGTCCAAATAATGGGAAATATAACAGTTCATAGGCATATGTATTCATGTCTAGACTATTACCACACGAAGTTTGGGCCAATAATAAGTATTTTATTTGATGTTTTGTAAAACGCGTGTTGTGTTCGGCATAGAAAAGCCGAACATAAGCTTATTAATACATATTTTAATATTTGGACATTTACGATTGTATTACTCCTTCTAGTCTAATAAAACAGCTGAAAACCAAGATTGCACAAATTTTGAAGCAGGTCAACACCAGTGACCACCGATATAACCCCTTCAAAATACCATTCTATCTGAAATTTTCTACAAATACATGAGTCTTACCTGTAGCGGAGATAGTATTCTTTATGTTCAAACATAGATTGTGATATAAACGTTGTCAGAATTACAGATTTGTTAGTTTAATCTCGGAGTCGAAAACATATCACCATTTTCAAATACAGACGATAATGATGACGTCACGCTTCGAAAATAAAGGCCACACAAATTGATTACTCGTGAAAATCAATATATGCCGTGCAGATATGGAAATATCAACTGGGTCAAATTGTTGGCATTTATAGATAGCACATTAGCGCCAAATGTTGTTTGTTTGATAAATAACAATAATAAGGGTCTGTTTGTCCGGTTTTGTTGACATTTTCATCATAGAAGTGTTCTTATCAAAATTATACCATTGATATTTTTGTACCAAAAATAAAGATGCCTTTTCTTAAGTAAACAATATTTGAAGGGATATGGAAATTATTTTATTAGTTTTGAAATTCAAATTGATTAACCGGTTAACCGGATGCTTGGTCTTTCAAGCTTTCCGGTATGTCAAGATTCGACGAGAGTATGATATGCATGGGTAATAGTTATTATTATTAGTCACTTATGTGGATTATATTCGTATTCCTGTGGATTTTCGTGTAAGTAAATCAGTTGTAATCGATGAATTCAACGACCACCTGCCCCATGAAATGTTCACAAGTCGAAAACTATGACCAAATTGTCACCAAAAGCCGGATTATATAGGTCTATGTTCGATATTTTGGCATAAAACCAACACATTTCTAGTGATAAACAGATTAACTGAAACGGCGCTTCGACTATATTTTCGTTTGCCTGTTTATAATCGACATCGAGAAAAAAATCCTGCCGTTCCGATGGTTACCGATTATTACCGCTTTTTCCAGTAAAATGAGAAAACGGTAAATCAACGTTCAAATAAACAGTTGTGCTAATGTTTTCTACAGTAGTAATGGTAAGTATGGTCATCCTATTATATGTTTAAAAGAATATATGGTCATTAATACGGCGAATATGTGTACGTGTTTAAACGTATATTGTAAAACTTGGAGATAAATTGAAGTATGTACCTGTACATACGCTACCGTACCGAAAATAGTTGCCTGACTGTGTTAAATTGGAAATTACACAATTGGCAATAGACCTGCCTACATATAATATTATTATTGATACAGAAAACCTAAACATGCCTTAGCGCGCCGCACACGCGTACGATGCGATATATATCGTACGACAAATATCGGGCACCGGTTAAGCCTATATTGTAGGCTATATATAGGTAAAATCGTAGCTTGTGCGGTGGAAAATCGCAGGACATTTTGTCGCACGATCGGCCTCGCAAAGATTCAAATAATTTTGATTTTCTACGATCGAGTCGTACTATTTATTGGAAGTAGCCAATCATATTCAGTCGCTCGACTAAAATCGTACCTGTGCGCACACAGAGCTTACAAATATCACATCTGTGTGGCGGGCACTGGCGGCTACAAATTATATAGAATAATTGAACTCGTATACATATATGCATTTTCGTAGCTGTGTCATTCTCAATTATCAAAGCGAAGCTCGTTTTTATATGTATAAAATACAAGACCACGTGGCAGCGAATATATTCCCATCCGGTATCAAATTGCGCCCAAAATTTCATTTAGACGTCTGCTATGAAACTTCTAGCAATTTCGACGACGATGCTATATATATATATGTGTTTAAATATATCTCGATTTATCACTACAAATTTCACATTAAATATATGACCACAGTAATACTCGCATATCAAAACAAATTCAACATGTTAGGCATAAATAAACTTTCCAATTGTTGAAACTGAAGGCCTACTTGACACCCATCCACTATAGCTTTCCTTGCGTCTTTGTGCTGTATGTGGCTTGACAGCCAGTTAGCGTTTTTATCTAGAGCTTATCTATTATATATTTTGAAAGATCTGTGTGTGTGTGTGTGTGTGTGTGTCTGTGTGTGTGTGTGTAATCGATGAACTCAAAAACGACCGACCCGATTTCGATGAAACTTGGTACGTGGGGGTATTTTCGGCCGGGGGTTAACATAGGCCTATTGATTTGCCCGTGCGACGTGACCTTGACCTTCAAAACTCATATCTCGGGATCCGCAGTGCTATCACGCCGGATTTAGCACTGCGATGCAGGGAGGATAACTCTATATTCATACGTCGACGAACGTTAGCAATTTGCAGGCATGCAATTACGCATCGTGTATTTTTCCCAAAATTATAACATTTACAATATATAAATATTGTCAATTTGCAGGCTATTAAAAATTGTGCATCTATCCCAAAATATATCATTTATTACAATTTCTGATATATAAATTTTGTTACAGCTAATATTCTTAGGTCTATTGTCGATAGATTTAGTTTTTGTATATTCACACCACACATAGGCTCAAGCTGTTTACATTTACCCCGCGGGTCTGGAATCTCATCCAAGAATCCATTTAGCTGAAATGATACTTCGTTGTTGCGAAATGGAATCTACCGGTGGCCCCAAGCCGTCAATGTCAACAACATCGAAATTGTTCAACTTTGACTGCGAGAAAATAATTAGTTAAAATTTACCACACAATGCTAATTTATCTTTACGTTGAAGCTTGATAATTAATGAGCGTGTGTATATGAGGCGCGTTTACATACTTTAGTGGAAATCAAATCGGGTAAAACTGGCGGATTTTTACGGACGAAATTTGATACATAGGGTATCTCGGTATCCGCTGGGCCGGTATCCGCTTGCCCAATTTCCACCATTTTTGGGGTGTTGGTGTATGAAAATTGCCAGACGGATTTTGACAAAATTTGATACTTAGTGGACCATAGTGGTAATTGTTTCCAGGGAGTGTTTTGGACGAGTCAAATCGTGACCCCACCTGACCTTGACCTTCAAAATGGTCAATTCAATGTCAAAGCCCGGACGAAGTCGGGTCACCTTCTAGTTACATATATACTTAATATATAGATGTGAACAAAAATCATTCACTCCGAAAAATTATAAGGATATAGATCCCATAATGTCTATAAAAATCAGCCTGCTCCTACGTGGTCTGGAACAATTAAACTGCGAAATAAGTTTGGTGTGGCCTAAAATTTTTCCATAATTTCTGATCCTTTACGCATGCGCGTAATCTCAAAACGGCGCGTAATCCTCACGCAGACGATGTTGATATTTCTGACGTGTGTATTCTGATCAAATTTTAATGGATTAATAGTGACAAAAAATATTCTAGTTAGTTCAGTCATGATACTAAACATTCCAACAACAGGTATGTGTTTTTTATTTATGGTTTTATTTGTGTCATTGGACGTGAACAGTGTAAGTTAAAGGGGCATGCCCTTGCCACATAAAAAATGTGGCTTCGCAGCGTTAAAATTTTTCGGGAGCTCATAAAAGCCGAACACAACTGAACACAACCGAACATAACCGAACACAAGTCCAAATAATGGGAAATTTCACGAATAAAGTTCATAGGCATATGTATTCATGTTCACACTATTACTATACGAACTTTGGTGGAGTTCGGGCCAATAATAAGTGTTTTATTCGATATTTTGTAAAACGCGTTTAGTGTTCGGCATAGAAAAGCCGAACACAAGTTTATGTTCGACACTCAGTCACCGGTAATTAATTAACACATAGATATGCATAGATGTGGCGTTAGCTGGCGTTTGGTGTAAACAATATTTATTTTAACAAATCAAACATATGACACAAACACAATATACATGAAGAAATATATAGATTTATGAAGAGGATTGGACAACAAGCAAAATGCTTTTTTAAAGTCCTCTCCTCGTGGAATAAATGTTACCTCAAGTGACAAAAATATCACTTGGGGTAAATCAGACGGGATATATAGATTTGATTGATTGGAATATTTTATTTAGGATTGAGATACGGTATTACATTGTAATACGGAAGTTAATGGTGAGAAAGGGAATGGAAATAGAATGAGAGAGAGAGAGAGAGGGGAGAGTGTGAAAGAGAAAGAGAGAGAGAGAGAGGGGTTTGACACAACATACATTCGATACAAAATAACACAAAAAACATACGTTCAGTTGCAATCATAAGTAAACATTGTAAAATTATATATAATAGTGTTCTTGTTGGCGACATAACATCTCTTGGTGATGGTGCAGGGAATTCTGGTGGAATTGATGTCAATCATAGTATATGTTCAAAGTACTATACAATATACTTATATGCAAATTCTGTCCGCGGCGGAACGGATTTGGGCAGAGTTTGTTCTCCTTGAAGTCAGTGGATGGAAATGGCTCTGATGCGTGCCTAACTTTTGTGTATATATCATGCTGTATGGTGGAAGCCGATATAAAGCCAGTGTTCAACTTATCGTAGAAACACATGCATCGAATACCGATTGAATTGAAATGAATTGTCTGAATACGAATAAAGAGCGTTTCGTATTGTATCTTTTTAAAAGTCTGATATGCAGGAATTTAAGATCGTTTTCAAAAATGTGCCTGATATGACAGGAATGTGATATGAAAGGAATAATTATTTTGCGCCAAGATACCTTTTGACGCTTGCTAGGGTTGATTGATCTAGTTTTGCATGCCTTTACTCTTTTAGTCTGACATGGCTTCTTGGCAATAGCCGCGGTTTTCGGTATCGTCAAACGTCCGTCAGTCGAAATTTGCCGATGATTCTGGCATAAATTAAATTGGTCACCAAGCGATGACTTAGTAAAAAGTCATTGATTTTCAATTGCTGGCACTCTACATGAAACCATCGGTCACACATATCGCAGCCGATGCTGCGTATCTCGTGACATTCCTGGGAACAAACACCACATGGGTAAATCAATTTGGAATTAGGCATTGTAGAATTTTCAGACCTGTGATCAGAATGCCAAATACTGCTGAGATTGTGATTTGCCAAATAATATCATACCACATTCTTATATAGAACTTCTCGGATATTGCACCATGAACTCACTTTCTTGTCACTCAACTATTGTTTTTACAATCGTACGTTGTCTTTCATGGCGGGGCCCACCAAAAGCATGTTGTTTCTATAATAGTAGGCGCCATCAAATACTGATTGCAACTAACTGTCAAAACACTGAACTACAATAGGTGAGAGACCGCCACCAACAACAATTAAAGCCATTCGGCTTAGTGACCATATATCTGATATTAATTATCACCTAGCTAGACAGCCGTTATGTTTGGCTTGTGTTCGGCTTTTCTATGCCGAACACTGAACGCGTTTTACAAAATATCGAATAAAACACTTATTATTAGCCCGAACTCCACCAAACTTTGTATATTAATAGTGTGAACATGAATACACACGCCTATGAACTTTATTCGTGAAATTTCCCATTATTACGCCACCTAGTGTGGTGTTTCTAGCTTTTGGTTTTTTGATATCGCATGGTCGATCGATAATTCACTGGGTGATTGTACATTCGGCAAACCTCGTCAGATTCCGTCACCGTTTCATCGTACCGATAATTACGAGAGTACAACTAAGATTGGCACATGTGTTTACGTCACCGGTGTAATTGTGGGGACATGCTTCTATTATGAAGGTTTGCTATCCCGAAGGTCCGCTATTCCGAAGGTTCTCTATTCCGAAGGTTTTTGTTATTTTTACGTTAATTCTATATTCTAAAGTATTGAGACTAATTTGAGAGGGTTCATTTTCACAAAGATTCTTTATATGGAGTGTGCGCTCACATCCGAACTGATCATGCGCGCACACCGATACAGATACAGGAGGAAATAACTTAACTTAGAACATTAAATGTGATTTTGTTTTGTTTTCGCTGGTTTTCTTGAGATTTTATGTCATTACGTGGGCCCATAGCTTTGAATTCTTGGCATATACTATGAATGTTGTGGTATATATGGACCCTCCCGCATTGGGACATGACATAGGTTCAGTTGACTTAAGTGGTGTTCTGTGTGTGCTCCAATTTGGAGTTCAATATTTTAAGGGCCAAGTTTAGAATTTTATGGGTCCATACCTTTGAACTCTGGGCATATAATATGAATATTGGGGGGCATGTCTCTATTCCGAAGGTTCACTATCCCGAAGGTCCACTATTCCGAAATTTCTCTGAATGTTCGCTATTCCGAAGGTTCACCAATCCGAAGGTTCGTTATTCCGAAGGTTCTGTGTTCCAAAGATTTTTTTTATTTTAAGGTTAATTCTATATTCTAAAGTAACGAGAGGGTTCATTATCACGAAGATTCTTTTTATGAAGGAAATAACGTAAAACATTAAATGTGATTTTGTTTTGTTTTCGAGGGTTTTCTTGAGTTTAATGTCATTACGTATGACCTTATTTCTCATTACATATTCACGCCAAGGAGCCCACACAATTGCTATGTTACGATGCGATTTAATGTGATTATGTGTGACCTAATATCTCAATAATCTGAGGCAAGAGTACGCCTGCTAAAGGCGAATTATAACAGTTGGGGGTATAACGCTCAATAAATACTGGAGGCTATAACAAACTGCGCAGTAGAATATCGCTGAATGGACGAGTATGAGATGAGCCTAAATGCAATTGTGACTTTGTTTAAAGGCCCACTTAATTTTCGAGTCATTAATTTTTAATAGTATATACGGTTTTAATAACAATTTATGCCATAAAATTTGAATAAACTACTATAATTCATCACCATTTGAAAGGCAGAATACTTCTATCTCCTAGTTTGAAACACCTTCAAAATACCGCGTCGTATATCTAGCAATTAGCAACCAACATGTCCTCCTCGGCTTTCCATAGATTTCAACGTAATTTGATACTTATGGGTATTTGTGTCCGGGAAGTGTTTTGGACGGGTCAAATCGTGACCCCGACCTGACCTTGACCTTTAAAACTGTCAATGCAAGGTCAATTTGGGTAAAACGGACAAATTTCGGCAAAATTTGATACCTAGGGATACTTTGGTCCGAGGAGAGTTTTGAACGGGTCAAATCGTGACCTCGGCCTGACCTTGACCTTCAATATGGCCAATCAAAGGTCAACTCGGATAAAACGGATAGATTTCGACGAAATTTGATACCTATGGGTACTTTTGTCGGGGGGGGGGGGGGGGGGGGGGGGGGTGTTTTGGACGGTCAAATCATGACTCTGACCTTACCTTGACCTTCAAAATTGTTCATTAAAGGTCAAGTTGGGTAAAACGGACGGATTTCGATGAAATTTGATACCTATGGGTACTTTTCTACGGGTGGGGGTGTTTTGGACTGGACAAATCATGACCCTGACCTGACCTTGACTTTCGAAATAGTCAATTGAAGGTCAAATCGCACCTTTCACCGGGAAAGCAGATGGGAAACAGCCCGGGTGAAGTCGGCCTATCAGCTTGTGTAATAAAGAAGACAGTTTGATGAAAGTAATGTATGACACGAGAAACGGGGAAAACTTGAAATATGGAAGTACGCAAATTTCCCGCATAAAATTTGAAAGCTAGTTTATAGAATAATTGTATTATTATTTATATTTATGGCTAATAATACGATCTTGGTGGCGTTACCATTTCTGACTATGGTTTTCTTGTTTGGACTTGTGTTCGGTTATGTTCGGTTGTGTTCGGCTTTTATACGCACCGAATTTTTCACGTGTTCCATTAGACTGAAGGATTAAAAGGTCCATAAATGTCCAAATATTAAAATTCCTATTAATCCGAAAGTCTAATTTGTTGGACTAGCTGTGGATAGGCCAAATCGAAACTTGGGAATTTTGTGCTATCATCTAAATTGTCCTAATTCACCTTTATGTTCTTTTTCTTTTTCTGTTACATTTTTAAAGCCAAAATGTGTCTCTTTCTGATTTTGCTTTCTATTGTACGTCGATGTGCATAAATTGCGAGAAAAACACACACGAAAGAACGCAAAATGCACTGCACGACATTTCATGGGCGCGGCCATTTTTAATTCTATAGGGAAGCAAAAAACAACGTCATTTAGGTACCAACACAGACACTATCTCTATAATATTCTCACACGTCCGGCTTATTTATGTGCATTACGAAGAGGGGTCGAGTAGTTCTATGGGACTTCAATTGTAGGAACATTGCATGGGAAACACAAAACGATATCTGCAAATCTCATCTGTTCGTATGGGTAGAACTCTGCTTAATGTGACAGACAGCCACAACCTTACACATTGCTGGTGAATGCATACACTTGGACTAGACATGAATATCATAGATCTATCGATATCACTTTCTCACGTGTTCTAGATAACATAGATACTACTCGGTTCATCGATCGGAAGGGGAATGTTCGAACAGACGACTCCATAATCAACTTTGAGCTCCACAAATCAGAAAAATCTATTGATAAAACATTATGGGACTTTAAAAACTGTGACTGGACAGCTTGGGGAAATGCATTCAACGAAGATGTGTAGCATCCCATAGATCATCCAATGAATCTCTACTGCAGCTACGCCCGTACGTAGAGATCATATTCCACTAGTTCAAAATATGGGAAATTTGTCATATGGTGTGACAGGGATTTGTATGAGTTTATAACATTGCAAAAACGCAGTACCCAGATATATTGGGTATTTCAATATACCTCACGTTCCAATATGCCGCGCCTCCCCTACAGTGAAATACACTATTACCTATATTGTTTTTGCAATGTTATAAACTCATACAAATGCCTGTCACACCATATGACAAATTTCCCATATTTTGAACTAGTGGAATATGATCTCTACGTACGGGCGTAGCTGCAGTAGAGATTCATTGGATGAGGGTACTGCGTTATGCAGTAGGTCCCTAGATTTGCGTAAATCTCCGTAGGTCACTCAATTCGCGTAGGTCCCCGCAGTAATGCAATATATAGTAGGTCTACATGATTTATTGACTGATAAAATGGATTGATACCACTAAATGATCATGTTAAATGTTACTTTGCATATTTTTTTTATAATTAATTTCCCCAAATCTGATGGGTTTGTTTGCAAAGTGATACTTAGACTAGAAGATGAAGCCCAACTAAAATTACGTGATTTCGGATCGGGAAAATAAGAGGATTATCTTGCTGGCTTCGGGATAAGATATTAACTGGAGGATAACTGATTGTATTTTTGCATTGATTTGTGTGGCTTTTGGAGCAGAAAATAAGAGGATTATCAGATTTCTCGATTCATCACTATAGGTGAGTGGGCATGGATGCGTTAGCTAGGATAATTTGATAATTTTCATAGTTTATTGAATATCAAAACATGCAACAAAACGTTTATAACATAATATGTAAATGACAGCACAAAAAAATGAAGCACAAGCAATGGTATAAAACAAATATATTTTTCATGGTACAAGGTAAGTTATATTTATTTAGTTTCTTGATATGGGATGTGATATTTTAGATTGCCTGTAGATAGCATTATGATTACTCGCCGATCCTTGGGATTTTTGGAATGGATGATGTTTTCGCTGTACAATTTCGTCGCCGAACTTTAGTAATAGTCGATTTCTGGTTCTATATATCAATACTACATTATTTCCACAATTACACCGATTGAAGATGGTTTACAACTTAAATTAAATTGATATCAATACTGATCGAGAATACTAATTAAGAATACTAAATAATTCACAATAATAAAATGGGAAAACGAATTAATATAGTATCCGCCATCCTACTCAATATCTCATTTAAATATACACCAATACCGATCCGATGGTAACTTTAAATAATTAATTTGTATTGGAGTTGTTGAGACTGTATATGACATGTTATTAAAATAAAAGTATTACAATTGGTGGTAGTAATATACCAATACAGAACGCTATAATTTGTTAATTAGAATTAAAATTAAAATTAATGGAAATAATCACAAAATCAAATAAATAATTCCGAATTTCTTCTGCACAAAACTCGACATTACTATTTGACCAATCAGAACGCAGAGATGACCATTAGAAAAATATATGTCCAATCAAAACACGATCACTTAATTAGCCGGATAATAATTATTCAACTTATGCTTCAGAAACATTTTTTATTCAGAAACAAAATGCGATGGATAAACGCTTTTCCGTTCAAATTGTATATGGAGGAAGTTTAATCCACTCTGTTTATGCCACGATTTTTACAATGCTATGGATAAACAATTTTCCGTTCAAATTGTATGGCGAATTTTTAATCCACTCTGCGAAGTTTAATCAACAGTAGCCGCGTTTACTCAACAGGTGTTGATTAATTGTAAAATTTGAACAGATGGCTTTATTTATATAGTAAGATAGGCGATCGTGCATGGTAGTTACATTTGTATACAAATAAAATGGTAAGTATAACATTGAAATTTAATTATTTATTTGTCACTCATCTATGAGTAGGTGAAAAAGTACTAACACCAGTTGATAATTAGTCACAACCCTATCACAACAGACATTGCCGAAATGAATCTTCAAAGAGGGACAGATCCTTTTCGCAAAGAAAACACCCAGTCTCGCAAACAATTTGATTAATGGTCACCCATGTAGTTGGGCTGTCTAAACTTACCATTCAGTTAAATAAGTTATGTTTAGTAACGTACTGATCACTTCAATGTCAGTCCTAACTTAAAAAATTAAATCTTAACACAACTTAATGAACTGGATGGTAAACCTTATTTTTTTTTCATCTAAGCTAAACAAAATATATAATTAGATATTTAATTTTAAAAAAAACAACGAAATATCATATACAATGTTCACTAATTGATAATATTAGGCATTACTTATTCTATAAAGCATGCATTACTACGGGAACCTAAATAAATGCAAAAATATATCCAGTTATCCTCCAGTTAATATCTTATCCCGAAGCCAGCAAGATAATCCTCTTATTTTCCCGATCAGAAATCACGTAAATATAGTTAGGCTTCATCCTCTAGTCTAAGTATCACTAAGCAAACAAACCCATCAGATTTGGGAAATTAATTAAAAAAAAAATATGCAAAGTAACATTTAACATGATCATTTAGTGGTATCATTCCATTTTATCAGTCAATAAATCATGTAGACCTACTATATATTGCATTACTGCGGGGACCTACGCGAATTGAGTGACCTACGGAGATCTACGCAAATCTAGGGACCTACTGCATAACGCGTCACCGATATATCTTGATTAAAAATAAAACAGCACGTACAATTTCCAATCATGTATAGATAATTAACACTCTTGGATGTACCAATAACACCAACATTTCTGAATAATTTGTGAATGGTGTACGAGAATGACAAAAAGCTCAGTTTTTGGGGGTCAACAGTATTTGTTTTCGATTTTCAGGTTATATCAAGGTTCATGATGAAAACCTGGGACGTAATAGGTGTGACTTATGCCAGTGGACACAGTTTCATTTCGTTTCGGGCGTAAATGCATAAATGAGTCTTAACACAGATTGATTAATGCTTAATTTCCAAGATCGTATACTATAATATTATAGGACCTCTATCCAAATTGGGACGCGTTGGAACACCACATGTGGTCCCCATAGTCCCACTTTCAGGTTAAACCTATCAAAATTGGGCAATCGCCGAATATAACTAACCATTATCGAAATATTCGGATGGAATTATTGATTAATGCGGCATGCGGCTCAAATGCTATATGATTTCAAATACGTTTCCGTTGATAGTATGGAAACTGGTAGGTTTATACATAGGTACAACACACCCTCTAAATTTAGCACCGCGACGTTACCAGGTGAAATGACGTTTTTATTGGATAAGATGCGTTCTCCAAAGTTGACTATTTCTCAGCCCTACTTTCTTGCTCAGACTTGGGTGTTATCTATATCAATATTTGCGAATGTCTGTCTGTCTGTGTTCTATAGAAATTCACAGTGGACCACATAGATGGCACAAAAAGGGTCTAAAAGGGGTAACTTTTTACGAGAAAGATAATGGCGAGGGTTAGAATTTTGTAAAGTGACGCAGTTGTTGTCAGGGACAGAAAAGGGGGAAGGGCAGAAACAAAATTGTCGCCGATTGCCACCAAACTTATATATAATCATCCCCATAATATGAGGAATCTAATGGTGTAGTTTAAATTTGTCAAATGTCGCGCCGTTCGCGTCAGGGATGCCCGGAAGGGGAGAGGGGCACCAAAATTGATCAAAAATAATTCTAGCGCCGAATTCCACCAAATTGATGCACATTCTTCTGAGATATTCTCCATGATACAAGGAATATTATTGTATGATTTAAAGACGCCAAATTGGTGTCGTTGGGTGAGAGATTTGGGGGGCGGTGGGTACTAAATCTGATACAAATTGGTTTAGTCGCCGATTGCCATGAAACTTATACAAATTCATCCCCATGGTGTGATGTGTCTAATGGCGTGGATTTAAGCTGACAAAAGTGGCGTCATCCGAGTCAGGGGTGCACTGAAAGGGAGAGGGGCACCAACATTGGTACACAATATGTTTAGCGCCAAATTCCACCAAATTGATAAACATTCTTATCCATGATATGAGGAATCTACTCGTGTGATTTTAAAGACGTCATATTAGTGCTGCTTTGGTTAGAGATGGGGTGGGGTGGGCACTAAATTTGATAAAAAATTGTTTAGTCGCGGATTAGCACCAAACTTACAAATAATAATCTCTATGATATCAGGAGTCTAATTGTGTGGGCTCATGGGGAATCCACATCAAATCTATGCTTGATAAAGTGTGGAGTCGAGTAAACTTAGTACGTAAACATAGATACAGGCTAAGCAGAGTAACGCTTGACAAAATACATTACACATTTGTCCGACCAATACTGGAATATGCCTCCCCTGTTTGGGATAACTGCCCTAATTATCTTAGTGATGACATTGAAAAGGTTCAGTACGAAATGGCCCGAATAGTAACAGGTGCAACCATCAGTACGAGTAACGAGCGTCTTTTATCAGAAACTGGCTGGGAACTCCTCTCCTCACGTCGTAGAAAACACAAGCTATGTCAATTTTTTAAAATGATACGTGGAACTGCTCCATCAATTTTAAGAAATTATGTACGACCAATCCAGGCAAATAATTCCAGATACAACTTCAGATTTGAACATATAAGACTACCCTCGAATATTAACTATGACTATTATATGGAATCTTTCTTACCATCTGCAATTACTGAATGGAACAAACTGCCGGAAACTACAAAGGGCACCAGAACAATCGAAGATTTCAAAAAGAAACTCAACAGTGACAATATACGTCCACCTGCGTATTTTTATCATAGTAAAAGCCGTAAATCTCATATCCTTCATACCCGGTTAAGACTGAACTGCAGCCACCTGAGTTCTGACCTGACAGACAATCATGTAAAACAATTCCCCTTCTGTTTATGTGGGGAACTCGAGACAACTTACCACTATCTCTTTGAGTGTACATTTTATCAAGAGGCCATGCAGACGGGAACTATATGATTCACTACCCAATGTTGTCCTATCTGAGAATACTCTATTACGGGGATCAAGGGAGCTTAGTCTTCGCGAAAACAAACAAATATTTAATGCAGTACAGACATATATTATGAAAACAAAAAGATTCCCATGATTTGAACGAGTAACAAATTGCTTTGGATTCCGGTCGCGTTATGCGGCAGCAAGATATTCCCCAGAATATATGTAGCACTAAATGCCTTCCGATAACGATTCCTTTGTATATTACTTACTTGCTATTAGCCTGCACATACATGAAACGATTCCACATGAGGGATGCTCCGAAATTCACAGTGAACACCTTTGAAATGGGAATTGTCCTGTTTCGGGTTAGTGCTGCTGAATACGTACTTGTTCTCACGAAATATAGATATTCCACGACATACTTTGATTATGAACACTCGTAGCCGTGTGTGTCTGTTCAATTGATTACTTTTTGACGAATGGAACCAGTTAACAGCCAACGTGATTGACCCCCTCCCATGGCTTCTGACGCATGCAACTTACTATAGACGAGCATAATTGTAACCACGCAACAACTCAATTATTCCCCACCGCTGTCATCATTTCACGATTCATCTGTCCCCACGTCTTCTGCTCTCTCACCCTCTTGCTCTCTCTCTCTCTCTCTATTTCTATCTCTCTCTCTCTCTCTCTCTCTCTCTCTCTCTCTCTCTCTCTCTCTCTCTCTCTCTCTCTCTCTCTATTTCTATCTCTCTCTCTCTCTCTCTCCTCTCTCTCCTCCTCTCTCTCTCTCTCTCTCTCTCTCTCTCTCTCTCTCTCTCTCTCTCCCCCTCTCTCCCTGCATCATGCTATTCCTAACACTATATTCTTCCTTTTTCCATCCCTAACTCAAATGTAGTTAATATATATCTCTACTCCTCCTAAACCATTATTTCATTCCCTTCCCGTCTGATCGATACCCTCCTTCACTTGTTGAGGAAGGGACATGTCGCCAAAGAGGAAAAGACTTCATATAAGCCCTCGGGCTTGTTGTCTGATCCTCATTTCCAAAATTAACTCTTATATGTTGTATATTTATGTCATCTGTGTATTATGTCAATTATTTGGTTTGGAAATAAAAATATGTTTACACTAATTGTGTGGTTTAAAGATGTCAAAAGTGGGGGCATTCGAGTCAGGGTTGCCTAGAGGGTGAGATGGACACAAACTTTGATAAACAATATGTTTAGGGCCGATTTCCACCTGGTTGATACATATTCTTCTCCGTAATACGATTAATCGAATCGTGTGGTTTAAATGCGCCAAATTTGTGCCTTTCTGTGTGAGAGATATGCAATGGTGGCCCTAAATTTGATACGAATTTGTATACTCACCAGTTTTCATAAATTTTATATATATTCATCTATATAATGAGTCTAAGTGTGTGGTTTAATGATGTCAAAAGTGGCGCCGCTTGAGTCCGAAATAGGGACGGGAGGGTCACCAAAAACTTATAAAAATATGTTTAGTGCCAATTACCATCAAACTCATACACGTTCTTCTCAAATAATACAATGAATCAATATTCGCGAATATCTGTCTGTGTTCTATATATAACTTTAAGGGTACAATCGAGATGGCACCAATATGGTCTAACAGGGGTAACTTTTTACGAGTAAGATAATGGTGTGGGTTGAAATTAAAGTGAGGTTGTTTGTGTCAGGGGAGGGGCTATTTTTAGCGCAGATTTCAACCAAATTGATATATTATTCTTCTCCGTGATACGAGGAATATAAACGTGTGATTTAAAGACACGAAATTGGTGTCGTTTGGGTGGGTGAGAGATGGGGGGGGGGGGGGCAATAACTATGATAAGAATTTGTTTAGTTGCCGATTACCACCAAACTTATATATAACCATCTCCATTATATAATGCATGCATGAGTCTACAAAACGTGGTCTATATATGACAAACGTGGCGCGGTTCAAGTCATGCATGAGGGGAGATGCACCACAGTTGATACACATATATTTAGCACTTATTCCACCAAATTCATGCACGTTCTTCTCTAATGATATGATTAATTAAATCACACTTGGGGTCGTTTTGGGTCATGTATGGCGAGAGGAGATTCACTAGCATTTATAAGATTGTTCAATTCGCCGATATCCAACAAAGTTATATATATAGTTATCTCCCAGGCCATCCCCATGTCGTTCTAAGGAGTTTCTGGCATTCCAATTTAACAATTTTGACGAATGGTGACCGAATTAAGTCACTTGAACAATTATATCTTCTCAAATGTTATATTTATATGGGGACGGAAATCAGGGCATTCCTATAATGATCTAGCAACACAGATACATAGAAGTAAGCATTAAAAGTATTTTTATATCAATCTATTTAAGAGATACATATATTCATTCAAACTGAGGGACATTGAATCGTCAGAGGATTGCATATTAGAATGGCTCATGTATATATTATAACACGATGGAGTCTGTCCCATTCAATATATTTTCCACAACAAAAGTTTCAGTTGCCAAGAGATATGGATATGTAGAGCAGGCCTGTTCAAAAATAGTGGTCACAGTGTGCAGTCAAATATGGTTACTTCTGAGATAAAGGAAAACGCAGTCCGTAGCACATGACTTTTCAGGATCCTATGACACGGGTATATCTGCCCGATACAGAGGATTTCTTTCATTTTTTAGAACAGACTCATCGTCTAACATAAACAACTCAAAAGCTCGCTGTGTCTGGCACAATGTAGCTTCTCTACATGCATAACATCATTTCTTTTAAACTCAAAATGATTAGCCAGTATATAGCACCAGAACAGAGGGGCATCTGGCCATATCTTTAACACATCTGTATCTTCATGAAGATAATGATAAACTAGATTGATTGGTTAATTGGTTGATTGATTGATACATCTCTATGTAAAACGCAATTGTCGTCGTTTATTTTTTCGAACTAATGTGTTTATGATGTTCATGTGTCATGATGTAACGTCTGAAGTATCGCAGTTGTAAATAAATAAATACTTCTTTATTGGTGGGACGGATTAAACGCGATAAAAATGATAATCGCTCCGACCTAACAATGTGAGCCACTACTTATATTCCATGTAAGAATCATGTTTTATGATGCCATTTGGATATACAATGTATGAGAATACATGTAACACGTTGAGAGCAAGAGTATTCACCAACTATCCACAGAGGGTTTCACATCACTTTAACCTGAGCAACGCCGGGTAACCCTGCTAGTGTTTTATATGAGCAATTTAATATAGTTCTTGTGATATATTTAAATATGGTTTTAAATTACCACTATTGTACATTAAAGGGATTTGTGTTCCAAATATAGCCAATGTTTTGACTTGCCTCGTTTAATGTTCCAATTTGCCCCTTGTATCAAACAAACGGGAGCATGTTGGAACAAGAATATTTTCGACTTTGTATACGTCAAAGCGAAATATATCATAGTGATTATTAAAGTCTTAGCTATTATTAAAGTCTTTGACATAATATATCAGAATAGACAAAAAGAGGAAATCGTCCATGCTCACATTTCCGTATAATTATTATGTGAGATAGAACAAAAAACGTTCCAACGTGCCCCGCTCTCCCTACATATATAGGAGAAGGTCGCAAGCTCAATAGTATGATCTTGAGGGCATTACCATTTCTGACTATGTTTTTCTTGTTGATATATCAATATGTTGCCGAATAATTCCTAGGTGCATGTGAGGAGGAATCAACACTGTGCATATTTATGCTGTCTATAGTAAAGGATTCAACTGGATTCTTTTTTTTTCCACACTCGCATACCGTACTAAAAAAAAGGTGATAATAGCACTTTTCTTCGGTTGAAGCATAATTTTATACCGATGTGCTCTCTATATTGGTATTCCACATTATTATATTAAAGAGTGTCTGTAGATCAGTGACGGTGGCCTCACTCATTCGGGCTCCGACCGCCGGTGGGACAAGACGTCCCGACTTGAGCACCCCTGTACATCGCCCCCTGGCGATCGGATTACTGACTTCAGCGTACGATGGGTAGTACGTCTATAATCCCCGTTGAAGTCAGGCTCGTGCTGAGCTCAATCAACTTGTGTCGCTGTCTGACCTGGAATTTACAATGGCTATAGGTGAGCCAAGTTGATCTGTTTTTGTCATACAGGGTTACACCAACGCGGTGCTTATCATGACCCTTTGTTGGCCGTAACCCGGTTGCTGGAGACCACAGCAACCTGGGGGTCTCGGTGAAAGGAGGAGCGGAAGAAGCTAGACCCGCCCACAGAAGAAGAAGAAAGGACGCCGACAGGAGGGTCAAGCGGAGACAGGGAGAACTGAGAGACGCCCAGATCCCCCACTTGGCATCCGTCGTTGGTATCCGAGTCACCACCAGACGCAGGGACGCCGTTGATACCCCGGATATTTGCATCGGTATCGTCTCCATTTTATCGCCATTGCTTTGTCAACGTTATTGGCACGTATCTTATATACGGATAGCGATGTCGACGTGGTCGGACCTTCGGGGTTTGATACCAAGCCCACTATTTGAATATGTGCATCTTCATAAACTTCAGTGAGTTTGATATCTTGTCATACATTCTGTTTGATATATTTTGTTAACAGTTTATAAATCATGTTTGTATGTCCCCATGTTTGTTATTATATTTTATGTGTTTATTATATATGCATTATGATTATATAAAGTTATCATTTAAAATAAATGTATTCGCGTTGTAAATTATATTTCGCCAAAAACCTCAAATGCTCCAAAAAACACCTAACACGATCGTCTATAGAGTCGCCAGTTAGTTAATCCGATTACCTATAACGCTAATTAAGCACATAAGCCGCATCCACCTTTTAAATGGAGCCGGCCGCCAACACTTTAAATTATAGTGTGCTACAGAACGAAAAAAACGAAAAAGTTGAATAAAATCAAAAAAAATGTGAATTTAAAAACAATTTAAACGTTAATGTATTTCATGTCATAACCCGGACATATGTAGGCCTACCAAATTTCAGTCATATCCATTTATAAACAAAGAAGATAATGTGACATCAAGTCCGCTTACAACTTTGATTTTGGAGCCGGCCGCTTAATAACACTTTTTAGTACGCTCCAGAATGAAAAAGTTGAATAATATCAACAAATTTGTTAATTTAAAAACAATTCAAACGTTATAGTATTCCATGTCTCAGCCCGGATATATATACCAAATTTCATTCATATCCATTGAGAAGTAACAGACCAAACACCACATAACAGCCCGCTTATGTACAACTTTTATTTGGAGCCGACCTCGGCCTCGGCTTACACTTTTATTAGTGTGTATCTTGTGTCCCGGTAACTAACGGTATAAATTGGACGTCAGAAATACTGTCATGGCCGAAACATTTTCTGCATCGTTGTCATCGGACCTCGATAAATATGTTATTTGTTCACGAAAACTAATAAATATTCAATATAAAGATGATGATAGTGTAAAAAACAGATCTGAACATTCTTGTCGACGAACTGAATTCTTTTGACTACTCGTTTGCCTTTGTTCAGCAACAGGTACTTTTTTTCATGTCACCTGTTTTCGTCTTATCAACAAGTCTAGCAACATAACAAACTTTTTCGTATTTGAGATTTTGTTGAAATATTTCGGGTATTGTAGTAATTTAGAACATAAACATAACCATTTGATTGAGTTTCACAACTTAGAATTGATCTAAGTGAGAAAATTTGACTTTGAAAAAATTTTCAGTTTTAACCCTTTGATTCTGAAGTTGAACCCTGACGCCCCACAGACAGAGTGATCGACACCCTGACCCGGGGCTCCCAGTGGTATTTCCTATTAAATTAGACAGTGTCTAGTCGCATGGTGTTGATTATGTTCAAACTGTGACACAGGTATGAAACTTGACAGTTAGTTCCCCATGGATCAGCGATCATTATAAGATCGCATGACTTTGCCTCGTGGCAATTCCTTGGTAACGGTTGCTAGGCAACTACCCGGAATTGACTGGAAAATGTAAATATAGCTTATAGCATCGTTATTCAACCCCAGTGATTGCGTTTTTTGATACAGGTAATACCCTAACGTGAAATTTGAGATATACCCGACCAGAATAGTGAACCAAATATCCCATTTATGGGTAGCAACGGTTGCTAAGCAAATACCACTAATGATCGAATGACATTGCACTAACTATTCCGTGGTATGTTTTGCCTTAATTTAGACAGTGTCTATTGTCGCGTGGTGTTGGTTATGTTCAAAGGGGACACATAACTGAATCTGTACAGGCATGCTACTAGTATGCATGCATGGACCACTGATCATTGTAAGACCGGGATACTTTGCCACCCGATCTCTCCTTAGAAACTAGGCAACTACCCGAAATTTGCAGGATAAACGAATTCTAGCTTTTAACGTACCGGTAATTATACATCAGCGAATTGCGTTTCGATGCAACCAATATCCTAATGTGAAATTTAAGATATACCTGACCATGTGCGAGTAAGGCCAAAAAAAAAAACATCTTTGTTTCCGGTTACCCGACCGACCTGCCGAAATTGGGGCGACCTGAACTTTTTTTTTCAAATTTTAACCCAAAAAAAACCATTTCAACCCAAAAAAAAATAATATATTTTTGGTTTTTAATTTTTTTTTAATGCATGTAATTGGCATGTAAACACATCTATATCGTTAAATATATACTATATACTATGTTTACATTAAGCAGCAATAATTTTAAAGATGGAATTTTCAAAAACAATTTACTTCTATTAAAATACATGTCCATATATAAATTTGTGGTTGCAGATGAATCCCAATCTCACCAATAAATCTGCAGTCTTTAAAACCTGCCTGTGGTAATCTTGTTTGTTCAACTCCCATGTCTTGTGGGAAGAAGTCTTATCTGTTAGAGAGCAATATACATATAGAAGACATTCTATATCAGAATTTAAAGTTCCTCTCCCCAGTCAATCAAGGATTCATAGTGTTCATGCATAGTTACTAGTATGTATGCAGACAGTATAAAGATGACTGCATGTCTACCATATCAAACACCCTTCTGTGATGGGCACTAACAAAGCACATGAAATTATCTACTGGTTTGTTTGGGTGTATGATGTATCAAACTTAAAAGCATGCATATGCCAGTGTGTATAAGGAACTTCAAAGTTGGGGCCAATTTGAATGCTGAGGTGTGGAACCTCAGTCAAGGTGTGGCCTGTGGTACCATTTTCAGTGTGGTGTGGGACTTGATATTTCAGTGCAGTTGAGGAACATTTACACCCTGTGCAATGTGTCTGAGGCGCATGTGAGATATGTGTCTTAGGTCCTGAGGTGTATGACCAAATATTTAAGTGAGGTTTGAATTAATATCATACAAGTTATGTTATTATAAAGTAATAGAAAAGCCCTATTATGGTGTATGTCTTGGGCCTGTTGATATGTCAATATTGTGCTCTGAGGAAGATGTGCCACCACAATCTAAACTGAGAGAATAATTACAAGAGAGCTGCATAATTGAGTGCCTGGGAGGCATTTGTTTGTTCACATTGACAATACTTATCATATTATTGTGCTACATTAACTGTTTACTTGCAATATACATGGACAGCCTTAACACAAGTTTAAAGAGTAAGCATTAATGTACTTCTTAACTGTTCGGGGGGAAAATAAAAAAATATTACCAAAACAAATAAAATCCCTACCTACCTACCTGGAATTTTTTGGCACCGTAATAGGAAACAAATAAGTTTTTTTTTTAGGCCTAAGTCAACTTGATATGCGATAGACTTTTTGCCGCATGTGGCATAACAGAGACTGATATTACAGAGACCATGCAGAAACAACGTAATTTCCCGTAACATATCGTGGCCCCATTGTTCAAGTAAGCTGTCTAGATTGTGTCTACTGAACATGTGAAACATGCAACTAATTTCTATATGTCATATATAGCGCCACAATTCACTTAAACGCATTTTTCAAAATGAATTATAGCCTGCGCGCATGTGCATATTTTCCTACCCGTTTCTAGCGGGCAGCCAATCCATATACACACCTTTGCCAACGCTGACTTCAATAGGCCCATTTAAATATATATATTAGTTGGTATCTCGTGTATAAGCACGTTATAAACCATTTATTATGCCCCCGATCTCCGATGGAGATTTGGGGGTATATAGTGGAGCCCTCCGTCCGTCCGTCCTTCCGTCCGTCCTTCCGTCCGTCCGTCCTTCCGTCTGTCCGTCCTTCCGTCCGTCCGTACGAACGTTTCAACTCATAACTTTGGTTTCGCTAACTCAATTCAGTTGATCTTTGGTATGCTAATAGACCAGCCGGGGGGACAAGATTTCCCCATAACTGCGGTTTCGTCCGCCCATTTTTTCCAGAGTTACGCCCCTTTTTGGACTTAGAAAATTCAGTTTTCTGTGGCATACGAACGTTTCAACTCATAACTTTGGTTTCGCTAATTCAATTCAGTTGATATTTGGTATGCCAATAGACCAGCCGGGGGGACAAGATTTCCCCATAGCCGTGGTGTCGTCTGCCTATTTTTTCCAGAGTTACGCCCCTTTTTGGACTTCAGGTTTTCTGCTACTTTTTTTGGTTTCCAGATGATAACTTGATTTTGGATTGTTTACTCATGAATAACATAACTTTACAAAGTGCCATTTAATAAGCATTTGCACAAAAATAAGAAAAATCCTCTCTGATTGTACAGTCGGGGGCGTTACCTCCGCCCAGCGGTGCACTTGTTTGTCATTGTGCTGGTCTGCGCATGCGCGAATAAATCAACTTGATAGGCGATAGACCCTTCCCCATATGTAGCAGAACACTGACTAATATACGTGAGGGTAATTTAAACTGAAATTGTGTGTCTAAATTATGTCTGTTCTGTACACACACGGGGAACACAAAATTATATGCCCTAAATTTAGCGGCACAGTTCGCTTAAAATATCGTATGTTTTTGTAGATTATATGCAATGCGCATGCGCATATATTTCTACCCGATACTAGCGGCCAACCATTCCATACGAACCATGGGCGCCGCTGACATGTGGGGGCAATTTAAATATAAATCAGTGGGTCTGACGCTCGTTATACTATATATAAATTTGCTACCGAATCATGTCGTCGCTGCACCGAAATATCGGTGTTACGGGATATAGTCACGGTTCGTTTGCACCTAAATATCGGTGTTACGGGTTCAACAGGTTAAGACATGAGAAATTCATATTTCGAGAAATGCTCCAAAGTCGAACCCATGACATAAAACACACCAGGATTCACTCAGTTAGGTAATATTGTATCCATGCCTTAAGGTTATGTTCTGCTGAAATATGATGACATTGATGGAATTAATTGTCAGTAATGAATAGTGCTGGGACGGTTGGGGTTTTTTCCTAACCGGTTAACCACGGGCATTAACCTAACCATAACCGGTTAACCGCGACCAGCATTACCCTAAGTACGAGATTTAATACACTTGTCACTATATCGGCAAAACAAGTGTTTATTAAGCGCCACGGAAACGTTGATATACATGCGATCACAAACGATGTCTTGGTCGTAAAATGCGTTCCCATTACGGCTATCAAATAGTTGTAAATGTGTATAAATTAATTCAGTTTTGAGCCCAAACAAACTAAAATATAATATATATTAGTGGTGCGCTAGTATATCGATGTTTACGGGTGTTCCGCACTGCATAAACAACGCTTGCTTGCAAAACCTTCAGCGACGAAATATAGTTCCTCCCTTGTGTATATTCTGGGCACGATTAGCCCAAACAAGGTACTGAAGGTAGGTATACTGTTGTTTATAATGTTTACTAGTGTTTGGGTATAGGCAGGTATGTATTAATCACAGTGGCTACACGATGTTACTTAAATTATTTTAATAAACAAATTCAAACAAAATTAAATCGTCGTGATTCATTACGCAAGCCCCAGCCAGTGTTTAGGAATTAAAGTTATCGAACACATCACTAGATATACTCTGATTTCCCACTCCCAGTAGGCCTGTATTTTTTCTGGATGTGCGACTTCATATTGGATGTTGATCCAGAATAAACGAATCGCGTTCGGCAGGCCTTGAATACCGCCCATTTCTTCTTCCTTTTTTTCGTCATCTTCAATTTAGGACTAAATGTCCCCAAACGTTCGATTTCCGTTTTTGTAGGTCTTCTGTCATCGCTTTGAGACGAACTAATGGTATTAAATGACAAAGGGGGGCAGTTTCAAGAAAACAGACATACTATTGATGACGTAGTAAAAGTCTAGACTTGATTGCTTTGATGTATGCCGCGGTGCGCGTGCAGCCGGAACGTCATGTAATGCCGCCAAAGGAAATTGGCATTGAATGTGTAGCAAGTGATTCACAGACTGACACAGATAAGAGTATAGTTGTTGGTTTCATGTCTAGAAAAGCTGCCGATGATCAAACAGGCATGTGTTGTGGGGTATATGAATACACAATCAACTGTCCAAATCGCTTCTAAGCGGCTTACTCTCGTTACTTAAACTTCCATAAGTGATACCGGCAACATTTACACGGAGTACTACGATGATAGTACGATCGTTATCAATATTATGGTTATCCGGTTGTGGCCTCCTCCAACCGGTTGACACGCGTAACCGAACCGTAACCGGTTATCCGGACAACCGTCCCAGCACTAGTAATGAATGTGCCATGAGGGGCAAGTGGCGGACAACATGAAAAATCGGAAGATAATTGCATCATTTTGCTAAGAATGTATATACATGTACCGGTGCCGGGGGGGGGGGGGGGGGGGGGGGGGGGGGGGGGGGAAATACCCAGGGGGGAGATATCGTGTTACACCGGTATATCTGAAATGCAGCCTGCAGAATGACACAGCATGCTGCAGCTATAAAGTTATATGAATGAAACTCAAGCTCACTTGATTGAATGTTGAAAAGTTTCGGGGGGACAATAAAGTTATACTATTTTCTGTAACACTGCACTGCATTACATGTATATGAATGCTATCACAATAAAATTTAATCTAACACCTGTAGCGATCAGCTGTTTTGACCAGGTACTCAGCCTCAGGTAACTAGTAAAACTGATGGCAATGACAAGAATTTATAAGTTGTGTCAGAGACAATGGGAACAAGGTCATGGCACTCCGAATATACGTATTCAATGTTTAGCTTCACCTACCACAAAATAAAAAAGTGAAATATATTGTTATTATAGCTTTTGCCTCGTAAAAAGCGTTCCGTTTGTGAAATCGACGCTTTGCTTCAGATCTCTAAACTAAAGCGGAAGTGACAACTATTCTGTGAATTATCCCCCTTGCCATATAATTCATTTGTCTATTTATAGCCGCTATAAAATTTGGTACACCATTTACTTTAACCACGGATTGTTCCGCGTGGCCGATGAGAGCGCAGCAGGTAAATAAAAAAAAAATCTGTCTCAAATATAACTTTTTATCCACGTGAAGTTCGGATTTACCAAATTGCTTTGTCCGCCTAATTTTCGAAAAATTCTTTTATCAGGTTCTAATTGATCCCGGTGGTTTATTTGAACACTAAATGATAGCTTATTTATTCGGCTTTCGTTTTAGCGCGAAAACCAAAAAGATCTATAAAGATCGAGTGTCATGTGATTCCATAGATTGCAACACCCTGCTCCGGTTCCATGGTCAGGTTGCCTTTTTTTTAATACCGGAAGTCAGCTTACGAGCGACATCTCGAGGGAGGTAATGTCGCTAACAAGTCTATCTATCTATCTATCTATCTAGAATTACCTGTCAACTCCCTTTTCGGGCATTACAGACAGGGTCCAGGTCTCGACTGTGGTCAGTGCTTTGGTGGGCTACTCTAACCTACAGCCGGGTTCTTTAACGTGCACATAGTCACCCGTGTACACGGGTCAGCCATTTATGTCGGCTCCCGATCCGACAGTGTACCGCACTCATGACAACATACCTGGACATGATGTCACCTTGAAGGGAAGTCAGTTTTGTATTCGGATATATATTGTGTGATCACGAATGAGACTTTTCAGTCATACAACGTGGCAATCTGACCATGTTTGGATTTTTGTCAGAATACCCGACCGGGAATCGAACCCCGGACCTTTAGCACGAGAGACCAGTACGCTATCCACTCGGCCACTGACTTCCCTGGTGTCTGGTGTCAATAGATCTGGCAATTGTGCAAATTCAGATGCAATAGCTGAAATCAGCTATCCTAGATGAATTCAGCTATAGATTATACAATAAAATTGTTAAGTTTTATGTAAATTTCTGGGAAAAAAAGAGACTAGTATGTTACCTCTTGGCACAGTTACTCACTTACTGGACATATATATATGATATAGTCCCAAAATTAGTGTTGAAACGACTAATCGACTAGCTGTAGTCGACGCTGAAATGTCAGAACGTCGACTCTGAATTTTGCCGTCGGCTAGTCGGAACATAGTGTATTAGTTACATCTATAACGTTTTCAAGATCGATTCCGCCATAAACGGTGTTAACTGCGCGTAAGTTACGGTAAGTATAACGTTTGGTGGCCCCCGGAATTGACAGTGTTACTAGTATAGACACACACGGTGACCCGACTATTAATTGAAAGAATGAAATTGACAACACAATGTCTCACTCGTCGTTTGAGGTCAAAGACATCACTGCGACATGATAGCAATGATTGACGCAGTTATATCGTTTGTCGGAGACCGCATTGATCTAGACACTGTGTATATTTCAATTGATCTCCCACCATCGGGTTATGATGCGACGCTGTGTGTCATTATCATATACATATTGGATAGTGATAAACATAATTTCACAGAACATTTCTTTTCTTATTTTGAAACCCCAAAGCAAGCTCTTATAAAATAGCATCGACCATGATAAGAACTGGCTATCGTATTCTACAATGTAGCATCGTAGCCTATACTATAGGGCGTATTTAGTCGGAACATTTTATAGTGACACCGCTCGGCACTGGTTTATTGGTGATCACGTGACTAAACGAAAACTCGAACACTGATATAAAATTTAAAACCTGTATAAATGATCGTGTTTCTAATCATTATCCACCACATGTCTAATTATATAATTACATTCAGTATGTTGGATAAATATCAAGATGTTTACTGTATTATTTCCCAAATAAATTGGTGTCTATATGCAGGGAAAAGCGCTACGCAATAGACCGTCATTGCATCAGTGTATAGTGATGAGCCGATTGTCAAATAGAGCCGTGCGCCGATTATTTGAGATCACAATCGGCCGATTCAGGTGCCGATTCCGATTATTTAAATAATGTATAGCAGAATATGTTATATGTGTTATATAATAATTAGAAGCTATCAACAAACGTAGTAATATGCCAGTACACTGTATACATAAGTATATGTTTGGGTAAGTAGATAGGTGGGTATGGGCAGACTAGTGATCGAATACAGGCAACATACCCATGTATTCTAGGCTATTCCACAACAAATTTTTTGAAAGTTTGATGTAGCCACGTGCATGACGACATGTCCATGGTCCGTTTTTGATAACAATTCATCAAACGGCATTTTTCTTTGATCCCAATTCATAGACATCACGTCAAAGGAAATGAGCCGACTGAACTAGTTGCAAGTTACACCATGTTCATGTCAATTTCACAGACACGATTCGATTTCGGCGTGGTCATCATAATAATCATTTGTGGTGACATATACGTGACGTCACACGAGGCTGACTGGATGGGTAGAGGATAGCTGCTATCCGTGATTAGGTGTTGTCTTCAACTATTTAAAGTCACGTGACATGCACTTTCGGTTTCTATAGTAGTGTTTATACCTGTTACGCTGTATGTACTATATAGATACCTTTGTTGTACCGGTACTGCGTATGCATACATTTTGATTTTTGATAGTTTGACATACATAAATCAAAATGTCTACATGTTGACGAACAATAAAGTTACCTATGGGCGTACATGCGTCCCATGACATGTACGTTGTGTACATTACAATGCTAAAGAAATCAATCGAATTATTATGCGCAATCACGGCGTCATGCTCGCTGCCTCACTCTAACTCAAAGTGTCACGTGCTTCCCGGCGACCCCCACTAATATATTGTTCACACATGGACCCAGGTACGGCCGGGGTATTGCAGAGGGCATGTATGTATATCAAGTTTGTGTTTGGTATCACTTTCCCCATATTTACTGGTCATTTATTCAACAAAACATCGTCATATTTAAAACAGTTTATTAAAGAAAATCAAGCACTCATTTATTATTTAGACAATCGGAAATCCCGATGTTCAAACCCGAGTACCGATTGTCATCCGATGGGCCACAATCGGCCGATTCCGATTGTCGTTCCCGATTATCGGCTCATCACTATCAGTGTACGCCATGTACGATGAATTTTCCGTACCATGTTATGTTTGAAAGTTTTGATATCGGATACCAACTAGTCGACGCAACGCGACTTTTGGGCCTGGACTAGTCGACTTTGAAATTCACTAGTCATTTCAACACTACCCAAAATAAGCGTTTAATCAAGTTTATAAATCGGTATCCTAATATAATATACCCAAGTTATGAAAACATTAAAAAACGGCCGGACAAACATATCTCAAATAAAAGCACTAAACACAAAATACCCGGCATATGTCGCCTGTTTCCTATAAATAACATACTCAGCTACAACAGTGATAAAATCGTTCCGGACGCCAAATTAACGGAGTTTAAAATATTTTTCACCATTAGCGATGTTTTCCTATACTTATTCAATCGCTGGTGTCTGGAGCGATCCATGATACGAGGAATCTAATCGTGTGATTTAAAGACGCCGCATTGGTGCTGTTTGGGTGAGAGATGGGGAGGGGAGCGGTTTTTCACCAAATTTGATACAAATTTGTGTAGTCGCCGATTAGCACCAAACTTATAAATTATCATCTCCATGATATCAGGAGTGTAATTGTGTGGTCTAAGGTTGTCACAAGTGGGGCCATTCGAGTCAATGGTGCATATAGGTGAGAGGGACACAAAAATGATAACAATATGTTGAGCGCCGATTTCCACCAGATTGATACATATTCTCCGTGATACGAGGAATCTAATCGTGTGGTTTAGATACACCAAATTGGTGCCCTTTGGGTGAGAGATGTGGTGACCTTAAATTTGATACGAATTTGTATACTCGTCAATTTTCACCAATTTTATATATATGCATCTCCATAATGAATCTAAATGTGTGGTTTAATGGTGATAAAAGTTACATCGCTTGAGTCCGAAATAGGGACTTAGGGTCACCAAAAACTGATAAAAAATATTTTTAGTACCAATTACCATCAAATTCATACACGTTCTTCCCAAATGATACGATGAATCAAATCATGCTGTCTGTCTGTATGTGTTCTATATATAACTTCATGGGGTACAATCGAGATGGCACCAAGGCGGTCTAAGAGGGGTAACTTTTTACAAGTAAGATAATGGTGTGGGTTAAAATTTTCTAAAGTGACGCTGTTGGTGTCGGGGGAAGAAAAGCGGGAAGGACGGCAAAATTAAAAAAAATATGATGAAATAGTTTTGTCGCCGATTTCCACCAAACGCATACATAATCACCTCCGCGATATGGCGCTGCAGGGGGCATCACAATTGATTTAATAAACTATTTTTAGCGCATATTTCCACCAAATTGATATATTATATTGATATATTATTCTTCTCCATGATACGAGGAATATAATCGTGTGATTTAAAGACGCCAAATTGCTACCGTTTGGGTGAGAGCTGATTACCACCAAACCTATATATAATCATCTCCAGTATATCATGCATCCATTAGTCTAATGGACGTGGCTTAAATATGTCAACAGTGGCGCCGTTAAAGTCATGCATGAGCATGGCAGTTGCACCAAAGCTGATACAAATATATTCTGCACTAATTTCCACCAAATTCATACACGTTCTTCTCTAATGATACGATGAATTAAATCACATTTGGTGTCGTTTGGGTCACGGATGGCGAGATGATATGCACTATCATTGATAAGATTGCTATTCGCCGATATCCACCTATAAGTTATATATAGTCACCCAGGCCATCCATATCGTTTTAAGGAGTTTTTGGCATTCAAATTTCACAATCTCGACAAATGGTGACCCAATTAAGTCACTTGAACAATTATATCTTCTCAATTGTCATATTTATATGGGGATGGGAATCAGGGCATTCACATAATGAGCTAGCAAATCAGATACATAGAAGAAGCATTCAAAGTATATCTACCATTCTATTTAAGAGATACATATATTCTTGCAAACTTAGAGACCTCGAACCGTCGGAGGATTGCATATTAGAATGGCTCATGTATATATTATAACACAATTGAATCTGTTCCATTCAATACAGTTTCCACAAAAAAGTTAGAATTTGTAAAATGTATCGAATGCCTGTTCAAAAATAGTGGTCACAGTGTGCAGTCAAATATATTTTCTTCTGATATAAAAGAAAACGCAGTCAGTAGCACATGACTTTTCAGGATTCTCCAATACTGACATCTGACAAGGGTATATCTGCCCGATACAGCGATTTTTTAGAACAAACTCATCAACTAACATAAACAACTCAAAATCTCGCTCTGTGTCGGGCACATGTAGCTGATATACATGCGCAGCAATATTTCTATTAAACTGAGAATATTTAACCGGTATATAGCACCATGAACAGAGGAGCCCTGAACACTTCTTTAAAACATCTGTATCTTCATGGAGATATGATAGCCAGGTGTCCTCAAGGTCTTAGTCCAACCCACTAGATTGATTGATACATCTCTATATGTAAAACCCAATTGTCGTCTTTTATTTTTGCGAACTAATGTGTTTATGATGTTCATGTATCATGTTATAATGTCTGAAGTATATGCAGTTGTAAATAAATATATACTTTATTGGTGGAACGGATTAATCGCGATAAACAAAATGACAATTGACAAGGTGAGCCACTACTTATATTACATGACTGTAAGAATCATGTTTTGTGATGCTATTTGAATATACAATTTATGAGAAAACGTGTAACACTTTGAGCAAGAGTATTCTCTATTCCCAACAAATATCCACAGCATGCAGAGGGTTTCACATCACTTTAACCTGGGCAACGCCGGGTAACCCTGCTAGTAACATATAAATAATTGATTCAAGACAAACAGAAATATTTTTGTGAGTACAAACGACACGCACTCATGCTTGAAGCTTCTTAGAAAGTTGAATCAAACAGAACCTCGGGCCAGTAAGTCGAGTGAGCTGACAATGATTCATGTCTTTGTGAAAATCCCGTTAATCTGAAATCAGTCGTGGATCACGTAAATGTCAGTCTGAAGAGTGACCATCACTTATCAACAGACAGACGTCTCTTGTCAGTTTCTTTGAAGTCCCCAATGTCCACGTGCCACACAGACTGCCACAGCTGAGTATTACGTAACATGTAGCCAACACCTGCATTGTTTGCGAGGCCCGTAACTTGGTCAGCCATCTGTGAGTCTTTTATTCTTATGGCGCACTAATAACTGATAACAGGTCACGGTCATCTGAGTTCATATCAAGTGGATGGGAAGTGAGCACGTGACATGCATTTACCAGTCGGGTTCTTTGTGATGGTCTGATGGATATGCATGTAATGATGAAGTAGGCTCAAATAACAGCCACATTTAAGTCCATATACTTTGATAATTATGACACACACAATATTGTTAATTATTCTAACAAAGAGCGCTTATATTTTGTGGTCGGTAGACTAGTTTTGTTATGATTTATGCAACTTTGGTAGCGTAATGTACCTACACATTCTACATATATATCGGATCGGCATATTTATCTGGATACCGATATCCAACCGATATCATGGTTATCGGCCCGATCCAATAAGCCGTACCGATAATCGGCTCATCTCTAGCATGTACACAGTTCATCTATTAATGTCCTCATCCGATTGGACAGCGTACTGCACCCACGACAACATACCTGGACAATTTAATGTTGTAATGGGGGAAGTCAGCATTTTGAATTCGGATCTTAATTCAGTGATCTCGAATGAGACTTTTCAGCCTGACAAACTTGGTAACTGACCGAGTTCTGATTTTTGTCAATACCCTGACCATGTTATGATCCCCAGTCCGCTAACACTAGAAACACTGAAAGAAGGACTAAAAATCTTTCATATTTCCATAGTGATTCCTAATATTTATGATGAGTATAATTACGAAGCCTGTCCAATCTTAAAACGTTCAGTTGGAGATAAATCAGAATCCAATATTAGGTACATATATACAAGTATATGTATCAAATTACTATGAAGATTTGTGTGCTTTTTAGGAATATATTTTGCCCCAAACAACAAGAAAGTATCAGAATACCAGTAGAGAAGTATCGAGAAGTAGGTTTTTTGAGTCGTCAAATATAGGGCTTGATTTAACTGGATTCGCATCGCAATTTGTGATGCGATTTCCCAGTTCTGCTAACCAATTTACAATGAAAAAACATGTCTTGGTAGGGAATGCTTACAAAATCTACCTAGTGTTGCAAAGTGCTAGTTTACAAATTTAAAACTTTAAATCAACCCCTGGTTTAGGGCCCGACGAAGCTTCGAGATTCGATTCGATTTTGAATCTTTCGTTCCGATTCGATTAAAAATCGGTTGTGTGATTCGGGATATTTCGAATCGTTGTATGCAAAACCTTTATCGCCGGGAATAGACTGCATTATATATACAAAACATTCATTATATCCCCAATACTTAACCTGAGGCTCCTTCCACGACCATCTGGGACCTCCGTGGTCCAATGTGTATAGGGTAAGTTGTCCAATAGCCCACTGCTCATATATATTGGCCTCCCAGTCCCAGCGCTGGTTACCTGTGGCAGGTCGGTAGGTTACTCGTGCAACCTGCTGGTAGGTCTGTGATCGTTCGCGTGTTCATCACGGTTGTACTATAATCGTAGCATGCACGGGTTTCCTCCACCACATAAAATCAGCAATTTCGTGAGTTTGACCGCCCCCAGCTGCGGAAGCGAGTGGATTTCTTGTGGGACATATTTGTATGTCGGTATATGACATTCTTACCAGAAAAAACTATATTGCCTTACGCAGCTCAATCAAATAATATATCTTGTTTAATTTCAAACTTAACACGATATAAAAAAATTAAATAAACATTTTGGGCAGCAACATGTCGTGTCCAAATCCGATCAACATCTTTATACAGAATATGTTATCCGGGAAATGGAATATGGTTGACCATTTAGCTTTCATGGCAACTCAATTGATCCGATGGACAGGCCCAAGTTGGGATACTATACATAGTTCCTGTAATCCCGTTTGCGAACGCGCCAATCCGAAGTCACGATGCGCAATTTTGATATTGCGCGTTACTGCTTTGCGCGACAGGGTGAAGCGTACATTCGCAGAAGAGTTTCCCTTTGCAATGACTCGAATCAGACTCCATTGACTCCCAAATTCCCTTTGCAATGACACGAATCAGACTCCATTGACTCCCAAGTTCCAAACTGCTTACTTTCACGAACTTCACGCATAGTGGCAGTGTCACAAAATATGAAATGATGTCGTGCCATTTTCATATATTTAACTGTTTAAAACTGTGATTAAATACTTTTCATATCATGTCATATAAATTAAGTTTAATGAACCTCCTTCGTACTCTTGAGTTATCTCAGTGACGTTATAAAATCATCGGACATTTGCCCCCATTTTCGCTCGTACCTCCCACTGATCGGTACCGCAAATCTACTAAAGTGTTTGAAAAAGATTCGATTTCGAATCATTATCATGATTCGATTCGAGATTCGATTCGATGTTGAAATTGCCGATTCGTCGGGCCCTACCCTGGTTAGATATGATATATATGTACATGTGCTAATTTGTGCAGTGTAGCATAATTTATATGGTATGCATGGCTATGATAGATATATATATGTCAGAGTTAATGAGGCACGGTATGAGTGTTCATTGCTTCATATTTTCTTAACTCAGTGAGCGTGAGATATGGCTGCCAAGTGAGAATTAAAGTACGCTAATAACATCAATCCCATAAGTCTTTTAATGAGCTTATTGTAGACTTGTATATAAATATCTAGCTATCCTCTATATGCTACTAGTATATGTAGCGCTTAATTCAATCAAAATGATGTAACTAATAGGGAACCAAACGATATATCAATGTCTTTTCATCTATACATGTAATATTCTACTGGAACACATGCTATTTTATGGTTATAAGTATGGCAAATACTAGTAGGATGTGTTGTGTACCACAATATCTTCCCCAACTGGGTATCTTCCCCCGCTGGAACAACATAGACAGTTGGAAGCAAAGTCTGATTCAATGATTGTTCACAAAATCAAATATTTCATTTCTGAAAAAAACACCAATCAAATTAAGCCACCTTATTCAGGGGATGTGTGGCCTAGCAGCCTTTTATTTAGTTTTGCATGTCAGAGGTCTCTACCCTTGCTTCTTGGGTTGTTGGATTCTGTGTCAGTGTTGTGCTGTTTTTAAGATTATTACACAACGACGAACAATTCTTCAACTTAATACACTTTTTTTCTATTTTCAGAATGCAAACCAGCTGCTATTAAAATTATGCAGCATCATACCATTACATCAGGAGAGGCTTATTCTGAAATTTTCCATTTTGGTGTACAATCTCTGCGAGAAGCAACGGGTGAATAAATTAATACTCCTAGAATTGATTATTTATAAGTTAGCAGCTAAAAGTGGAACATTAATTTGAATAAAATGGAAAGCCAGCAAACAGGTACTGGAGATACTCATCTGCAAATCCAGATTGTAGTATGTGCAGGGACTGGTGGGGTTAGGAAATAGGACAGAAAGCCCAAACAGAGTAAAACAACATATATGCATCATCATGTTGAACACATATAATATACATGTAGCTCAGCTGTTCAACTATCAAGACAAGTCAGATGTTATTAATACTCAACTTGAAGAAAACAAAATCAAATTATTGCCAACATTGTATTATAGGGGCACAAGAAATGCTATCATTATTAAAGCATTTATATCACTTTCAAAGTCTATTACATGTACATATAATTTAGGCCATCAAGGTTTCATTCTTTCTCAGTCATTCTGTTAGTCTATCTTCAGGTCAATGAGCATGTACTGACATACTAACCAGCAGTCCTACTTTGCTACATGTACATGCATTACACATAAACCCAATGATGTATGGTACACATAATGCTGACATCCGAATCAACTATCCGTCGTTCATCTGCCTGTCCGTCCATATGTCTGTAGACACTTGCTATCTGATGCGAAAACTCAAGTATTTTTTGTTCGATCGTGTTCATATTTTATGTGCAGGTTTATGATGACACACCCCTCACCTGTATAGTTTTTGGTATCGATTGGTTGATTGGTTTAGACAAAATTAACACTTTTCTTCATTCCGTAGGCATCTATGTTCTTATCCAAGCGATCAAAGGGGAGTAATTCTACATAATGTTTAATCTCATGTACTAATTCTTTATTAAAAATGAGTAATGACATACATAGCTGTGATATCCCTGCCAGTGGCTAGATGGAGGCAAGATAAATAGCATTAATCGTTCATTTTTATCGTATGTGTCAAAATGTGATGAATGGGATGACACTCTTGTACATATTCTCTTGAAATTTCATAACAGGTTGTCTGATAACAAACCCCTCACCTATATAAGTGTCTTGTTTATTTCCATTGATCTTCTTAGAAAATAATTAAAGCTTTCCAAGGTTTCCATAGACGCATGCAAAACATGGGATTTTCCTCATATCTCTTATCTAGGGTTATCTTTGCACAATATTCTTCTGTACGGATTTTGATATTTATTGATTAAATGATTTTGAAAATTATATTAAGTCTTCACACCACTCAATAGACACATGATATAAATATTAAATTTATTATTTATTGATAACACATACCTGACCTGTATTGTTTGTATCATTTTTTACCCGATCACTCTCATAATGCACATCCAGATTAATCATGACATACTCTTATATTGATTTATTGGTTTTAACCCTACCTATAACCATAACATGAAAACATGATATCCAAGGCAATACTTTATCTGATCAGTCTCATATCTATACATATACAGTGAAACCTGTTATGAGAGACCACCCGTTTTGCCAACACAACACATGACAGGTGGTCGCCGACGACAGGTCTGTTCCAATTTCGACTGAACTGACATCTATCATCAGTGTTAGATGTCTGAGCAAGTGAATTATTTTTATACACAAGCTGGTTGAAAATGATTGTGATTATATGTTTAATCTTTTTTTAATTAAGTATACTTTAAATTAATATTAGTGAAAAACAAAAAAGAGATTGATAGGCCTGCAGGTAAATGCATGTTAAATAATGCAGTAGAACAGCCGATCAGAGAACACATCGGGCACATGAGTCGTGAAAGAAGGAAGAACAAGACAGATTGCCGGGGTGCTAATCAACTCCCAACATGATAACTTGATAAAAAGGGAATAAACGTACATCAGTCGTCACTGCGTGTATTTATTTAATTCCTGTCTCACATATTATTATATTATTTTGAATGTATTAGTATCTTCGAATAAAACTGCAAACAGCAGAAAATTCATAAACAGTGGGTGTCCTTGACCTGACCTGTAATGGTTCTGGACACGTGCATGATTGACCTCAATTTCACGACTACGGAATATCTCTTTGATGTTTTATTATTGCGACATAGTTCATTGCGTAGTGGCTGCAAACTTCTACTGGTACTTGATGATGTCACATGGAATGATTTTAATTTAATATGAAGCCCGGGAATGAGCATTATTATAAAAACTTGGAAAGCATGCATTAATTGTCAGCGTGTTGATGGTTCTTTCAATGAGACATAGCGGGAGGACGCAAACTCCTGTATTTATTAAACAAAGGTTTCTTTATGATGTACGCTTCGGGTGTAGACATTAAATCCCCGCGTTGAGTAAGTTTGACACTTTGCCCTAAGCGTTATCATGCTTCGCCACAATGAGGCAGCGACTGGATTATAATGATAGGCCTATCGCTAAAACAACAGTACAGCCAAGCATAGTCTCAATTTGATGCTACTTAGTACAATGGAATATAGGATCTTGTTTGTATTTCATCATACATTAGTTAGGTCAAACACATCGTCAACATTCACGTCAAAAATAATAAGAGTGATCCACGTTCCCAAATACTACTTTTGGATTAAAATGAACCAATGATATATCCCTCCTGCTGGGAATTCCGCTTAGTCACATGTCCCGGTGGGGAATCCCCAAATCATAGTCTGTGATTGCAGATCTGACATTTTAATCAAAGAAATGCATCCTGCTGAAGCATTTGGGGCTCACGTTGGAAAAGCACTGGTTAAAGACTTATTTTTCATGTCTGGTGGTCGTTCATAACGGGTAAATTTTGTCATTTTTGCCACAAATCACCGACCGCTGGTCGCGTTTGAATGGTGGTCGCTCACGGCAGGTCATTTATATAATAAAACCAGTCCGTACAAAGCCAATCTGGTCGTTAAAGTCAGGTGGTCGCTCTTGGCAGTGGTCGCCCAAAGCAGGTTTGACTGAACAAGAAAATTATGGAAACCCCTTAATATATTATTTCAGTCATCTCCACGTTATGTGTACAGGTGTATATTCATGATCGGCCTCTCGTTTTCAAGGTCAAGGTTAAGGTCACAGGTCAAGGTCGTTCTCTCGATTAAGTCTCCAGACACTACCTGACTCTGAGTTATGTCATACTTTTTGCTTGTAATTGAATGGGCATAGACAGTGAACATGTTAACCTAAAGGTGATGGTATGTTGCGATATGTTTGCATTGTGGTTTATTAAAGTTCAATGTCACAGGGTGCTTTCAAATTTAAGACTTCATCTGCACCAATCGTATTTTCTGCATCCTTCTTGTCCACTCCATAACTTTGCAATGCTTTATCTGATTCATCAGAATGCCACCCGAATTTATGGCTTTGATCACATTGAACAACAAACTTCAATAACGTACATGCACATCTACCATTAAAAGCTAAAACAGGAGAGGTGAATATAATATTTCTTTTCTGAGCTGAAATTGCTATACATAATGAATTTCGTATGATCCATCAGAGACAGTTCAATGTTAGGCCAAATAAAAAAAATTCTGTGTTCTCAGGCACCTCCCTCATCACTCAGGCACCTCCCTCATCACTCAGGCACCTCCCTTATCACTCAGGCACCTCCCTCATCACTGAAATGTTCTTTTAAAAAGCCTCGTCAAACATTTTTTTCAATATTTTCTGACAGAAAAAAAAATCTTTTTGTTTTTGTTTCTGGAGTGTTTTCCAGATTTTGAAAAATAAATAAAAATAAATAGTCTCCTTCCCTAATCTCAAAATTTAGAGAGCACAGATATTTTATTTGAATGGCCTTAGCAATAAGATTGAAAGGCAACTACCTGTGGGAATTCATGTACACTGTATTTATTACCATTTACATGTATGTTGTTGCATGTGATCTCATTACTACTATTCCATTGACTGTGGGTGTATTAAAATATTAGAATATGCTAAAAAGTAGTTTGGTGGTTATTAGATCCAGTCTGATATAATTTTGTTTTTTTATTCTGATTTATTTAATTCTGGGGGAGGGTTGGTCCTAAAAGTTGACTCTGGGAAAATAAATTGCATAGATGGGGATTTGTGTGTGGTTTGTTTGGGAGTTTGGCAGTAGTTACCATCCAAAATGTACATTGATATACATGCGAAAGATTCGTTCATGAAAGATTGCTGTGTCATATGACCAGGAGGATGGGAACGACTTTATAAATAAAACAATGGGAGTGACCAATTTATTTGTAATAGATGCAAGGATGAGATCGAACATTGCTACTAGTATGTCTAGTGCTCATGCTTCTATCAAGAAATTAATAGTATATACCGTTCTTGTATCTTTTATTCTTCAATAGTTTGAACTACTTGGTATTCAAATTTGCAGATTCATTTAAAAGATGATTGTCTAGAGAAACTGACTAGGTACCTCACTTCTGCTGTACAGCGATGTCCAAAATGGTGCGTGTCTGATATACTTCAGGCTTTGAGTGCAGCTATTGGTGATAATGCTGGAAAATTACCACAGGTTGGTTAGTTTCATCCCATAGACTGTGCAATATGTCAGCTGTTCAATACTTTGATGAAAACCAATTTGTAAAATTGTTATTATCAATTTAATATGCAATGTTATCTACAATAGATGTTATCTACAGTGTTTGGTCAAATAGCATAATCTATTCATCAAATAATTCAATTATTTGCATTATTTTGGTTTGACTGAAATAAGGGATTCTCCCCAAAACTACATTGTGCACTGAAATCATTTCAAACCAGTTCTTTTCATAGCTGCTTTACTATATATTATAGCTACCATGTCTGATTTAACACCCCGAATTGTTGGATTCTCAGAATAAAAGACGATGAAAATTAATGCCAGAAACAAAATTGACAGTATCTTTTGATAGTTACCGTATACTTATATTTTATGCATGAACATAGACAATTTATAATACCATGCTGAACACATATGAAACAAGATGTCTGTTTACATTTGTGATGACACATGCTTGAGAATTCCAGTTTGAACCAGACATTACCATAACCATATATCGTATTTGTGAGGTGTAGAAAATAAACAATTTTCAAAAATCAAAATCTATAAATAGCTCTCAACTTTAAATTGTGGGTTCCTGGACTCAAGTCTAATATTTTTCACCCCCAAAGCTGAAGAAATATTAGTTTTGGGGTGTTAAATCGGACAAGGCATCTTTAACCATTGTTAAATTTATTCTTAATCAAAGCTCCATGAGTCCTTGCTGGGCATGGATGGAATATTAGTACAGTTTACATCAGATGCTGCCTTGGATGAGGAAACCTTGAAGAATGTTGTTCACACACTTGAGAAGTTAACTATTAGGTTAGTGGTAGTGATTTGGGGTATAGTTTCATATCATATAAGCTCATAGGAAATGTAAATGTAGAAAGACAAGTCTTTTGATTTTGAGGCTGCTATCGCTCCTGCGCTCCATCGCACCCGTATATTTTGTTTTTTCGGGAGCTCTAAGCTCTAACTTTTATGACCACAATGTTTCACATGACAAAGTCATGGTAATATGTTGATAGTGTAACTAATCAAATTGTATGTTGCAGGCAGATTTAGGGATAATTGCTTTTACTTATGTATTACTTTGCCTTACAAACATCACATTTTAAAGCCACATGTTGATTTGCGCTCCAAACTACAATGATTAATATTCTCTTTCGAATTTTTCCTCGTATCTTAATAGGTTGATAAATATCTGAACTACCTTTCTACAAGCGTTATATGTCCCAGAAAGACGCATTAAAAAATACTGTTTCGAACACAAAATTCGAGCATCTGAGCAATCCCTATATAATTTCATATCGTATATGCTCATAGGAAATTTAAATGTAGAGATACAAGTCTTTCGATTTTGAGGCTGCTATTGCTCATGCGCTCCATCGCACCTACATATTTTATTTTTCTGGAGTCAACAACAGTGCACCTTGGCTCTAAGTGCATACACTTTTCTGGTATATTGCATTAGCTTTACATGAAACTATTTAAAAACTTTACACACTGCATTCCCTTCATTTTAATCTTAGAAATTATGTAGTTCCATAAACAATTCAGAGCGATGACAACACTAGATTTTTTCCCATGGTCTACAGGAGCAAATTTTATGCTGATCTCTAACTTACCGAAAAATATAAGAAATAAAACACGTATTTTCAGAGCTATATCAACAAATTTGTTTGGAAATCAACTGCGTAGGTATGTTTTGAGGTACCTCTTAACAAATTATGTGTAAATAATTTTGGGGTTCGAATGAGCTATGTTCGTTTAATGCTTATCTATTTTTTTTTTACAGAACTGGACATGAGGCATACATGAGTAATGAGCATGCTCTGGCTTGCTTCAATATTTTTCTGAAATTATTGCATCACATTCCATCGCTGAAGAAGCTCTGTGGACAAGAACAGTGCAAGGTAAATTTTCAACTATTGCAAATGGCTTTAATTTCCTTAGTATAAATTTTTGTGGTTTAGCAATTTACAACTTTTTTGTGGTTTTGTAAATTTGTGGCTCTGGCACTTATTAACTGTCACCCCCACACCCTTAAAATAATGGCCATCAAGCTCAAACATTAGAAGTGCAGACACTTGGTGGACTAACAGGAGTTGAAAGGTGACTGTATGCATAATTAACACATTGCGGAATTATTCTATCGTTGTCGATGGTCGATAATGTAACACCATGGTGGTATTGCATAATCCGTCATAAGCTGGATGAAAATACTCATTCTTCAAATCACAGCTTACAATACGATTGGAATTTATTACCATGTTTCTGTTATTTTTATGTTTAACGTGCATTAATATATTGTCCGTAAGCTGGTTTAATGAACAATTTACTTAGATTCTTACTATTCATTGGTATAATCCTGTATCGATAGTTTCCACCCAGACTTTGTATGTATTGCCTGCATAACATTGTCAAAAAATGATGATCACATGGGTAGTTTCAAACCAGTCAAAATTTTGTTTATGAGGATATTTCATGGGGATCTTTAATTCATGGTTGAGCACAACCACGAAAATTGAACCACCACAAAATTATTTGCTTTTACAGTAGTTTAACTTGAAACCCAGAACAAGTCATCAATGCTGAAGAGCGGAACTCAAATCTAATTGAATTCAAATAAAATCAAACAGCAGTCTGATTTGCAAATAAAAATCTATCAAATTTAAATAGAATCAAATGGCAGTCTGATTCGCAAATCAGGTCAAATCAAGCCATGATAATTTTAATGAAAATATGGCCGTTCATGGTCATGAAGAAAATTTGTTGAAATTTTTTGTGGCTCAACAATTATCATCTAAATTCTTCTCTAAACAAGTTGACAAAAATGAAAAACCTATTCAATATCCTGTAATCTAAAAAATGTTGCAAAATGTTTTACCTTCTCTGTTTTAAAACTCAACCTAACGGTAACCAAGCCTGCAAATAGTGTGTCTGTCATTTGCAGAATGAGGTCCCCAGAGGGTGAATTTAGTGATGCTATCCTGCACAGTGGGGTAGCATCACCAAATTCACCCTCTGGGGACCTCATTCTGTTTTGGCCTCATCTTCTGGGAAGTATCTATAGTCGCAAATTAGCATTGTTTTTAGTTACTTTTTCCCTTCTGGGAAGTTTCTATATCTGCTAATTTGCAGAAGATGAAATGATTAACCCTTTCAGTGCCAAGTCCGATTTTTGTATCAACCCATATTTCCTTGATCATTTTTCAAATTTATTGATTATAATAATGTGATACATTGATGGAAAGAGCTCTAAGAGTTTTGTATCAACCCATATTTCCTTGATCATTTTTCAAATTTATTGATTATAATAATGTGATACATTGATGGAAAGAGCTCTAAGAGCTCTTTCCATCAATGTATCACATTATTATAATCAATAAATTTGAAAAATGATCAAGGAAATATGGGTTGATACAAAAATCGGTCTTGGCACTGAAAGGGTTAATAGAGGTGACTGAACAGGTAAACATTATCAACTTCAACTGGGGAACTTCAGTTTGATCCTAGGTCTCCCATATTAGTTACGGCCTAAGCAGAATGAGATTCTTAGAGAGTGACTTTGGTGATACTAGCCCTCTGTGGTGGATAGCGTCACTAAATTCTCCCTTTGGGGACCTCATTCTGCAAATGACAGACACACTTTTTGCAGGCTTGAACCTAACCAGTAAGTTACAGTTTTAACATGCTTGTTATTCAGGTACTTATTAGCACTCTTAGGGGTCTCCAGAATGTGTTAGCTTGTACCAAGATTATTCCTCCAGAAAGTCTTGGTTCACTGCTGGCAGGTATCAGGGTAAGTACTGTACTAGTAAACCGATATTTTAATAACTAGCTGATGTGCCCGACTTCGTCTGGGCTATTTAGGGATTTCTTTGTGATCGCATCCGTCTGGGCAGAATATACAGTGTTGAACAATACTGAGTGAACAACTTTGAAAATATCGGTCCAGAAACATGTCTATATGAGTGTATATGAGCGAGGTCAAGGTCAAGGACATGATTGCATGTGAAATTGGACCCGCCCATATTGTTCCCGGGATCAAAGTAGGCTTGAGCGAATAACGTTGAAAATATCAGTCCAGAAACATGCCTATATGAGCGTATGAGCGAGGTCAAGGTCAAGGAAATGGTCGCACATAAAATTGGACCCGCTCATATTGTTCCCGGGATCAAAGTAGGCCTACATACCAATTTTGAGTTGGATCGGTCGAGCAGTTCTCGAGTCTATAACACACATACATACATACATACATACACACAGACAGAAGTTCCAAAATATATACATGTAACAGATTACACCCAATTCATCTTCAAAAGTATTTTCCATTAGTCTTCAAAAAGCTAATTTGTTTAAATAGTGTAATTACATGTCAGGACTTCACTATAAATAACCAATATTCAGGTGATATTTCCATCGCGAAATGCATTTACAGGTCGTCATTTTTAGCTCAACTTGACAAAATTGAGTTTATATATATAATCTGTAATGCCTCTGCATGGGAGAGTTACATTTTGTTTTTATTCGAACTGAATATCAAACCGAATAAAAGATTTATATAGATCTTTGGGGTGACCTCCAGATGGGACCCATAAATTTTTCTGAAATTCACTGAAAAAAAATATCCAACAGCAGCCATCATGGATTTCGAATTTCGAGTCCATCGTCACACCCTGCTGCCCACATTTATGAAATGTATTGAAAACTAACAGGCATGTTTAGGATCATCTCCAGATGGAAACTATTGAATTTGAACAATTTTCATTGAAAAACATGGCTGCCGACAGCCATCTTTAATTTTACTCTTTGCATGACTAAATCCTATGGCACAACCTGCAGACCACATCCATCATCTGATCGACACTGGGTGACCACTAGATGGGAGCCATCAAATTTTTCCAAATTTTGTTGAAAAATATTGCTGCTGGCAGACTTCTTGAAATTTACTCTTTGCATGACCAATACTTTGGCATACTGGTACCCAACAGTCGTCAATTTTCTTCCAATTGATCCCAAACTTCATATGGCTCTTTGGGTTGACTTTTGGATAAACATACAGATCATGGATAATAAAAATGTCATTTTGGATAAACATACAGATCATGGATAATAAAAATGTCATTATACAATGTTGTGTACAGTATTAGTTTTCTTGTACTCAGGTTTTGGTGAAAAGTCATATTGGACTTGACGCTATGTCCAATATGACTTTTCACCACAACCTGTACTCGTAGTCTCATACAAGAAAAAAAACTGTACACAACATTTTATAATAACTTTATACAGTCAATTCCGCTTTATTGCATAGCGTCGGTGCAAGGCCTTTCCCATGCATATAACCGAATATGCATAAAGCCGAAATCACCCCATCACCCCATTTGAGGTTCTTAGATTGTTTTAGTTTGTAAAGTACGTAGTACCACGAAATGGCGAAATAGCGAAATCATTAGATTGCTGTATCATATTTTCATCTCAAACCTTGTTGTAAATTACTATTATGTCAATAAACTGATTCATTAACATCTTTATTTGTTGTTGCATGTATAAAATGATTACATACCATCATTATCACACACACAAAAATATTTTTAATAAAGCCATTTGGTTATAAGCAACTAAATACATGAAATTATGCCCCTTGGCATTTGTGTAGGGAAACTCGAGTCAGCATAAAAACAATACCGGCAGCTGAATGGTGTATAATATCTTCAGTTGTTTAATGTGAAAGAAAAAAGAAATTCATAAGCTATGTTAATTCCTTGGCCATTTGTGTGGGATTGTTCGTCAAGTGGCTACATTTGTCGCCAAATTTGGTAGGGGTGGGGGTATTTTTCTATATTAAATTTTGTGCACAAAAGGGGGTAGTTGTGAAAATGCCAATTTATTTCCAGGAATAAGTATGGTGAGGCACTTATGTCCGACGTGGAGTTCTACACGCAGAAATATTTAAAGTTTGGCTCAGTAGGTCAATGAATCGTGGGGATGGCTTAACCCTAACACTGTCGCCTATGGGAAATATTTAGTTGATTGTAACCATTTCCTGAACGTGTTATTAATTTCCCATAATTTCTATATCTATTTATAGATAAATATGTATGGGAGGCCAGACCAAACACATTCCTTGTTATTTCTATTACAGAATGGATTTGTAATGAGTACGCAACTGTGTTTAATACTTTATTTTAATTTATTAACGAACATGATAAAAACAGCAAAAACAACAATTACAACAACATTTATAATGAATCACATTTATGGAATCCAATTTACAAATCTGTAATCGCACACTGTCGCCGCCTCTTGCTAACTATTTTCTGGAACCGTTTCTGTAAATAATACAAGGCATTCCAGTCCATGATGTCGTCGTCATCATCATTTTCTTCAAAAAGTTTCTTTGAGATTTCTGTAAGGAGAGGAAAAGATTGGTTTACAAGGAGTCAGATTACAGAAGTAGAAAAAAATAAAAGTAGAAAAAGATTTATGACGCTATATTATATTAATTAATTTGTAATAAGCTCGTAATGAGGAATATATTCAGTATTTTTAAATATCTTTTACTAATTTATGGAGAAGATCATATAAATTGAAATAATAAATAACTTTAATAAAAGTTGAGAAAAAAAGTTGTCAAATATTAAACTTACCAGTCTGTGTGAACTTTTGATCTAAAAGCTTAATCACTTCGTACTTGTCAGCTAAGGAAAGGTCGTTGCGTTTACGTTTTGAAGACATGGTAAATGATATGCTGTACACTGATAACCAATGGCTTTATACTGAGAAATGTTTTGATAAAACCCGAGAATAAATCATAGTGAACCATTGTTACACTAATGAGTTGAAATCATTGAATAAACACGGCTGGTGTGTCGGAATGAGAAACAAAGACATTGTTGTTATAGTGTCTAACAGTGATGTCAACCAGCTGTTCAGTTAATGATAAGCCATCACTATGTAAACATGTTTCTATTCATTAAATTATTGTCGGCTCAGAAACAAAGAGACCACCGTGTTGGCCTTATTTTTTGTGGCGGCGACCTTGACACTTTGTTGATAGAATTCCCGGAATTTTCCTTTCACATTTTCGTTAACAAATATACAAGCTTTAATAATTCATATAATTCACACAGAAATAAGGAATCATACAGGAAATGTTTGTGAACAGAAGAATTTTAGAAGAAATAGAAAAGCACTTTCAGTTTAGGTGGCTTCCTTGTTGGGGGAATTCCCGGAAATCTATCTTCTCCTTTCACTATCTCGGAATTGCAACTGGAACTTCAGGTGTTTACAAACTCAACAAACAACCAAATAAGTATACAAATTTTAATTAATCATGCAATTCACAAATAAATATGGAAACATAAAGGAAATATGTGTCAACAGAAGCATGTTAATGAGAACAGATAGAAAACCACGTGTGTTATGAAATTGAAAATTGCCGTCTTCGTTTTCGTGATGGTCATCTTCAACAACTTTGTATTAAGTTTTCCCATAAAATACCTTTTTCAAGGTAAATATTTTTACAAATTGCTATAATTTCGGCACCATTAGGTGACTTTTTACCCCCTCTCATCAACATTTTTGGCGATTTTCGTATGCATAAAAACGGAATAGAGTCCGACCCTTATGCAAATAAACGATTAAAAAATAGTCTTTTTATGAGAAAATGGTTTGGTGCATGCATATTTTATGCAAATAGACGAAATATGCATATAAACGATATGCAATTAACTGAAATTGACTGTAATATTATTCTTATATAAGCAATTACATTCTTGGCAGGAATCATTCATATATGCTGTATAGCTCTGAGATGTGACAGTTTCATATCACCTGACCCAAGCTGATATTATAGTATATTATAGCCTATGAGTAAAAGACGTTGCATATATGTGATTTAATAACAAGGAACATGTTTAACATGTGGACTTTGATGGCACAGGGTAACTGTAGAATGGAGAATACTAACATTGTAATTCAAGCTGAATACCTGCTCTAAAACACGCATTCTGATTGGTCAATTAACCAGCATCGTCCATTGCTGAGTGAACAAAATTGAGTGGAACATGTTGCAATTGACAATTAATGCAAGTTAAATACATCAGAAAGAACTGGCATAATCAACAGTCTACTGTGAAATTGTTTACTGTATATATGGAGTTGTTTGTATGCTGTTCCAAATAACCACAAAGAACGTTCCCATGAATTTGAGGCACAGGAAAAGGAAATCTCACTTCATTGCATTAACCCTTTGAGTGCCAGGTCTGATTTTTGTATCGACCCATATACCCTGTGCCAATGCATTCTCTTATATATACGAGTCAACCTTAGGTCTCCTCGCATATATAAGAGAATGCATTGGCCTAACCCAAAAACAAAAAATTCATTTTTTTATTTTTTTTAGGGCACTCTACAGACCATAAATTAGGGGCGATGAGATCGGCCCCTGGCACTAAAAGGGTTAAAGGCCGATAAAAATGTTTTTCATCCAGTTTCTTAAAATTTTTCTGGTGAATTGAATTAAAGTGGAGATAAAATACCATGTTTCCATGGATATTCGGGGATTCAAGCAAGGCGTCTCATTCACAAAATGTTCATGCAGAATCCACGAATATCCAACTCAACAGAGTATGTTTTATATCTCCATAACCCTTTCAATGCCAGGGGCCGATCTCATCGGCCCTAATTTACGGTCTGTAAAATTGGCCTTTTTTTTTTTTTTTTTAGATTTTTTTTGGGTTGAATTTTTTTTTGGTAAGCTTAAGCATGCTATAGCGAATTTAAAAACAAACTGGATAAAACCTTAGGGGCATGTTATAACTCAAAACTATCACCAAGTATTCATAGTAATAATTTTGATGCCCATGAAAAACGTAAGATTCCCTGGCACTAAACCTACAAAATAAGTCTGTTAAAGAATATAAGAAAAAATTATTAAAATTGTAAAAAATAATAACAAATGATGAAAAATTGTTAGGCCAATGCATTCTCTTATATATGCGAGGCGACCTATGGTCGACTCCCATATATAAGAGAATGCATTATGGTCGACTCGCATATATAAGAGAATGCATTGGCACAGGGTATATGGGTTGATACAAAAAATCGGACCTGGCACTCAAAGGGTTAATGTAATTGGACTATCTTTTGATAGTGCTCCTGTTGTCTAATACTATTTAATTTCGGCTAGAGTAATTATCTACTGGTGTTGTGGAAAAATCAGAAGACATGTAAATATGTTTAGTCATTGGAACAAGTATTATCATTTTGTTTTGATATTTGTAGGGATATATCTTCCATGGTTTACAGAAGGATATTCCCACCATACCTTAAATGTTATATCTACTCTACTCAATTCATTTGAGGCCTAGTCAGTTCTTCATTACCATGTTAGTGTTATTGTTATGTTTGAACATGGATTAATGGCCTTTGGGGTAGCATCACCAAATTCAACCTCTGGGGGACCCCATTCTGCTTAGGCCTCATCTTCTGGTAAGTATCTATTGTCTCAAATTAACATTTGTAGTGTAATTAGCTACTTGTTCCACAAGCATTATGTTGTGGAAAAATCAGAAGACATATGTAAATATGTTTAGTCAATGGAACAAGTATTATCATTTTGTTTTGATATTTGTAGGGATATATCTTCCATGGTTTACAGAAGGATATTCCCACCATACCTGAAATGCTATATCCTACTCTACTCAATTCATTTGAGGCCTCGTCGGTTCCATGTAGTCATACTGAATATGTAGACAAGGCTGCCTCGGGTTCTCAAGGCGGGAAGAACCCTAGTCAGAGTGGCAAAGGAGGAGGGCATAAAAAAGGGAAGAAGAAAAAAGAGAAGAAAGCTGTAGATAGTACAGGAGATGATGATGAGGATGTCAGGAAGGTATCGGCATCGAACCAGCGTAGTGGAGGAAGCACGGCCCTTCAACCAGCCTGGACGAGGGTCAGCAGTTCTGAGTCTGAGTTTTCAGATGTTGAAGGCGGTTGTGATACAAAAACTGTGTCTCTTTCTATAAAAGTGAGGCAGGTCGCACTGACTTGTCTTAATACTGTTATCAAGGTAAGTTTCTTCAATTGGTGACTTTTTAGAAATATTTTGGTTTGCGGACATTTCCAACTCAAAATGTTTACAAAGTAGAGAATAAATTGAAATCTTGACTGCCAGAGAAAATAACTGTCACTGTATTTACTAGGATTATAGCCATTGGACACATGGCAAGATTTCACCTTTACAAAACATGGTATCACATAAGGGAATGATCATATCCTAATGGCATGAAAAATAAAATTCTCCAAAGTCTATTTCCTGTATAAAACAGTTTATCTCTCCCACTGGGGGGGGGGGGGGGGGGCAGAAAGGGGGGATATATCATGATAAACCGGTACTATTTTTTGTAACTACAGATGCATTGTTGAAGTCAGAAACCATTATTTGCTTACTCACTGATTTAAGGAAGTTAATACAACTGTGGCACCTGTATGCACATGTACATTTTATATGGTAATATTTATCTAGGATTAGTAACTTTATCATTCTTTTTACAGAGCATGGACAAGAAGATCATATTTGGTTACTGGTCGTCTTTTATTCCAGACACACCGCCCAGTGAAAGTTCACAAATATCTCAGTCTATATTCCTCACAATTCTCAAAGATCCATCACCAAAGGTACAACTACTATGATTAATGAAGAGACCATGGCTTGGTTTTGACTACGCCAATTTAGTGCCCCTCAGGAGAGATTTAGTTCCAGAGCAGAGCAGAGGGAACTACATCACTCCTAAGGGCCACTAAATTGGAGTGATCAACGACCAGACATGCTCTAATCATTACATTGTACTGAACAATGTCTTGTTAGTACAGTAATGCCCTAAATAATCGACTCCTTAACCACAGCAGAATTATGGGTAACTTTTCAGGATTTAGATGGCAATATGGCTTGTTGCCATTCATCGGAAAGCCCTCAGTGACAGCTTTCTGGTGAATGGCAACAAGCCATATTTCATTTTTTAGAATTTTTTAGAATTTTTTCTTACATTCTATAACAATTTTTAGAATTTTTTCTTATTTTATTTAAAAACGTTTTATCATTTTTTTTTATCATTTTTAGCTCAACTTACAAGTTTGAGCTATTGCCATGGATTGGCGTCCGTCGTCCGTTTGTGCGTGTGTCCATCAACAATTTCCTTTCCCGTGGGCTACAGGTCATACCTTTGGTCTGATCCTTATGAAATTTGTCATGAATGTTGACATTGACATGTAGATGGGAACGATTCATTTTGGGGTCATTCGGCAAAAAAACATGGCCGCCAGCAGCCATTTTGGATTTCAAAATTCAATCCATTGGCGCGGGCTACAGGTCATACTGCTTGTCTGATCATAATGAAATTTGTCATGGATGTTAATATTGACATGTAGATGGGAAACGAGTCATTTTGGGGTCGTTCGGCCAAAAAACATGCCCGCCAGCAGCCATCTTGGATTTGACTCTTTGCATGACTAAATCCTTTGGCACGGGCTACAGGTCGTAGCTTTTGTCAGATCTTCATGAAATTTGTCATGGATGTTAACAATGACATGTAGATGGGAACGAGTCATGTTGGCGTCATTCGGCTAAAAAAAACATGGCCGCAAGGAGCCATCTTGGATTTTACTCTTTGCATTAGTGTTGAAACGATTAGTGAATTTCAGAGTCGACTAGTCGAGACCCAAAAGTCGCGTTGCGTCGACTAGTCGGTACCCGATATCAAAACTTTCAAACATAACATGGTGCGGAAAATTCATCGTACATGGCGTACACTGATGACTGATGCAATGACGTCTATTGCGTAGCGCATTTCCCTGCATAGACAACAATTTATTTGGGAAATAATACTTTAAACATCTTGATATTTATCCAACACACTGAATGTAATTATATAATTAGAAATGTGGTGGATAATGATTAGAAACTCGATTATTTATACAGGTTTTAAATTTAATATCTGCGTTCGAGATTTCGTTTAGTCACGTGATCACCAATAAACCGGTGCCGAGCGGTGTCACTATAAAATGTTAATGTTCCGACTAAATACGCCCTATAGAATAGGCAATGTTGCAGAATACGATAGCCAGTTCTTAATGTCAGTATAATTTATATACGGTAGCAACAATGACGTCACCTTAAGCAACCTTCAATTGATCAATTGAAATATACACAGTGTCTAGATCAAAGCGGTCTCCAACAAACGATAAAGCCGCGTCAATCATTGCCATCATGTCGCAGTGATGTCTTTGACCTCAAACGACGAGTGAGACATTGTGTTGTCAATTTCATTTTTTCGATTAATAGTCGGGTCACCGTGTGTGTCTATACTAGTAACACTGTCAATTCCGGGTGCCACCAAACGTTATACTTACCGCAACTTACACCGTTTATGTCGGAATCGATCTTGAAAACGTTATACATGGAACTAAATTCAACTAATACACTATGTTCCGACTAGTCGACGGCAAAATTCAGAGTCGACGTTCTGACATTTCAGCGTCGTCTACGACTAGTCGATTAATCGTTTCAACCCTACTTTGCATGACTAAATCCTTTGGCGCGGGCTACAGGTTGTAGCTTTGGTCAGATCTTCATGAAATTTGTCATGGATGTTAACAATGACATGTAGATGGGAACGAGTCGTTTTGTGGTCATTCGGCCAAAAACCTGGCCGCCAGCAGCCATCTTGGATTTTACTCTTTGTATGACTAAATCCTTTGGCGCGGGGCTACAGGTTGTACCTTTGGTCCGATCTTTATGAAATTTGTCATGAATGTTGACATTGTCATGTAGATGGGAAACGAGTTATTTTGGGGTCATTCGGCCAAAAACATGGCCGCCAGCAGCCATCTTGGATTTTACTCTTTGTATGACTAAATCCTTTGGCACGGGCTACAGGTCGTAGCTTTGGTCATCAGATCTTCATGAAATTTGTCATGGATGTTAACAATGACTTGTAGATGGGAACGAGTCATGTTGGGGTCATTCGGCTAAAAACATGGCCGCAAGTAGCCATCTTGGATTTTACTCTTTGCATGACTAAATCCTTTGGCGCGGGCTACAGGTCGTAGCTTTGGTCAGATCTTCATGACATGTAGATGGGAACAAGTCGTTTTGTGGTCATTCGGCCAAAAAACCTGGCCGCCAGCAGCCATCTTGGATTTTACTCTTTGTATGACTAAATCCTTTGGAGCGGGGCTACAGGTCGTACCTTTGGTCCGATCTTTATGAAATTTGTCATGACTCTTTGCATGACTAAATCCTTTGACAAAGGCTACATGTCGTATCTTTTGTCAGATCATCATGAAATTTGTACTGGATGTTAATAATGACATGTAAATGGGAACGAGTCTTTTTGGGGTCATTCGGCAAAAAAACATGGCTGCCAGTGGCCATCTTAGATTTTACTCTTTGCATAACTAGGCCTTTCAACCTCTCCACATTCCTAATCACTCCATTGACTTTAGCAATGAAGTAGTGGGGGGTATACTTGAATCAGCTTGTCCGTCCGTTCGTCCATCGTCGTCTGTGGACTCAAATTTGTCTGGAGTTTTTCTCAGTCGTTTTTTAATCATTTTCCATGAAACTTGGCACAGACATCAACCACCATGGGAATCTGGGGTGTTATTTGGGTTACGGGTTAGGGTTGTGCACCTGCAATGGGAATCTGTTATTTTATTATTTTAACTAAATGTTTACTGACATGTGAAACATCTTGGTGTTTTAAAAACATGGGGGGGATATCCTTAGTCCTATTGGGACAGTCACACCTTTAGTTATCATTATTTCTTATATTCTTTAACAATTTTTTCTTACATTTTTTAACAATTATAAATTAGGCCAATGTATTTTCTTATATATGCAAGGATGTATATATAAGAGAATGCATTGGCACAGGGTTTTCGCAAAAGTTCAGGAAGCTCCCAGGGTTAATCAAATTTATTTTATTTTACACAAACCAACTTTGAAGACCTTGGATCCCTTTAAGATAATGGGCTAGCATCACTAAATTCACCCTCTGGGGACCTCATTCTGCCTAGGCCTCATCTTCTTGGGAAAGTTTCTTTATTATCAAATTTCTATAGAAACTTAGGTTCTATTTCTTTTTTAGTTTAGTTTCTCTATTTCCCCAAATTGGCAGACGACATATTGCATAATCGAGGTTCCAAATGGGAGTACATCACAATATTCGCATTTTTGGGAACTTCAATCTGAGTTTATGTCTCCATAGCAGATGGGGCAATGCAGAGTGAGGTACCAAGAGGGTAAATTTGGTGATGCTAGCCCATTGTGCAGGATAGCACCACTCAATTCACCCTCTGGGGACCTCATTCTGCAAATTATAGGCACACTAAACTCAGGCTTGTTTAATACAGGACTTTATTTTCATTGCAGTGCCGAATGGGTGGCGTAGCAACTCTTACAGCTTTGATTGATGGAACAAAACCATATCTAGCCATTGCTGAGCAGAGGTTTGTTATTTCTGGTTACATGCTCTTTCTAAGACACAACACCTGAATGAGCCTTATCAATCTGACTATGATAATACATTTATGATAATATCCAGAAACAGGGACAGTGGTACTGGGGGTACGGTGAAGGATTCCATTCATTGTGCTGGGTTGGAATGGGCAAATTATTCCAGATAGGGAAGAATGCCAGAGCAAAGCAATATACAGTAATGCCCTAAATAATCGACTCCTTAACCACAGCAGAATTATGGGTAATTTTTCAGGATTTAGTCAGAAATATGGCTTGTTGCGATTCATCCGAGAGCTCTCAGTGAGAGTTTTCCGATGAATGGCAACAAGCCATATTTCCGACTAAATTCTGAAAAATTACCCATAATTATGCTGTGGTTAAGAAGTTGATTATTTAGGGCATTACTGTAACAACACCTGCCACATGGCACAAGTCTTCTTAGACAAAACCCAATTTAAGTGTGTCAAAGATGTAACAACATAAACCTGTGTATGTAAAACAACATTGAATTAACCAATAATATTCTTATCTCCGTCAAAGATATCTTGGACACTGAATGAACTAATGGTTATATATTTCTTGCTTGCAAGATTCTAGAAGAAGTTTAAAAAAATCGGTACGAAGTACCTACAGTACGCTCACGGTCAAACCCGATCATGTTCAACTTTCGACCAATCATGTAACAGTCCTTTCGCTATAAAAGCGATGACAAGTAAGTTTACGGTATCTTTAATTGTCCGCCGACCCAACGGGTTCGGAGGACTATTATAATCAGCACGTCCGTCCGTGCGTGGGTCCGTGCATCCGTCCGTGCATCCGTCCGAGGTTTCCGGATGATAACTTTAGTTAGAGTGAACCAAATTAATTTAAATTTGGTATGTGGGTTTACTAGCAGAAAAGACAGGTCAAGTTCGAATTCTGGTTCCGTCCGCCAATTTTCACCAGAGTTATGCCCCTTTTTTTACTTAGAAAACCCATGAAAGTTGGTTTCCGGATGATAACTTTAGTAGAGTTAATCGGATTCAAACCAAATTTATATATTACTTTCTCCCAGCAAAACACAGGTCAAGTTCGAACTTGGGTTCTGCTTGACCATTTTTGGCAGAGTTATGCCCCTTTTTCGACATAGAAAATTCAGTTTTTCTTCTGTTTTTTTTGTTTCCGTATGATAACTTGATTTTGGATTGTTTATATGCAAAACCCGGTTTAATCCGATAATTTTTGCGAGAGTTATGGCCCTTTTTTGTCCGCCGACCCGACATATAAAACCCCAAAAGTTGGTGTCTGGATGATAACTTTAGTAGAGTTAATCAGATTTAAACCAAATTTGGTATGTGTCTTTCTCCCAGCAAAACTCAGGTCAAGTTCGAATTCGGGTTACGCCCGCCAAGTTTCACCAGAGTTATGTCCCTTTTTAGCTCAACTTTACTTTGTAAAGTTTGAGCTATTGCCATGGCTTTGTCGTCCGTCGTCCGTGTGTACGTGTGTGCGTGTGTGCGTGTGTACGTGTGTACGTGTGTACGTAAGGCGTCAACAATGCAGGCTACAGGTCGTACCTTTCGTCGGATCATTATGAAATTTGTCATAGCTGTTGACATCAACATTTAGACCAGAATATTTAATTTTGGGGTCATTCGGAAAAAAAACATGGCCGCCAGTGGCCATATTGGATTTCAAAATTCAATCCATTAGCACGGGCTACAGGCCGTACTGTTTGTCTGATCTTCATGAAATTTGTCATGGATGTTAATATTGACATGTAGATGGGAACGAGTAATTTTGGGGTCATTCGGCCCATAAACATGGCCGCCAGCAGCCATCTTGGATTTTACTCTTTGTATGACTAAATTCTTTAGCACGGGCTACAGGCCGTACTGTTTGTCTGATCTTCATGAAATTTGTCATGGATGTTAATATTGACATGTAGATGGGAACGAGTAATTTTGGGGTCATTCGGCCCATAAACATGGCCGCCAGCAGCCATCTTGGATTTTACTCTTTGTATGACTAAATCCTTTAGCACGGGCTACAGGTTGTACCTTTAGTCTGATCATCATGAAATTTGTCATGAATGTTAATAATGACATGTAGATGGGAACGAGTCATTTTGGGGTCATTCGGCCAAAAAACATGGCCGCCAGCAGCCATCCTGTATTTTACTCTTTGTATGACTAAATCCTTTAGCACGGGCTACAGGTCGTACCTTTAGTCTGATCATCATAAAATTTGTCATGGCTGTTGAAATTGGAATGTAGATGGGAACGAGTCATTTTGGGGTCATTCGGACAAAAAACATGGCCGCCAGCAGCCATCTTGGATTTAAAAATTTAATCCATTAGCACGGGCCACAGGTCGTACTGTTCGTCTGATCACCATGAAATTTGTCATGGATGATAATATTGACATGTAGATGGGAACGAGTAATTTTGGGGTCATTCGGCCAATAAACATGGCCGCCAGCAGCCATCTTCGATTTTACTCTTTGTATGACTAAATTCTTTAGCACGGGCTGTAGGTTGTACCTTTAGTCTGATCATCATAAAATTTGTCATGGATATTAACAATGACATGTAGATGGGAACGAGTAATTTTGGGGTCATTCGGCTAAAAAACATGGTCGCCAGCAGCCATCTTGGATTTTACTCTTTGTATGACTAAATCCTTTAGCACGGGCTACAGGTCCTACTTTTAGTCTGATCATCATAAAATTTGTCATGGTTGTTGAAATTGGAATGTAGATGGGAACGAGTCATTTTGGGGTCATTCGGCCAAAAAACCTGGACGCCAGCAGCCATCTTGGATTTTACTCTTTGTATGACTAAATCCTTTAGCACGGGCTACAGGTTGTACCTTTAGTCTGATCATCATGAAATTTGTCATGAATGTTAATAATGACATGTAGATGGGAACGAGTCATTTTGAGGTCATACGGCCGAAAAACATGGCCGCCAGCAGCCATCTTGGATTTTACTCTTTGTATGACTAAATCCTTTAGCACGGGCTACAGGTCGTACCTTTAGTCTGATCATCATAAAATTTGTCATGGTTGTTGAAATTGGAATGTAGATGGGAACGAGTCATTTTGGGGTCATTCGGACAAAAAACATGGCCGCCAGCGGCCATATTGGATTTAAAAATTTAATCCATTAGCACGGGCCACAGGTCGTACTGTTCTTCTGATCATCATGAAATTTGTCGTGGATGATAATATTGACATGTAGATGGGAATGAGTAATTTTGGGGTCATTCGGCCAAAAAACATGGCCGCCAGCAGCCATCTTGGATTTTACTCTTTGTATGACTAAATTCTTTAGCACGGGCTGCAGGTCGTACCTTTAGTCTGATCATCATAAAATGTGTCATGGATGTTAACAATGACATGTAGATGGGAACGATTAATTTTGGGGTCATTCGGCCAAAAAACCTGGTCGCCAGCAGCCATCTTGGATTTTACTCTTTGTATGACTAAATCCTTTAGCACGGGCTACAGGTTGTACCTTTAGTCTGATCATCATGAAATTTGTCATGAATGTTAATAATGACATGTAGATGGGAACGAGTCATTTTGAGGTCATTCGGCCGAAAAACATGGCCGCCAGCAGCCATCTTGGATTTTACTCTTTGTATGACTAAATCCTTTAGCATGGGCTACAGGTCGTACCTTTAGTCTGATCATCATAAAATTTGTCATGGTTGTTGAAATTGGAATGTAGATGGGAACAAGTCATTTTGGGGTCATTCGGACAAAAAACATGGCCGCCAGTGGCCATCTTGGATTTAAAAATTTAATCCATTAGCACGGGCCACAGGTCGTACTGTTCGTCTGATGATCATGAAATTTGTCATGGATGATAATATTGACATGTAGATGGGAACGAGTAATTTTGGGGTCATTCGGCCCAAAAAATGGCCGCCAGCAGCCATCTTGGATTTTACTCTTTGTTTGACTAAATTCTTTAGCGCGGGCTACATGTCATACCTTTAGTCTGATCATCATAAAATTTGTCATGAATGTTAATAATGACATGTAGATGGGAACGAGTCATTTTGGGATCATTCGGCCAAAAAACATGGCCGCCAGCAGCCATCTTGGATTTTACTCTTTGTATGACTAAATTCTTTAGCATGGGCTACAGGTCGTACCTTTAGTCTGATCGTCATAAAATTTGTCATGGATGTTAACGATGACATGTAGATGGGAACGACTCATTTTGGGGTCATTCGGCCGAAATCATGGCCGCCAGCAGCCATCTTGGATTTTACTTTTCTCTTCATGTCTATAAACATGTATTAGATATTCAACTTTCCACATTCCTAATGGCTCCATTGACTGTAATACATTAAATTATTCCCTTTCCAAGTTGAGCTACAGTGTCATTGACACTTTCATTATGTTTACCCATACCATAGTATGGTAAACATAGTGTCGTTGTCCGGATTGACCACTCGTCGTTAGTCCTTCCGTCCGTCTGTCTGTCTGTCTGTCTGTCTGTCTGTCTGTCTGGCTGTCTGTCTGTCTGTCTGTAGACACTTTACGCATGGTGCGATAACTCGAACATTTTATATCTGATCGGAACCAAATTTTGTATATGAATTTCTCAGCACCAAATACAGATCGAGTTCGAATATGGGTTCGTTCCGAGTTTTTTTTACGGAGTTATGGCCCTTTTTCGACTTAGAATTCATGCATGCTACCATAACTCAAAACAATTTTATCTGATCAGAATCAAATTTGGTATGCAAGTTTCTCGGACCAAAATACAGATCGAGTTTGAATATGGGATTGATCCGATATTTTTTAAAGGAGTTATGGCCCTTTGATATAGAATTTCTGCATATTTTGATAAATCAACCATTTTTCAACTGATAAGAACCAAATTTGGTATGCGAGTTTATCAACTCAAAATACAGATCGAGTTTGAATATGGGTCAGATCCTGTTTTTTATACCAGAATTATGGCCCCTTTTAACTAAGAATTGAACAGATTTGAGATTTGCTTACACTATATAACTGTAGCAGCTTACAATTGTGGTATTAGTAAGAGAGACTAGAGATAATCTCTATTATTGATACCTGGTAATGAAATCTGATACTCACTGCTGCACTTTAATAGCTATCTTGTTGTTTATTGCATTTCCATAGTGTGTGGACAGTGACTTCTCAGGATTTATCAACTCCATCATAGCTCTCTGGTCTTGCATGGGTTTTGGGATTAATATTAACCCATTCCATTGACACATGATATCTGATATGCAGATATTAAATTATATCTTTCACTTTGAGCCAGGTTCAGTAAGGATTTCTAAAAACATTAGAGGAAATGTCTTATTTTGAAATTCCCTCTATTGCATTTGGGGTGCAGGATAATAATTATGTTGCTTGTATTCTTGAGACTGACTTATTGTGTGGGCTTCTAAATCCATATACATGCATTTATAGACTATTTTGATCAGTTCATTAGTGTGATTAAGATCAACCCCTTGCTATCTCATTTAATAACTCAAATATTTGTCATTGATTATATTATATTTCAAGTCATAGTTTATGATAACACACCCCTAACCTGTACAGAGAGGTTCATTTGGTTTAATTGCTTATTTTAAAAATATTAACAAAATTAACCCACCCATTCCATAGACATACAGTATGCTATCCAATGTAATAAATCTAATATCTTCAATCTCATATCCCTGGTGACCTCTAGTTATCTCATAATTATGCATTAAAGTATGTTATATCCAATCATTATCAATCATATTTTACGAAAAATTTTAAATAGTTTATCTTGAACTGTTATGTATGGTTATTCTGCCTGACTATGGACTGAGCTCTATAAGACTATATATCTATTTTAAACTGACTCAATAGGTTGGAATCAAATGCCATATCCATGTTCATATGGAAGGTGCCCAATTAGTCTTTTGCCACTTGTGAACTTAAAGGTACTCAATCCATTTGATGGTCCCCATATCATCAGATTCCAACAACAAACAGTTTTTTTTAAATTCCGCTTCTGTTATCAGAATCAATTAATTGCCCAAAAATAATGCTAACCACAGTCCACTATAGTATAAAATTGCCCAAAATCTGTTGTTTATCAACATTTTGTACAATGAAATTTTGCTACTTTGTCATTTATCTGACACAAAAAATACACTTGATTTTAGATTTATCCATCTTCATCAACATTCATACGGCCACTAAATATTCCAGGTGGTTAAAGATAATAGATTTAAAAAATTGATATCTGCTTACTCTGAGCTTTGAGGAATGGGTTCCTCGATTTGAATAAAATATTTTTTACCCCCGAAGCCAAATAAAAATTAACTGATGAGTGCTTAATCGGATCGAGTAGCTTTAATAGTAAGTTGTGAATTGTTGAAAAGGTTGGTGTAAGGATTTATGAAAATAGCTAATCGTTATCGCCAAGGTATGGGTTAAACATCTGCCGATCGTGATCGGCCTCTCGTTTACTTAGAATTTTTGCCAATTTGAGGTTTCCAGATGATAACTTTAGTAAATGTGTACTGAATGAAATTAAATTTGGTATGTAGGTTTACTAGCACTAAAGACAGGTTTTTATGCGCAAACAACGGTCGTATCAAGCCGACGCTTAGAGGCGGACATGAGGTCTACCGACATTTTATTTCTTCTAGTTCGCAAGATAAGTCGCATATTTCATCTGTTCATTTTTAATGAACGATTTCTTTACGATATTGCGAATGACACCGCTCCATTTCTTAATATCGTGCAATAAAACGTGCTTCCAATTTTCCTTTATTCTACAATACTGTCTTGTCGATGAAAGTGCTCCGTGGATGGATAATTTCAATACAAAATAAACCAATTTTGTTTTGTTTATGTGAATCTCTCAGAACAAATGTCATGCAAAAAACAATGCCTTTTTTTGTTGGAGCTTCATGCTCATTCGAGTCATTCGGGTTCTCGTCGGGATTTTTTTACCCTGCACCGGTTGCAATATGGTGTTGGCGTCTACACTAAGCTCCAGTTTGGTCACTGAAAATTCCTATCAAAACGAATTGGAATTAATATTTTACAATATTTTTACTCCCGGTTGCCAGATAAAATAGCCAAAGTGTGGCTTGCCTCTTCTGAGTCTTCTCTCTACATTGCACATAAGACTCAATGCTTTTATGATGAAAACTTTGTAATGTTTTTTTCCCTCTGACGGGTAGGGGTGCCACGATTACTCGTATAATCGATGACCGTTGATACAGCCGATAATCGATTACCATTTTCGGCGGAGATTAATCCGAGTTCTTTATTTTGGACGTCGGAAAGTGCCGGGTATAATTTGATACCCTGTTTGTTTTACTGATTATTCTATAACTGACGGGTTAACAACCTTTGATCGTGCAAAGATATTTGTAAAACATTGTGCTCATTAGTCATTACTGGTATTTTCTGGTACACATTATTCACATAAAAATATTATGGAATACTTCCACTGTTATTGCTATTAGGTACGATTCATCGATTATAATCTCTTATTGACGATCGATTATCGAGATCAATAATCGTGGCACCTCTACTGACGTGGCACCTTCTCCTGCTTCCTCCATCAACATGGAGTTTGAGTCGGTTACTGGACATGCCTCCTCCCTCTGGGTCGCGGCCTCCGCAGAGAAGGGCAGCGATGGTCGTTCAGTCGCAGCTACCGCTGGTCCTGCCTCTGGTGTGTCCGGGTTCCTTCCATCGCTGCACAAGTCGACCACTTGCCATAGCTACCACAACATCGGTGGTCCGTCAAAGCTCGTAAGCCCCGGTGCTATCGACACATTGCCTGCCTCGCAGTTCAATGTGTCACCTGCCGCTGCTTCCATTCCAGGGGATTTTATCGCACGGGTTCCGACCTGTCCTCCTGTCAAGTCTTTTCCGGCATCCGTCCCTCCCGGTTTGGGGCGGGCATGTATCCCTCTTATTCACCTATGTTCTTTTATCCACCAGTGTGGCCTTGATTTGTATGGATTCTGGCCTTTTTTCGGCTCCTAGGCCAGAACTTACAGACTTACAGTTTTCTTTCCGAGGCTCCGGAATTTGTGCCTCGTCACACCAGGTGACCTGGTCGGGATACATGCCCCTTTTCTCCATCTCCTGGACGGACGGTGCTGTACGGAGACGAGGACGTACTGTCACTACATCCCCTGGATTCGGCAGCGTTTGATGCGTGTCCGAGTTCGCCATGCCCATCCGAGAGTGCCTTCCAAGAGGATTATTTCGGATGGGTCAGTCCTTCGATCTTAGGATAACAATTGCGCACCATTTTTCATGCATTACTAGCACAATACTAACAGCAAAGAAAAAGAAGGATGAGAAAACGTGGCACCTTCTCCTGCTTCCTCCATCAACATGGAGTTGAGTTGGTTAATGGACATGCCTCCTACTTATTGGTCGGAGTCTGTTAGTGGTCATGCCTCCTCTATTTGTAGTCGCGGCTTCCACAACATTCGCAGAGAAGAGCAGCAATGGATGTTATGCAGCAGCTACCGCTTGTCCTGCCTCGGTCAATCCAGGTTCATTCTATCGCGGCACATACCGGTTTTTCAGAACCATTTCTTGCCGTGGCTACCTCATTGTTACTTGTCACAATCATTCGACTGATTGTTTTGTACAATATTACCTCCGTTATTTGTACTAGCCTACCACTGAACCGGCTGCAGCCATTGCGGGCACTGCCCTAGAAGGATCCAATCCTGTGCCTCTCACAGATATGACAAGGCTGACTTGTGGTGACTTCTGGGGGGACGCTGAAGTGCATGCGACCTTGCTCAGGGGTTGGACCCTGTCATGCGATTTCAATAGTGTACCAGGTATGCAACAGCACACCGCCGGCGGGGTGCGAACTCGCCTCACTGTGTTGTCCATAATGACCATTAATACAAGCTAACCACGGAGGTCCCCATGATTATGTCAGGTCACCCCATGTGCCACAATCAGGAACTGCTCATGACTCAGATTTAATTCGCCTCCATTCTCACCTCCCTTCGTATCCCGCCTGGGTATTCAAGGTGTTGTTGGAACAGGAGATTGTAGTTGGGCAAAGTTTGCACTTTGCTTTCATAGGACCCGATGTGTCTTTCAGCAGATCAAAATGCTGCCAGATTTTTTGTAGACATGTTGATAACATTATTTATCAAAACAAGCATCAAAGGTTAACCAATGCTTAAGCAAACAAACAGCAGGTGTCAACAGAATTCACAATTGAGACACAGTTGATAGAAACTTGAGTGTTGTGACAACATAGTGATAGCCAGTCACCAGTCTTATACTTTGAAGTTTGGATGAAATAATTGGATGAATCATGAAAGAGAACTTTGAGAAGAACAAGTACCTGTGATTTTGAAGTAATTGAAATTAGACCCTAATTACAATTACAATTACATCATAACCAATTACAATTGCAATTACATGTAATTGAGAATAAACTCAATTACCAATTACATGCAATTACTTGAAAAAATGTAATTAATTAATTGGGTCAAAATCTCAAAAGTGACAATTTTCACGTAACACCCCTAATCATTGGTAGAAAATTAAAACAGTGCTTAGCTGTGGTTATATTTCTATTTTTATTGATAGCTGAGGTTACATTGAGATTTTAAAATGCACGCCTTTTATTATAATCATTATATTATTCTTGCTCCAGCCTTCCAAACATTGCAATACCTGTAAAAATGCCATGTAACAGATGGGATTTCCAAATTTTGAGTATAATTTCTTTAAAAACTACCAAATGTAATTGATATAATTTTCTCTAAAAAGTATACATAAAACTAGATAATTATTCTGAACGTGTAATTATATCCAGTATATAAAAGGTGTTTCTGAATTTCAGCTGTTTCTGCGTGTAACACTTTTTATGTCATTCCTGTTACCATATAACAAAAACTGCAGTTAGCAGTTATGAGGATGCGGACATAGATGGCTATTTGAGCCTAAGTGATAGGACATGTGATGGCAATGTATGTGAAAGTAAACATGTATGCATTTAAGAAGCTGTTTTTCGATGCTGAAGCGATTAAGTTGTTACTTTTAGGGAGTATGTTAATTCGGTGTCATTCCTGTTACCACGATATAGCAAGAAAATATAATTAAATCAGTATTCGCTTTATTTTTTTAGTTTACTTTACAAAAGTTCTTTAAAACTAAAATAAAATGGATTTATCTCTCTGGTTATTTCAAACTGAAAAATCTCATCAAAAATAAAAATGTCATTCCTGTTACTGTCATCCCTGTTACTTGAACCAATAAAAAGTAACAGATATGACTAATAGTAACAGGAATGACAAACATATATCAGTTGATAGGATTTCTAAAATAAGAACAGCAAACATTATCAAATCTGTATTTTCTGTGGTGTGTACACAATTTACATTGTCAGGTAGGATATCTGTGTTGGGTTGCAATCTTGGGATTGGGTGTTGCCCGAGTTTTCGTACCTACATTATATGGGTGGCATTGCGAACGGACCTCGTGATATTGATGCAAGTTCATTCAACATTAATTTTCATAACTTCAGAACATTTAGCTGGACAAGTGGGCTACTAGTAGTATATTTGTCTAAGGTTGGATGGATAGCCAAAGTTAAATATTTTCAAGGAACGGTTTGGGTGCTGTGCACATTACTTGGACCGAATAAGTGGGTACATTGGTTGGGTTAAATGGATAGGACACAAAATCTTGCTTGCACCTATCACCACTACATGTAGCATATTGTCATTGGAAACAAAATTTTCGCCATCAATCTTCATCAGCATATTTGTTATTTATGGTGTAATGGAATTAATTCTGCTATTCTTGCTGTAGTGTAATGCTAGCTGCTTAGAATATATTAAACATACAGATACTGATATCTAGAGTGTCATTACTGTTACCGTTGTGTCATTCATGTTACCGGCAAGTCATTCCTGTTACCATGTACATATAGTTTTGCAAAAAATATCTACAAAAATAGTTCAAAAACAATACTGATCATGTTGTTTAGTCTGGACACAGCAAACATTCTAACATATCATTAATAAATGAGGTATAATTTTTTTAGAATCTACAGGAGGAAGCAAGCAATATTTTTTGGGGTTTTACATGGAATGAGCATTAGAATGATGTAAAAGTTATTTATATGTTGGGATATTCCATTGTATGCTTTATATTATGTTTGGGTAATTTTGTTTATGCAGTGGTCATAATATGGGCTTCAATAGTATGTATTTGATAGTTAACTGGATCTATTTTTGTTAGTAACAGGAATGACAAGCAGAAAAGCACCAAAGAGAACAATGCGTTGCTATGGCAACGGGATCTTGAATCCAGCTCTGCTGAGACACGTAGGATGTCCCCTGTGGACTCACCTTCCATATTAAATGAATAAACACTCTCCCTATGAATGTTCTAAATTTCACAAAATGGAACTCCAAAATGTGCACTTTTGAGATTTTGACCCAATTACAGTCAATTACAATTACAAATTACAATTACCCCATCCCTGGTTGAGACCAGTCTTTAGAGTTTCGGGCCTTCAAATCTGTTCGATTTTGGGGTGATCGCCATGGTCACAGTGGATCAACGGACACGAACCAAAACCGGAAGTCGTAGATTTCGAGGTGGAGAAATATCTGTCGACAAATATTTGTTGACATTTTTTGACGGTTTTTTGGGAAAATAAACGCTTGGATAGCATATCTGACCAACTGAAGGTGAGTGAATATTTCATCGCTAATGTTCGGACACCGACGATCAATTTAAGTCGGTTGTCATTGTTCGATCGCGGAAAAAATGTCATTTAATCATCGCCGCGAGACGATTTCTTCCCCAAAATATCCCAGAAAATCATACTTTTCACATTCATCGCAGACAACTGTCGCAACAACCTATACACCGATCGAAATGCCTGTTTCCCCCCCACAAATGCATATTTTGAGTATTTTCACGGACTGTCTCAAAATTCCAAATTTCATCTTTTGATGTAGGTACCCACCTCGAAAATACTGTCCGGTTAGTCCCGAAAAATTTAATCATTAGTTGTAAAAAATCTGTCCGCTTAGTCGTGATTTTGCTGAGGTCTGCCATCTTCAATTTCTGGTCGAAAACGCAATTTTGCCGCAGATGATGGGCGTTTCATTTTACTTTTGCGTGGCCACAATGGTTCTGTGTGTTCATATTGTTGTATATGTCTCCTGGTACAACATAACATCCAGGCGGTGAATTATATATATAACTGAACTTTAACCTGTAACTGAAATCCAACTACGAAGTACATGTTTGGTAAACATATAACTTTTGATGTATGTCATATTGTTAACTCCGACTTGTCATCACTCTCGGCAGGCCGACATAAAAAAAAATTATTTACATCCAACTTTTTTCAGAAAAATGCAGCGGTGTGCCGATTTTTACCCTTTATATTTGATTATACACTCGCAACGAGTTGTGGCCCACAACTTGTGGGGTTATACAGGAAGCAGCTTGCTCGTCCTTTCGTGGATGCAATTTTCCGAGTTTTTATTCCTAAGTTTTGCGGTCATTTGTTTTTTTGGCTTGGCATATATATATTTAGTACCATGGGAACATGCGTACATATATGATTATGAAATATGTCAGACCTTTTTGTGTGGAGTTATATGACATTTTTCGACTTAGAAAATTATTGTTTTCAATATTCAGCAATGGTTAAAACAATAATGAGGAGGGGACTAAAACATACAGTCGGCGGGTTGTACAGCTATATATGTTACTAATATTAGCTTAAGTTCAAGTCCACTAAGCGATATTATTTTATAATTCCAGGTGCTATACTGGCGAGAGGATCGCATGCCTGCCTTCATATATGTAACCACTGTGAGGCAAAGGCTTGCGGCTTCGCTGAGGCAATCGACGATGGGATTTTACAACACCCGAATGAATGTTTGAAAATAAAATTATTGAAAATAAAAAATTTAAAAATTATTTATAATAAAATACTATACTATACAATACTATACAAATATTGGTATTCTCGGTTGATATAGAGAATAGAAACATCATCATGAAAACTCCAGTGTTCTTTCGAGTTGTTGTATTCTTAATCCCACCTTGGCTGTCCATTAATGTAGAAGTGTTGTGTTTCCTACATGTATATAGCGGCGGGTAAAATTCCAATCTATAGCGTACAACTGAATGTGGAACCAGGTGCAAGTTACTTTTGTAAATATATAGGCACGTGATTTTTGTCCTGTTGTATTCAAATCGCGCCATAATTAATTGTTTCCACATTGATTCACACACTGGATAATTTGGTTGGGAAGTTTTTAACGCAAATGGTCGCGTATATATTCAAATTTAAGCGGACAGAAGACATGCAGACAGACCGTACTCGTTCATATATATAGACAAAAAAATAACTGTATGGGAGGTCAAATTCACATTTAATAATGAATTGCGCTTAAGCGCATATACCACATATCGCGTTAAGCACACATATGGCATGTGCGCATAATTGAAATGAATGGCGCTTAAGTGCAATTAATTGCGATTAAGCGCTATGAGTTGCTTGAGAGTAAGTGTAACTACCCATATAACCTAACTATTAGCATGACCGGGTGTATCTGCATTTGGCTAATTTAAACTAAAGGTCCTCAATCCGATCAGAAAGACCCATATTATAAAGATACAACAACAACAACAACAATATTTCTTCAATATAAGCTTTAGTTATCAGAATCGATTAACTGCAAAAAATAATGCTGACCACCTCAACTATGGTATCAAATTTCCCAAAAACGTGTGATTTATAAACATTTTGTTCAACAAAATATGGCCGTATAATTACTAAAGTATCACGAAATTTTACCGTATTACCACTTGTTTTAGAGTTATCCATCTTCATCCGCAATTTTGACCGAAACCACCCTTTTCACGGCGTGTTTCTGTGCAGCAATCAATTGAAATAACAAACTTCAATAATCGATATCTGATCACACTTGAGCTTTGATGGATTGGTTCCTCGACTCGACTAAAACAGAAGGTAATACTGTCGCGAGTCACCCATTTTGATAAAGAATTTAGGCTAGTTCACAATCCCAACTATCCAAAGCAATGAAAACAAGGAGGTGATATGTCAATATGAGTTCAGGTTTAGTTATAGATACACCTATTTATTCACCAGGGGTACATAGTTACATACAGTATAACCATGAATTGCGCTTAATCGCAAATAATTATGCTTAAGTGCTATTGCTTAACTGCAATTAAATATGAAATGTGAATTTGGCCTCTCATAGAAATGGAAATAAACATCTGCATATACCCGAAAACGAAGTTAAAACTTTATACAATCGTAATTAAAACTCGGGTGGTGGGTCCCGAAAGTGGCCATAATGAAAAAGAACAGCCATGGGTCCCGATTTGTTTTTTTCTGAAATTAATCGAATTTTAATTGTTTTTTAAGTATCAAATTTCACGCTATATACTGGCTGAAATATCAAACTATTGGAAAATACATCTACACCCCCCACCATCAAAACAATCCTGTTGCTACCGGCCTTGGTCATGGAGGGTATTGTAATATTCTTGTTCTAACAATATTTCCATAAATGATTCTTTGGTTAATGACCTTACACGATCTGAACGAATATATGAGAACAAATTGCAAACTGTACTCGGTAACTAAACTTGATCAGTATACTATAGTTGCAACAGAAAAGCAGTTGCCCAAAAACGTGCCACTGTTAACGAAAGGCAGCCAACCAACTAATCCATTTCGACTCTTGATTGAACAACAAAAACTGTCCGCCGGGTCTGGTGGATTGCAACTAAATTCCGGGGTGTACAGGACTAACCGGACAGTATTTTCGAGGTGGGTACTTGCATCAAAAGATGAAATTTGGAATTTTGAGACAGTCCGTGAAAATACTCAAAATATGCATTTGTGGGGGGAAAACGGGCCTTTCGACCGGTATATAGGTTGTTGCGACAGCTGTCTGCGATGAATGTGAAAAGTATGATTTTCATGGATATTTTGGGGAAGAAATCGTCTCGCGGCGATGATTAAATGACATTTTTTCCGCGATCGAACAATGACAACCGACTTAAATTGATCGTCGGTGTCCGAACATTAGCGAAGAAATATTCACTCACCTTCAGTTGGTCAGATATTCTATCCAAGCGTTTATTTCTCCACCTCGAAATCTTCGACTTCCGGTTTTGGTTCGTGTCCGTTGATCCACTGTGATGGTGCAATTATTCAGCGATTAGGCCACTTTTATGAGAATAACCTACACATATTATGGACTTAATCGTGTGCGTGAAACTGATAAGTTAGTATGCGGGTGCTATGTCTCACAAGGGAATTTAGCATTCTGCTCACATAGCTGAAAATATCACGCATATCAACGATTCCGCTCCATAGAAAATATCGTTTGAACTACGCTCATTTTAAATTTTGACTTCTTGATTCGGGACGCATCTCGCAGTGACAGACTAACAAACTAGGATTCGTCATCAAGAGTCTCTGCATTTAGTTGGTGTCTCTGAGTGCCTGGGTGTTGTCATTTTTGATATAGTATTTGTCACAGTGCCTACTTTGACCAAGATTATTCTTCAATTCTATTTGATCACCCTGCCCGAGTGTTTCACATCACTTTACAATCGTGATTCTAATTCTAATCAGATTTCACGACAACTGATTCTCACCTTAATTTGAGACATTCAACAATTATTGCGCATGCCCATAGGTGATTAATAATGCCAGTTGCCGTGATTATAAATAACAGTTTGTGTAACTTTTCTGCTAACATACGGTATGGGTTACCTAAGCACCCACCAGACGAACGATAAATAAGTTCCACATAATTTTGAAACCATGCAGGCCTGTTCGTTGCATCACAGGTCGGCCGAATGTTCAGGCAGTTCCATTAGCTGTATCAGTTACACTCCATGGTTGACCGTACAATTCAATTTCCAGTTACTTGGCTTTGTGTACCGGAGGCGGACACTCTCTCTGTCTTGGTCACATCTCTATGTGTATGCTTTTTCCTTCCATGGACATTCTTTCCAGTGCCCTGGCCATAATCTGCTCAACTCCCTGTAATATTTTCTCCTGGTGTATCCCTGGTCCCCCCATTGGTCTGTGGGGGGGGGGGGGGGGGGGGGGGAGTCATAACCGTGTTTTCTCATCGGTTTGCTATGGTCCCCTCTTTCGTGTCTTGTGGGCCTGTCAACATCTTCTGGATGTCATTCTGGTGCTGCTTCATCCTCTGAAGGGGGAGGGGGGGGGGGGGGGGGGGGGTAGGTCTCTTTATCCTATTGAGAACATGAATGAATGAGTTATCTCCCTTGCCTATGGCCAATGTTTATCCTGGACACCTTCACTCTGTGATCATTAGGGCACATGAAGTACGTGTTGTTTCCTTTTAGGAGGCTCAGTTGCTTTTGGGTTTATCTGAGCTACTGCATATGGGACACAATGGTCTATTTTTGTTTATGTCTACCAAGAAATATTTTTGGTACAGGATGCAAATCTTTTCTGCTTCAGCAGGTGGGTTCATGGGCATAGTCTGATTATCTGCCTCGTGGCCTCCTCCTATTCAAGAATTCTACTTATAACCATTAGTTCTTTCAGTGTCCAAGATATCTTTGACGGAGATATAATATTTTTTACCCAAAATATGTATCTCCTAATAAGTATCTTGGACACTGAACTCATAGGGCCCTCCTGGTTGGGAGCAACATTCCCGCCCCGCACACTCGGTCAAAACGCATCGAACACACAGAAGAGAGAAATTAAAAGACCATAAACTTACTTGTCATCGCTTTTATAGCGAAAGGACTGTTACATGATTGGTCGAAAGTTGAACATGATCGGGTTTGACCGTGCGTGTACTGTAGGTACTTCGTACCGATTTTTAAAAACTTCTTCTAGAATCTTGCAAGCAAGAAATATATAACCATTAGTTCATTCAGTGTCCAAGATATTTATTAGGAGATACATAATTTGGGTAAAAAATATAATGTCTTTATCATAATAAACAAAAACATTTGATTTTTGAATAACTTTGAAAACTGAATCATGCCTTCTCATACTGGTATTTTCAGGACATTGTTCACTCAACCCTGTTATCCCATTGTTTTATATACAATGCTAACTTCTGATAATATCAGTTCCAATACTTCATCACCATAACCTGTGTATGTAAAACATTCTTGAATAAACCAATAATTTTCTTGTCTTTATCATAATAAACAAAAATATTTCATTTTAGAATAACTTTGAAAACTGAATCATGCCTTCTCATATCGGTATTTTCGGGACATTGTTACTCGACCCTTGTATCCCATGGTTTTATATACAATTCTAATGTCTGATAATATAAATTCCAATAATTCAGCACCATAACCTGTGTATGTAAAACATTCTTGAATAAACCAATAATATTCTTGTCTTTATCATAATAAACGAAAACATTCGATTTTTGAATAACTTTGAAAACTGAATCATGCCTTCTCATACCGGTATTTTCAGGACATTGTTCACTCGACCCTGGTATCCCATGGTTTTATACACAGTGCTAACATCTGATAACATCAATTCCAATAATTAATCACTGCTACCTGATGTCATCCACATATGAGTTGCTGGTGTATTTTGGACTTCAAACTCCAATAGCTAGAAAAATAATTCCATATGATTCCCAAAATTGTGACGACCACCTCATGAGACATAATTATTTCAGCGAACAAATGAGAACGGCCTTCACTCCATTTTCTGTGATAATTGGGTCGATGGTGAAGGAAATCCACAACTGCTTATTACAAGCCATGGTCAAGGAAAACTACCCTCTCACACTCACACAGTTGCTCAAGGTAAAATTGTCTTCTTCAGGGATTTTTGATGTTACATTCAGAAGCTTATGTCATGAAAAATTCCAAGGTCTCAATTTTGACGATCTTTTGTTTTAACTCGAAATTTCATGTTTATATCAGTCAAGGGTTACTAATGACTGCATTCCAATTTTACTTTATTTGAACTGTTTTTTTCTATATGTATAATGGTCAATGTGATGTTCTGTTCTTTCATTCAAATAATATTGTTTACACTAATTTTACTTTATAATGCTGCTGGCTACTTGAGGCGATGTTCAAATTTAATATTTTTTATTTATATTTTGGTGCCATATTTTATGTCAGCTAACTTACTTTTTAAGTCAACAGGATACGTTGTAGTAATGCAGTAAATAATATTGAGTGTATATTAAACTGGTACTGTTTTTGTTTGGTGATTATTCATTCTTGTACCTGACGAAGGCTGTACAGCTGAAAGCTCTGGAACTTTGATGCGTCAAAAGAGGTGTTAACTCAAAGAGAATATCTATAAGCTTATGGCTGCCATATTGTTATAATTTAATGGGTTTGCTGCCTGTAATGAACTGTAAATTTCATTAATGCTTTCCATTTCAGTGTTTAGGAACATTGATAGCCTGTGTTCCTTACCAAAGATTGAAGCATGGATTGCTAAGTAAAGTAATCAGATATGTCAGGCACTTTATTAGTCACAGAGGTGAGCACAGAATATATCCTCAGATTTTCAGGCCAGCACATTTCAAATTTTGCGTATTAACCTATTTTTCAATCCCCCGGTTTAATGCTTAGGTAACCCGCAGTTTGTTCCCCTGGAATATGTTCTGATAACCCATAGGTTACATAGAAGCTTACGCAAATTGCTACATCAATGGAAGTTTCCATACCAAACTTGGTTATATGAGTGATGCATATACATTGAGATATTGATCTTTAATAATGGTAACAATACTTTATTACTCCCGTCATTCTGAGTTTGATTTATCCTACCACTTTTCCAAATTCAGCATGATTCAAACTCCCTATTTTCTTCAGCCAATTATACCACCACTCTCGATGAGAATGGGGGTATACTCGATTGACCTCTGATGGCCGTTTGTCCGGGCAGATAATTCAAACACCAGTTTTCATGTTTTCGCGGCTTGACTGCAGAACAGTTATATTTAGAAATAATTCAGACAACAAAATAGTTCCAAAATCATGATGTTGGAAGTTCAGTCATTGTAAAATGTGCTGTGTTTTATCTGTTATAGTTCATTTTATGTTATAAAATATACATTTTGATGTTATCCACTCATTTTAGACAATTCAAATCCAGTTGACACAAATTCACAGGTGATTAAAATTCCTATGCCATGTGGTGAATTTGAGCGATTACAGGGGCATGATGGGTTCCTACGGGAGTAAAATAATTTTATAATAAGTGTTTATAAATGATCATAAACAAAATATACGGGTAGTATGTTCTATATATATATGCATGTCTCCTATAGGGAGCCTCGAATATAAAAGAGAATACATTGGCCAAACAATAGTTACCTTGACCTTTTAAGCCAGTGCATTCTCTTATATATGCAAGGATCCCTGTGAGAGATTCGCATATATAAGATAATGCACTGGCACCTGTATGATCTTTAATGCTGCATCATGAAAGGGTTAAAAGTTAATTTTAATTTTTCAGATCCTAACATTCGAGTGGCCTGTCTGACATGCTTTGGTTCTATTGTTGGTTTGTCACCTGCGCTAATGGAAGTATGTTACATAATCCAATCTCCTAAACCTCCTGTTGGGACATCTACATTATATACACTACCTGAAATGTGTGAAAAGGGAGAAGGTGATTCTGGAGTGAGCAGCGATGGGACTACTGCTGGGCCGTCCAATGAGAAACTTATGCTTTCCTCCAGTCAGAGTCAAACTCCCGGGTTCATGACACCAGTCCTAGCTTACTCATCCGGATCAGAAACTCCAATTTTCGCAGAAGCACTGCTGCAAGCACATGCAAAAGAAACGTCATGGCTAGTAAAACTTTGTGTTAAGAATATTATTCCACAGCCGACGTCCTTGAAGGCTGATCGATCTGAGGAGAGTGGGTCGTTCCAGGGAGGTAACTACATTCCACCGATCCCTGTGAGGCTTGAGTCATTACAGGTGTTACAGAATCTGACTCGGATGTATTTCCCCATCATCAGGTGAGAATACTCAACTTTGTATCAAATTGTTTCTTCAATGTTTCATTGATATGGTTGTCATGTTCTTGGCTTCTTTTTCATATTTTGATAATAATTATTTATTTTATATTAACCCTTTCCATACTGAATAGATTCTACCATTCAGTTATAAAAGTATACATTGGAACAGTTTATTATTCATTTAGAGGGATGTTCAAGTAATAAAAGCAGATGACAGATAGAACAACAGATAAAACAAGAGCAGAATGGCCAATGAAAAATTCAATCTCATGAATCGACACAACTTCAGTTACGTGTGGCCTATCACAAAAATCTTTTCTACAGTGGTATTATCCTTTAACCCTTTTTCTTCTATATAATTAGGTTTATAGCAATTACTGGTATGTTGATAGCATCAAGAACTACATGTACTAAATTAATACAGTACTACTACTGTCTGCAATGCAGTCATCTCATTTCCGGGTTTGGAAGACATGCGATACATGGGACGTAACTCTGGCAGATGCCATTTTGCGCGCGGTGAAAAACAGTGCCACCTATCATACACAGATTGACAGAAATAGCACTGGGAAAATGAAACTGAAACTACATGTATTTTCCGGGAAACACTCCACATGCGTGAAAATTATGCTGGTCATCAATTCAAAGCATGCGCCACCTGACTTTCTACACCTTATACACAGAACTCCGACAGATGACACATAGTCACTGATTGATGTCTGGACTTCAAAGGCCTGATGCCGCACTCATTTAACCCCCTATATATAGCCAATGTCCTACTCCAGAGTAGCTGCATCGCGATGTGCATCGAATCGTCAGGCAAAAATCGTGATTCGAATCAAATCGTGAAGTTGTGAATCGTTACGGCCCTACTGAGAGGTTGAATTGTACAGACTGCAGTATACTTTAAAGTCACAATCTTCTCAGTCTCGATAGTCTGGTGAGCGACTCCACAGTCATTGACTGTCTTATTTAACTGAGTGGGAGAATTGATTTACTAGTAGTATAGAAAGGGTTAAAATTGTCTTCCATTACAGGCACAATCTTCCTGTTCTAAAGGAAGTTCTGCTCAAGTGCATGGACGACTCTGACCCAGTTATAAATCTTCATGGTGGCAAGGTAATAATCACTTCAATTCTGTCAATTAATTTAAAGGTGCTCAATCCGATCAGACGCTCCTAAATTACTATTTCTTTGGCTTCGGGGGTAAAAATATTTTATTCGAGTCGAGGAACCCACCCATCAAAGATTAGATATAAATTTTTGAAGTTTATTATTTCTCGAGATCTGCAGTAAAAAGTGACCCGGAAACACGAGGTCTAACAGACGGTCTTGCGGATGAAGATGGATAACTCTAAAATCAAGTGGTTATTATTACCACTTAATTTTAGAGTTATCCATCTTCATCCGCAAGACCATCCATTTGACCACGTGTTTCTTGGCCACTTATTACTGCAGATCTTGAGAAATAACAAACTTCAAAAATCGATATCTGATCACTCTGAGCTTTGATGGGTGGGTTCCTCTACTCGAATCAAATATTTGTTTACCCCGAAGCCAAAGGAATAGTAATTTAGGAGTGTCTGATCGGATTGAGTACCTGTAAGGAATAATCTCGGTTTTCTAATGTAATTATACAGTTTATAGGCATCATACCAAATCAGAAACTGTTCATAAATCACTTCACGATTTGTAAGTATTTGATACCTTTAAACAGTGTAATTCTATTAAGAAACCCTGGAAAACCGGGAATATTACTTACAATTACATCTGAGTTCAATATATCAAAGTGCATTTTGAGTTGGAAATATCGTTAAATATTGGGATATTTATAGTGACGTTATTGTGACGTCGTGTATTGCCGTGACAAATTTCTTACTCTCATCGTTCACTTCCGGCCCTAATGTAATTATCCTATTTAAATACTTTAGCCTTTTGAAACCAATGTTAAAATACTATCGAGAATGAAATGGATGTAATTATTTCTCCACAATTATATGAAATTACATTATATTACAAAGTACAGACATGTTCACTACAAACAATGTTGTCTTTACAATCTTATTTCTAAAAATATTTTATTTTATGTCTTTTCTTTTAGACTGGATAAGTTTCATATAACAATATTCTAGAACTTTCACTTTCTATTGGAATATGATATATAATGTAATATATATTGTAAGAGTTAGAGAACACTTTGTGTACCTTTAAGTGTTAACCGTTCCACGAATGGAGATTCCTGAAATACCTGTGGCAATGCATTGTCTCCCATTGGCTAACAATATTTATCTTGACCTTGCAAGCCAGTGCATTCTCTTATATATGTGAGGCTTCCTATTGGAGACTCGCATATATAAGAGAATGCACTGGCCCAGGATCTCTAATGCTGCATCAGCGTTTCTCCCATCGTGAAAGGGTGAATAGTTCTTGTTATTATCTTCGTATAATAATGTGAGTTTTAATCTTCCTCTTAATTGCAGCTTTTAGATGAGTTGACTAAAGTTATGCTTCAGGAAGTGCTGAATGCAGAGAAAGAAAAACTCACACAGGCAGAGGTAAACAAAGGATATGATTTCATTCTGAAATTGACAATTTGTTGTTTGAAGTATGTATCAATTATTTGTAAGCCTTGAAATAACTGGTATTGATATGTTGAAACATATACAAAAGCAGGTACTAGTAACGTCATTTTGTACTTGCCATTGTTTCAGATGCTAATTTAGATGATGATTGATCTAAAAAATGTAACAGTTGCTAGATATTTATTGTTCAACAAGTTTAACCTAGAAATGTTAAGTCATCATACGGCATAGGTTTGGACTTTTTATGATTTTGAAAATAGGATAGGATAGGATCGATAGGACCACTGCATTGAATAGACCAGTGCTACAATAGATCTTTTTTTTTCGGGGGACTATTAAAATAGCCGGTGTCCGTCCGTCCGTCCGTGTGTGCGTCCGGAAATGGTTTCCAGATGATAACTTTAGTTCGGTTATTAGATCAAAAGCAAATTTCATAGGTGAGTTTATCAGACCAAAATACAGGTCAAGTTCGAATATGGGTTTGCTCCGCCCATTTTTGCGGAGAGAGTTGTGGCCCTTTTTCGACTTAGAATCCTCTCAATTTCTGGTTTCCGGATGATAACTTTAGTTTGTGTGATCATATCTGAATCAAATTTAGTATGATTAGTTATCAGCCCAAAATACAGGCAGGTTCAAATATGGGTTTGCTCTGCCCATTTTTGTGAGAGTTATGGCCCTTTTACGACTTAGAATCCTGTCAATTTCTGGTTTCCGGATGATAACTTTAGTTTGTGTGATCATATCTGAATCAAATTTGGTATATGAGTTTATCAGCTCGAAATACAGATCAAGTTCGAATATGGGTACAATCCACCCATTTTTGTCTGGTTGCTCTCAAATATGGAATATTGATTCTTGTATGAAAATATAATATGAACCTTTTTCCGATTTGGTGGAGTTATTCCCCCTTTTATTTAGTACCATGGGAACCTGTGCACCTGCGATTATGATGTCTGTCTGGCATTTTTTGGTGGAGTTATCCCCCTTTTTCGACTTAGAAATTTTGTTGCAACATGCCTAATTTTGTCCGAGTTTTTATTTCTACATTTTTAGGTCAATGTTTTTTAATCTTGGCACTGATATTTAGTACCATGAGAACCTGTGCACCTGCGATTATGATGTCTGTCCGACTTTTTTGTGGAGTTATTCCCCTTTTTCGACTTAGAACATTTTTGCAAAATGCATAATTTTGTCCGAGCTTTTATTCCTACATTTTCGGTCAATAGGTTTAAGATTACGGTTAGGTTTGTGCACCTGCAATGGGATCTGTTATTTTATTATTTTAACTAAATGTTTACTGACATGTGAAACATCTTAGTATTTTAAAAACACGAGGGGTATCCTTAGTCCCATTGGGACAGTCACACCTCTAGTTTTTATGTTTACCCATACCATAGTATGGTAAACATAATGTCGACGTCCGGATTGACCACTCGTCGTGCGTCCGTCCGTCCGTCCGTCCGTCTGTCTGTCTGTCTGTCTGTCTGTCTGTCTGTCTGTCCGTGGACACTTTACGCATGGTGCGATAACTCAAATATTTTCTATCCGATCGGAACTAAATTTTGTATATGAGTTTCTCAGACCGAAATACAGATCGAGTTCGAATATGGGTTTGATCCGAGTTTTTTTTACGGAGTTATGGCCCTTTTTCGACTTCGAATTCACGCATGCTGTCATAACTCAAACAATTTTTATCTGATCGGAACCAAATTTGGTATGCGAGTATCAGAGCCCAAAATACAGATCGAGTTCGAATATGGGTTTGATCCGAGTTTTTTTTACGGAGTTGTGGCCCTTTTTCGACTTCGAATTCACGCATGCTGTCATAACTCAAACAATTTTTATCTGATCGGAACCAAATTTGGTATGCGAGTATCAGAGCCCAAAATACAGATCGAGTTCGAATATGGGTTTGATCCGAGTTTTTTTTACGGAGTTATGGCCCTTTTTCGACTTAGAATTCATGGATGCTACGATAACTAAAAAAAATATTATCTCATGAGAACCAAATTTGGTATGTGAGTTTCTCTATCTAAAATACAATTCGAGTTCGAATATGGGTTTGATCAGATTATTTTTAATGGAGTTATGGCCCTTTGATATAGAATTCATCCATGCTTCGATAGCTCAACCAGTTATCGTCTGATAGGAACCAAATTTGGTATGTGAGTTTCTCAACTCAAAATACAGATCAAGTTTGAATATGGGTTAGATCCTGTTTTTTATACCAGAGTTGTGGCCCTTTTTAACTAAGGATTGAACAGATTCGATATTTTTATGCTTATCATGTAGAACCATAGCAGCTAACCCCTGTGATATCAGTTAGCACTGAGAGAGAGAATAGATTAACTTGTATTATTGGAAATTAGAGTTATTTTTAGCCATCATATTGTCAGGGCACAGTGGAAGCTGTAATTGGACAGAGAACTATCTGTTGTTTATTGTATTTCCATACAGCTCTCTGGTTTATGATATCAATGCAGTGTTCCAGTGACATACCTGTACCTAATTTTATTGAGTTAAAATTGTTAACCCTTGTCATCAATTTTATGCATTTGTATATTTTTCATGTAATCATTCTCCTATTATATCCCTTTCACTTGTATGGATTTTTGTGGTTAAAATGAACCCTTAATTCTCAACATTCCTTATACTTAGCAGAAATACCTTTCATCTGATATATCTCCTTTTATTGAGATGTATGTAAATTTTGTATGTGAATTTCTCAGCCCAAAATACAGATAGATTTCGAATTTGGGTTTGATCCATTTTTTTATATTTTAAACAGAGTTATGGCTTATGGATTTTCGTGTCAGAACTGAAAATAGCTGATCACTATCGCCAAGGTATGGGTTAAACATCTGCCGATCGTGATCGGCCTCTCGTTTTCAGAAAAGCTGATGCCCCCAATGAAGCTACTTTTTCGGGGGACACTGTGGCCGGACGGCCTTTTATTCTTCATTACATATGATGGACTCTTGGCTATTTATTTTGCAATTCTTACAGTCAACAGAAGGTTTGAGTTGACAGACCAAAATCATCATGAGTCTGTCAAATACACAGTCATTAGTATTTTGAATTGCAGAATACTATTAAAGGTACTAAAGGCATTCAAAGTGGGCGCTTGCAAAATAAGATAAAAGTCTGTGAAACAACTTTCAACCAATACATGAAAACATAGATTGACTTTGTTCTTAATTTCATTATTAATAACTCTCCAATAAATAGATTCCAAATGTCAAAACCATTGTTATGTAACCATTGCTGTTACAGTGGAATTACGGGTAAAAGTTCAATTTATATATTAATAGTCCAATAAGATTTCAATGTATAATAAAACATTAGAAAAGGTAAAGGCATTGAAAAATATTTAATATGAATATCATATTCAGACTAAATATATTTGAATGTACTACACATTTAGCAATGTTTATTGACAAATCACTGTAACAGTTTTGTTTACATAACAATGGTTTCAATACATAAAATTTCTTATAGGAGAACCCCTGGGAGAACTGTCAATAATTTATATAAGAAAAAAGTTTATCTAGTTCTCCATGTTATTAGTTGTTCTGTTTTTACAGACTTTTCTATTTTTTGCACATTTACCCTCTATGAGTGTATTGGGTCCCTGTAAGGTGCTTCTATTGTTTTTCAGTTGATTGAATTTTGGCTCTATCTTCTAAATGGTCCACTACCAGGATTACTCCAGAACCACTATAATCCTGTCAGAGCATGTGGATGTGACTGCTTCTCTAATATTGGGCAGGACATATTCAAAGATTTACCGGTGAGTCAAGTTATATAGCAGCAACATTTTCTCAGTCAGAAATGATTATTTTGCATGAGGCAACAAATAAACTACTAATATGAATATATTTTCTAAATGAATATTTTTTCATTAACTTTTTACTTAAAAATATAAATCGAATCCCCTCTCTGAGAAGACCGAACATATTATTTCACTCTCAAGATGTTATGCTACTTTCAGCACTACGTCATAATTTTGCTTCACTCCGTATCCTTGTGTGCTATTTAACAGAAATGGCTGGTGATGTTGTAGGTTTAAGAACATATTAGGTCTAACCCTGTGCTTTATTGCGGTCTGGGACGTTACAAACTGGTATAGAATTAATAATAAACACAACAGTTAGCTGTTCTGAGTAGCATACGGTTTTTCTCCTCTCCTGAGATGCGAGGATTATTTTCACTTGGTTAGTGCCTCGCAAACATCATCATCCTCATCTCACTCGAGGAGAAAAACCATATACTACTTAGAACTGTTAACTGTTGTCTATATATTCAAGTCAAGTTTAGCACGGATAACTTGAACAAACATCAACCAATTTCACAGGGACCAGCCTAGACCAGATTTTCAGGGCGAAATGACTTCGCCTTACTATAAAAATAAGGCGAAGTGGCCGTTCTATAGGGCGAAGTGAGTCTACAAAATTTGAATTTATCAGTACTACGACAGGAGTCGCTATAGAACGAAAATAGGAGAGATGTAATATGTCAATTAAACTTATGAAACAATGGTTGAAATATGGAATCTTTATGTTCACTTCATGACCCTAATAACTATTAATAATACCCAAACATAATTGTGAGAGGATAGCAACATTTTATATCGTAATTGTGGGAGAATGACAGGATTTTATTTCATATTTTTCGGGTTTTAAAAATGCCAACAATATTTATCAAACCGAAACGAAACGAAATCATAAACACTTTTACTGCGCTCTATTAGTAATTCCGTTTTAAATTTTAATGTGCTTCACAAATGAATTGTTTTAAAATTTCTTTAACCAAACTCCATAGAGGGAGTGATGAACTGACACATTGTGAGAGCTGTGAGTTGTAATCTTCATTGTAAGGTGTGGTAATCACGGTAATCTAAAAATCACAACATCCAGATTAGCACTTGAGGCCCGACGATGTTTTCACAGCTGCCAGTAATCAGACTCCGTTGTCAACATTCTTCCAGATTGGAGCAATACAGGTGTTAATTGTTTTATAACACCCTGATAGTGGAGTATTGTGTGTAATCACAGTTGACAGTTGTAAATTATCATAAATTATTTGGGACATTTTGCCGATTTTCGTCTGTCAACTTTGGAATTTTCAGGGCGACTTGAACTTCACCCGACTGCAAAAATAAGGCGAAGCGGACGGCGTTAGGACGAAGAAGTCGCCCACGTCGCCCTCTCGGCTGGTCCCTGCAATTTCATTCATATTTGGTATATGGATCTCTCATAATTATATCTCAAATGAGTTCTAAACCAGATTTGTCGAATCATTTTTACCTGATTACAGCCCTTTGACTATTTTGAGCAATTGTAGGAGATATTAGGTCTGTTAGCGCGATAACTTGAACAAATTTTTCATTTATTTTGGTATATGGATCTTTCACAACAATATCTCAAACTAGTTTGAAAACCAGATTTGTCCAATCCTTTTTACCTGAGTTACGGCTTTTAGTTTATCTATTTTTAGCAATATTATGACAGTTAGTGCAAAAACTTATTAAAATGTCAACTTATTATATTCATATTTGATATGTGGACCTTTCAAGATCACGTTCGAAAACCAGGTTCGTCCGATTTATTTTACCTGAGTTACAGCCCTAAGTTTGTCTATTTTTTGCAATTTTTTTATTCGACTGTTATTGCGAAAACTTCAACAAATGTCAACTGATTCCATTCATATTGGGTATATAGATCTTCACACAACAGTATCTTGATTTAGTTAAAAAACCAGGTTTGTTTAATTTTTTTTACCTGAGTTATGGTTCTTTAGTTCGGCCATTTTTAGTGATTCTCTGTTGAATTGATTCACTCTTATGGGCAAAAAAACTCTACCAGAGCCAACTTTGATTCGTAACCCTTGTTTATATTTTCATTTGTATTTGATATAAGTGGATATGTTTGTTACTCCCCAATCGACATCATACTGTCTGTACTTCTTGTTGTATTCATGTATATTTAATAATATCTTTGTATGGAGCAGAGGTTCATATAAGAACTTCCCTCAAGAAAATCCCTTATGTTAAATGTCTTAATCAATCATTATTTGAATTAAATTGTGTTTAAAACAAACCAATCAACTCAATTTGTGTTAGCTGAATGCCATTGAAGATCCCTGGATATACATTGAAGGTTATGTTACCTTCTGGATAACTCTCTCTGCAGATCAGCTGATATTAAATTTACAATAAATGTAAAAATATATATCTATTGACAGATGATTTCTATCTTGTCGTCCTCGACTCAGAATCTTATGTTAGATACCAGATAAGATATAGAAAGAATCTGTAGACATGAATATTTAACAACTAGCTGATGTGCTTGACTTCGTCCTGTCTATTTGGGGATTTCTTTGTGATCGCCTCTGTCTGGGCTGAATATAGAGCGTCTGGACCAACTATTGTTCGATCGGTCCAGAAACATGCCTATGTGAGCGTATATGAGCAAGGTCAAGGACACGGTCACACATGAAATTGGACTCGCCCATATTGTTCCCGGCATCAAAGTAGGCCTACATACCAAATTTGAGTTTGTTCGGTCGAGGAAACATGCCTATGTGAGCTTAAATGAGCGAGGTCAAGGACATGGTCACACGTGAAATTGGACCCACCCATATGGTTCCCAGGATCAAAGTAGACCTACATACCAAATTTGAGTCAGATCGGTCCAGCAGTTTTTGAGTCTATAAAACACACACATACACACAGACAGAAGTTCCAGAATATATAACAGACTAGCCGATGAGCCCGACGTTGTCCGGGCTATTCAAAAACCAAATTTCAAGTCGATAGCTCCACCCGTTTCCGAGATCTGGTCTGCGCATGCGCGAAGCTGGCGTCGCACGGGCTCGGCGACCCGATAAAATTTGTATCCGGGGCAAGATACATTCACATACCAAATTTCAAGTCGATAGCTCCACCCGTTTCCGAGATCTCGTCTGCGCATGCACAAAGCTGGCGTCGCACGGGCTCGGCGACCCGATAAAATTCGTATCCGGGGCAAGATACATTCACATACCAAATTTCAAGTCGATAGCTCCACCCGTTTCCGAGATCTCGTCTGCGCATGCGCGAAGCGGGCGCCGCACGGGCTCGCCAATACGACAACGTCCACCGCCTGGTCAAACTACACACATGTACCAAGTTTCGTCCCGATCGGTCGAGAATCGTAGATTTGTATTAATGACAGACAGACAAACAGACAGACAGACAGACAGAGGTCTTCAAAATATATATGAGACTAGCCGATGAGCCCGACGTTGTCCGGGCTATTCAAAAACCAAATTTCAAGTCGATAGCTCCACCCGTTTCCGAGATCTGGTCTGCGCATGCGCGAAGCTGGCGTCGCACGGGCTCGACGACCCGATAAAATTCGTATCCTGGGCAAGATACATTCACATACCAAATTTCAAGTCGATAGCTCCACCCGTTTCCGAGATCTGGTCTGCGCATGCGCGAAGCTGGCGTCGCACGGGCTCGGCGACCCGATAAAATTCGTATTCGGGGCAAGATACATTCACATACCAAATTTCAAGTCGATAGCTCCACCCGTTTCCGATATCTCGTCTGCGCATGCGCGAAGCGGGCGCCGCACGGGCTCGCCAATACGACAACGTTCACCGCCCGGTCAAACTACACACACGTACCAAGTTTCGTCCCGATCGGTCGAGAATGGTAGATTTGTATAAATGACAGACAGACAAACAGACAAACAAACAAACATACATACAGACAGAGGTCTTCAAAATATATATGAGATGACTGTTTGACTAACTACTTATTATTGTAGTCAGACAAGAGAGTGATGTGTCTGACACTGATGCTTGGCATGGCTGCTGATGATGATAAGCTGGTTAAATCTGCTGCTGCTAGAGCTCTTGGAGTCTATGTTCTATACCCTACTCTCCGAGATGTAAGTTTGTATACCATAAAGCAAAGAAGCGTTAGTGGCCAATACTCTTTAACCCTTTCAGTGCCAAGTCCAATTTTTGTATCAACCCGTATTTCCTTGATAATTTTTCAAATTTATTGATTATAATTTAATGTGATACATTAATGGAAAGAGCTCTAAAAGCTTTTAATCAATGTATCACATTACTTGGCACTTGGCACTGAAAGGGTTAATTAAATAAAGAATTAAATTAGAACAAATATTCTTGTGGAATTTGTACTGTCTCTACGAGAATTTTATAGAAATTTCTTTATCATATGTAACAAATACGAAAACACAACTACAAAAGACTCAGTTCATCATGAGGTATGAAAATATCATAAAAAAGATCAGACTGGTAGAAATAGATGTAAATTAATAATAATTGACTTCTTGTTGTGTACTATGATGCCCTAAATAATCGACTCCTTAACCTCAACAGTGAGAGCTTTTCGATGAATGGCAACAAGCCATATTTCCGACTAAATCCTGACAAATTACCCATAATTCTGGTGTGGTTAAATAGTCGATTATTTAGGGCATTACTATACACCAGTCTGCAAAACTTCACTTCAAATCAGCAATTTTATAATTCTCAAAGTAAAAAAATTTTGTCTGAAATTCTGAGATTTTCAAAAATGGTAACTTTTATTGCAGTATTTGTTATTAACATATAACAGGATTTCTGATCGAGGACTACTTTCCTCTAGCCCAATTTCCTCTCAGACATATTCCAAAAATTGAACCACAGATTAAAGCCAACATCACCTTTGTATCTCCCACATCCAACACAACAAGCCATATTTCCGTCTAAATCCTGAAAAATTACCCATAATTCTGCTGTGATTAAGGAGTTGATTATTTAGGGCATTACTGTATAATAGCTTTATTGTATACTCTGTGAATTTATTCCAGGATGTGTTCTTTATAGCAGATGCAGCCAATGTTATCTTGTTATGTATGACAGACGTCAGTGCACTAGTCAAGGCCAAGGCTGGCTGGGCTCTCGCTAACATATGTGAAACTCTAGCTACCAACAGGTAATCACCTACATTATGGCATCTTGTCTTAAAAGCATGGATGGCCTTTGCAGTGGGTATTGCTATTAAAATAGTCATAACCGTTAAAACCGCCATAAACAGAAAGAGTATTGAAATATAGACAGACTTTGTTCTTACAGAACCTGGCTTTTGTTTACATAACACAATATACAAACTTGACAATAACATATTATTTACTCGATATTTATGATTGTTTAAGAACAAAAAATGTCTATATTTTAATATTCTTTCTGTCTGTTTGTGGCAGTTTTAACGGGTTTGATTATTTTAACAGCATGCCCACCGCGAAGGCCATCTGTGCCTTTACTGTCTTGCAAATTGAATGATAAAATAATAACATTTTGTAATTAAAAAACACTGTGTTTGAACATATTTTAATTACACCCCCTTTAAAAAAAAAAAGGGGTATACTGTTTTGCACCTGTCCATCCGTCCGTCTAGCCATGTAGCCATCCATTCGATATCTGTTCATGTCATATCTTGAACAGTAGTGCTCGGATCTCAATGAAATTTTGTATGGATGTTCACTACTATGGGGATATTCAATAGCGGATTCAATTGTTTTGTTCGGGTTTTCCATTCTAGAGTTATTCATCTTTGTTTATCTGGAAATGTTGGCTTTTTTGTCTGATGTCTGTTCAGGCCATATCTTGAACAGTAATACTCAGATCTCAATGAAATTTGGCATGGATGTTCACCACTATGAGGACATTTAATGGCGTGTTCAACCATTTTGTTTTGGTTTTTCGTTCAATAGTTATTCATCTTGTTTCTATGAAAATGCTGATTTTTCATCGAAAGGAAGCCATTCATACTGAGCTATATGGATATATGTCCTGCTTTGTAAAACCACAGTACAAAAGGGGTTAACTTTTTGGTCGCCTCCCGACGTAATAATGTGCTTGCCCGGATTAGTCATGCATGAACGGTCCCAATATAACCGGCTGTACTCGATGGGATTCTTCAGTTTTGATTTCCTACTTGTGGCCTTCGGATGTCTAAGGGAGCATCTTTCTGAATTTCGAGTTTCACGCAACTCAACAAATTCAATTTGTCGATACAATATAGCTTTCTGATTGACTTCTCGTTCATTTTTTATAATTATCGGTTTAGAATTCATGGACCGTTTTGCTTCAAACATACAATTGTTCTGTGTTTTCGAAAAAGCCGATATTATTTGCATTTTTGAATTGACGAATTCGCTATAGAACGGCTATCGTTCCAATGACTTAAGACACACATAGATTATTGTGAGAAGTAAATCTATGGAATTATTATAGCCTATAAGGTATGATATAATTGGTCAGACCGTAAATGCCACGTGGTTCGCTACCCGAAGTCTCCTAATTTCGTGCGAATGTTATTATACTTGTGGCATTTCAAATCGCGGAGTTTTCTTTCAGTAATTCCTTCGCTACTGACGCTAACATCTATCATAATGTTCTGAACAACGTGCTTTCACATAATACTTTGTGTTTTACGTTTCAATACTGTCACACATGTATCCATGATCCAGCTCTATGTTAGTAGACGCTTGAACTTGAAGTTGACTACAGTTTATCAATATCACAATGGAACTGTTTCCTGTCTAATAATAATTGTTAATTTGTTGCTTAATATGACAGTAATAGTACTACTAGTCAGTAGCGACATTATTACTTTAAGACAGGGATTAATATCTGACAAGTGTCAGAATTATGGTTCATGGTTCGATTCTCGTAAAAGGCATCAACTTTAATGTAGAATTTAGAATTGCTATCATTTGATGATTGCAAACATGACATGCCACGGTACCCACGGACGAGTGTCAGAATTATGGTTCATGGTTCGATTCTCGTAAAGAGCATCAACTTCACTGTAGAATTTAGATATGCTATCATTTGATGATTGCAAACATGACATGCCAATGTACCCCCGGACATCATAGCTAATGTAATGTTCAATCTCGGCCATGTATGTCGATTTAATATCTATCTCGTTGTTTATGCTCTAATGAACAATAGCTGCAATTCTAAGCAAGCCGGTCTGAACCGGTGGGCTTGTATTGCTCTCAGGTGCCCGATAATCGTGATGGCCTAATAAAAGTGATCTGTGGGGATTCAGGCTGAAATTAATAATAGTGATGGCAATTTCACTCCGTCTAAATTCCAAATTATAGTTATTGTGAATTTTCTCCAAAATTAACTCATGCTGACATTATTATTTGGCACCTGAGAGTAACGACTATATTCGTTATGACCTGTACAGGTATGTTGTCATGGGTGCAGACACTCTCCGATAAGGCGTGCACCTTAATGGCTGACCCGTGTACATGCCTCGGCATGTGCACAATAAAGAATGCTACTGGAGTCCTTATACATGTAGTTGTCCAAAAACATTTGGGCTATTGGGTTCTCAATTTGATCCCTGTGCCACAAATTGGGCATCAGGTTATCTGCCATTTGCTTTGGCGAACAGCAGTTAGTTAACTCTTAATGTTGGTTGTCTAGCCATCCTCGGAGTGTGCCTCCTCCAGTGCAGGTCGTACTGTCACTAAGGTGGAGAGTGAGTTAGTCTCCTTGCATCCCATGGCGGCTGGGACCTTAGAACTGAAAGACGAAGAGAAGAAAGAAGAGTATCTTCTTCAGTTGTACTTGCTCGGTTCGCTCGCAACTATGAATTGGATGGCACCACATGGGATGTTTCTTCCAAAACAAGGTGGGGAGGTACACGTTTAAGCAATGTAGAACTCTGAATATATGAGTTATTTTCACGTAACTAATCATATAGTTAGGGAGCCCGCATATGTTCTATTTACACTTTTGCGTACAAAAGGTTTGACCCCCTAAAGTTGGTACCAATAATGGAACATTCTGAAAAACCGATTTCTTAAGTTGCGCATTCCTGGGGTTTAGTGCTGAACCCCAAAAAGTGCCAAAAATCACTTCTATTTACACTTCCGCGTACATCGATGAATTTTGGTTTGATGATACTCCTAAGTGTACTGATTAAGGAAACACAACTTAAGAAAGGGATTTTCCTGGGGTTTTCAGATAAGAAAGGGGGTCCCATGCTGAACCCTAAAACGTGATTTTTTTACTTTTGTTTTATACTTTCGCGTACATCCATAATTTTTGGTCTCAAAGTACTTTGAGATATACTAATTATAAAAACACAACTTAAGAAGCAACTTTTCCTGGGGTTTTAAGATAAGAAGGGGGTCATCGGGTCACCCCTCAAAACGTAAAAAATCACTTTTATTTACATGATTGCATTCGTCCAACGTGTGTGTATGGGCGTACACCCCTGGAACGTTGCACTATTACAACCAATACATCCCTAAATCGATACGATCAACTTAAGAAATATTTATTCATGTCGTTTTCTGATAAGAACGAGACTTGTTACAAGTAAAATGTAACTATCTTTGGATTGAAAGGTGTTTATTGTTTTGGTCTATCTTAAATGTGTCACACTACGGTGTTTATAGACTAAATTGCTCAAGATGGCTTCCAAAATGGCAACCAAATTTGTAAAAAGTAAAAAGTTAACATAACCCGAACATTATTCTCTGCATTATCCGAAAAAGGTGGCAAATTGTGACTCACTTGGTTATTGTACGTGTTAGTTACAATGTATTTAACTGACAACTACGTTCTATTATGTTTGTCCCAGTTCCGTATAGGGCATGACAAATTAATTTTAAAGTTGCAGTATGCAATTTTGCGGAGAATCTCTTTTGTGATTCTGGCCATATTATTGAAAGGGAATGGGCAGAACTTTGAGACGGAACTGAGATGAACCATGATATGTGGGTATTCTGGCCCATTATGATAAAAAAAATATCAACTGGATACAGGGTGGAAGCCTAGATGGCAGCCAGGGATTTTAATACTCTATGATCATAGGTGAGGATAATAGGTATACACGGAGTTATTGTATGGTCATGAATGATGTGTGGGTATAAAGGGAGTGCCCTGTTGGTAACGGTGGGACGTATATTTATATATGTTGTGGATGGGTTATCATTGGTGGTGTATGGCGAATATATTTATTATCATGGATGACGTGTATGAGTATGGCAAGTATGGAACTTATGAGTGGTCGTATGTGCGGATATTGGTATATCTGGAAGGGATCACCATTGGTGATGTGCATATGTATACCTGGATTGACTCTATGGTCATGTGTATGGCTAATATGTATACATGTAATGGCTGTATGGTCCATGGTGAGGTGAATATGTATACAATGAGTGACTGTATGATCGTGAATGTAGTGAATATGTATACATATAGTGACTATATGGTCATGTGTCGGGTGTAGGTGTATACCTGGTGTTCATGCATGGTGACTCGTGGCTGTATCATTATTTGTGGTATGTACGGGTATAACCAAGTATGGCTCTATGGCCAGGTGTACTAGTACATGTACGTGTATAAAGTGGGTGACTGTGTTGTCATGTGTGTGGTGTTTATGTACATATGGAGTGACTGGGGTAATGGGTGGGTTGTACATGTGTACCTTGGGCGGCTATCGATTTCCACAATAACTCAAGGATATGTTAATCAATAGAGAGGTCATGTCATATCGTGGAAAGCGATAGCCACCCATTATCACACAGTCATTACATATTATACATAAACACCACAGACATAACAATATAGTGACCCACTGTATACATGTACACCTGACCCACGACCACGAATGACCATACAGCCACGCGTCACAATGCAGGCACACCGGGTATACTCCTAAACATGACCCATAACCATATAGTCACTCCCTGTATACCCATTCATCTCACCATTGGCCATTAGGTCATCATCCCTGTATACCTATTCTCCAAACGCATGGTCAAATATACAATCAATATATACATCAACACCACAACAATGACCATAAAGTCACTCTGGTATACATATGCACATCACCAATGGCCATATAGCCACTCGCTTCATACACATACCCTCACCCATGTTACCTGGTATACTCCTACACCTGACCTATGGCCATATAGTCGCCCCGTGTGTACCTATTCATAACATGCATACACGATCATGGTCAATCCTTGTATACATATTCACCTCAACATTGGCCATGTCAATCCCTGTATCCCTATTTGTCACACCATAGCCGAATAGCCACTCAAGATATACTAATACACCACAGCCATGTCAGTATAGTCACTCCATGTATGCATATGCACCTCATCCATGGCCATATAGCCACTCGCTATATACACATATCCCTCGCCCATGACAATTAAGCAACACGTGTGTGTACTGGTATAACCTACACATGACGATACCGACACGAGTCACCAAACAGGAACACCAGGTACATGTATACGCATACGCCTGTCACCCCCTGTATAGATGTTCATTACATTTATGATCACAAGTCACTACTTGTATACCTACATGTAATCATCTCACCATTAACCATACGGTCACTACCTGTATACCTATTCGACACGCATAGTCATATAACCACTCGATATACATATGCAGCCCACCCTAGACCATAAATTCACTCCAGGTATACATGTAAACCTCACTAATGGCCATTCAGCCCTTCCAGATATACAAAAAACCCACACATACGACCACTCAAACAATCCATACTTGCATATACACCTCACACATGACAATTCAGCAATTCGCTGTATAATCATACACGTCATCCATGATAATACAGCTAAGCCATATACACCCACCAATGATAATACATCCACGAGATATATAAATATACATCCCACCCGTTACCACAAGGACACTCCCTATTTACCCACACGATCGATAATGTCCACCCAGCTTACTCCAGGTATTCATATTCAATCATGACCGTACAGTAATTCCATGTATACCTATACACATTACCCATAACCATAAAATCACTACCTATTTATCCACACACCCCATCCATGATCATACAGACAACGCATGTACATCCCACCCATGACCTTACAGTCACTCCATATATACATATTCAACACATAGATGATCATGTAGCTATATCCATACACCACACCAATGACCATACAGGCACACCGGGTGCACCCGTACTGGATATACACAATCATACACCATACAGTCACTCCATGCATACCGATTCACCTCACATCTGACCATGACTTCTCCCTGTATACCTAGATGCATCTTACCATGGACAACCCACTCATAACCATATAGTCACTCATTGTATACCTACTCACATCAGTCATGACATACAATAACTCCCTGTATACCTATTCACCTCACATATGATCACAGAGTAACTCCCTGGCTACGATCTTGGCATCCACACTGTATCCTGTTGACATTTTTTTATCATAATGAACCAGAATAGCCAAAGATTATGGTCCATCTCAGTTCTGTCTCAAAGTTCTGCACATTTCCTTTCAATAAATATGGCCAAAATCACAAAAGAGGTTCTCGGCAAAATTATATACTTTAAAATGAATTTGTCATGCCCCATACGGAACTGGGACAACTGGGAATAGAACATGTAGTTGTCAGTTAATTAACTAACACGTATAGTAACCAAGTGAGTCACAATTTGCTACCTTTTCGGATAATGCAGAGAATTTTCGGGATATATGTAAAAAAAATTGAATTTTACATTTTGGAAGCCATCTTGAGCAATTTGGTCTATAAACACTGTAGTGTGACACATTTAAGATAGACCAAAACAATAAACACCTTTCAATCCAAAGATAGTTATATTTTACCAGAAAAAATGGTCCAAACCTGAAAACTGAATTTTACCAATATTTATGTCAAGTTTTTTAGAGAAAAGTCCAATATTTTTGACGATGTCAGTGGTGAGAATAGTAACAATTAACAATGGTGCATCAGACATGTTAATATTCAATGTATAGAATGCAGAATAGCCCATTTTATACATCAACACAACTTGTAAGCGATTGCAAGACATGCTGGTGTAATATTTACCATTTTCCATATTTTGGTGGCCATATTGGCAGCCATTTTGAGCCAAAGTAAAAAATTTGGTTCCAGTGATTTGGAATATTCATAGGTAATGATATGCCTCACTTACATTACAAAGTTCTGTTCATTTCTTGTTGAAATATGAATAGAATCCCAATTGTAATTTTTTGTGAAATTTTATACCAAATTCTGTACAATCGAATATTTGAGGGATCAGAAGGGGTTAGGACCCAAATAATTGCATATTTAATTGCTCCAATGATCAGTTAATATACAAAACACAAAATAAAGTTGCATTACTCAACCAGTTCCGAACAGCATGAATTGATCTAGAAGATATTTGTGAAAAAATGTCATATTTTCAACTTCCGGCGGCGATATTGGTGGCCATCTTGGATGGTGAGTTTCAATTTTGGCCCCGAAAAAGTGTCATTATGTCTTAGCTTCACGAAAATATATACATTTGTATACATTTTACAATATTTTCCGCGATAATTTTCATAAAACTGGCTCACTTATAGTTCTAGAAAATGGATCGGGTTGGGGGGGGGGGGATAACAAATATCGTTCTTATCAGAAAACGACATGAATGTATATTTCTTAAGTTGTTCGTATCGATTTAGGGATGTATTGGTTGTAATAGTGCAACGTTCCAGGGGTGTACGCACATACACACACGTTGGACGAATGCAATCATGTAAATAAAAGTGATTTTTTACGTTTTGGGGGGTGACCCGATGAACCCATTCTTATCTTAAAACCCCAGGAAAAGTTGCTTCTTAAGTTGTGTTTTTATAATTAGTATATCTCAAAGTACTTTGAGACCAAAAATTATGGATGTACGCGAAAGAGTAAAAAAAAGTGAAAAATCACGTTTTGGGGTTCAGCATGGGACCCCCTTTCTTATCTGAAAACCCCAGGAAAATCCCTTTCTTAAGTTGTGTTTTCTTTATCAGTACACTTAGGAGTATCATCAAACCAAAATTCATCGATGTACGCTGAAGTGTAAATAGAAGTGATTTTTGGCACTTTTTGGGGTTCAGCGGCCCCTAAACCCCAGGAATGCGCAACTTAAGAAATCGGTTTTTCAGAATGTTCCATTATTGGTACCAACTTTAGGGGGTCAAACCTTTTGTACGCAAAAGTGTAAATGGAACATATGCGGGCTCCCCAACTAATAGCAGATTCATTAAGAGTTCATATTTTTGTGCAATCTGTTTGAGAAGAGATTTGGATATTAACTTTATTGCTCATGCCTCCTCCTGGGCTTGCATTCTAATCCACCGTTCATGTGTGACTAAACCGGACAAGCACATTATTATGTCGGGAGACGACCAAAAAGTTAACCCCTTTCCTATTGTGGTTTTACAAAGCAGGACATATATCCATATAGCTCAGTGTTCAGACTTTCTTTAAGGAAAAATGTATTATACTTTTAAAAATAATATATTTGTGTCCATCTGTCTGAGTATATCAGTCATAGGTTATAGATAGTTTCATTGGGAGTAGAATGATGTGTGGAAAATATACTGCTTATATACTGCTTAACTAATTACATGCTCTATGATACCTCTAATCGTTACACTATTATCCTTGTAATTATTGCAAGCCAACCTATGAACTGGCTTCTATCTTTTTTCCGGCACTGCTCCAGCTTAATAAAAAATTCTCTCGTTCTCTCATACATTCACTTAACGCATGAGTTGTGGAATATGAATAAATTAATGGCTACCAACTTTGTTGGTTAACTGCTTTAATTTGGTCCAAAGTGACTACTTTTTTAATGCAGATCCGTAGAGAACATTTTGTGAATGTCTCAAGTTTCTTTTTCTCAAGACAAGTATAGACTCTTTTTCATAGCAACCACCAGCGTGGTTGTTTATACCTTAGGCTCAGGTGAATGACGTCATATATTTTTTTCTATGTCCATCAGTGATTTTTCAAAGGTCGTGGGTATGGATTTTGGACAAATTGTCACGTGACTTCCAGTTAGAACTGTGTATACTTCGCAACTTACGAAGAATACCTATTAGTTGCATGCATTTAGAACAATTTCATTGGTTAGCTTAATGAAAACCAGCGAAGATGTCATTTTGGATTTGCGGGCCAGAATCCAGACAAGATTGCACAATCCATGACAAGTAGATCTTATCATGTTGTTTCAGTCGGGATCACTGCATGATGTTACATAAATTATTGTTAGCAATATGAAAGGCAAAAATGAGGCACAGCATACTGTTTGGTTGCTCCACTACGTGTCAAGTACAATTCATATTAGCTGATTTTGAACAATCTTTTATTCTATAATACTCATGTCTTCACTAATGACATCTTCAGACATAGTTTCACTGTTCTATTCTCTGTGTTCATTCATATTATTAAACTTACTGAATTATTTCTTTTTGTTCCACAGAGAAGAAAATAATAACGAGTTTATTGATGACTTCTCAGATATGTTACTTCTGAAGCTTCTTAACATGTCAGCTAAGGCATGCTCTTATGGAGAAAAGATAAAAACTCAGGCTGTGAGGGCAGTGGGCAATATTCTCAGATATCTACCTGCAAGGAGCATTGGTATGTAAATTTAGTTTTTTTTCTTACTTGAACTGCACTGAACAGAGCTTACTGATACAAAAGATACAAGATAAACTATCACCTTGTGAAGCTGTAGGTGTTTTTGAGACAATGCACAATATTTGGATTGTGTGGGATTCGAACCCCGGCCCATGACGGCGAGCGCACCTTGCGACCCAAAGTCTGATGTCAATACCACATGGCGATCTAAGCGACCCCATCACGGTCTGGAGTTTGAATCCCACACAATCCAAAAAATATGCATTGTCTCAAAAACACATGCAGCTTCTAAAAATCAGCACCTTGTGTTATATAGTTTCAGGCATGTCCACAGGGCAATGCTCAGCATGACTCAGAGACAACTACATATAACATGCAGCTGTGCCAAAGATCTACCATATACCTATCACCTTATGATGTTAGGCTTTTCACTAGATTGAATAGCTTAATTCTCGATGATGAGTAGTTACATGATTCCCATTCATTTATTTGTAGAGATGATCAGCTAATTAGTTCTATAAAGAGCCTGTGGTTTTTCTTACTGTGAGTCATTGGAATGTTATGATGGTGTACCTTGCATAAAAATATTGTTTGCAAAGTTTACCACAGTTTTGTATTGTACAGTTATTTTGATAAATTATAGCAATTTGACACTTGTTTCCAGTGAGACATTTCATACAATTTTAAAAAGATATAGATACTAATAATGTTCTTAGCATGACAATTTATTCATTAGAACGGGATAAGTTATTAACTTTCATATTCTTTCAACAGAGAAATCAACATTCCAAGCAGCCATTGACAATGCTGTGAATGTTCTTATCAAGAATTGTGCGAACGGAGCAATGAAGGTAATTAACAGTGACTAAGTTTTAAAGATAAAGATTGTGAGAGCAATGCACAATTACAAAACATGTCTTCTTGTAAACTTGGATTGTTTGCCTAATGAAGGCTGTTTATGAAAACTTGAAAGGCTGAATGTTTTCATCGCTTAAAATTTACATAGGTTTTAAATATGCTGTTTTATTGCTAAATAATCATTGTTATGTACTGATGTATTTTCCATTTGATGTTTTTATTACCCTGTGTGTCATTTGTCTTTGTCAAAAAAAGAGTTAAATCTTGGGCCACACATTTCTAGTTCGATTAAAAGAAGGCAAAAATTGAGATAAAACTCCAGAGAAAAGCTTCAACACCCAGATAACCTGCAGTATAAGTCTAGCGCTTTCATTAATGTTTAACTTAATCAGGACCAAGTTTGGCGTATTATTTTTTGAGAATTTTGCTCACCTTTTATACTGTTGCTGTTAAAACATACGCCAAACTCGGTCCTGATGAAGTTAAACATAACGAAAGCGCTAGACCTATACTGCAGGTTATCTGAGTGTTGAAGCTTTTCTCTGGAGTTTTATCAAAATTTTTTGCCTTCCTCACCTTGAGTTTTTCACTCACTGATGTCACCAGCGACAGTGGATTTTCACTCTACGAACCCCCCAACCACTGGGGATGAACACAGACTTTTAGTCGATTCTATTATTATGATTAAAAGAACTCTCTTTGTTTACAATGAGAAACAAACCTTACTTAACACTTTCTATACTAACTAGATTCTTCCAATAAGTTAAAACAGTGTACATCAGAATGGTCTATTATTCATTTGGATGGATTTTTCCTTTCACACTGAACTATATGGATATATGTCCTGCTTTGTAAACCACAGTAGGAAAGGGGTTAACTTTTTGGTCGCCTCTTGATGTCTATTGGCTTGCCCAGATTAGTCACGCATGAACTGTCCCAATATAACCGGCTGTATGCGATGAGAATCGTTAGTTTTATTCCTACTGCGAAGCCAACAAGATCTAAGGGCCGTATCTTTTTGAATTTTGTGTTTCACACACCTCAACAAATTCAATTTGCCAATATATACCTCATTCGTTTTTATAATTATCGGTTTCGAATTCATAGACCGTTTCGCCTAAAACATACAATTGTTCCGTGTTTTCGAACAGGCCGATATTGTAATTTTATTGCTTCTGTAAATTGACAAATTCGCCATATACCGGCCATCGTTTCAATGCCTTACGACGCACATAGATTATTGTGAGAAATACATCTATGGAATTATTATAGAACCTATAAGGTATGATAGAATTGGTCAGACCGTAAATGCCACGTGGTTCGCTACCCGAAGTCTCCTAATTTCGTGCAAATGTTATTATACTTGTAGCATTTCAAATCGCTGAGTTTTCTTTCAATAATTCCCTCGCTACTGACGCTAATATCTATCATAATGTTATGAACAACGTGCTTTCACATATTACTTGTTGTTTTATGTTTCAATACTGTCACACATGTATCCATGATCCAGATGTGTTAGTCGACGCTTGACCTTGCCGTTGACTACATCTACGGTTTATCAGTATCAGAATGGAACTGTTTCATGTATAATAATAATCGTTAATTTGTTACTTAATATGACAGTAGTAGTACTAAGAATCGGTAGTGTCATTATTAATTTCAGACAGGGATTGATATCTGACAAGTGTCAGAATTCTGTTCATGGTTCGATTCTCGTAACAGAGCATCAACTTCACTGTAGAATTTAGAAATGCTATCATTTGATGATTGCAAACATGACATGCCATTGTCCCCCGGACATCATAGCTAATGATCAATCTCAGCCATGTTGGTCGATTTAATATCTATATAGTTGTTTCTGCTCTAATGAACAATAGCTGCGATTCTACGCAAGCCGGTCTGAACCGGTGGGCTTGTATTGCTCTCAGGTACATGCTGGAGGGTGTCAGGTTTACTAAAATTCTGGATCTGATCGGGACCCAAATTACAAATCATGGACACTCAGGTTTGAACTATTCCCTCTTGTCGACATTCTGAAGGTGTCTAATCATGGATTCACTATCTACATAAATATTTGAAGGTTCTTTCGATCCTTTCCCCATCTTGGTTCAATTATGGGAATGTGAAAGTGTAATTTGCGATGGCACCATCTCACAATGAATTGTTGCGGATAACTTTTCTTATGATTCTATTTCGTTTTCAAGCCATCCTCGGTTTATTTGCATACCGGTCCACACATTGTCTCTCATTGACTCAAATTCTTCATGATCTCAGACTGACAAGATTTAGAATCGTGGTGACTTTACCCCTCCAGTTAACTGGCCAACAGTAAATTGCTACTGTGGAATGTTTGATTCCCCATGTGGCCGCGACGTTTCTCGCAGCATTTCTTTAGACCGTGGCCACAATTTGAGATGCCTGGATGAAGGCCCCGAATGAGATATAACAGCAGTGGTATTCCAAGAAGGGGGGGGGGGGGATCTTAAATGGCAAGTAACCTTATCAAATGTGAGCTCGGTACACGAACATGCTGTGCATACTATGCAGGGAGCATTGTTCATAAAGGGCATGGTAGGCGTTTTGAAGTATTCATTGACCAGCAAGGAGTCTACATGAATTTCAAATATATACGAGTCCAGACCTTGGCTCTTCGCATTCTATTACTACCTTTCGTACCGTTGATATGGCGAATAGACTTCACACACGAATGAAGCACATTTTAATACATGGAAAGCATTTATAAATATTGTCACGTGCCCATGACCACTGCCAATAGCCTTTCCGCAAAGAGTCCATCACATGGCCCTTCATACTTCTATTGCCCATATCAATTTGGGGGCTCCCTCTGATCCGATGGCTTGACTCACTTATAGTTGTCCAACCCATTTGGGCTAATGGGTTCTCAATTTGATCCCTGTGCCACAAATTGGGCCTCAGGTTCTCTGCCATTTGCTTTGGCGAACAACAGTTAGTTAACTCTTAATGTTGGTTGTCTCGCCATCTTCGGAGTGGGCCTCCTCCAGTGCATGTCGTTCTGTCGCTAAGGCAGAGAGTGAGTTAGTCTTCTTGCATCCCATGGCGGCTGGGACATTAGAACTGAAAGATGAAGAAAGAAGAACAAAAAGAGAAGAAGAACGGAGAGTATCTTATTCCGTTACACTTGCTCGGTTCGCTCGCAACTATGACTTGGATGGCACCACCTGGGATGTTTCTTCCAAAACAAGGGGGGAGGTACACGTTTGAGCAATATAGAACTCTTAACTATATGAGTTATTTTCAAGTAACTAATCATAACATATTCATTAAGAGTTCATATTTATGTGCAATCTGTTTTAGAAGAGTACATTCCCCTCTAACTTTGGCTATTAACTTTATTGCTCGTGCCTCCTCCTGGGCTTGCATTCTAATCCGTATAGTTCAGTGTGAAAGGCTTCCTTTAGCGGAAAAATATTATTTTAAAAAGTATAATACATTTTTCCATAAAGAAAGCCTGAACACTGAACTATCATAGGTCCCTCCCATGGCGGTGCCATTCCCAACCCCGCAACTCACCAATCTCCTGATTGAGTCGGAAATAAAAGTAACGATTCTCATCGCATACAGCCGGTTATATTGGGACAGTTCATGCGTGACTAATCTGGACAAGCCAATAGACGTCAAGAGGCGACCAAAAAGTTAACCCCTTTCCTACTGTGGTTTACAAAGCAGGACATATATCCATATAGTTCAGTGTTCAGGCTTTCTTTAAGGAAAAATGAATTATACTTTTAAAAATAATATGTTCAGACAAAAAACACATATACAAATACAAGAGCAGAATTATTCACATTCATAGGTGGGAAATGTTCAGATAATATGTTCAATAAATGACCTATTGTCAGTTGTTGAAATTATTATCTGAACATTTCCTATGGGATAACTACCTGTCAATGATGCTTTGGTATAGAAAGTGTTCAGTCGCTGTGGTAGTCTGGTGCAGGCTGTACACAATTATTTACCACAGGTTAAGTTTAAAAATGGTTTATGGTTTGACTAAATAAACACTCTTTTTATTTCTGTAACTTTCGGCCACTTGACTTGGTATTTTCTCATGGGTGGTTCCACTATACAATGTTGATAAAGGTCAGGTGGCTGAAAGCTACATAATTGAAGAATGTTTATTTAATCAACCCATGTATCACAGATGTCTCTGGATTTGAAATTGACTTTCGCTGTTAAAAATGATAATTGACAATTCCAGATTGCTATGTTTTATTTTAAACCGATTTCTCACCAGGTTCGATGGAATGCTTGTTATGCTATTGGGAATCTCTACAGTAACGAACTACTTCCTCTGGATCAGCCCCTCTTTTCAGTAAGTTAATCCTGTGTTTACTAAATACTTATCCATTGAGGAAGCTTGGGACTTTTTAAAACAAAATATACTGGCAGAGATATATCTATACTAAAAAAGAAAGGAAGAAACACATGGAAGAAGAAACCATGAATGACAAAAGATGCACTGACAGCTGTTAGAAGATTGCTATCCTGATATCGGAAAGCATCCCCTATTATGAACACAATGGCCCAAGTCCCATAGCTATCATGTGATAAATAAGCTGAAAAATAAATAAATAATACCTCCACTGGTTGTCCGGCTATCTCCGTCTCCAGTCCTCATATGACGTCATATGAGTTGACACACTTAAAACGCGGAGTCTGAGTTAATTATGTCTTCCTATTGGACGTCACCAATATTATGTGATCACGATATATACATTACAATTGTGAATAAAGTTATTAGTTTTCTTTTTAAGCTATAATTTTTTTTTTATAAATACATTGTCATTGTGGAAGTTTTACGACCAGGATATTGAATAGACCGCGCTGCTATAAAGTGCTAATTTTATAGGCCAGTAACCACGCAGCAAAGTGTTATCAGTATCAGTCGCAATATTGTTTTGGTGCGTAATACTCCGAAAATATATATGCATGTATATATTGGTATCATATACATGCTTCATATACTATGAGTATATACCTATTACGCATGTATGAAATCATCTGACATCCATACAAAGCACAAAAATAAACTTATCTGTGTTACTGTGTTACAATAAACCTAAGTATAAATTATAAATAAACGCTCTTTATTGTCAGACAGAGTTGGCAAGATATTGCCCTCATATATATACATGATTCATAACTATGAAAATAAACTTATCATATTGATATTTCCGCTAAAGGAAGCCGTTCACACTGAACTATATGGATAGATGTCCTGCGTTTGTAAAACCATAGTAGAAAAGGGGTTAACTTTTTTGTGGTCGTCTACGGTACCTCACGGTCTTTAGTGGCTTGCTCGTATTAGTCACGCATGCGCAGTCCCCATATAACCGACTTAATTCGCCAGTTTATTTTCTGCTACCACAGAGAGAAGTCATAAGGGAGTATTGTTCCGAATTTGTCGTTTAACAACTAGACAACAAATTCAATTTATCGATACAATAATTACTGGTCGCCTACGCGTTAGTTTTTAGAATTATTGTTTCGAATTCACGGACCGTTTCGCTTCAAACATGCAATTGTTCCGTGTTTTCGAATAGGCGGCGGACTTAAAACTTTTCGAATCTGAAAATTGACATTTCGCCATAATCAGCCGCCATTTCAAGGCCTTACGAGGCGCATAGACTATTGTGAACAATTCATCTATGTAATTATTATAGAACCTATAAGGTATGATATATTTTGTCAGATATAAAAAATGCCACGTGTTTTTTACCGGAAGTCTCCTAATTTCGTGGGAATTTATTTACGCGTGGACATTTATTTAGCAATAATTACCATCGCTACTGACGCTATTTATCATAATGTTATGAACTACATTCTTTCTCATAATATTTTGTTGTTTTATGGCTCAATACAACTGTCCAGATGTGTTGGTCACATCTGAACTTAAAAGTTGATTACAATTTACATCTGGGTTTATCAATTCAATGTAAAAACAGTAGTGTCATTATTACTTTAATATATTGACAGAGATTGATATTGGACAAGTGTTATAATTATGTTCATGGTTTGATTCTCGTAACGGAGCATCACCTTCAATGTAACAATCTCAGCCATGTGCTAGCGGACCGGTGATTGCACCCTGGTCAGGGTATTCTGACAGAAATCAGAACTCGGTCCGATACCAAGTTTGTCAGGCTAACAAGTCCCATTTGAGATTACTGAATAAAATCCGAATGCAAATGCCGATTTTCCCCATTACAACACTTGTTCAGGTATGTTGTCGTGGGTGCACTACGCTGCACATGTACACACCTAGGTGTGTGCATGTTAGAGAACACTACTGGAGTCGCTAGATCTCATCTAAACAACATGCTTTCACAAAATACTTTGTGTTTTCTGTTTTAATACTGTCACACATGTCTCCTATGATTTAGATGTGTTGGTCGACGCTTGAATTTATCAGACTACAGTTTATCAATATCAGAAAAATAATGACTGTTGTCGTACTATGATTAGTTAGTGTCATTAATTTCAGACAGGGATTGACATCTGACAGGAGTCAGATTTCTGTTGAGTACATGATTCGATTCTCGTACAGTGCTTCAAATTCACTGTCAAAATTTATAACTGCTAGCATTTAATGATTGCAAGCATGACACTAAAATTAATCGTGATGACAGTTTCACTATAATTCCAGATTTTAGTTATTCTGAATTGTATCCAAAGATTAACCCATCCTTTCAAAATTGCTGGGTTGTATCTCGACAAAATGGTGTCTCCTTCCGGAATACAAACATAATTGCTTTCCTTCCTGTGTAGGTTTACTGAAAAGAAGCAGGGGGGGGGGGGGGTCTGGATTACTACGATTCTGGATATGGCTCTAATTGGGACACAAAAATTACAAATCATGGGTGCTCCGGTTTGCATTCTCTAGAGTAAGGCAAGAGGCTTATCGTCACTCTGACGGTGTTTACTCATGGTTTCACTATCTAAAAATATATTTGAAGATACTTTGGTTTGAACAACCTTTCCCCTTCTTGATTCAATTATGTGAATGATTCCAGCCTGACAGGTATTTAGAGTCGTGGTGACTTGACCCCTCCAGGTAACTGGTCCACTGGCAATAACTGGCGACCGTGGCCTGGATGACGCTCCCCAATGAATAACGATATAATAGCAGTGGTATTCCAAGACGAGGAAGGTGGGGGGAGACATTATTTATGACAAGTAACCATATCAAATGTGAGCTTGGTACAAGAACAGGCTGTACATCCAATACAGCATGTATTGTTCATAAAGGGCATGGTAGGTATTTTGAAGGTATTCATGGACTAGTTGGTGTCTCAATGAATTTTAAAATATATACGTGTCCCGACCTTTCATACCGTTGATATGGCGAATATACTTCACACACGAATGAAGCATATTTACATGGAAACCATTTATATTGCCATGTGTCCCACGACCACTGCCAATAGCCTTTCCGACAAGAGGCCATCAGCATGGCTCTTCATACTTCTATTGCCCATATCAATTTGATTATCTGGCACATAGACAATAAAACAGGCAAAGACGTTTGCGCTGTCCAGCTAAGCTTTCGAGGAAGCTCATTGACCAGCATTACCGACCTTTCCTAAGACGCAGGCAGGGGACCACCCCGTTCGAGTGGCATCCCATCCACATGGCACAGATGCCCGATCATAAGGGCCTGAAGCCATGCTGCCAACTGCGCATTTCGGTCTATGCTGTCCTCTCTTCCTTAAACATGCCATAAGCGGGACCACTTAGGTCGGGGGAGTTCCTCTCTATCTTGGCTCTTCAAATTAAAATAAAACAACATTATAACGGTATGTGTATCCTTTACTAGGAGAATGATAATTTCTTTCCTTTCCTTCCTAGGGGAGCCATTTTTATCTGTGTTACTGTGTTACAATAAACCTAAGTATAAATTATAAATAAACGCTCTTTATTGTCAGACAGAGTTGGCAAGATATTGCCCTCATATATATACATGATTCATAACTATGAAAATAAACTTATCATATTGATATTTCCGCTAAAGGAAGCCGTTCACACTGAACTATATGGATAGATGTCCTGCGTTTGTAAAACCATAGTAGAAAAGGGGTTAACTTTTTTGTGGTCGTCTACGGTACCTCACGGTCTTTAGTGGCTTGCTCGTATCAGTCACGCATGCGCAGTCCCCATATAACCGACTTAATTCGCCAGTTTATTTTCTGCTACCACAGAGAGAAGTCATAAGGGAGTATTGTTCCGAATTTGTCGTTTAACAACTAGACAACAAATTCAATTTATCGATACAATAATTACTGGTCGCCTACGCGTTAGTTTTTAGAATTATTGTTTCGAATTCACGGACCGTTTCGCTTCAAACATGCAATTGTTCCTTGTTTTCGAATAGGCGGCGGACTTAAAACTTTTCGAATCTGAAAATCGACATTTTGCCATAATCAGCCGCCATTTCAAGGCCTTACGAGGCGCATAGACTATTGTGAACAATTCATCTATGTAATTATTATAGAACCTATAAGGTATGATATATTTTGTCAGATATAAAAAATGCCACGTGTTTTTTACCGGAAGTCTCCTAATTTCGTGGGAATTTATTTACGCGTGGACATTTATTTAGCAATAATTACCATCGCTACTGACGCTATTTATCATAATGTTATGAACTACATTCTTTCTCATAATATTTTGTTGTTTTATGGCTCAATACAACTGTCCAGATGTGTTGGTCACATCTGAACTTAAAAGTTGATTACAATTTACATCTGGGTTTATCAATTCAATGTAAAAACAGTAGTGTCATTATTACTTTAATATATTGACAGAGATTGATATTGGACAAGTGTTATAATTATGTTCATGGTTTGATTCTCGTAACGGAGCATCACCTTCAATGTAACAATCTCAGCCATGTGCTAGCGGACCGGTGATTGCACCCTGGTCAGGGTATTCTGACAGAAATCTTAAAAGTTGATTACAATTTACATCTGGGTTTATCAATTCAATGTAAAAACAGTAGTGTCATTATTACTTTCATAAATTGACAGAGATTGATATTGGACAAGTGTTATAATTATGTTCATGGTTTGATTCTCGTAACGGAGCATCACCTTCAATGTAACAATCTCAGCCATGTGCTAGCGGACCGGGGATTGCACCCTGGTCAGGGTATTCTGACAGAAATCAGAACTCGGTCCGATACCAAGTTTGTCAGGCTAACAAGTCCCATTTGAGATTACTGAATAAAATCCGAATGCAAATGCCGATTTTCCCCATTACAACACTTGTTCAGGTATGTTGTCGTGGGTGCACTACGCTGCACATGTACACACCTAGGTGTGTGCATGTTAGAGAACACTACTGGAGTCGCTAGATCTCATCTAAACAACATGCTTTCACAAAATACTTTGTGTTTTCTGTTTTAATACTGTCACACATGTCTCCTATGATTTAGATGTGTTGGTCGACGCTTGAATTTATCAGACTACAGTTTATCAATATCAGAAAAATAATGACTGTTGTCGTACTATGATTAGTTAGTGTCATTAATTTCAGACAGGGATTGACATCTGACAGGAGTCAGATTTCTGTTGAGTACATGATTCGATTCTCGTACAGTGCTTCAACTTCACTGTCAAAATTTATAACTGCTAGCATTTAATGATTGCAAGCATGACACTAAAATTAATCGTGATGACAGTTTCACTATAATTCCAGATTTTAGTTATTCTGAATTGTATCCAAAGATTAACCCATCCTTTCAAAATTGCTGGGTTGTATCTCGACAAAATTGTGTCTCCTTCCGGAATACAAACATAATTGCTTTCCTTCCTGTGTAGGTTTACTGAAAAGAAGCAGGGGGGGGTCTGGATTACTACGATTCTGGATATGGCTCTAATTGGGACACAAAAATTACAAATCATGGGTGCTCCGGTTTGCATTCTCTAGAGTAAGGCAAGAGGCTTATCGTCACTCTGACGGTGTTTACTCATGGTTTCACTATCTAAAAATATATTTGAAGATACTTTGGTTTGAACAACCTTTCCCCTTCTTGATTCAATTATGTGAATGATTCCAGCCTGACAGGTATTTAGAGTCGTGGTGACTTGACCCCTCCAGGTAACTGGTCCACTGGCAATAACTGGCGACCGTGGCCTGGATGACGCTCCCCAATGAATAACGATATAATAGCAGTGGTATTCCAAGACGAGGAAGGTGGGGGGAGACATTATTTATGACAAGTAACCATATCAAATGTGAGCTTGGTACAAGAACAGGCTGTACATCCAATACAGCATGTATTGTTCATAAAGGGCATGGTAGGTATTTTGAAGGTATTCATGGACTAGTTGGTGTCTCAATGAATTTTAAAATATATATACGTGTCCCGACCTTTCATACCGTTGATATGGCGAATATACTTCACACACGAATGAAGCATATTTACATGGAAACCATTTATATTGCCATGTGTCCCACGACCACTGCCAATAGCCTTTCCGACAAGAGGCCATCAGCATGGCTCTTCATACTTCTATTGCCCATATCAATTTGATTATCTGGCACATAGACAATAAAACAGGCAAAGACGTTTGCGCTGTCCAGCTAAGCTTTCGAGGAAGCTCATTGACCAGCATTACCGACCTTTCCTAAGACGCAGGCAGGGGACCACCCTGTTCGAGTGGCATCCCATCCACATGGCACAGATGCCCGATCATAAGGGCCTGAAGCCATGCTGCCAACTGCGCATTTCGGTCTATGCTGTCCTCTCTTCCTTAAACATGCCATAAGCGGGACCACTTAGGTCGGGGGAGTTCCTCTCTATCTTGGCTCTTCAAATTAAAATAAAACAACATTATAACGGTATGTGTATCCTTTACTAGGAGAATGATAATTTCTTTCCTTTCCTTCCTAGGGGAGCCATTTTTAGAGCGGGTCTTCCCCTAGTTTGCTGCATGCTTCACACTAACCGACCTATCACACACCTAGGTCGTTCTGCTGCATGTTTGGGGGGGGCAGAGGCTCGGACCTGAATATTCCGTATGGTGACCGTGAAAATTTACCTGTGTTCATCATCTGACTACATGTTACATCATTTGAACTGATTTCGGTTGTAGAAGGCGCACCTTCATTTCTTAGAATCGGATCGCGGTGGGTATTCCGCTGGGAACGCGGACTGCTCTCAGGTGCCTAGTGGTCGTGATGGCCTAATAATAGTAATGTGTGTGGATTTAGGCTGAACATAATACTTGTGATTGCACATTTTGCTGTCTGTCTCCATTCCAAAGGATGGTGCTCGTTGGGAAATTTCTCCAAAATTAATACTCGTACCGACACTATTGTTTTGGCACCTGAGAGTAGCGGTTTGCTTTCTCATCGGATGCTCTGGTCACCTGCGGTGTTCGGCCATGTTCTCTGAGGGGCTATATATATATCTTTAATGATACATTGGATTGTGCCAGGGATCTCTGCTCTGGCTCCGACCATTGGATTGTTGGGCGCAGCTTTAGTAGGGTCTTCTGACATGATCTCATGATGACTTATATATCACCATGATATATCTATTATATCATTTTATATATCTATATATGCGAAAGATTTGTGTCACCGGGTTTCTGCAATGATATCTTGTAAAACGGTGATACATAGGTACCTCAGAGACATGAGACATGTTCTCTGTGGGGTTGTATATCTATATTTAGTGATACGTTGGATCATGACAGGGAGCTGTGATCTGGCTCCGCCCATTAGATTAATGGGCGCAGCTTTGGAAGGGCCTTCTGATATGGTCTCATGAGGAAAACTTAATATGTATATCCCCCGGATATATATATTATATCATTTTATATATATATATACGCAATGTGTATATTGTGATACATAGGTACCTCAGGGACATGTGAACGTGTGATAACTGTTCTAAGGGCAGGACCAGTTCACGCTCCTCCGGTAAATACGTCTCGACGGTTTAACCAATTCGTGGGGATACGTCTGGTGGAGCTGCAGGGGTACTTGGGACCTCCAGGCTATTTGGCCCCCACCAGACGCTAGCGGTTCTGGGCGCTAAAGCTGCCAAAAATCGCGTGCGTACGTATCGATGGCCTTAGGCAGCTTAAGCGTAGGGCAGGGGCCGTACCCATGAGGTAAAGCGCCGAGTCCCCCTGGTCACGATCGCAGAACGAAATGACGACACGGCCTTGCCTGCCACTCCTCCGTGAAGGGATCGGAGAAAAATGACCTCTCCCCACCCTCCAGCTTGGCCAGGATATTAGCTTGGGCATGACCACCTGCAGCATGCGATGGTGGGGGCTCCCTCTGATCCGATGGCTTGACTCGCTTATAGTTGTATAACCCATTTCGGCTAATGGGCTCTCCATTTGATACCTGTGCCATAGATTGGGCATCAGGTTATCTGCCATTTGCATTGGTGAACAGCAGTTAGTTAAACTCTTAATGTTGGTTGTCTTGCCATCTTTGGAGTGGGCCTCCTCCTGTGCAGGTCGTTATGTCGCTAAGGCGGAGAGGGAGTTAGTCTCCTCGAATCTCGAATCGGCTGGATTCTTAGAACTGACGGATGAAGAACAGAGAATTGCTCGGTTCGCTCGCAATTCTGACTTGAATGGCACCACCTGGGATGTTGCTTCCAAAATCAAGGGGGGGAGGTACATGTTTGGGCAATATAGCACTCTAATTATATGAGTTATTTTACGTACCTAATCATAACAGATTCATTAAAGAGTTCATATTTAGGTACAATCTGTTTTAGAAGAGTGCATTCCCTCCAAAATTTGGCTATTAACTTTATTGCTCGTGCCTCCTCCTGGGCTTGCATTCTAATCCATATAGTTCAGTGTGAACGGCTTCCTTTAGCGGAAATATGATATTTTTAAAAATATAATATATATTTCCTTAAAGAAAGCCTGAACACTGAACTATCATAGGGCCCTCCCATGGCGGTGCCATTCCCAACCCCGCAACTCGCCAATCTCCTGATTGAGTTGAAAATAAACTGGCGAATTAAGTCGGTTATATGGGGACTGCGCATGCGTGACTAATACGAGCAAGCCACTAAAGACCGTGAGGTACCGTAGACGACCACAAAAAAGTTAACCCCTTTTCTACTATGGTTTTACAAACGCAGGACATCTATCCATATAGTTCAGTGTTCAGGCTTTCTTTAAGGAAATATATATTATATTTTTAAAAATATCATGATGGCATAATAAAATTTATGAAATACCTCAACAATAAACCAATTTTGTTTTGTTATAACGCATTATGATAAATTAAAACTAAACACTCTTTATTGCCACACGACTAAGGGTATCTGGAAACTTTGGAATGTTTTCAAGATGTTCTATATCTATAACACTTTTATATATAACAATTCAAGTCTTCACATATATGCAATCTGTATACATAATATGATATGGACTTGAATTATCCGGTAATGAAAAGACGAGAGAAGCACAAGCATATGTTTATGTATATGTGCATAACTGCACGTAAATCTGAAATAATATACGATAATTTATTAATACATCATGGTAGAATATATTTAATAATATTCCAAAGTCTTCATCTGTGATTTCTTTTATGAGAACAGTTAGGTCCTACATAAAATACAGGCATAGGCTTTATAATATAACAATTCATGATTGCATGAGTACAACTTTATATTTTTCTATCATTGTGTATCTATGCGTTGTCAACGGGATACCACATGATCTTTGTCTGCAACACAAAATCTTCAACTATCTTCTGATTTTTTTTTAATCGTTATAAAATATACAAACTCACAGATCTATGCATAAATTCTGGCTCTTTAAACCAATTTAAATCTTATCTGAATGATGGCTTCCAACAAAAAGATAATAAATTTATGTATAAATTTTAACCGATCAAGATGTGCAACAAAAAATCAGTAAGTGAGCTCAAGAAGATAGGCCTGTACAAGCGAAAGCTTGAAAATGGCCTGAACGTTAAAGGAAAATCAAAGGTGAAAAAAGGAAGATAAAAATGCTAAACATTGACTTCGTTTAATTGGTTGTTGGTGTTGATTATTTGGCGACATCATTTAAACTTTCATGCTTGTTTTAATTTCTAGCAAACAGTATTGGATACATTATGTTGTGTCACAAAAGAATGCAAGAATTTTAAGGGGAGGATTAACGCAGCTGTTGCGATGTCCTCTGTGAAGCGGAGGATCTATCTTGGTGATGTGGACCATTTCTGTAGCATCTGGAGCAGCATGTTTGTTGCCCTACAAAGCGCTGAGGAGATCTCTGATTTTGCAGAATTCAAACATAGAGATAACCTCACAGATCAGGTACTGTAAAATTCAAACTCTTTGATTCTTCCACTCAGTTCACAGATTTAAAAATTCCGTAGGTTGATTTCTACACTAATAAACCTTTTATGCAATCAACATGTAAGGGTATACTACAAAATTTAACACTATCGTACAATACAGTAGCCATCTGGCTGCTTCTTGAATAGAATACAAATATCTTCTGGACCTTAGACTTTAACCCTTTCATGACTGGAGCCATGCTGGTGCAGCATTACAGATTATGTGCCAGTGCATTCTTTTATATAAATGCGAGTCTCCCATAGGGAGCATCGTATATATAAGAGAATGCACTTGCTTACAAGGTCAATGTAAATATTGTTAGACTATTGCATTCTCTTATATATGCGAGGCTATCTATGGGAGCCTCGCATATGTGATGCATTGGCACAGGGTTTTCGCAAAATTTCAGGAAGCTTCAGTCATGGAAGAGTTTGTGAATTAATATCTTTTCAGTGATCTTGTCTGGAACATCATAAATTTAATTTAATAATGCTTGTTGCCATTCATCGGAAAACTCTCACTGAGAGCTTTGCGATGAATGGCAACAAGCCATATTTCCAACTAAATCCTGAAAAGTTACCTATAATTCTGCTGTGGTTAAGGAGTTGATTATTTCGGGCATTACTGTATTTGATTTTGGATTATGCCTCTTGTATGGAATCCATAAAATGATAATATCCACATTCTATATTAAATTCAATACAACTGAATACAGCTATAATAGTTATACCCCCACTCTCAAAGAGAATGGGGGTATACTGGATTAACCTCGTCTGTCCGTCCGTCTGGACATCCATCCGGACGTTATCCCTCCATTTTTCCATCTGTCCGTCTATCCAGGCAGATATCTCAAACACCGGTTGTCGGATCTGAATGAAATTTGGTATGCATGTTCACTACTATGAGGGCATTCAATCGAGTGTTTTTTCAATCATTTTTTTTTCCGTTCTTGAGTTATTCATCTTTGTTTACCTGGAAATGGCTATTTTGTCCGCCCGAGCATTTATCTCAAACACCAGTTGTCAGATCTGAATGAAATTTGGTATGGATGTTCACTACTTTGAGGTTATTCAATGGAGTGTTCAATCGTTTTTTCTGGATTTTCTGTTCTAGTTGAATTTAGGATGTTCCAGACCTGGTGATTTAACCCTTTACCCAACAGAACGGCCCTGTGCCAATGCATTCTCTTATATATGCGAGTCGACCTCGACCATAGGTCGCCTCGCATATATAAGAGAATGCATTGGCTTAACACATATTAAAAATGATAAAATTGTCAAAGAATGTAGAAAAATATTATAAAAATTGTTAAAAAATGTAAGAAAAAATTCTAAAATTGTTAAAGAATGTAAGAAAAAAATGGTAAAAAGTGTTTTTTTTAGGCCAATGCATTCACTTATATATGCGAGGCGACCTATGGTCGACTCGCATATATAAGAGAATGCATCGGCACAGGGCATAACTGTAACCATCACAATGTGGTCAATGAACCGGTTCCAATGATATCCATATTTGTCTGGTGTTATTGAGACAGACGGAAGATATTTTAGGCTGTTGAAGCTTTGTTTGGGCATTTTTGGCAGGTTTGTTGGGTAAAGGGTTAATTCTTCCATGACGGGAGCTGCGTCAGTTGAAAAAGACACTATTTTAACAAGTTAACCCTTTATTTACTAAATTCTCATTGACGAGTAGTTCCCCCGAAGGAAATATTCAGATCATCAGATCATTTGTTGAACTTATTATCTGAATATTATATCAGTTAATAGTAATCCTTCTGCACTTAAAAATTATCTGCCGTTTGCTTATATTTACTGAATAATAGACAATTCCAACGTATACTTTTATAATTCATGCGAGAATCCATTTAGTAAAGAAAGGGTTAATATATACTTTACCTTTCAGATTTTGATAACCATACTACATCTGTTGTCCCTAACAACTCTAAGTGACCTTGACAGTTTGCAGTCTGTCCTGACCAATCACATGGAACATTATATAACATTCCTGGATGCATGGAAACTGGGGAGTGGTCAGCCAAAAACAAAAGGTTAGTATGGGGTGTGCATGCTACCTACACCTGTGCACAATGAGGATAACAATAGCATGACTTGTAACATGTGTTCTTATGGGATGGCTATGGAAATGCACCTGGTTAGAAAAGTCATATTATTTTATGGCACCAAACCTTCATGTTTATAGATTTCTGCTGTTTGCTACATGTTGGATACAAAACTTCTAAACTGAATGGTCGTGTATGTGTGGGTGAACTGGTGAAATGAGTCAGGTGACTTTCGTTGGCAATGGCAATGATGTAAGTTACATGTACGTGTTGCTAAACCTGGCTAATAGTGATGATTAGCTGACTCCTTATACCCCTAATTCTTTCAAACAAATTCTTAAATATTAGATTAAAATTGTGCATTGAAAATTGATCTTTTCTGTGTTTAAAAATGTTTCAAAATAAATGCAGATATTTCATAACATTCAGAGAAACTTATGGAATACTCCTATATTGGAATCTCAGCCAAAAAGGCTAACTATATTGGTCATTCAGTTTGGTTACATAAAATGTCTAGTCTAAATAATTATACCCCATCCCAAAAAGAGGGGGGGGGGGGTATACTGGATTACATGCATTCGTCTGTCCATCCGTCTGTGCGACTGTCCATCCGCTCATATATCTCAACCATGGGTTATCGTATATTGATGAAATTTGGTATGAAGGTTTTGTTATCAGGGACGGCTTTCAAAAGAGGGTTCATTGATGTTGTTCGCATTTTCCGTTCAAGAGTTATCCCTCTTTGTTTATCTGAAAATGTTGGATTTATGTCCCTCCACTCATATATCTCATAGGTTATTGGATCTCAATGAAATTTGGTATGCAGGTTTGGCATCATGAGGGATTTTAAAAGAGGGTTCATTGACGTTGTTCACATTTTCCGTTCAAGAGTTATCCGTTTTTTCTTTATCTGAAAATGTTGGATTTCCGTCCATTGTTCGTAATTCAAGTAATTTGTTCGTTCATCACATTTTTTTTCACAATTTGGTTTCTGACCTGCCCATATTTAAATTTTCACCATGGGGGTATCCCATCAACCATGGTGCAACCTCTTGTTAAATTTTTTAGTAAAAATTCTGCAAAATGTGAAGGTGCCTTGCTTATTTTGGTATATAATATAAAATGTGCATATTACTAAAGGGTGTCAATGGGTCAGAATTTAATCATAAGCTGTCAATTCACGAAATAGTGTGAACAAGTGGTTGTCACATACAGTAATGCTCTAATTAATCGACCTCTTAACCAAAGCAGAATTATGGGTAACTTTTCAAGATTTAGTCGGAAATATGGCTTGTTGCCATTCATCGGAAAGCTCTCGGGGAGAGCTTTCCGATGAATGGCAACAAGCCATATTTCCGACTAAATCCTGAAAAGTTACCCATAATTCTGCTTTGGTTAAGAGGTCGATTAATTAGAGCATTACTGTAAATACTCTCTGCTACAGCCTGTCAACCAGTTAGGACCAAGTGATATGACCACACCTATACTGCATGCCTAAAAAATGTACATGAAAACTATTTGATACGTTAGATGATTTAAAATGGAATTTTGATGTTGCATCAGAATTCATTGAGGTAGACTGCCCTGCATGCCAACATATAACCGCCACTGGCCCTTGGTGCACACGTACCAATAGAAATCAACAATATTCAGGCTAACATTTGCAAGAAATCAAACTAAACAACAGGCGAACAACTAACACGTGCTATGCAATTGCGTGATCTATTTTCGCTAACCAATCAAAACGAGGAATTTCCACTTCATGCGTGGTTTTGTTTGGAAATAATCTCAGAAATTTTAGTTCTATCTTCTACTTATGGTGGTTCTGCTGCGAACGACGGATTAAATTATAAGAAATAACTCTTATTTTGATAAAGGTTATGAGTGATAACTGAAAAGTTTGAAGACATATTTACTTTAATTTGCTATGCCCATTATAGTATGTGTCTTCAAACTTTTCAGTTATAGCTGCATAACCTTAATTAAGACAAGAGTTATGGCTTAAATATCTCCAACACGTAACCACTTACTACATTTAATTATTTAATTTTAGTTTGAATTCATAACTATTAAATTATCATTGTTTTCTCTCCTAGTTCCTGGAGAGTCTATAGAAGTAGCTCTGGAAAATATAGCTAAGATGCGAGATGAGTCGTTGTCATTAAGTCAGAGGGACACACTTTTATCCCTACAGCAGATTTGTACACTGCTGGTGCCAGGTATGTCTAGTATTTTTGCTATAAATTATAATCATAATTTCTGTTGAAGATAATAGAACTTGAGCAGATTGATTATGTTGACAATTGTACTCAGAGATATGATCCTGTCCGGCCAAACCTTATCATTGTTTATAATGGTGATATTTTTTCATATAGTGCTTAAACGTACTCAATCCGATTCGATGGTCTCCAAATCATCAGATTCCAGCAACATTTTTTGAAATGCCGCACCAGTTATCAGAATCGAGTAATTGCTCAAAAATAATGCTAACCACAGTCAGCTATAGTATAAAATTGCCCAAAACCTGTTATTTATCAACATTTTATTCAACAAAATTTTGCCGGTTTGTCAAGTATCTGACACAAAAAAGCCAATTGATTTTAGAGTTATCCATCTTCATCTGCAGTTTGGTCCGAGACCTTCTCTCGTCGACTGTTTACTGGGCCACTTAAAATTATCGGTGGTGAAAAATAATAGATTTCAAACATAGATATCTGATCACTCTGAGCTTTTATGGGTGGTTTCCTTGACTCGAATAAAATATTTTTTACCCCCGAAGTCAAGGAAATAGTAATTTTGAGCGGTAAATTAGGATTATGCAGTCTGGGTGAACGTCGACTCTATATTTGAAATATAGAGTCTGGAGCTAATGTCGCCGAAACCATTTCTATTCAGCGAAGAGCTTCCCCAAAATGACGTCACGGATTTTTAAAAATACATCGATGATTGACAGGTGTCCCCACGTGTTATTTGTTGTGCTTCGCCGACTCATCAACCCACAGAAGGCCTGTGTCGCGACATAACTTACAGAAGATAATATTTGTCGTGTGTGCGACTATACTTTTTCGGGAGATGAACTCGCTGCATCAACGGGAAAGCTGCATCCGAGAGCAAACAATAAGGTCGTCATCAAAAATGATGCTTTAGAACTATTTAAAAGCATAAAATTAAGTCATTTCCTCGGTGTTTGACTTTCAGATGACTTTTTTACGGCAAATAATTTGATTTGCAAACCATGTTACAATAAAGTAAATCAAATACACGGACATGAGTAAAGTTCTATTTATATTTATGGGAGGCCAAGTTGGTACCATACGCAGGCCTATCTATCAGGTCCAGCACATCCTTCAAATTAATCGGAATCGTACCGAATATATAATTTCGAAGCCATGTTTTCTGTCTGTTGTATTTGCAAGCCTCGAAATTCCGCTCTGTTACTATATTTAGAGGTGACATTATGGGAGTCTCCGCCCACTAACACTTGTTTATTAACCCATACGGTTTCATTGGACGGAAAATAATTTACGCAATCAATCAGATTACGGAATCCCGAGGACTTGGAAATGAGATAGCGATGTTATCCGTCAGACCTAATATTCAATGTTATAATGAATATTTAGGTATGAGTTTACTCAGACTGAGGATTATGTATCTTTAACCTGGCCTTTAACTCTACACATAACACTATCAAATATGTAAAACCCTACCAGAATATCCTAGGCCAATGCATAACTTGAGTCTTCAAGATTGAACTTACAATAATAGTTTTATGATAGTTGGTTGCATCATGATAAATGGGTGCTGACTGGAATATTTCTGGGTATGAGTTGCCCGAACATTGGCCATGTTCAAAATGAGAAATAGTCGTGGTTTTTCCCCAGTTTTCACACCCCAAAAATACATGTACCGCTCCCAGAATAGCAGTACTATCCAAAACCAGGAGCAAGTCTGAGTTTAATTTGCTTGTCATTTGCAGAATGAGATCCCCAGAGGGTGAATTTTGTGACCCTATCCCGCATAGCGGGCTAGCATCACTAGATTCACCCTCTGGGGACCTCATTCTGCTTAGGCCTCATCTTTTCTGGAAAGATTCTTTATTATCAAATTTCTACAGAAACTTTTTTAGTTTAGTTTTCTATATCCCCAAATTGGTAACGACACATTGCATAATCAGGGTTCCCAATGGGTGTACATCACAATATTCACCATTTGGTAACTTCAAATCTGAGTCTATGTCTCTCATAGCAGATGAGGCCATGCAGAATGAGGTTACCAGAGGATGTATTTGGTGATGCTAGCCTGCTATGTGGGATAGCGTCACTAAATTCACCCTCTGGGGACCTCATTCTGCAAATGACAGACACAATATAATAAGGCTTGACCATAAGATAGTTTAACCCTTTCTTTACTGAATGGATTCTCTATTGGAGAATATATACAATGGAATGGTTTATTATTCATATGGAGGGGTATTCAGAAATTATAAGCAGATGACAGAATTTCTATTTGTTGGCGGGAAATGTTCAGGTAATGACTGTGGGTTGAACTTATTATCTGGACATTTTCAGAAATTCATGTCAATGAGTATTTAGTAAAAAGTGTCTTAATTTGTTTTCAAATTTGTTCTGAAGTTGTGAGATATGTGCTATATTAGAGTGAATCAATACTACATGTCTGTTTCTTTACCAGATGAACTCCCTCTTGAAGAAAAATGGAAACTATTAATAACAAAGACAACATTTGTGAAGACTTATGATTAGACACTGTCAGCGTTTATAGTGAGGACAACAGGTGACAGCTCCATTTACTTTTTCCACAGATGATACAGATAACATGAATGAAATTCCAAAGACCTCGTTTATACAAACATATGATTAGATGCGGATCTTGTGATGCTATGTGATATGCAGGTTGCCATTACTGCATATGTGATATAGAAACGGAGCACAGAACTTTCTGAAGGAGAAGAGAGATTACTGATATCTCTCAGATACTGTTGCTTTAACCCTGTCATGACGGGAGCTGTGCTGGTGCAGCATTAAATATCCTGTGCCATGCATTCTCTTATAAATGTGAGTGTCCCATAGGGAGCCTCGCATATATAAGAGAATGCACTAGCTTACAAGGTCAAGGTAAATATTGTTAGGCCAATGTAATCTCTTATATATGCGAGGCTCCCTATGGGAGACTCGCGTATATAAGAGAATGAATTGGCACAGGGGTTTCGCAAAATTTCAGGAAGCTCCAGTCATGGAAGGGTTAAGCAGATGTTTTATGTTTTAACCCTTTGAGTGCAAAGTCCGATTTTTGTATCAACCCATATACCCTGTGCCAATGCATTCTCTTATATATGCGAGTCGACCATAGGTCGCCTCGCATATATAAGAGAATGCATTGGCCTAACAATTTGTTTGTTTTTTTTTACAATTTTAATAAAAAATTTTAAATAATTTTTTTTTTTTTTTTTTTAAATTTTTTTTTTAGGGCCGATTTTACAGACCGTAAATTAGGGCCGATGAGATCGGCCCCTGGCACTGAAAGGGTTAATGCTGCTTTCTGTGTTTGTGACTGAATAAGAAGGATCTGAAAGAAATTTGGTTGGAGGTTTGCCTTCATAAATGCTTTCAATTGAGGGGCAAATAATGTTCATGTTTTTCCGTTCTAGAGTTATCCTTCTTTGTTTATCTGGAAATCTTGGGTTTTTTTATCCGTTCACACAGATATCTCAGCCATGGGTTATTGGATCTGATTTAAATTTTATATGGAGATTTTCCATCATGACTGCTTTGAAAAGAGTGCCCGAATGGCATTTTCCATGTTTCAATTTAGAACCGTGGGTGCATGCCAGCACCCTAGTTGCAACATCTTGTTGCTTCTGGTAGGTGATTGCTGTTGTGCAGGGGCATGGTTTCATAGTGATATTAACCTTATGCAGGTCTTTCCTCCACCAAAAAATGTCACATGATATGACCAAACAGCTAAAAATTGGGCCTATTAATTAAAATTTTGTGATATCAGTAGTAGCCATACAGGGTTATTTTGAATGTAGTAGCCTTTCAAGGCATATTTGAATGTAGTAGACATAAGGGTATATTCCAATGTAGTAGCAATACAGGGTATATTCGAATGTAGTAGCCATACAGGGTGTGTTCAGTTGTCGGTGAGTGAAAATCCAAACCCGCAAACACCTACTCCACGGTGTTCCCAGTCCAGTTCATGGTGTTCAGATGGCCAAGAACCTGTTCTCAGTGTATTGGTAACCTGCCGTTCTCGAACAATCAAGAATGCAGATTTGAATACACCCACAGTAACTTACAGTAGCCTAACAAGTAACTTGACCCATGTTATCTGAAAGCTTTGTTGCAAAATCCCAACTTTTGATTTTACCCAACACAACAACAGACTTTGGGTACTTTAATACCAATTCCACCAAATTTCCATTGATATGAAGATCGGATTTCTAACACCATATATTTGTGGCTGTTTATACAAATGATTTGTTGCTGCATACAAATGCCAATATTTCTACATTGTTTGCTTTTTGATGTTAATTTATAAATAAATTTTGATAGAAATATCGTGTTTTTTATTTGTAGATTACAAACTTCAGTAACATTAAAGATGCCCGGTATGATTTGAGGGTCCCTATATCATTCAGTTACAACAACGGTGTCTCAACAAAAGCCGCTTCAGTGATAAAAATTAGTTTATTACGAATAAATACAATACCAGGTATGGCATCATAGTTGCCAAACAAGTTACTTTTCATGGCAGTTAGAATGGCAAGCGTCTTTGACAAATTCTATATATTGTGACTCCTGGTTCGAACACGAAATTACCTGAATAATAATTAGCAATAAGGCCAAAAAAAAAAAGTGTTTTGGTTCTCGGGCAATTTTTTTTTCAAATCAATGAGGGAGGGAGGGTTTTATTTTTATTTTTTATTTTTTTCTGCGCATAGTAAGCATGGACAAAGATACCTTCCTCTGTCTAGTAATAACCAGAAAGGTAGAGGGAACTGTTATGCATATAAACTCATTTAGTCTTATATAAAAATAACATTGTACTACCAGTGTATGACTGGGATTACCTAACAATATATAATGCCCCTGACATTAACTACTGTTATTGTTGTCTAAAAACTGATAACTCCCCATTCTAATATGTGATCCTGAATTTAGTCCCGTGCCTTTCAATTGTATAAAGTTACAATTAGTGTAAGTTGTTCACAATGACTAATTGTAAGAAGAGCATGAGGATCAGCTAATCATTTTCTTAATTGTAGTCATCTACTTTATGTTGTAAGCCTGCAAGTCACTTTTTAACACATTACATGTTAGAGCTCAATGCACACTAATATTCAACACATATCTGCTATGGACATGTTGATTAAATTTTTTTTTTTTTTTTTTCAAATTTTTTTTTTCGTAAGTTTTTTTGTCGTAACATCGGGCATTGCAATAAAAAGGCCTAATGCGGCCCTTTTTATTCAATGCGGCGGTGCCTGAGAACCAAAACCTTTTTTTTTTTTGGCCTAAAGAGTGTTTATTATCAACTTAAAAGATAAGGTAACTTGATCTGGAGAGTGTCTTGCAATAGCTGATTTTTACAGTAGGTGAATAATTGTCCCCTGACATTCCGTCGGAAGACTATAGTAATGGCCCTCATCTGTGTGTCCGTCCGGAACTTTGACCGAGCCTGTATTCTGCCATTTTCGGGTAAATTTGTTTAAAACTTGGCACATATATCAACCAGCATGGGAACCTGCACACCTGCGATTTTGAGTTTGGTCGGACTCATTTTGGCAGAGTTATTTCCCTTATTCGGCATAGAATCATAAATTCTGGGACTCATCCTTTGTCCTAGCCTGTATTCCATCATTTTCCAGTCAATTTAAAAAAAACTTGGCAGATGTCAACCAGCAAGGGAACCTGCACACTTGCGATTTTGAGTTTGGTCGGACTCATTTTGGCAGAGTTATTGCCCTTTTTCAACAGAATCATACATCCTGGGATGCATCTTTTGTACGAACCTGTATTCCGTCATTTTCCAGTCAAATTTTTTAAAACTTGGCACAGATTTCAACAAGCATGGGCATCTGCGCACCTGCCATTTTGAGTTCAGAGTTCTTGCCATTTTTGAGTAATGAGTCCCCAAAAGCAAATATATTGTTTCTTTGATATTAAATTTCTAAAAACGGTCAGCCGTGATGTGTTCAAATGAAAGGAATCAAAATGTCTGAACTAGAGTTTCAAGTTTAAGGATAGAGTCAACTTCACTAATTTTGCTCTCTGAATATCAATTGAGTCTTTGTTGCTATAAGCCCCAAGTTGCCATAACTTTTAGTCGAGTTTAAAAATACACAAGTGTTGTGCATCAAAGATGGCTCTGGTTGAGTCTTTTTGTCCATAAGAGTGAATCTGTCTGACCGAGATTCACTAAAAATGGACAAACAAAAGAACCATAACTCAGAACTAAGGGCCAAAACTCAAGTAAAAACAAGTCTGCAAAGTTTCAAAACAAATCTCCAATAAATGTGGGTTGCAGGTTGTGCTGATGGATTCATATTTGAAATCCAAGATGACTGCTGGTGGCCATGTTTTTTTAAACAAATTTCGGGGAAAAAAGGGAGGCTCCCATCTAGAGGTCACCTGAAATCCATATGAAGTTTGATAACGATTGGTTGAGAAATGTGATGTTTAAGGTGTGCTAAAGGATTTAGTCATACAAAAAGTAAAATCCAAGATGGCTACTGGCAGCCATGTTTTTTAACAGAATTTGGAAATTTAAGTGTCAATGATACTGTAGCTCAACTTGGACAGTTGATATGCATAAATAGTTTGGTTTTAATCGGATAATGGGAGTGCCAAATGATACAGTAATAGTAATAGAATGAGTAAAATCCGAGATGGCTCCCATCTAGAGGTCACCCCAAAGATCCATAAGAAGTTTTGGTGATGATTGGATGAGGGAGTTGGCCTCTTGGGTGCATCGAAGGATTTAGTCAAACAGAGTAAAATCCAGAAAATTTGATGGCTCCCATCCAGTGGTCACCCAAAAGATCCATATGAAGTTTGGTGATGATCGGATGTGGTATGTACGGTGTGGCAAAGGATTTAGTCATGCAAAGATTAAAATCCAAACAAGTCTGTAAATTTTCAAAACAACTCTCCGATAAATGCGTGTTGCAGACTGTGCCGATGGATTCAAATCAAAGATGGCTGCTGGCGGCCATGTTTTTTAATGAATTTCGGAAAAAATTGATGGCTCCCATCTAGAGGTCATCCTGAAGATCCATATTAAGTTTGGTGATGATCGGATGAGAGATCTGACCTGTAGGGTGTGCTAAATGATTTAGTCATACAAAGAATAAAATCTAAGATGGCTGCTGGCAGCCATGTTTTTCATTGAAAATTGTTCAAATCTGATGGCTCCCATAGATTGAATTTTGAAATCCAAGATGGGCGCTGCCGGCAATGTATTTTTGCCAAATGATCTGACCATAGGTATGACCTGTAGCCCGTGCTAATGGAAATTTTTGATGGACGCACATCTAGAGGTCACCACAAGGATCCATATGAAGTTTGGTGATGATCGGATGAGGGGTATGCTCTGTAGAGTGTGCTAAAGGATTTAGAGACGCAAATTTGATAACTCCCATCTAGAGATGATCCTAGACTAATATGGCAAATATCGTTGAAATCAGTTAAAGCTGTTGGCGTGAACTATCAAAATCGCTAAAAAAAGACAATCTAAGGCCCATATCTCTCGTATAAAAGATCGGCCAAATCTGGTTTTCGAATTCGTTCGAGATATTGTTGCCACAGACTCATATACCAAATATCAATTAAATCGGTTGAAGTTTGTTTGAGTTATCAGCTAACAGTCTCGTGCCCGTCCGGAAACCCGATCACCTTATGATAGTTATGATACACTTAGAATAATAACAGAACAGATATCAGCTGATGTCTTGATTGAGTACAAGTACAAGCTAAAGTAAAATATATAAATGGATATGAGAAGTTATTATCCGGGAATAACACTGGCAACCCAACCACATGTTTGTGGGTCTCAATGAAATTTGGTATAAATGTTCACCATAATGAGGAGTTCTTCTTCATCCTTGAGTTATTTCTCTTTGTTTATATAGACATGTTGATATTTTGTCTGCCCCCTTGAATGTCTCAAACATGTGTCAATGACACAGTGAAGCACAACTTGGTTATTGGCCATTGTCAAATGTAACAGTTACTGGATTGATAGGGAATGAAGAAAGTTGGTATGTCTATGTAATACTAAACACCCAATGGATTTAGTGTGGATTAAAAAACATGGCCTCCCACCAGCCATATTGGATTTACTCTTTGCATCACTAAATCCTTAGGCACACCCTACAGGCCACATCCCTCATCCGATCGTCACCAAACTTCATATGGATCTTCGGGGTGACCTCTATTTAGGAAATGATCATTTTTCCTGAATTCTGTTAAAAAAACATGGCTGCTTGTGGCCATCTTGTATTTTACTCTATGTATGACTAAATCTTTTAGCACACCCTGCAGGTCACATCTCTCATCTGATCGTCACCAAACTTCATATGGATATTCGGAGTGTCCTCAAGATGGGAGCTTACATTTTTTTCAGAATTCTGTTAAAAACATGGCTGCCAGCAGTATAGAGCAGGGCGGAACATGAAGCGGACATCTACTTTCATATGATATATAATTATGGCCAAGCCTGCAAATAGTGTGTCTGTCATTTGCAGAATGAGGTCCCCAGAGGGTAAATTTAGTGAAGCTATCCTGCACAGCAGGCTATCATCACTGAATTCACCCTCTGGGGACCTCATACTGCTTAGGCCTCATCTTCTGGGAATTATCTATAGTCTAAAATTAACATTGCTTTTAGTCACTTTGCCCTTCAGTTTCTATATCCCCTAATTTGCAGAAGATAAAATGCAAAATCGAGGTGACTGAATGGGTGAACACTACCAACTTCAACTGGGGAACTTCAATCTGATCCTAGGTCTCCCATAACAGTGGAAGCTAAAGCAGAATGAGGTCCCCAGAGGGTGAATTTGGTGATGCTAGCCCACTATGCGGGTTAGCATCACCAAATTCACCCTCTGGGGACCTCACTGAAAATGACAGCTACCCTATTTGCAGCCTTGTCTGTGGCTGAAACTACTGGTCTATAGATGTTTATGAAGTTTGTTCGAGTTATTGGCTTCCCATTTGTGAGTTGGAATGAAAACAATTTTATCAGTTTCATACTTATTTATTGTATGATGCATACATTTAAAGATGTATTACGGGTTGCAGATATCAAGTACAAAATATTCTTGAAAATAAAATCTAATTATCAATGACTTTGTACAAGTGAAAACAAATAATAGCAACCACACATCACATATAAACTACGAAAGACCAAGTAAAGTTATTTTCGTTGGAAAATTGTTAATGTCCCTCGAAATCATAAAATTATATAAAATAATTGGTTAGAAAATATTATATCCAACAATATATTTTCATCGAGGTTTCTCACAGCACAAAAATGTTAGTTTTTACTATAGAATCTACAGTAATGCCCTAAATAATCAACTCCTTAACCACATCATAATTATGGGTAATTTTTCAGGATTTAGTCGGAAATATGGCTAGTTGTTATTCATCAGAAAGCTCCCACGGAGAGCTTTCCGATGAATGGCAACAAGCCATATTTCCAACTAAATCCTGAAAAGTTACCCATAATTCTGCTGTGGTTAAGGAGTCAATTATTTGAGGCATTACTGTACTTGAAAGAAGTTCACACAAATTTAGCCTGGAACCCATAATACACCCTTAATATAAATATTCTACACCAAAATCTTAACACAATTGAATAAATAATATGATACAATGGAGTGATATAGTGTATGTATTGTCAAACAGAAACATGATTAGATAAAAACATGCGCAACATGAAGGGTGTTTAAATTTAAACTTATTAAGTAATCAACATAGCCTTCATAAATATGAATACATGTATCTTCAGAGCCTGATATTAAACAGACATAACTATTTCGAACCCCAAAACTATGTAGACATAATTTTGTAAGCAATATCTCAAAACATACATATGCAGAAGATTTCCGAAATTAATTTGTCACATATAACACTGAAAATAAGTGTTTTGTTTCTGATATTTGTTTTACATCTGGTCCACATGATCATTATTTAGTACAAATTGAAATAGCAAAATGTGTTATTTGAAGATGTAATTGCAATGTGACCGGACAGAATCAAAAGATGTCCACTTCCATATCTTTCAGATCTATGCCAATAAAATTTGTCGATGCTTGTATCTTTAAAGATAATTATTTTCCTGTTAAATGATTAACTAGTGGTCCACATTAGCTGGCAAATAACATTATCTTCATATATTATTCCCTTTTGGTTTTATTTTGTTGGAGACATAGGCAATAATCTGTGGTCGGGTGGGCGAAATTGGAGCTGGGGGATCCAATGCTCATCTTGCAGAAACTGAAATTAAACACTGTTGAACAAACACCTGCTGGTAAACCTCCCTGCTATAGGCATTCCTAATCAAATAAAGCCACTAAAGTCAGAAATAAGATGAAATTGTTTCTTCTTGGATCAGAGACTTCAAAGGTTTGAATCCAGGTTAATCTGAGCATTTTAATCTTTTAATTTGGTGTTTTGTGGTTTGATTTGCTATGAGAAGAGCCTACAGTAATGCCCTAAATAATCGACTCCTTAATCACAGAGAATTATGGGTAATTTTTCAGGATTTAGTCGGAAATATGACTAAGTCCTGAAAAATTACACACAATTCTCTGTGATTAAGGAGTCGATTATTTAGGGCATTATTGTCAGGCATCCAAATAGAGATACAAAATCAGTTGTTTCATCCAAATTATGGGTTTCACAGTTTAGTGTATCTAAGCAACTTACATATTTCACCATAAATATCCCTGCAACAAACAATATCAATAAAACACCAAATTCATCAATAAGGTATCTGGTCCTCGGTTATCTCAGCTCAAAACAAGAAATTCAACAAAGAATTAATGGTTAAAATGAATTATGGTTAAAGAATTGTATCACCTGTATACATAACTGAAATAAACAAAACAAATTAACAATGTGAAAACTATCTATCTGTACAACAGAGATGATAAGCATGCACAGCCATGCACCATCAGGAGAAAATGAATATCTGTAGCATAAATAAATTTTACATAATTCCTCCTCCCATGACTTCTATTGTATAGACCAGACCAAATAATGTGAGAAACACTGAACAAGAAGTATGCATCGTAGATGCTGTTGTCGAGTTGTGGCATAAGAAAATGTGTACTTGTGTAAAACCCACAAGATTTGTCAAAATCTGATTACATTTGTTAAGAGTTACATGTATATAGCGAAAAACACTCCGTAAACAATCCAGAATAAAAATTTGGGTAGGACTGGTTTTTGAACTCATACAAAAGACTAATGAGTAGAAGCCACTATTCAAATCTGATTTAATATGTTTGTTAAAGTTATCACCATTAGGTCGCAAATAGAACCCTTGATTCAAGTTTGGTCAAAATCAGATTACGTTTGTTAAAGGCATATCATGGACCAGTCTGGAGTAAACTACATACCCACATATAAAAAATAAAAGTATCAGTATGAATCTGAGTGTATGTTTACAAAGACTGATTATGGACTTGTTCGGGTGCATGAAACTGACAAATTAGTACCCAGGTGCTATGCCAACTGGGAGGATGTACCATTCTACTAACTACACCCAAAATCTCAAAGAAATCGATCATACAACTCCATAGAAAACACCATCTGAACAATGCTCAATTGTAAATATTTACATCTCGATTCCTGACGCAACAATTGGCAAATGATTTTGCCATCGATACTCATTGCATTTAATAAATATACAAGACTGATGGTGTGTGTTGTAAATTTGGATTAATATTCATAAAAATAACCACTTTGAGCAAGATTATTCTCCATTTCTATTTGATCATCCAACCGCAGTGTTTCACATCACTTTAAAGTTATTGCACTTACATTGACACGGACAGACAGACAAGTTTAGGTTGAGTTTATTAACCCTTTGAGTGCCAGGTCCGATTTTTGTATCGACCCATATACCCTGTGCCAATGCATTCTCTTATATATGCGAGTCGACCATAGGTCGCCTCGCATATATAAGAGAATGCATTGGCCTAACCCAAAAAAAAAAAAAATTTTAAAACCATTTTTTTTAGGGCACTCTACAGACCATAAATTAGGGCCGATGAGATCGGCCCCTGGCACTAAAAGGGTTAAGCAACTGAACCAAAAGTCTGGCCATACAGAACCCAAGCTTGCCATTGCACCATTTCTAAGCTGCACGCATTACTGATTTTTATTGGTGTAAAATGTTCCTACTTTTCCACAACTAATGTGTATGATTTTCAAATGATTTTTGTCACATTTTTAATCCATAGAAATGTCCAGGGACAATTTACCATGAAATGAAGTTATAAATGAGATTGAATCATCAGGAACATTTTTAATAAATTAGATCAACGACAGACCACTTCATAACAAGAATTGCCTTTTATGAAATGTGCAGCAAAAACCAATCAATCAAAGATAGTAATTCTTTAAATATTTGTGTTATTTTATGGTGAATCCAATCAGCAGTGTATGGTTTTAACTTACAATGCCCTATATAATCGACTCCTTAACCACAGCAAAATTATGGGTAACTTTTCAGGATTTAATCGGAAATATGGCTTGTTGCCATTCATCGGAAAGCTCTCAGAGCTTTCCAATGAGTGGCAACAAGCCATATTTCCAACTAAATCCTGAAAAATTACACAGAATTCTGCTGTAGGGGGTTTGTCATTTGTAGAATGAGGTCCCCAGAGGCAAATTTAGTGATGCTATCCTGCACAGCAGTCTAGCATCAACAAATTCATCCTCTGGGGACTTCAAACCGCTTAGGCCTCATCTTCTGGGAAGTATCTACAGTCTCAAATTAACATTGTTTTAGTTACTTTTTCCCTGCTGGGAAGTTTCTATAATTCCTAATTTGCAGCAGATAAAATGCATAATAGTGGTGACTAATTGGTTAACATCACCAACTTCAACTGAGGAACTTCAATCTGATCCTAGGTCTTCCATAGCAGTTGAGGCCTCAGTAGAATGAGGTTCCCAGAGGGTTATTTGGTGATGTTAGCCACCATGTGTGATATTGTCACTGAATTCACCCTCTGGGGACCTCATTCTGCAAATGACAGGCATTATTTGCAGGCTTGGCAATACGACATTATTTTATGAACACATGGTTAGCGGATATTTTTCTCTAAAAGTTGGGTTGTTGAGTCAAAATGAAAATAAAAATTGCATGTCAAAATGGTTTTAAATTGATTAAAAGCTTGGTCTTGCAACATGTAACTTACAAAAAGAGACTGTTTTTGAAACACAAATAAATTAGTCAATATAACAACAATTAAACAGAATGTCTGTTGTATCAGGAACCAATTGCCATCATTCAATAAATAAATCATTCTTATCTACCAGATATCAATGTTTTAGTCTGTATGCTATAGTCTATACACAAGCCTGAGTTTAGTGTGCCTGTCATTTGCAGAATGAGGTCCCCAGAGGGCGAGTTTGGTGACACTATCCCGCACAGCGCTAGCATCACCAAATTCACCCTCTGGGGACCTCATTCTGCATGGCCTCATATGCTAAGGGAGACATAAGACTCAGTTTGAAGTTACCAAATGGAGTATTTAAATTGTTTTCCCCAAAATATATATATATATATATTTGAATCAGTCAGGTCCACCAACCAAGTTATTAAAAAAGGCTTAAGTTTGCCAAACATTACTATTAAATGTGTATGCCCTATAACCTCAAATTAGTGATAAAATGAAATTTAAAACTTCAACCATATGAACAACAGTGCTATATATACACAAACAAGTCTAATGATTAAATCGTACACTGAGTTAAATAATGAGGATTGAATGTAATATCATGGCTCAAAGAAAATAACAAGGTCAAACAGGTGATTGTATTGATAACTAAAATTATAGAAGTGTTAACAGAAAACGGTCCATCAACGGAAACAAAATGCTGAAACTTAACTGAATACCAAATCATTCAGGTAGAAAAGGACAAATATGCATTCAAATGATTAATTAAAAAAAAAAAAAATAGGAAATAGTTAAGTCTCTGGATTGGCTGGGCTGCTAATGATCTCATCATTGAAAATGAGAAGAACTAATCAAATACATTCAAGAAAAAGTCAACCATTCTATCGATAAAAAATTCCTGATTATATCCCAAATTATTTGTACATCAACATAATTAGCAATCAACAATAAAACTGGCCATATAAGAACAAACTAGACAGATCAGATTAGGCTGAAAAACATATTGGAGACTGGAAAGTAAATGGCTAGAACATGTAGCTAGTGCCATCGTTCAAACTGTTTATGTCCGTGAGGGGGATTTGAGCACCCATTGGGCAAAGCTCTGCTGAGTCCAATAGATGCAAAATCCACCGAGTGGACACAACCACTTTAAGCGACAGCATAAGCTCCATATTTAATTGATCCACCACACAAAACTTGTCTTTTGTTGATGATATCTGATTTTCCTTTTTCAATTGTTACTTCGGTGATGCCATTACATTCATGAAGTCAAGCAAACTAATTAGTATTCATGACGTGGGCAAATTGGAGTGCAGCTTAGAGAGAGAAATAGTTTGTTGGTTTTTTTGATAGTTATTTTAAAGTGACCTTGTTCTAATGGTTTATATGTTTAAGAGCAAAAACGAATATCCTTTTTACGCATTTTGTATCAATTACGATGATTTATGGACGATAGAAACGTAACGTTCCAAATTAACAATTACGTTATTTAGGCAGTTGACGTCCTTCGTTAACTGCACAATTTCCATATATAATTAGGTCATGAAAGTAGTACCTGCCCAATAAAGCTACCTTGAAATCATAAACATATCTTTTATTAGGCAGGCTTTAAGTAGGCAATAGAGGTAGTGAGCAGGGGTTAAACATCATTATTAAAAATTCATGCTGTATCGTTTTTTGCCCAGTTTCAATTTACATAATTTACATATTGTGTATATATATTGTGTATATATAATGTATAGTGTTTGAGTTCCATATGCACTAAGGTTGTGTTATGGTGTTCTGATTTCTATCCAGTCTAGCTCCCTCATGGCCGGTAATAGCTGGTCAGCCATGAGGTCATGACCCCAAAAGCTGGTAACGCAAGAGAGCATAAGACCTTGACTCAATCGATAGGGAAACTCAATCTAGTTCTGAACATGAGCAATTCACATGAGGAACGCCATCCCAGCAAAATCAGAACATCATTTATTACATGCTTGTTCCTAGAAGTACAATAATGCCTAAATAATCGACTCCTTAACCACAGCAGAATTAAGGGTAACTTTTCAGGATTTACTCGCAAATATGGCTTGTTGCCATTCATCAGAAAGCTCTCAGTGAGAGCTTTCCGATGAATGGAAATAAGCCATAATTCCGACTAAATCCTGAAAAATTACCCATAATTCTTCTGTGTTTAAGGAGTCGATTATTTAGGGCATTACTGTACAGTGTTATTGCTGTTCCATATTTACAGATCTGTCTGGAATGTATGTGGATCTCATTGACGTCAAATGATGTTAGCCTCAACCATGAAACCAGAACTATAAAATAAAAGCATCATGACAGATGACAAAACAAGCCCTGCATGTGCCTAAATAAACATTGTAAGCCTGTAGTATTTAATGCATGGACTCTAGGATGGGTGGCATGTAATAAACACAGAACGACATGTGTGTTTTTAAATGGGTTTGTTGATATGGCACATGCCATCATGGAAGGATAGAACTTGATGCTGTGCCACTTATTCTATCATTCCGAGCTAGCCCTCGTGCCATATCAACAAACCCCTTATCACACTTGTGTCGTTTTGTGCATAAACCCAACACAAACCTTAGTGTATAGATGGAACTCAAACCGAGTCTAATCAAACATCTCCAACAAACTACACACATTTCATTGTGTGTGTGTGAATTCTGAACGACCCTACAAAAATGAGGTTAAGCTTATCTTGCTAACTTTATTTAATGTTAAATATAAATACAGTTGTGTATCTAAAAACATATCTCATTTACTCCGCTACATCATAACGACTATCTAGAGCATGCAAACAAATTTTTTTTAACAAATCAATCAGACGAAATAGCAAATTAGCACCAAAATCAACAATCAAGTATCTCACAAATATTTCATTTTGTAAAAATAATGACTACAGTAATGCCCTAAATAATCGACTCCTTAATCACAGCAGAATTATGGGTAATTTTTCAAGATTTAGTCGGAAATAAGGCTTGTTGCCAATCATCGGAAAGCTCTCAGTGAGAGCTTTCTGATGAATGACAACAAGTCATATTTCCGACTAAATCCTGAAAATTTACCCATAATTCTGTGTGGTTAAGGAGTCGATTATTTAGGGCATTACTGTACTCAATTGAGTCAACTTAGTCCATATTTAGTACATATTATGGAGATAAATCTTAAAACATAATTCATTACAAATTCTAAGAAATTTGTTCAAATGATATACTTACAATCAAAACTATTTAAATAAGAGGATTTCTAAAACAGAGAGAAGGATCGACTTTAGCTCTTAAACACCTAGTGATGTGTCTGAATACCTGTGTCGTTGCCCCAGCGAACACATATGGATAATGTCAAAATGCCAGCTATTGTTATTAAACTATTAAATCTATATGACAAAAATGTTCGTCTGAACTTTCGAAACATGACCTAAAATGCAAAATATGTTGAGGCATCGAAGTGATGTATAAGGCGTCAAACTTTGGGAAAAACAAATCCCCAGATAGGGTGACACCATCAAATCATGTCACTAGGTGTTCGCCGGCATTAAAAAGTTGTATGCCATAAATAAACAATAAAGCACACCCTGTTCCAAAAGAGTGTTCCTTATTTTTGCAGAAAAAAATTCAAATATAGACTATAATCTAGCAAATGGTCAATGTTCACAAAAGACTGAAAATAAACCCCTTTTAGACATGAGAACAAGATGATTTCCCATGTGGACAGATGTGTTTACAGGTTGTGATCCAATAACCAGATCTCAATAAAACCATATACAAGCACAAGCAAAAATGTTTCAACTGATTCGACCAGCCACTTTGTTAGCTGAATAGACCAGACACCAGGGTGTGGGAGGAGGGATCAGGGGGGGGGGGGGGGGGGCTGCAGCCCCCTTGGCAGGAAGCATTAGCCCCCCCCCCCCCCCTCATGTTGATCGATGCTTTAAATGGAATTGTGCGGTCTCTAAAAACCTTAAACCTAAACGACATTTCCTCATGCTCCTCTTGCACAAATTCTAGTATAACGAGAGGCCGATCATGATCAACAGATGTTTAACCCATCCCTTGACGATAGTAAATTATTATGATCAAAATCATAGTTTAGAGTTTTGATGTTGAATTATAGAGTATACTGTTATGTACTATTATAAAAAAATGTACATAATAAAACAAATTATTAGAATTTATGGGTGAAATAGGGAGACTCGCATAAGATGTAATGCTGCACCAGTTACGCTCCAGTCACGAAGGGTTAAACCATGTCATTGGATACCATGTTACCCAAAGGAAGCAACAAATTTAGGGAAGGGTTAACCAGCATGATAACTGGATCTTATCAACAAGAATGATATAAACCTCAGTACATAGACGAAAATGTTCAAGAGCCTATATATACATTACATAATTAATTAAAGAACTAACTGACAACACATCAAAACTATGATAATATATAGGAATCTAAATATTGGTACCAAACTTAAATTCAACAGCACAAATACTTTATCTTGAGGAAAGGTGGGGGAAGTGTTAAATCTCATATAGATGTCCCTATTTCAACCAATATATACCAATAAGAGACATCTGAAAATGATATAGCCATATTAATGGCTATTAACCCTTTGAACCCTGGCGCCCCACAGTGATCGACACCCTGACCCGGGGCTCCCAGTGGTATGTCCGCTTAAATTAGACAGTGTCTAGTAGCATGGTGTTGATTATGTTCAAATTGCGACACCGGTCTGAAACTTTACAGGTTTGTCCCCCATGGATCAGCGATCATTATAAGATCGCGAGACTTTGCCTCGCGGCAACTCCTTGGTAACGGTTGCTAGGCAACTACACGGAATTGACTGGAAAATGTAAATATAGCTTATAGCGTCGTAATTCAACCTCAGTGATTGCGTTTTTTGATGCAGGTACTACCCTAACGTGAAATTTGAGATATACTCGACCAGAATAGTGAACCAAATATCCCATTTAAGGGTAGCAAACGGTTGCTAAGCAAATACCACAACTGATCGAATGACATAATTGCACTAACCATTCAGTGGTATGTTTTGCCTTAATTTAGACAGTGTCTAGTCGCATGGTGTTGGTTATGTTGAAAGGGGACACCTACCTGAAACTATGCAGGCATGATATATGCATGCACGGACCACTGATCATTGTAAGATCGGGAGACTTTGCCATCCGATCTCGCCTTAGAAACGGTTACTAGGCAACTACCCGAAATTTGCAGGATAAACGAATTCTAGCTTATAACGTTGTAATTATACATCAGCGAAATGCGTTTTGATGCAACCAATATCCTAATGTGAAATTAAGATATACCTGACCATGCGTGAGTAAGTCAACTTGAAATGCGATAGACTTTTTGCTGCATGTGGTACAACAGAGACTGATATTACAGAGACCAGAAACTACGTAATTTCCCGTAACATATCGTGGCCCCATTGTTCAAGTAAGCTGTCTAGATTGTGTCTACTGTACTAACATGTGAAACATGCAACAAAATGTCATATATAGCGCCACATTTCACTTAAACGCATTTTTTAAAATGAATTATAGCCTGCGCCCATGCGCATATTTTCCTAGCCGTTTCTAGCGGGCAGCCAATCCATATAGACACCTTTGCCAGCGCTGACTTCAATAGGCCAATATATATATATATATTAGTGGGTATGTCGTGTATAAGTACGTTATAAACCATTTATTTGTCACTGCGCTAGTCTGCGCATGCGCGAATAAATCAACTACATATGCGATAGACCCTTCCCCATATGTAGCAGAACACTGGTTAATATACGCGAGGGTAATTTAAACTGAAATTGTGTGTCTAAATTATGTCTGTTCTGTACACACACCGGGGAACACGAAATTACATGCCGTGAATATAGCGGCACAGTTCGCTTAAAATATCGTATGTTTTTGTAGATTATATGCTATGCGCATGCGTATATATTTCTACCCGATACTAGCGGTCAACCATTCCATACGCACCATGGGCGCAGCTGACATATGTGGGGGCAATTTAAATATAAATCAGTGGGTCTGACGCTCGTTATACTATATATAAATTTGCTACCGAATCATGTCGTCGCTGCACCGAAATATCGGTGTTACGGGATATAGTCACGGTTCGTTTGCACCTAAATATCGGTGTTACGGGTTCAAAGGGTTAAAGTAGTCCAAAGGCATGGGATGGAATTGGTGAATTTGGGTTTAATATCGCGTCAAACAAATTTACCAGTACATAATACAAGATTTTGGACCGATTTAAATCAAGTTTGGCATGATGACTCGGGGTACCCTGGTGGAAGTTTCAATGGTGTCAGTTTTTCAAATTTTGTTAATAAAAAAAAAAAAAAAAATTGAGCAAGGAGTTCAATCTAAATTAAATGATTATTTTTTTTTATTAATTTATATTTAAAAAAAAAGTTTATTATATATATTTTTTTAAATATATGTCCTTTTTTGTTAATTTGAGCAAAGATTTCAATCTAAAACATTTTTTTTTTAAAGATTGATTTTTTTATCGAAAAGGGCCATAACTCTTAAAAAATCTGATCAAACACTTATTTGAACTCGACATGTACCGGTATTCATATACAAGATTAGGGCCTGATCGGATAGAAAATATTTTAATTATCGCACCATGCGTAAAGTGTCTATGGACAGACAGATGCACCGACAGACGGACGGACAGATGGATGAACAACGATTGGTCAATCCGGATGTCAACACTATGTGTACCATACTATGGTAAGGGTACACATAAAAAGTTAATCTATTTCAGATAATTCAAACAAAAAATCTGACCAAAAACAGCAACATAGACCCGAAAACATAAAAACTGATAATCCCATTGCCAATCTAATAACACCAGTAGAACATGATTACTCATCCAAACAATATAACGCTGTGCAGCAGGTTATGGCCAACCACAGGCATGCACAAAATGGCTCAATACACTGAAAAAGGTACATCTGTTTTTTATATGGTTATATTTCTTGAATACACGCGAGCTACCCCCATCTCCCCGCTAGTCTGTATATCTGTATTTATATCTATTTTAAGACAAATAAATCTTTTCTTATCTCAGGCACACCCATCATGACCAAAATAAAACCTCCAAAAAATACTATCTTTGAAATTTCACTTAGTATTGTCCAACAGTTCAAAACTCCCTCTCCAGTCTATCCACAATAAGAAATTTTGATAGAGGCTTCTGATGAAATTGTAATGTTTAAAAGGTACCAGAAGATAGATTCTATGAATTTCTTGGAAAATATTAGCATTTTTTACATAAAATTATCTATCCAACTGTTTATTCACTCCTTCAACCAATTTTGCAGGTTAAATTACCCAGGTATTTATTGTTCATGACTTTAAGCACGGTGAACAATTATAATAATTATTATTTTGTTAGATAGCTATTCGGAGGCAGAATGGCAGATAAATGTTAAAATATGGTACAGATCGGGTACGTTACTCAGTGAAGACTTCAAGGAGAAATATTTGGTAATTTGTATCAATGACCATAACAAAATGCTGCATTTAGAAGCAGTGCAAGCAATAATGAATAATGTAGATATGATAATACCATGTAGATATGATAATGCCATGCATGTACAGTAATGCCCTAAGTAATCAACTCCTTAACCACAGCAGAATTATGGGTAATTTTTCAGGATTTAGTTGGAAATATGGCTTGTTGCAACAAGCAAATATGGCAACAAGCCTTATTTCCGACTAAATCAGATTAAATCCTGAAAAATTACCCATAATTCTGCTGTGGTTAAGGAGTCGATTACTTAGGGCATTACTGTAATAAATTCCCCAACATTGGTTCAAACAACATAGTAAAACAATTTTCCTTTGTCTTTGCTACAAATGACATTGCATCAGTCAAGAGAGATGGTTTAACCCTTTACCCAACAGAAGGGCCCTGTGCCAATGCATTCTCTTATATATGCGAGTCGACCATAGGTCGCCTCGCATATATAAGAGAATGCATTGGCTTAACACATAAAAAATTATAAAATTGTTAAAGAATGAAAGAAAAAATGGTAAAAAGTGTTAAAAAAAATTTTTTTTAGGCCAATGCATTCTCTTATATATGCGAGGCTACCTATGGTCGACTCGCATATATAAGAGAATGCATTGGCACAGGGCATAACTGTAACTATCACAATGTGGTCAAGGAGCCGGTTCCAATGATATCCGGTTTTGGCCGTTTTGTTGGGTAAAGGGTTAAAAAAAACCAGATATACTGGTTCACTGGTGACACCAGAAAGTGGCAACATGCAAATAACAAAAAATTCTGTCAAACATGAATACATGCCAAGTTTGAGAAGTTAAATAAATTGTATTTAGAAATATGGTGAATGTGCATTGATAAATGATGGATAATATCTAAAAATACTAACTACGAAAAATCTCATTAACAAGAACTGATATCCATCTCCAAAAAATCTTTTGGGAAACTACAATTGAATAAGTATATCCAAAAACTTTTTGTTTATTGAGATATCAAACAAATTTAACAAACTCGCCATTTCCTTTGTTTGTTTGCTTTTTTTAGAAAATACTAAAACTAAAAGTGACCACTGGTACTGCCTTTAGTTGTTGCTGATAGGGACATTCTTGAGTAGCTGGTATGTTTGACAAGACATTAACTTAGTACTGTATAAATAGAAATATTTCAGTCACTGTAGAACAGTAATCTATGCTGGCAAGAAGTCTCAGTGTATATAACAAAATATTTAAAGAAAAAATAATGGATTTGTAGTGACATGTTCTCCTGTTTACTGGTGTCTTCAACTATTTGATATCCCAGAATCTATCCAGGGAAAAAAAGACTTCCATCTTAAACTTTTAGAAAATTAAAAATGGAGGCTGTCTGAAATCTCTCACAAATTAAATCTGGCAATTTCTACTTGAGATATCGAAAGCAGGTTTATATTTCTGAGACAGACATCAGTACTAGGGCAATCAGAATCCAGGTTTATTGAGATTGTGTATCATCCAATGAAGCAATGATAATGTTGATCCTGCTGGTCGCAGGATTTTGTGCGTCTGAAGACAAGTCAGCTTGGCTGGTAACATCAAGATCGAGTGTAAAATGGAATTTCTTTCATCTGTATCACAAATTCCAAGTTAACAGATAAAACAAGAATCTTTCACCTGTTGATCATTTCGATTTCTGAAAAGAGTAAATAAAGGATTTTAAAGGCCCACTTAATTTTTGAGTTACCAATTTTTTTTTTATAGTGACTTGATATACGGTTTTAATAACAATCTATGCCATAAAATATGATTGAAATACTATAATTCATCATCATTTGAAACAACTGTGTCTCAGAAGATGCCCATAGAGAAATAGAAAACAGCTGAAATCATAGGAAGATTCCCCCGTTTTGGCTCACAGAATGCAACAGAATTCAAACTAAAGATGAATTTTCAATGGAAGGGGAATAACTCTCTTTAAGATATAGAGCTATTCCCCCTCCATTGAAAATAATACACTTTTTTACTACAAACTGGATGACAAAAACATGTTGGTAACTCAACAAAAACAAAATGTTCACAGTTTTTTTTACACCGAATAAATTGATAATACACTGTTTTGTAGCATCCTCTTTCAAATGGTATATAACATGGCAGAGGCGAGAATAAATCGTCGGACATGGAAATTATGTTTTAGTGTCAATTTATCCCAACAAATAAATGAGAGGCCGATCACGATCAGCAGATGTTTAACCCATACCTTGGCGATAGCGATTATCTATAAGTGATAACTTGTCAGAGATATGATCACAGGAATCCATATATCAGTACCCAACTTGAAAGCAAAAGCTCAAATAATTCGTCTTAAGAAGGGGTTAAAGTATTTGGGGTGGGGAGGATTAGTTTTAAATCTCATAACTCTGTCCCTGTTCACCCAAGGACCTCTCACTGTGAGATCAACGGTTTAGTGATTTACTCATTGGAAGCAAAAGTGATAAACCCCTATCTCTACCACTTCTGACTTGTCAGATATTCAAAAATTATTCTCTTCTAAAGAGAAATTATAATTTGTTGACAAGCCAGACTGCTTAGAACAACATACATGCATTGGATTCCATCTCATATTTAAATTGTACTTTAATTACCCCCCCCCCCCCCCCCCCCCCTGTGTAATAAGGAATGCTTATATTATTAGGTACATGCAAGGTTAAGTGTTTCATAACAGGGGTGTATGGTTTTCAAAAATATATGTAGTTTATACAATACAAAAGTGTTATCTATATAATGTTTATACAGACATAATATGATGAGGATGCTGGCCCCTATGACCCCTAAATCAAAACAGATTACCATAGTTCATATAAAAGAAAGTAGCCCTCAGTCAATGGTTTCACACATTACAATGTTTTACAACTAGTTTTGATACTAAAATCCATAGCCTTCAATGTTAATTCTTTAAGTGCCCTGTGGGCCCCTAAAATTCAATCAACCATGACAATATGAGCAAATGGGAAAATAAGGTTCCTGGAAATATTAACAACATCTACCATCTTGATTTTCAAAACAAAGCATCACTTACAATAATCATGTAGATTTATCTGCCTGTTACCTATTGCATAGATAAATCATATTGGCTATCATCCATTATTTTATTTTCACATTGAAGCATGTCCCTGAAGGGTTAATATATTTTTCAAAAGTTAATTAATCAGTCAATACCAAATTCAATAGATGTGAATAGTGTGCAAAGATAACCATAGATATATAATACGAGTCATTGTATTATAGCATATGTCTATGGGAACCGTGGAAAGTGTTAATTATTTTCTAAGCAGATCAATGGGATATAGAAGACACTTTATATATAGGTGAGGGCCTACTTATCACACCCTGTAATGAAATTTCAAGAACTGGAGAAAAAAGAGTTTCATGCTGCCGTTAATCAAATTTGACAGATGCCAGCAGTGTTGTTTATCTTTGACTTCATCTAACCAAAGGCCAGGGCTCTGCACAATATGTCAATACTCAATTAATAACAAGATTTCACTAGGAATGCAACATCTATAAAATGTACTCTCATATACTCTGGATATATGGTAATGGTAATTTATTGATATCATTATATTGCATGCAACTATTGCAATAAAATCTTCATATTTTCAAAACAAGACATCACATCTAATTAATGGTACAAAACTGAAACAAATGTAAGTGTCAATGACAATTTTGTTTTTTAAATGAAATAAACTTTAATATTATTATAAAAGTTTAAAAAAAAAAATTGTAATATTTTTTTTTGGTTAAATTGAGCAAGGAGTTCAATCTTTTTTAATTTTGTTTCTCGAAAAAGGGTCATAACTCCTTTAATATAAATCGGATCAAACCCATATATGAACACAATCTGTATTTTGGGCTGAGAAACTCACATAACAAATTTGGTTCCAATCAAAAATTGTTTGAGTTATGGCAGAATGCATGAATTATAAATCGAAAAAGGGCCATAACTCCGTAAAAAAAAAAACTCAGATCATACCCATATTCGAATTCGATCTGTATTTTGGTCTGATAAACTCATATACATAATTTGGTTCCGATTGGTTAGAAAATGTTTGAGTTATCGCATCATGCGTAAAGTGTCTACGGACGGACATATGGCACGACAGACAGACGGACGAACGAACGATGAGTGGTCAATCCGGACGTCGACACTATGTGTATGGGTACACATAAAAAGGGGGTTTTATATTTGTTATGGTAAGGCTTGATAATAAGTCTGGGCATAACCTATGGTTCCAAACTCGTGTCAAAGCTTTAAAGTGAATCAGGGCATAAATTTTATATATGCGAACTGGGGGTTCGAAAATTTAGTGGACCGTTAACCTATTTTGAAAATTATGTTAATTTATGTTCATTTCATATGTTCCTAACCTATGAGACCAGACCAGACTTGTTTACTTTCCCGATTTAGGCGGGAGTCTCCTGAAATTCAGCCCCATCTCCAGCACTCCTGATCAGGAAACAGTTTCTCCCAAATTCAGTAAAAAGTTGAAAGATAAATATATCCTCATGCAGCTAATTGATATACAATAGCAGTCTCAAAAAGGTGACAGTAATGCAAAGAAACAGGCCTCATAATTAGCCTGGGGTAATTAATATTCACCGGACTATTCAAACCTTACCCTGTAACTCATTTTCCATCTGTATTCAATTTTCAAAGAAGTGAAACAAACACTCTTTAATTCTACCATATCAGGAATAGTCTGACATGAATGCTCTTTATTGATGCCGTGCAAATGGTTGTTTTTTGTTTGAGACCCAAACACTGTGTTCAAAGTTGTATTTCGTATGACTTCAATGCGTCTTTCTGGGCCATATAATGGTCATAGAAACGTAGTTAAAGTATATATCGATCTATTTTGATACCGGGCAAAATTCAAAAGCGAATATTTAGGCCATTCCCATGTATACTTTTATAACTGATTGGGGAAATCCATTTAGTATAGAAAGTGTTCATTGGAAGTAACATGCTGGTCTAAAATGGACCAAAATAAATATGAGAATGTAATTGTTGTCGCTGTATAGCAATGTCTATATATTACTGAGAAAGGCTGAAATAAAAGCACATATATGTTGATGATAAAGTATCTCGAAATCGATCATTCTCGGGATTCAAGTGCAAGCAATTTAACTTTTCAAACAAATTTTTAAATTTTCTCATACCAGGCTATTATCATTAACCATGTTTTGCTCTGATGTGACATAATTAGAGCAATCTAGAGATCTCATGCTGGAACTCTTTAACCTCTTAGAGGCATGCTTAAAATAAGTAGGGAATGGCAAGCACATAATGTTAGCATTGAATTGAAAATATACAGTGCTGAGATTTTGTTATTTGAATACCACAACTTACAAATGAATATTTGAATATTCGTTTGTAAATTGTGGTATTCAAATAACAAAATCTTATTCATATATTCGTCAACCTTAAGTCAGGTACTTAATTAGCCCTATCATGATGGGAACATTAAAGATCCTGTGCCAGTCCATTCTCTTATATATGGGAGTCTCCTATAGGGAGCCTCACATATATAAGAGAATGCACTGGCTTACAAGGTCAATATTATTAAGCCAATGTATTCTCTTAATTATGCGAGGCTCCCTATGGGAGACTTGTATATATAAGAGAATGCACTGACACAGGATTTTCGCAAATGTTCAGGATGCTCCAATCATGGAAGGGTTAAGTCATGCAAACACATCGCGCCTTCCGATCAGAGCATGTTGCTCAAGGTGAAATGAGAGCATCCGGAATGTAATGTGGTCCTCGTGATAATAATAATAATAAATAATGACCAGTTTTATATTAGCGATTAACCAATTACTTGCTCTAACAATATTACTCCAGTCATTTGTACAAGCCAACCAATGAACCGGCTGCAGCCATTGCAGGCGCTGCTCTAGTTTGATCAGAACATGCTCTGATACTCATCAGTATGACAAGCTGACTAGTACTCTTTTAACGCATGAGTGATTCGAAGCCGACACAGTACGAGCAACCTTGCTCAAGGGTCACAACTTGGCACTCAAAGCGGACAAGCCACAACTGTGTGAAGACTCAATGACCGGCGACAAGCTGCGCACCCATACCGATGTGTTTACAGCAAATACAAATCCTACACGCTAACCACTGGACCATGGGTGGTTTACAAGTCATGTTCGTTTCACGTGCATACACAGCACGCCATGCACGTGCCAGCCGCATGCTTATACCTGGCATTCCACACACATGCTTTACTGTTTATGTTATATCGCTAAAGTGCCTGACAACACACAAAAATGAGATTATGAAAAATTAATATTTTCTATACAAGAATTATTATCTTTATACAGATTTAAGAATTTATGTAATTATTTTTATTTCTACCCACATTTGTTGTTGAAAATTACACAAAAATAAACTAGAGAATTACGTCATTCCCATTGGAGTTTGCGCTTTTGGTATGATTTATCTACGATCTGTGAGCGTCGGGAGTCATGATTATTAGTTCTTTTGAATAAATATTTGCTAATACTGTTATCTGATTTATATATTTTATCATTTATTTAGAGTTTATTTGAAAAATACATGGGGTTTTCTGGGAATAGAAAAAGAAAGTTATTTTCAGTTTCACCTTGCACAATTGTTATGACAACAATATTTTGGATTAATAAAAAATCTCTTTTATTCATTTATAGGTGCAGTTTAAAATTACTATTTATTAGTAATTCATTTAAAAAAAAAAATGTTAAATAGGTCAACATGTACTAATATTGAGATTCCCTGGGAGAACACCGGCAATTGGAGGTCACATGCAAAATGGCTGCATCAGACAGGAAAAATATTCAAGATGAACTTGTTTTAAATTACAGTGCGAAACACGTATTTGAAGAATCATAATCACATTGTTTTATGGTGACAATGTCAAATAAACATCACATCGTAGTGTTTTTATCGATCTGTGATTTGTATTGTGGGTGGAGAATTATGGGTTCTCACGGCTGATCGATCTGTATTAACACCCATTTGAAAATCTGCTACCGATATGTATACTCATGGTCAGGAAACCATCACGAATATTTGAATATCATTCGAATACTACGAACGAATATTCAAATACCAAAATCCAATATTCGTTTCAGCACTAATAATATAACTTGGAACAATGTGAATTGTTAGCTGAAAATTCTGATCACATAAAAACATGCTCATTCTGAATTTTTTCACAACACATGCTTTGAACTTGAACACTTGTAGCATGCAACAACTTACTCTTCACTCCGGTGTTTGTGGCTCATCCACAATAAGATCTCCATTTTCCTAATAAGAAATCAGATTATGGTCCGAGACTTAAATAAGTTTTATTTCCAATGGCAACAACCTTACAGTCTTAGCAAATAGCATTTTTGTTATGAGAATAGGGCAAAAGACTATATGCAGCTAGATTGTATTTCATGCACAATTATTGACTAAGCTTATTTAATATGGACAAGAAGAGATACAAACATGCTAAATTATGTCTGGTGTCCATAGAAACAGCTTTAACGCTTTCATGATGGGAGCGATGCTGTGCAGCATTAAAGATCCTGTGCTAGTGCATTCTCCCATAGAGATCATCGCATATATAAGAGAATGCACTGGCTTACAATGTCAAGGTATATATTGTTAGGTCAATGCATTCTCTTATATATGCGAGGCTCCCTATATAAGAGAATGCATTGGCACAGGGTTTTCTAAAAAAATTATGGCAGCTCCGGTCATGAGAGGATTGATTAGCATTGCATGATGGTTATAGTTTTCTCATAATTTAACATCCAGTCCATTTGTTCTACCTTCCACAAAATTTTTATGAATGTGTTCTTTCAAGCCTGAGTCATTTGTAGAATGAGGTCCCCAGAGGGTGAATTTAGTGACGCTATCCTGCACAGCGAGCTAGCATCACCAAATTCACCCTCTGGGAACCTTGATTAAGCAATGTGACGTCTGTCAATTTGGGGATATAGAGAAACTAAACTAAAAAAGAAATAGAATCTATGTGAAGAAGTTTCTATAGAAATTTGATAATAAAGAAACTTTCCAGAGAAGATGAAGCCTAAGCAGAATGAGGTCCCCAGAGGGTGAATTTAGTGATGCTAACCCGCTATGCAGAATAGCATCACTAAATTCACCCTCTGGGGGACCTCATTCTGCAAATGACCCCACTGAGACCTCTAACAGCAACTAGTGTTCTTCTGATGGATCTACACCCTGCCTCCAATCAAGAATATTTTCATAAAGCTTATGTAGCCTCCAAAATTCAGACTTTTGTTGACAGTGGCATTCAATCATTTTCATATCAGTGTGGGACACACGATTCATCAACAGGCACAACTATAGTAATTAGAGTTTTTACTGTGGCTATTCGATTATTCAAGTAAAAATTTATATTAAACACATATGTTGATGTTGTGTTTCGATCAATTTGCTGTCATGGCATGTTTATCGATTAAGAGCATGCACAATCCACAAAGGGTGTCAATTGGGTGTGGCTTGCATGTCAGTCATAGACTGTATTTCTCATTTACTGGAATTTAATAGATTTTTTTTATTTATATATAGTAATCCCTCTGTGTCTATTTTAAAATTGTGTTTTAAGTCAGTTAATGGACTCGTGACTGGACAATTGGAACTATAATGTCTCGGCGAAGACAATGGCCTCACATTTGTTATTCCAAATGTCCAGTCACTCTTCCTTTAACCCTGACTGAAGTTGTAGCTTTTTTAAAGGAATCATACTGCCTCAAAACACGACTAGTCCCACTGTATATCAAATGTTGCAAAAAATTTCATGGAATGTCTTTAATAGATTTTAAATTAGTCCAGGTAATAGTTGATATTTTAATTAAGACTCACATCGATTTCCCATCCTTCGCTCTCGCCGGCCAGCTTATAGTGCTGCTTACGAAGATCACCGAGATTCCTCCGTTCCTTCACTAACTCGCTCTCAAGTTCCAGTACTCGCACCTGGTGTGAAGAAAAATAAACTAATATTTATAACTGTTCAAGGTCTGTTACTCACACCCTGGTGTGAAGAAAGAAGCTTATGTCATTAGCTGCATACAACTCATTTTATATACTAGCTAAATTGAGACAATGTATCACTATAAATAGATTTCACTTTAAAGCAGATCAGCGCTGGAATATTTTCCCTAAAATCCATGATAATATACGAGTGACAACAATGAAGATCCAACCAATGCAAGATATATGGTATTTTCAGGTTGATTTCTTCATGGATGTATGATTATAAATATAGAATATATAGCTAGTGTCGTTGCTTAAACTATTTATGTCCGCTCGGGGAATTTTAGCATCTATCTGCACAGCCTCGCCTGAGTTGCCAAATAGATGCCAATTCCCCGAGCAGACATAAATAGTTTTAGCAACAGCTTTACTTAAATATTTTATTTATCCATCACACAAAACTTGCCCTTTGTCATTTTCCAGAGGGTTTCATTTGTTTCGTCGATGATGCCCATACATATAAATCCAAGGAATAATTAGTATTCATGATGTGGGGAAAACCAGAATGCAGAAGAAAAAGAAATAATTCTTATCTCTTTAAAAACATTTCCTGTTTTTATCATTTTGTATCAATTGCTGCAGTGATGATCACAAGATAGCTATAGGAGAAATTATTCTAGTCCCGGTGGTCTATAATTGGTAAGAATTAAAAGTCAGGGTATCTGTGGAGTTGCTCACATTGACATGCAAATATTATCATATCAAGAGGTTTTGATAATATTGACAATCATGGTTGTCACTATGACTACGGTGAGGACTGCAGACACCCAATTCTTACAATCCTTGTCAATGTGCCCAACTTCTAAATATATGGATGGAATATGTATATTCAGTCTTTCTCTCAGTATGATTATCACGAAGCTACTTTAACTCTTTCCATGCTGAATGGATCTCCCATTCGGCTACAGAAGTATACATCACAATGGTTTATTATTCATATGGAGGGGAGTTCAGGTAATAAAAGCAGACAACAGACAGATGAAAAGATAATACAAGTGTAGAAGGATTCAAAATCATTTTGGGAATGTTGAGATAATAAGTTTAACAAGCGGCCTATGGTCGTTTGTTGGAACTATTTATCAGAAAATTTCCTGAGGTAACTACTCATAAATGAGTAGTTAGTAAGGCGGGTTAATTTACCTGCGTTTGCATCTCTAGTTTCTTGGTTTGCATGAGAGAAATCTGGGAGTAGTCCATCAAGTCTAAAAGTAGGCAAAATATACAAACATGTTAGTGAGCCATATCACAAATTGTAATCTCTGTTATTAAAGTGATTTTTATTTACACTCCTGTCAATTAAATAGTAATTGTCGGATATAGCATAAAGCATATTTGTTGATATGGTAGATATTCATTAAAAAGTAGATTTAAGACAAATATCAGCAATCAACACTCATTATTCAAACATAAAACAAGGCTAAAAATAAGTTATTCATAAATAATGTAAACAAGATGGTAATTTCCAAACGAAGGACAAATGTATGTTAAATACACAATGTGTTTGTACCGATTCATGTACCGCAATTAGGCCCGTTTCGTGGTCATATAGCAACGAGGCAACCTTGGTCGCCAAGTCAATATATGACCATGAGAACAAGCCAAAATCGTTGGATTTGTGTTCGTCGATTAGCTTTATTGAGTAAATTCTCCCAACCTGCAAGTGTTACTGTGTCACACGATTAGCTCGATTGCTAAATTCCCCTAACAGCAATTGCACGTTCATATGTCTAACGGAAATTGAATTCAATGGACAAAATCTCTTACACTTTCGCTTTTTATATAATTAAATAATAAATACTCGACAAATATGTATTAGTTACTTTCTGATATGTTTTGCCATATTACCCACGATGGGAGACAATCAAACACTGATAAAAAGCAGGAACTATTTGTTTATAGTGCGCAAGAATATATGTTGGACTGTTGTTTTGATTTTTCACGCGATTACATATGTAAAGTTCTTTCATGGTTTTAAACAGTCAAGGACGTCACAAGCGCCTTGTATCGCAACTGCAGTAATGATACAGATGTTTTGATCGCCAAATCGTTATCGCCAACTTTTATTAGGGAATTTCATAGGAAATGGTAGATAACATGTTTTACAATGTGGAGAAAAACAGAATTATCCAATGTCACACTTGTCATCACTGGCCAATCAAGTATTTGAAATATTCATAGTAAGAGTTGATTGGTGGCGCCCACTGTCACTCATATACTTCACAGCTAATCTGTGATGCTTATATATGAATTTGCCGATGTTGGACCTCCAAATTTTAAGGACGATTGAAATAAGTATCACCGAGTACACTAATGGTTCAATTATTACATATTAACTTAACCCTTTCTATACTAAATGGATTCTCCCAACCAGTTATAACAGTAATAATAATATTGGAATGATCTATTATTCATTTGGAGGAATGTACAGGATAAATGAGCAGATGACAGTGTGACGAAAAGAAAATACATGTGCATAAGGATTCATACTCTTTGGTGGGAAATGTTTAACTCTTCCATGAGTCATGACTGGAGCATCCTGAAATTTTGCTTATACCCTGTGCCAATGCATTCTCTTATAAATGCAAGTCTCCCATAGCATCGCATATATAAGAAAATACATTGGTCTAACAATATTTAGCTTGATCTTGTAAGCCAGTGCATTCTCTTATATATATATACTTTATATACTCTCCTTAACCCTTTCCCCAACAAACTGGCCAAAACCGGCCAAATAAAGCTTCAACAGCCTAAAATATCTTCGGTCTGTCTCAATAGAACCATACAAATATGGATATCATTGGAACCGGCTCCTTGACCACATTGTGATGGTTACAGTTATGCCATGTGCCAATGCATTCTCTTATATATGCGAGTCGACCATAGGTCGCCTCGCATATATAAGAGAATGCATTGGCCTAAAAAAAATCTTTTTTTACCATTTTTTCTTACATTCTTTAACAATTTTAGAATTTTTAATGTGTTAAGCCAATGCATTCTCTTATATATGCGAGGCGACCTATGGTCGACTCGCATATATAAGAGAATGCATTGGCACAGGGCCCTTCTGTTGGGTAAAGGGTTAAGGGAATCTCGCATATATAAGAGAATTCACTGATCTTTAATGCTGCAGCAGCGCAGCTCCCGTCATGAAAGGATTAAATCCATATCCGATCCGAACTCACTTTTATCCTCTATGATTTGCGCTCCAGTTTTCACTGCAGCCACAACATTTCCTGTTGCTTCACTAACAGCTTTGGATGCCTTGGACACACTCGACATGCAGGTGCTGTTCCTGTCGGCCTTGACCCTCGATGAAACAACAAGCTGTGCTGTACTCGCAGCGATCTCCTGGCTACACACGATTAGTTCCTCAAGCTTTCCAGTTCCTGACAGATTCTTATCAGCAGATTCGCTGGAAGGGTATATGTGTAAGGTTAGAAAACATAATTATCATCTAATAAAAATAATAAGAAAATTTGAGAAGTTGGCATAACTCAGTCAGAAATTGTCAGACTTCGAACTTGACCGGGATCTTCTCATATGAAGACCATCAAGTTTCATTTAATTCTGTTGAAAATTATTCAAGTTATAATCTGGACAACATAAGGCCCTGCGAACTCGGAAATTCAGCAAATGAATTGAATCTCAAATCAATAGGGTGTGATGGGTGTCCAATATCGACATCGAATCCGAATCGAATTGGGACAAGCACTGGACAGAGAAAATCATAGCTGACCATCGGATATCCTTTTAATTATTGTTGAAACTATGTATCACTTAATACAACATGTGACATATGTGTCATCTGAGCACAGACCTTGACCACTAGAACATGAATAAATACTACTAATGATCCTCTACTTGTCTACTCTAGTAGTGTATACACATATGTATAATAGTGTTTATTAATTAATTTGATAGTCACCAATAACTATGATGGATTCTAAGGATTTTACAAGTATTGACATCCGCGAAAGTGTGACCGACTACGATTGGACGTAATCGCATAACTACAGTAGTACAAACTTTGAATTACATCATACACGGCACCGACGAGACCTCCAGAAGGGGAAAATGGTATATGCGTAACTGCTCTGTCAACTGAGCACCATAAATAACAAATTTATTTGTTTGTCCCAATAAACTGGATAGAATGAGCCAATTAAAAAATAAACAAATCGGAGAGCCGATTCAGTATCGATCCCCAATCTGGTCACCGATGTCGACACCAAATCAAATCTTCGAAGCTTCACCATTTGCATGTGCTAAGAAGGCTATCATAATCCCATTAGCCAATATCCATACAACTAACAATCTATATTTGTGATAGCTCCAAATTCAAAAAGACATACCATTCTCCCTGCCAAACTTGATTTTATGATATTCTGGTATCACATGGGCAGTAAAATATTTTTTTCTGCCCATATAGCATACAAAGCCATTAAAATAAAATATCTGTGTTCTCAGGCAATTAGATTTCAATCTTTTTCAAAGTGATGAGGGAGGCAGATATTTTTATACATTTATTTAATTTCAAACTAATTTTGTGAGGAGGCAGTTATTATGTCATATATATTTTATATAAAGACACTATATATTGTCAATATACCAATCACAACACATTTATCATTAATTTCAAACCCACAGATTTGTAATAAAAGGGGTGTGGATAAAAATATTACTTCTTAAGACATGGAAACTTCATCTGTATAATTTGATCACCAATGAGCTCCAACATCAAATTTGTTCAACAGGGTTGGTGCTTTAGGCCATACAGATGAATTGGTATATGAAACCAATGACTTGTTAAGATTATTTTAACCCTTTCATGATGGGAGCTGCGCTGTCACAACATTAAAGACCCTGTGCCATAGGTCGCCTCGCATATATAACAGAATGCATTGGCCTAACAATTGTTTATCATTTTTTATAATTTTTGATTACATTCTATAACAATTTTTATCATTTTGTTCTTATATTCTGTACAATTTTATCCTTTTTTTTTTATCATTTTTTCTTATATTCTTTAACAATTTTATAATTTTTATAATTTTTTCTTATATTCTTTAACAATTTATCAATTTTTTTAATCATTCTTTCTTACATACTTAATCAATTAAAAAAATATTTCTTGCATTCTTCAACAATTTTAATAATTTTTTATCAGTATTTCTTACATTCTTTAAATAACAATTTTTAATCATTTTTTTCTTACATTCTTTAACAATTATAAAAAAAATAATATAAAATTTGTTAGGCCAATGCATTCTCTTATATATGTGAGGCAACGTATGGTCGACTGGCATATATTAGAGAATGCATTGGCACAGGGTTTTTACAAAAATTCATGAAGCTTCTGTCATGAAAGGGTTAAAGAAATAAGGCATTGGTGCATTTTATGTTTGTCATCAAGACTTTTGTCACATGAAAAGGGATGAGCAGAATTTATATATTTACTTATTTATGGCAGGTCATAAGTATGCTTGAGGAGCAGGCAAGCCTTGAAATAGACTCAAATAGTGTGTCCGTCATTTGTAGAATGAGGTCCCCAGAGTGTGAATTTAGTGACGCTATCCCGCACAGTGGGCTAGCATCACCAAATCACCCTATGGGAACCTCATTCTGCTTAGGCCTCAACTGTTATGGGAGACCGAGGATTAGATTGAAGATCCCCAGTTGAAGGTGATGTTCACGAATTAGTCATCTCGATAATGCATTTTATTTTCTGCAAATTAGGTGATATGGAAACTGAACAGAAAGGAAAAAGTAACTAAAAAATTGTTAATTTGAGACTAGAGATACTTCCCAGAAGATGAGGCCTAAGCAGAATGAGGTCCCCAGAAGATGAACTTAGTGATGCTAGCCTGCTGTGTGAGAAAGCATCACTAAATTCACCCTTTGGGAACCTCATTCTGCAAATGACAGACACACTATTTCAAGGCTTGGGAGCAGGTTTCTTGGGGGACGAGGCTTGAAATGAACTATTTTGTTTATCTGACCTTATATAGATAACTAAACTTACACTAGAGCTGTGGCACCCCATCCTACAGCCTTAGCTGCCGATATGAGACCTTCCGTCCATCTGTGATGCTTTGTATAGAATTCTTTGGAGGATGCTGTGCCCTGTAGAAAGTGGAAAAAAATCCATCAAATTACATACCAGCAGGATTGATGCTGTCGGTGATGAAATTGGCCAATGGCCAGATGTTTTCGAAAATGGCATAGAAAATTATGTTTGGCTAAAGCATTACCTCCATAAAATTATCAGACCTCACTAAATTCTAACACTTGGTAATAGTTAATGAGTAGCTGCTTGCCCGCATATGTTTGGATAATAATTTACTAGAAGCCCATGCTTAGAGTAATGCCCTAAATAATTGACTCCTTAACCACAGCAGAATTATGGGTAATTTTTCAGGATTTAGTCGGAAATATGTCTTGTTGCCATTCATCGGAAAGTTCTCAGTGAGAGTTTTCCTATAAAATTAATGGCAACATTTCCGATGAATAGCAACAAGCCATATTTCCGATTACCCATAATTCTGCTGTGGTTAATGAGTCGATTATTTTGGGCATTACTGTACATAACAAAATAATGATGATTATGTGCTATTACGGCGTCCTGTAATAATCAATTGACAATACTTTACTGCTTTATGATACAATTACCAAATCAGTGCATATTTCAGCTGGTATTTTTTATAAATTATTGAGTTTTTGGGCATGATTTTTATTATCTTGCTTTGATTTTCATATTTTTTACTTATTATTAGTCTATTAGTTTTTTTTTTCGGTTTCTCAACGATCCTATGTTGTGGTTGTTCAATTTGGCCAAAGTTTCTGAAAAGTGGCCCAATAAAATCAGAAATGGCCAAAAAAAGTGGTACCCCAAAGATCCATGTGAAGTTTGGTGATGATCGGATGAGGGATGCGGCCTGTAGGGTAAGCAAAATGAAATTGTTGACAGATGGATGGACAGACACACAAAAGTAAAGTTGAGGTAGCTTGTTAGAGATTTCATTCAGGGGGGGGGGGGGGGGGGGGTGAATGTGTTTACCATGATAATTCTGGAATGCCCAAACAAAAAATTTTACATTGAAAAAGTCTACAGAATCCATTCATAAATCAACATCTCAAGCCTAAGTTAATAAAGTACATATCTTTCTAGGTTTTTAGGGATATGAGCCATGTATATACGACAATTATTAACATAATAAGAAAGTTGAAAAAAAACAAAGAGAAATGTCTCTTACCCTGCCTTGTTGAACAATTTCTTTCTGCAGATCTTTCGACTTTTCTACAAGCACTCTTATTGCCTGAAACAATAGGTATCCAATATTAAACACATATAAATACAATAAACGTTTTTAGTGGACATGTTAAGATTTATTCATTGGAAACTATATTCACTTCAGTGATATTGTGAAAATGCAAGAATAAAAATTTCTGGACCCAATGTCAGAAATTATTATAGACCAATACAATATACCTAAATCAAGTCTCAAACATCTTCTATGAAACAAATTATTATTATGTGGGGAGCAGAGGTTCAAGTTTTAAGAACTTGTCCTCCAACACCCCATTCCCTGTAATCATATTACGAAAATATAATATTGTTTAAATCAAAACAAATTGAAAAGTAATCTAGCCGATTACTGCCAAGTGATAACAGACTAATAAGAAACTGGCAACATTAACACTTTCTATACTAAATACTCATTGATGAGTAGTTATCCCTTAGGAAATGTTCAGATAACTCGTTTGTTGAACATATTATCTAACATTTCACTCCAATAAATTGTCCTCCTTCTGTACTTGTATACAAACCTTGAAATAGGGCGTCTGTCGTTTGCAGAATGAGGTTCCCAGAGGGTTAATTTAGTGATGCTACCCCCGCATAGTGGGCTAGCATCACCAAATTCACCCTCTGGGAACCTCATTCTGCTGAGGTGTAAGCAGAATGAGGTCCCCAGAGGGTGAATTTGGTGATGCTAGCCCGCTATGTGTAAGCAGAATGAGGTTCCAAGAGGGTGAATTTGGTGATGCTAGCCCACTATGCGGGGTAGCATCACTAAATTCACCCTCTGGGGACCTCATTCTGCAAATGACAGACACCCTATTTCAAGGCTTGCTTGTATAATCTGTCATCTGCTTATATTACCTGAACATCCATAGTCAAATTCATCAACATTTTTTTGCAACATGTAAAAATATTACGCTATTAAAATTCCTTCACAAGTCCCTCACAGCTGTCCAATATTCTCTCGTAATAACATACCTTCATAAGTCCCTTACAGCTGTCCAATATTCTCTCGTTAACTTCCAGGTCATCTCCTGTCGTTTCCTGTCGAGTTTTTTGTAGTAACTCCTGCAAGAGCATAACATCAAACAGACATAACAATCCATGACCAAAGATTAGAACAGGATTAGTAATTTTTTTTAAATTAATGTTAACCCTACTTGGAGTTGATTACATTGATGATTAGAAATACAGAGATAAACTCAATAAGAAATAGTGAAATTTTGACTAAAATAGGAATATTTGTTCATTGATGATAAAGCATGACCTATTATATCTTTAACCCTTTACCCAACAGAAGGGCCCTGTGCCAATGCATTCTCTTATATATGCGAGTCGACCATAGGTCGCCTCGCATATATAAGAGAATGCATTGGCTTAACACATTAAAAATTATAAAATTGTTAAAGAATGTAAGAAAAAATGGTAAAAAGTGTTAAAAAAAGTTTTTTTTTAGGCCAATGCATTCTCTTATATATGCGAGGCGACCTATGGTCGACTCGCATATATAAGAGAATGCATTGGCACAGGACATAACTGTAACTATCACAATGTGGTCAAGGAGCCGGTTCTAATGATATCCATATGTGTATGGTTCTATTGAGACAGACCGAAGATATTTTAGGCTGTTGAAGCTTTATTTGGCCGGTTTTGGCCGGTTTGTTGGGTAAAGGGTTAAACACAAGGTATGCTTGTCATAAATAAATTCATCAACCTCATGGCAAAATCAACCTCACAAATGAGATAATTGAGAAACTGAACTTGGTAACACTGTTTGAAATTATTCCTGAAATAAACCAGCCTACAGTAATTCCCTAAATAATCAATTCCTTAACCACAGCAGAATTATGGGTAATTTTTCAGGATTTAGTCGGAAATATGGCTTGTTGCCATTCATAGGAAAGCTCTCAACAGGTTTTTTTTTAATTAGACTATTGATCAATCAATCGAACATACCTCAAACCGAGAAGCTGCCAGTTCTATCGCGGATGTCGTTGACTCCATCTCGTTATCCACCATATCTCCCATCTCCTCCGGCTTGATGTCCTTTATCTTGGGAACCAGTTCATGAGCTAAGTCCTTCACACGCTCAATCTTCACTAATGCACTATCAATGGTATCAGGCACATTTTGGTCTGAAAACAAATAATAAACCTATTCAATTAAAGATAGCATAGTTCTTCCTGCTAATTTTTACAAAGGTACCAGGGTGAACAATTCTTGAGTTGTATAAATAAATCGGCAGTAGATTCTATCAACATGATAAATTTTTCTCTGTATTTCTTTTATACAATGAGCAATAATTATCAGTTCACTACTTCTTTAAATGGACATGGCTCATTTGACTTTCCAATTTCTCTGTACATAATTTGGAAGGAGGTATAAGATAAGTTGACAAATACACAAAATATTGATATACCGGCATCATATTCCCTGAGAAATATTTTCCAAGATCACAGTCATTTTCCAATTTTTCGCACAGAAGTGAAACAAACAGTCTTTATTTCTACCATATTCGGAATAGACTAACAAGGAATGCTCTTTTCTGTGCAAATGGCTGTATATGTTTGAACAAAAATTGATTCAACTTTTGTGAAGCTATCTGTCCTCAATTGTGGGGCTTGGAACTGGAATATGTTGTGCATATCCATGTACTAAATCAACATACCTTCAGCCAAGGAAGACATGACACATAAGCTGGAATCTCCGGCCTCCTTGCATGCATTTGATAGCTCTAAAATCAGAAGATACAGTAATGCTCTAAGCAATCGACTCCTTAACCACAGCAGAATTATGGGTAATTTTTCAGGATTTAGTTGGAAATATGACTTGTTGTTCATCACTGAGAGCTTTCCGATGAATGGCAACAAGCCATATTTCCGACTAAATCCTGAAAAATTACCCATAATTCTGCTGTGGTTAAGGAGTTGATTATTTAGGGCATTACTGTAGCATAAGGCAACATCAGAAATGTGATGGAAGTTTATGTTGATGGAGATTTATGCTGAATGAAGAATTATATTTGGCTTGTTCCTGCGGATTTCCATGTGAGGCAGAGACACATACCTATCATTGCTTCACATTAACAAAATTTTAAAGGGGCACAAAGTTTACTTATCTATTACAAACGTTAAGATTTATTTCAGAGTTCATTGCAAAATTAGACCACATTTTCCAAATTAAATGAAACAATTTTCCCATTTAATAAAAATCTTATCATACCCATATATTTGATGATAATAATGTTTTTTTCTCCAATGTAATTCTAAACTTTAAAATATTATTATTTTTCAATAAAAAATTGCTATCAGAATCGTTATATCTAAGTCAAGTTTTTGAAGAAAAAACAACTCAACTAAAAATATACAAGAACTTAAACAGAGGGTCAATGACATGTAATAAACTAACCTTCTCCAGCTTCGAGTTGAGCAGAGTGAGAAGTCGCTATGCCATGTATTACACAGTCACTAACATGATGAGAGAAATTGTTGATACATTTGATCATTTCTCCAACATCTGAAATAAATCAACATCATACCATATTTGAAACAGCTCTTATACCTAATACAATTCTAGCAGAGAAATTGTAATATACTATAACAAAGGATTTAAGGAGCCAAGCTTATCTTTTGTGTCATAAAAAACAAGATGTTACACATATTTTGTAATGTTTGATTGATTTTTGATTGTTTTATCCCAAAAATTGTACCTAATTGTAACTTATTAGCAATAAGTGACATTAGGGCCTTGCAAATTGGAAATTTTCCACTGAAATCAAATCGGCTAGCCGTCAGTGCTTTTTGTAGGTTTTCAAAGTCGGTCGCGAGTTTGTTCTTATAAAATGTTGAGAAATTTCAGTGTATGCATACGAATTGAAAGAAAATATATTCGCTTGTGTGATGTTGTAAAATTTGCATACATTCCTAATTTCGATTTATGCGCAAAAATAATAAAAGGTCGGTAGACCTCATGTCCGCCTCTAAGTGTCGGCTTGATACGACCATTGTTTGCGCATAAAAACCTGTCTTTAGTTCTAGTGAACCTACATACCAAATTTAATTTCATTCAGTACACATTTACTAAAGTTATCATCCGGAAACCTCAAATTGGCAAAAATTCTAAGTCAAAAAGGGACATAACTCTGGTGAAAATTGGCGGGAGGAACCCGAATTCGAACTTGACCTGTGTTTTGCTGGGAGAAAGACACATACCAACTTTGGTTCAGATCAAATAATCCAAACTGGAGTTATCGGTCGGAAACCAAAAATGTTAACAGACGGTCAAATTCTAAGTCGAAAAAGGGGCATAACTCTGGTGAAAATTGGCGGACGGAACCAGAATTCGAACTTGATCTGTCTTTTCTGCTAGTAAACCCACATACCAAATTTAATTTAATTTGGTTCACTCTAACTAAAGTTATCATCCGGAAACCTCGGACGGACGGATGCACGCACAGGCTGATTATAATAGTCCTCCGAACCCGTTGGGTCGGCGGACAATTAGGCAGTTGGAATTAATGATTAATCTTGATGTGAGTTGTTATCAAATGCAGATCGACAGATTCATGGCATGATCACGTGAACCTAGCTTGCAAAATATTTACATGTACACATTTTATGAAAATATACCAATACCCTTCCTAATGACAGATCATAAACGCTATTTGCTATTTTGGTCAGTTGGTCTCTTATCCACACTGAGCGACCTGGCCTCTGATAATTTAAAACAATACATGTCTGTTGTGACAAATATCACAGGTACATGACTTCTATTTCAACAATACCATGAGAAAAATTCTCAACAATGTGTCCATGATTGGGAAAATTGGATATTCAAAAATATTTGAATTGGGAGTCCGATTCAGTGTCGGCACCTAATCACATTGGCGATATCAACATCAAATCAAATTTTGAATATTCTCTAGGCTCTCAGCACAATGTATTCGCATAAAGAATAGCTTGTAGTTATAATGTGTCAACATGAACACCACTCTTGTACAGCCTTGAAATTTACAATGGTATTATCTCAATAAAAACCTGTTAGATACATGTATATAAATACCTGCTTTGTCCGCTGAGTATTTACAATGGTTTTCTTTCAACTGTTTCAACCATGAAACAGTTGGTTCTATTCTCATTAGCAGAAACTCTGAAATAATAAATAAGCAAAAGTAAAGTCGACGGCTCAAATCAAGCCTCATACATATATATTAGGGGCCTGCGAATCTTAAATTTTGGTTCAAATTGAATCTCGAATTTAATATTCAAAAACATTTGAATCGATTCGAATCTTGAATCCCCAAAATCCAAATATTGAAATCATCAATATTTACCTCTAAATTTCCCACAAAAGAAACGAGGAACTTGTAAATACAAAACCGTATTACTCTATCTTTAAGATATAGAGTTATTCCCCTCCATTGAAAATAATAAACTCTGCACTACAAAACAAATGAAACTTAAGCACAAAAACACGTCGGTAACTCAAGAAAAACAACATGTTGACAGTTTATTATACCAGAAAAGTTGATAATACAATGTCTTGAAGTTTCCTCTTTCAAATGGTATATAATATTGCATATATATTATATATGTGATCTGAGTGTTTGAAAATTAAGTGGGCCTTTAAGTTCCCAGATGGTGAAGATTGTGATCTGCACCCATTGGGCACCTTCATTATGCATTGTGTTGTCTGCCAATTTGGGGATATAGAGAAGCTAAACTAAAAAAGAAAAAGAAACATGCTAAAGTTACTAAAGAAACTAAAAAACTTGCTAATTTGATAATAAAGATACTTTCCAGAGAAGATGAGGCCCAAGCAGGATGAGGTCCCTAGAGGGTGAATTTAGTGCTGCTAACCCAATGTGCTGGGTATTGTCACTAAATTCACCCTCTGGGGACCTTATTCTGCAAGTGACCAGCACCATATTTTAAGGCCTGACTATCAGTCTTACCTGCTGTACATCTATCTCCCGTGTGAGCAGGATTCTGGAACTGTTCCAAAGCATCCTCAATAATCACTTTGCCTTCTCGTATGCTGTTTTCTGCAAAAAGTATTTTCATATGATTATCTCAAAATAGCAAATAAAGACATCCTATTTTCATATTGTTTGCTTATTTCAGTAAATCAAAACTGATAAGTGAGTACACAGACACTTTGCCCATTGAAAGAATGTAGCATTCAACTAAAATTGATGAAAATACCAACCACACTGATTGTGTCAATTCAACAAATACAACATCTGATATACGCACAAATGTACAGGTAGGGAATAATCCTTTTTTTTGGGGGGATGAATTTTCAACGAAAATGTCAATTTACAATGATTCTGTCAACGAGAGTTATTACTCATAAGAATTCTAGAAAGTAGTAAATGGATCATTTTATTGAATAACATTCAAGCAATTATAAAATCTGTGCCTTCCAATGCTTTTCACCGATTACATCAGCCCTCTTAATTCAGATTGTTTGGCTTCAGCAATCCTCTACAGCAACCCTTTGCCGTAGCCCAGTTTGCTTCAGCAAATTGATTCGGTATTGTTGATTGCCAGAGCCAATTATGAGGGCTGTTACATATCTAACAGAAACCTACCTAAATGTCTAATTATGAATAAATTATAGATTGAGTTTTTAACTTTTCTCGTGAAGCCATCTTCAGATGATGCGGGAGATGCCTGAGTATTTTTATTTTATTTTTGTAATTTATTTGGCCTTACCTAGAAGTTTGCGGTGAAGATCTGTGATTTGTTGTTTTAAAGTTTGTTCCTTTAATGTCATGTCATTGTTTGTTTCTTGTAACCTCTGTAGAAGCTTGGAGTTCTCAGATGTCATGGTGTCCTCCAGCGACTGCTTCTCCTCATTACTGGCTGTCAGCCTATCATTCAGATCTTTAATTTTCTGCGACAGATCTTCTTCTTGTTTGCTTGTCTCTGTCTGTAACTTTGTTAGTTCATCCTGAAGCAAACAGTGCATTGCAAAACAATGTTTGAAAATATTATCAGGCCCAAAATAAACTTTTGCCAAAAGGAATTTGCCAAATTATGTTTGAATTTTCCAAATGATAATGACGGCTGAATTGATGAAGTTTGAATGTTTCCCTTGATTAGAGTACCCAGGATCTCGAACAAGCCTTGAAATAGTGTGCCTGTCATTTGCAGAATGAGGTCCCCAGAGGGAATTTAGTGATGCTATCCCACACAGCGGGCTAGCATCACCAAATTCACCCTATGGGGACCTCATTCTGCTTAGGCCTTAGCAGAATGAGGTTCCCAGATGGTGAATTTGGTGATGCTAGCCCACTGTGCGGGATAGCATCACTAAATTCACCCTCTGGGAACCTCATTCTGCAAATGACAGGCTCGCTATTTCAAGACTTGATCTCGAAAGATTGATTTGGATACCAAGGCTCTCCAAAATCTCAATAGATGTGAAGTCATAATATTAAGTAGATATGTGTAGACTGCTTCGATTCAATAATAAATTGATGTTTCTAACGCACATGTGCCCATTTTGACTGAGTGAAAAATGGTATACATTCCGAAATCACCGCTAACTTTTTAATCACATGTCTCTTTGATAGAGGTTGATTTCCAATTGGGCCAGACTTGAAGATCATGGGTACTCCAATCAACTTTTCAGAGATCCCGGGTACTCCAAATAACGTTTGAGAAATCCCGGGTATTCCAATCAATGTTTCAGAGATCCTGGGTACTCTAATCAACGTTTCAGAGATCCCGGTTACTCCAATCAATGTTTCAGAGATCCCAGGTACTCCGATCAATGTTTCAGATATCCTGGGTTTTCCAATCAACGTTTCAGAGATCCCGGGTACTCCAATCAATGTTTCAGAGATCCTGGGTACTCTAATCGACGTTTCGGAGATCCTGGGTGCTCTAATCGATGTTTCGGAGATCCTGGGTACTCTAATCGACGTTTCAGATATCCCGGGTACTCTAATCGATGTTTCAGAGATCCCGGGTAGTCTAATCAATGTTTCAGAGATCCTGATCATACTAATCAACGTTTCAGAGATCCTGGGTACTCTAATCAATGTTTCAGAAATCAGTATGAATCTGAGTGTATGTTTACACAGACTAAGAAAGGGTTATTATAGACATGGAACTCACCGACACATCTGCCAGCTGACTTCCCAGATCTTGTTCCATTTTGTTCCTCTCTTGTTCAAGTCCGTCATAATTTGTCTGAAGTACTGTAATCTCGGATTGGGTGTTATCTAGATCCTTCTCCAAAGTAGACTTACTATCCTCCAAATTTTGAAGTTGAGATTCTAAATTCTAATTTGAAAATAGAATGAATTACAAAAAAATATTTTACAAAAGAATTAACACAATTACTTTCATCAGGATAATTCACCCTCTGGGGACCTCATTCTGCAAATGACAGACACCCTATTTCAAGGCTTGTTCAACATGTTCACTGTTTATACGACCGAATTAGTTAATACAATGTTTTGGAGCTTCCTCTTTCAAATAATATATAATATGGAATATGTTCTATATAATGTGATCTGGTGATTTGAAAATTAAGTGAACCTTTAACTTTTCCTCACCTTATAATACACCAATAATGGCATGGCTTTCATGAAATGAATGCTAGTGAGTGTCCAGTAGCTTAACTTTCTTGAGGAATTGAAAAATGGCTTGCACAAACTTTTCCTAAATGAAAATATTGTTTGCAACATGTGAATTACTTTTGCATTTGGCAATTTATAAAACGGCAGGACGAACCCCGATTAAAAGGTTATACTTTGAATGGCTTCGATTTTGTTAGCCTCAATTTTTGTGGTTTCTTATAAAAAGGCTGATTCATGGGGGCATGAATTTGTGGATCAGATATCCTCATCAACAGGTACTACAATAGCAAGGGTAATGACAACTTTGGAGTAGATATTATTGAGAACTCAGACCCCAAGGCATTCTGGCGCCGAAGGGCCATCATGCAATCAGTGCACTAAGAGTTATCGGCTTCATTTCACATGCTGGTGAGGTAGTTATTTATTGTAACCTTAGTATGGTGCAACCATTGGCCTTTATTAAGAGACCAATTCATTGAGCATTGTTTATACAGACTAATATAGAAGGGATCAGATGATGTTATATATTAACAATTATGAATACATTGTAGGCCAATGACAAATTAAATTAATTACATTTCATCTTGTCTTCCGTGTTTTTTGTCAACCCATTGCCGAAAACAGAATTTATGCCCGATCTTTGTTTCCATCTCATATATTGAAATTTACTTTACCAACTCTCTGTCTATAATTTCATTGGATGTTGATTTCGAGGTTGGGTCAAACCACTATATCAACAAATAGACCCCCACAAATTAGAAGGATTTTACAGTATTAGCGCAGCTGTTTCCGAGGTGAATACATTGATGGTGAAAAAGGAAAACAACAGAGCATATAGTTTTTCCAATTGGACAATCTGGTCTATGGCCATGGTAATTATCACCAGTTTTAAATTGAAATTAATTATAAACAGTACAATAATTTCAGTACACAGATAAATGATACAACAGTTCTCTTAAATAAAAATAACCTATTAACGGGTATAGAAAATGAGAGAGGCTAAAGATAGCTACTGTCACTAGAAATGTACCCAGATGTGAAAATGTGATTGCTGCATCCTTGAAAATGATACCAAGTAAATGTAGTGCCTATAAAAAGGTTATGCCTGTAATAATCATGATCAATACCCAACAACACAACTAAGCTTGAGCCCTGTGCGAAAGTTTTAAGATTATTGTTCAGCTAGCATTGGTCAATTTGTTTCACCACTGATATCGAATATTAGTCTTGATGCTAGAAATTCAAGTTACGGGATCAAAACTTTCCTAATAAAAAGAGAATGCCAATTCGATAAATTTCATTGGCAGAAAAAGTAATTAGTCTAAAAGTGCAACACCAAACGCGGCATATTTACCCATACTCTCAGTTTAGATAGTCGGCAATGATAAATTATTGAATGAAAGAAAAATGTTGCTATTTTTTTAGTTCAAGAAGTTCCATCACTCTGGGTGAAAATCAACAGTAGAAACCCATTGTGTGGGGTATCCTTTCCCTAACATTGGTCTATCGCTATACCAAAAGACAAATCCAACTGTTGGTACTTGAGCAGCAATGCTAAATGTGTTGCACAGATGGAAAATCTTGCTATTTTTCATATCCCACAAGGGCAATAACTCTGACAAAAATCTATGGACGAAACCAACGGTATTTCACTGATACTGGAGTTGCAATGCAAGATATATGTATAGAGTCAGAATTCAATGTTTACAATACCAACAAGGGCCTAACTCCATCATAGTGAATGGACAAACTCCATAGTGTATTGGTATTCTTTCCCCAAAGGTGGGCTATCATCATAGAAGAGGACAACCATAATTGTTAATTTATTTACACATGAGTTACAAGGTGAAATGTTCATACGGACAGACAGAGCTCTGGACTATATGCCCTGAACATCATGTGGGGGATGGTGGGCATAATAATTGTTTCACCAAGTCATTTCTTAATATTCCGTTATATTTACCTGAGCACGGTTCCATCCCTCAACACATTTATCCAGACCGGAAGCCTATGAATGATAACAGAACTTTCAGATGATCCGATTCATTTATTCTTCATGCTTGGAAATCCATGCATTGTCTTACTAAACAATATCAAACTCATCCATGCATTGACTGAGTTACTTGTGACAGAACAGGTCACCGTTAGATATTATTGTTCTCAGGCATCAGCAATTTTATAGCCTCGTTTACAAACCCATCGTACTACTTTTTTCTCAATATTGTATAAAAAAAAAACTTATTATTTGATTGGTTTATGTTTATTTTGATTAAAATATGAAGCATGTGGTCACAGAGGTGAAGAAAAAAGTTGGCAGAGTCTCTTTGTTTGCTTTCACCTTTTTTTCTATTCTTTTATATTCAGTTTTATGGAAAGAAAGACTTCATTTTATTTTTATAAAAATCTTGTGAAATTTATTGACAGTTCCAATTATTTGTCAATATATGTGGTGGTGATGCATAACTTTATTTAGATTCCCCCCCCCCCCCCCCATATGCATCTACTTTTTTTTCAAACCCAAATGTTCGTAAACCAGGCTATTTTATTGTTGTTGCCTCCCACATATATAAAAGGTTTATCTTTTGTTAACAAACTCAAACCACATTCCAGTAAACAAATGTTTTATATATCTGATTTGCGAGACATCTCATAATACCAAAAGATGTTCACAATTTTCTTATTAGAGGTGCCGAAGGACTGCAAATATATTAAAATTTTATAGACCATCTTTTCAAATATACACATTATAGAGTCTTCCTTAACCGTTTCTATACTAAATGGACTCTCCCAATTTATCAAGTTCTTGCATCATGCATCCAATGCGCAATGTACAGTAATGCCCTAAATAATCGACTCCTTAACCACAGCAGAATTATGGGTAATTTTTCAGGCTTTAGTCGGAAATATGAGAGCTTTCCAATGAATGGCGACAAGCCATATTTCCGACTAATCCTGAAAAATTACAATAATTCTGATGTGGTTAGGGAGTCGATTATTTAGGGCATTACTGTATATATCACAGAAATCAAGGCTATTTTGCATAAATTTTGCATCATTTTTCAACACCTGAACACCCCTTCAAATGATAACAGATCATTCCAATGTACAATCTGATAACTGAATGGGAGAATCTATTCAGAATAAAAAGTGTTAACATGGTTTGAGCTTGTGACATGAGATAAACCTTCTGAATCCACATTAATATTTACTGACCATATTACTTTTTTCCAGATCAGACTTCTGTGCCGTTACTTGAGCAAGACTGTTAGTAACCTCGTTGGCACTCTTCTGTAAGCTTTCCTGTATGGCTTGTCTGTCATTTTCTAATCGAACAACATTATGCTCGCTTTCCTAAAATCATGCAGAAACAACATATGCATGCACTAATATTAAACTCAACATGCATTTGTTAAAAACACACTGTTTATAGCTATATATAAACTTAAATGTAACATTTAATAATTAAATGTAGTATAACCATGTTTTTTATTAATAATATTATCCTGTGACTTTCTCACATTCTTATTGGCTGCATACTGCTATATTATTTTCTGATAGTATCCTAGTAGGATTCCTACTAACCTACTATTAATTTTTTATTTATAGTAACATACTAATTCAGATTGACACCTGGAAACATGGCCAATCTCAAACTATACCTTGTATGTTGCTTGTTGCAATATCGGCATATGATTAGACTTATTGATTAATTTTATCCAATGTATTTAAAGGTACTCAGGTAAGCATAAATTGGAAATAGCATCGCAATTACGCATCGCAAATTGCGATGAAAATCCAGTTAAATCAAGCCCTATGATCTAATAAATATTAGAGGTATTTTCAATATCCAACAAACTATAATTTCACAATATTAAGTCATTAAGTATAAAAGTATACATATGCACATACTGGACATATGTTGGTACAATCACTTTCTTGAATATCACAGACATTAGACCAAATAAATAAGAAAATAATTAAGAACAAATATTCTGTTATCAAGCAAAATGGCACAAAATTAGAAGAAATTAACATACATGCAGAAACTGAAGAAATAATATCATCACCAGTTAAAAAATACATAAGATATTACTGAAATTCAATCATACTGTTAACGGAAATCAAGATTAGGGAATTTGACAACCACTGCATATTGTAGTAACGATCACTTTGATTTTTGCCTTTTAATTAAAATCAATTTATGCTTTGATTTTTATATTCAGAACAATTAATAGACAGCAAATAGTCAATTTGTACAATCAAACAAACGCTAATTGAGGGAAATATTTTTTGCTCTTGAAGCTTTAATGGTATTACAGTATTAAAGATGCCCTGTCCAGGGTTCACGCTGTCATAGGCCAAATTGGCCAATGGCCAATTTTGTTTTTAAAAATGCCAAAAAAATATTCATTTGGCCAAAGTGTTTTTTACCCCAAAATCGAAAATCTAATTAAAAAATCCAAATTGATTTTGTAACGGGAGCGACATATGAATCAAATTTATAATATGATCATCATCTGCTAATTTATTAGGTAATACTGCTTAATGGGTAACAAAAAGCACTCATGGCAGTGCAATATCAAACAATGTAATAATCCAGTAATGAGGAACAATGGTGGGATTAAAGAAGTCCAGACACGTTATTTGAAGGTACGGACATAATTATATAGAATGTTAGATGTTACATAAAACCAAAATATTCATTAATTGTGAGACCTAAAAAAGAGGATATAATTTGGCCAAAGTTTTTTTAATTTGGCCCAAAAAACTCAGAATTCTTTTGGCCAGAAGATTTTTCGGACAGCGTAAACACTGGCTATGTCTGATTTAACACCACTAAATAACAAGAGAATCAATTCCAATCATCAAGCCACCACGAAACGTGAACTTGCATGACCCCCAAAACTCTTTTTGTGGCATGTGCACATGTTGGTATATATTTTCGGAAGAATTTTTGCTAGGCTGGCAACAATTTGAGGTGTAGAAAATAGATATAATTCAATAATCTAAATTTAATGCACCCAGGGCCGATAAGGATCGAGGTGATTTATGTGATTGTCCGATCTATTTCATCCGTCAGACATTCCGGGTTTCGGTATGATCCGTTCCATATCAGCTGAACATAAAATCCGCATATTTCCATCGACATGAATTCCTAAGTCATTCGCAAATTCTAAGTGTCGCGATCTCTCCCTCCCCCTTGGAGCTCCATGCCCCGCCTTGTTCGGCATTGCGGTGTGGCGTGCCCTCTTCTTTGTTGTACTATGCCATGTTTTGTGCCTATGTCCTTGATTGTTTGCCTCTCGCTGCTGCTGTTCTTTGTATTTCAGATGCTGCATCATCAGTGCCATTGGTCCAGCTTTTGTGCATCCTGCAGTGGTAACGGTTGTGTTACCCACCGTTCGGTCTCTGGTAGGCTTATTCCATTCATGCTCCTTGCCAGAGCATGTTCTCACCAGGCCGGTGCTTAGCCACAGGGAGTTGGGCTGTCCAGTGGTCTTTCCTGCCCGTACCCGTATCGCGCTCGTTGGGCCTCTTCCTGTTGGCCGTGTGTGCTTACTGCTTAGTGGCGCCTCACAGAACCTCTTAGGCGTTTGCTCCGAATCGTATCTCGTCGGGATATTCTCATAATGCCCTGCGCTGTACAGCAGCGTTTCTCTGCATCGGTTTCTCGTCAGAGCTGAGGCTCTGTTATAAATTTGTTAAGTTGTGATTGGGCTATCTGCAGGACAAACTTGTAAATAATCAACGTGCATTAAAGCCGAGATCATACCCCACTCATGTGTTGTCGCTTAAATATCCCATGCGGTCAGAGAGTGCTCTCTGTAGTGCCTAGACAATTGATGCAGTAGTGGCAGGGCTGTCACTGGTTGGGGGTGGGGTCTCTTGGATCAGATTAGTCACATAATAACTCTGAGCTATGGAGGGTTGGTTCTTCGACTCAAACCAAATATCTGTCACCTCCAAAACTGAAGAAATAGTAATTTAGGTGTGTTAAATCAGACAGGGCATCAATAAATCTGAACTTGTTATTTAATTCATCATTTGATGTTTCCAGGCGACATAATACCTGTATGATATTGTCTTTCTCTTGAGACAATTTTTTCTCTGATGTCAGCTGCTTATTTATTTCTCCATGCTGTAAAAGAAATATTGTGCACATTAACACATAAAGCCCGCTGTGTGGGATAGAATCACTAAATTTACCCTCTGGGTACCTAATTCTGTAAATGACAGACACACTATTTGCAGTGTTGTATACAAGATAACCCTAACAAATAATCATTATAGTAATCTGGTCCACTGCCTGGAAGTACAATAAAGTAGTTCTAAGAATGCGATCAGCTTTTGTTAACTCAATTTCCATCAAGACTATTATGGTGGAACTTCTTACTCTTACTCTAGCCTAGGCATTTTTTAGATTAGGCAAATTCTTGCTAATTAACAGGGTTTTATTATTTGAGGAATCACACAGATCAAGACTGATTAACACTGCCTATGAGAATCCCATCAGAAGCCATTAGTGAAAACTTACAGTTCTCAGTAATGAAACATGCTCATCTCGTAATTTTTGGTACACATCTTTCATCTTCTTGAATTTATCTTCATGGGCCTTTGCTTGTTCTGGAAAGAAATAAACATATTAAAAATAGGTTGCATACTACGACATTAAATAAGTTCACAGGGCCGAAAATATTTTGGCCAATTTTTTGGCCAATTATGATTTTTTTGGGCCAAATTAAAAAAACTTCGGCCCTATTGAATCCTCATTTTCTGCTCTCACAATTAATGAATATTTTCGTTTTATTTAACATCTAACATTCAATATAATTATGTCCATACCTACCAATACCGTGTCTATACTGCTTTAATCCCACCATTGTTACTTGACAGTTTACCACTACCCATATCTACCATTCAGCCTTATGACAGACAAAGGATTCATTAGTGTTAATCCTCATTACTATTTTATCGCATTTAGTGTTTGATAGTGCACTGCGACGAGTGCCTTTTTTCACCCATTAAGCGGTATCATATAATCAATTAGCAGATGATCATACTATAAATTTGATTCTTATGTCGCTCCCGTTACAAAATCAATTTTGGTTTTTGAATTAGATTTCCGTATTTTGGGTAAAAAAAAAAACACTTTGGGCAAACATTTTACCAAAAGAAATTTTATTTGACCATTTTCGAAAAAAGATTGGCCAATTTGGCCTACGACAGCCTGAACCCTGGTTGAGTGGTGTCCATCTGTCCCTATGCTTTCACAGTAGATTCACTTGTGAGATTAATTTTGGGATATTGGGTGTTGTTTATATACTTGTGAGTTGAGTTAGTCACTTGTGAGGCACAGCTAAAAAAAATATAACTTACGCTCTACTGTCATTAACTTGGATGCAGCTTCTTCGCTCTCTTTAGCTGCTATTATTTCTGTTTTCAAGTCATCATTCTCCTGAGAATAGAGTGGAATATTAATGGAAAAAATGTTCTAACTGTTTGAGATATATGTGATATAATTGTCAAAGACATCATCTTCAAAAGGAATACTCTAACAGAATGTAAAATGACAGCATAATTTTATTGTCTTAATCGCAAGAGATCTCTAATATGTTTTGTGTAGTTTCCATCATTAATGAGGCGCCCCCATTCCTGAATTTTTGAAAAATCCAATTTCTAACTATCAATTTGAAAGAAACAAGACAGTCAATGACTGTGGGGTCGCTCACCAGACTGCAAAGACTGATAAGACTGGGACTCTGGAGACCAAAACAGTGAGCACTTTTCATAATCACTTTAAAAGAAGTAGATTTAAACAGGATATGTGGCTAGAGAGACTTCAAGTATGTAGCTTGGTAAAAAACCACCTTGAAATTGCCAACTGTACACTACTGATCACCCCCCTCCTCCAGCTCAACAAGTCCCCTCCCGACCGGGATCCAGACTCCCAAGTCTTAGGTTGGAATTTCACAACCGACACCTCAAACTTTCTCAATTGTTGGAAATTTCCAATCTCACAAGCGCCTTTTTCTAAAACCATTTAAACATGTTTGAAGCCCAATTATCCATGGACCCAAAACACAATACATGTATGTCAGACCAATCAGTCAGGTGGTTCCAAGGTAGATGTTTTAATGAATTTGGTATTTCTATGATTTTATTGGACACAAAAGTGTTAACTCCCCATAGACTGCCATTTCTTGACAGGTTGACCTCATTTTAACAAATCTGTATCTCAGTCAATAAAGGATCTTCCTGATTCCTCCATACTATATGAAAGCTAAATAGTCCAAAATCCCTTGAGAAGACATTTTAAGAATTACTATAGAGACATATAGTTATGTCCCTGGTCCCACCCTTTTAACCTGGTGACCCCATCTGAATAAATTTGAATCCAAGACACCAAAGAACCCTTCATACATATCATAAATATCAGTCAAATAGACCTGATGGTCCTTGTGAAGGAAGCATATTAAGAGGGGAAACTGTCCTTCGCTTGGCCCCTATTTGACCAGGTGACCCCATTAAAAAAATCTGAATTGCAGTCAAGGAAGAACATTCCATTCTATATAAGCCAACTAGTTCTTGCAAAACATATTTTAAGAATTACTATGTAGTGAAATAGTTAAGTCTCTTGCTCTGCCCTTATTTGACTTTGTGATCCCATTTTCACAAATCTGATAAGGATAAAAATTAAGTTCCCCAGTTGAAGTTGGTGATATTCACCCATTGGGCACCTCATTTATGAATTTTATCTTCTGCAAATTAGGGGATATAGAAACTTCCTAGAAGGGAAATTTAACTAACAACAATGTAAATTTGATACTATAGATACTTCCCAGAAGATGAGGCCTAAGCAGAATGAGGTCCCCAAATGGTGAATTTGGTGATGCTAGCCTTGAATCAAGCTTTGAAATAGTCTGTCTGTTATTTGCAGAATGAGGTACCCAGAGGGTGAATTTAGTGAGGCTATCCTGCACAGCGGGCTAGTATCACTAAATTCACCCTCTGGGGACCTCATTCTGATAAGGCCCTCAACTGCTATGGAAGACCTAGAATAAGATTGAAGTTCCCCAGTTGAAATTGGTGATGTTCACCCATTGGGCACCTCAATCATGAATTTTATCTTCTGCAAATTAAGGGATACAGAAACTTCCTAGAAGGGAAATTTAACTAACAACAATGTAAATTTGATACTATAGATACTTCCCAGAAGATGAGGCCTAAGCAGAATGAGATCTTGAGACTCTAGATACTTCCCAGAAGATGAGGCCTAAGCGGAATAAGGTTCTCAGAGGGTGTATTTGGTTATGCTAGCCTGCTGTGTAGGATAGCGTCACTAAATTCACCCTCTGGGAACCTCATTCTGGCTCTGCCAGGCACTCTTTGAGAAAATGAAATTAATCTGATTTTAATGACCACTGAGTGATAATATAAACAAGGGTGCTTCATTGATAACACCATTAATCTCATTTAAATTATGGATGACATGAATACACTCCCTGGGGACTCTGTCTAAGGCTGCAGAATCTTTATCTCTCTATCTGCCTTGCCATGTCTATCAGTTCATAGGAGAGTTGCCTTGTAATGGGAATTTAAATAAATATACTTTATTTACCTGTGAGTTAGGATATGAGATAGGGTGGAATGTTGTTGGTTGGGGGTGGGGTTCTGGGTCATGTGGGGGGGGGGGGGGTGATATTTTTTGTTTGTATGTTAAATTGATCAAGGAGTTCCTGAATTTTTTATTATTTTTTGGGGAATTATGGCCCTGGCTCCACCACTATTTGACCCAGTGACCCCATTTGAACAAATCTGAACCCCAGTCATTCAATGACCCCACATACCAAATATAAACTAAATCGGCTTAATGGTTATTGACAAGAAGTCGTTATAAGAATTACCAAGGAGGAATATAGTTATGGCCCTGGTTTCGCAACTGTTTGACACAGTGACCTCATTTGAACAAATATTAATGACAGTCACCTAGGGAACATCCACCCCAAATATGATCAAAATGCAAAAATGTAATTTTTTGGTTTTTAGAGTTATGTCCCTGGCTCTGCCCCTAATTGACCCAGTGACCCAATTTGAACAAATCTGATTCCCAGTCACCCAAGGTCCCTCAGTACCAAATATAAGCTAATTCGGCCCAATATTTTTGTGGAAGAAGTCATTGTAAGAATTACTATGAGTTATGGCCCTGGTTTCTCAACTAATTGACCGGGTGACCTCATTTGAACAAATCTGAACACCAGTCAACCAAGGACCCTCCATACCAAATATTAGCTAAATCGGCACAATGGTTATGGACAAGAAGTTGTTGTAAGAATTACTGTGGAGGAATAGAATTAAGGCCCTGGTTTCGCAACTATTTGACCCAGTGACCTCATTTGAACAAATCTGAATGAGAGTCACCTAGGGAACATCCACACCAAATATGAACCAATTTGGTATGATGGTTTCAGAGGAGAAGATGTTTTTAAAAAAAGTTGACGGACGGACAGACAGACGGACGGACAGACAGACAGACAGACAGACGGACGGACGGACGACGGACGAGGAGTGATGACTATAGCTCCACCGGAGACTTCGTCTCAGGTGAGCTAAAAATCATTATCCTTCATAACCAATGTATGTTAAAGTATTACAACAACACATATTTACCCTCACAATATGAGAGATATGTTTGAATTATATAAAAAAGTTGTTAAAAAAAAACAGTTTGTCATGTAGGTCTCTGGAGAGTTTGACAGGAAGTATTTGCAAAAAAACACTGCACTATCTATCTTATTAAACCAACTCGGTCTACTATCTGAAATCATGGCTGTCTGCGAGAAAATAAATCAGAAAGTCTCATTTTTTTGTAGTTTTTGGTAGCCATTTGCAGAACTATTGTTTTGGAGGAAAAGTCACCATAAAACAACATAATGTCTGAAAAGATCAATCAGTACTAAGTGTTTATGTCTGTCAGATTATTGCAAAAGTGGTTGAATAATAATTATGTTGTTTTATGTTGTTTTGGTCCTTCACATGACAAATAGTTCTGTAAGTGGCCACCAAAAAACTAAAATATGCAATGAAAAATATTATATTTATTTTCTCGCAGACATTAATGATTTTAGATATTAGACCGAGTGTAGACCCTACTAAACATAGTTGGGATAATAAGCTAGATAATGCAGTGGTATTTCTGCACTTTTTTTTACATAATTCAAATATATCTCTCATGGTGAAGGTAAACATGTGTTGTTATAATTCTATAGCATACCTTGGTTATGAAGGATAATGATTTTTGGCTTCAAATTGATCAGATGAAATATGTTTCATTGATATCATGCAGGGCATAAATTGTTTGACAAAGAGAAAAAAAAGGTCGCCTATGATCAGAAATGGCAAAACACAATTGGACTGCAGCCCATTATATCTGTATCAAGCATTCATTTTCCTATTCATACACATCCAACACACAATAGTAGACAGGGAATAGCAGACTAAAAGTTATGATTTCAGTGACAATATGACTGAGACAATATGTTCAACAAATTACAACTTATTATCTGAACATTTCCCACCAATGAATAGGAATCCTTCTGCTCTTGTATGATCTTTTCACATCTCTGTTGTCTGCTCATTGTTTCTGAACAAATGAATAATAGACTATTCCAAAGTATAGAGTTATAACTGGGTGGGAGAATCCATTCAGTAAAGAAAGTGTTAAAATAGATCAAATACAGCAAAAGGCAACAACAACCACAACATTATTCAATTGAAAATACATTGAACACCTGAATAGAAAGTGACAAAGTAGTATCTTCTAACTAGGGCCCTGCGAATCGGGTGTTTTCATTTCGAATCAAATCTCGAATCAGGCAAATGATTCGAAATTGAATCGAATCTCAAATCGAATCATCGTTACTGAGCCAATCGAGTTCAAATACATAGAAATACATAGACAAGTGTACCATGTGATGCCTGATTCATTTCATTGAATAGGGCAGTATTTTTCACTACACTTACGATGATTGTGGTGTCCGTCGCTTGAACTGACAGACTTTCAGGACAATGTTTACAAAAATACTCAGGACTTAGGATTCAGACTCGCATTTACGCAAATCAAAGATCTAAAATTTAGCGTGTTATGGAATTCCCAACGACAATAGCAAACAGCCTTATATGGCAATTTTGTTGTTCACTTAAGTCATTCTTACAGATTGGGTCAATTAATTAGTTGGCAATAACATTACATGTCGAGCCATCAGACATAACGGTAAGTACATACATACATACGTTTAAGACGTTTACTCTTACTGGTAAGAGCATTGTGGTCTGTAGAAAGCACGGAAATGCATGTGTCACCAAAGATTCGACAAAATCAGAATCAAGGTACCCGATTTCGAATCGAATCGAATCAGACAAACGATTTTGTATCGCATCGAATCGAGTCGATTCGTAGGGCCCTACTTCTAACCTTGAGTGATTTGTCAGCTGATAACCGGAGTTCGGATAATATCTTCTCCAATCTCGAAATCTCATCTCTCTGAGAAGCGATCAGTCTTTGGTCCTAAAATAAGAGATCACCAGTGAAGTATGAAATTTGATTACAAGAACTGATGTGATCAACAGATATTGTCTACCTACTTCTTAAGAGCACACATATATAGTTGCATTCCACTTTAAAAGAACCCTATCAGAAAGCTGTAACCTACACATGTTGTAAACATGGCGGATGCAGGAGAACATTGAGTATTTAAATTTTAAAAATATTTATATATAAAAGAGTACAAATGTCTGTCTGCGTCCATCTGTCTATCTGTTTGCAATTTTTCTTCCATACCACTGGACCGAATTCAACCATATTTGATGTGGTGACTCGGGGTTACACGACGGATGCTATATGGCAAAAACATATTATTTGATTTAAAAACAAAATTGTTTTTTAAAATTAAAATGTTTAAAAGATCAAAATGTGCGCACAAAGGGCCCACTGAATAAAGGCTCCCAAAAGGGAACATGTCTCAGCCAGTATTTATTTAGTTGACATATGACACTTTGCATTTCAACTAAAAAAATATTTTTTTAGGAATCTCAAAATTATGAATAAGTTTTTTGGGAAGAAAATTATTGAATGCATCGATTTTGCACTGGAAACAGTTAGCTTTTTTTGGATAATTTTCAGTGCAATCTTAATGCAAAAACAACTGGAGGAGGTATATAGAGTCTGCATAAACATATTTAACTGATTTATGACCCGTTTTGATTCCTAGAGCCAGACAGGAATGAGACAATAACACAAATTACAAGGTATAATTTGAGGCTCAAAATATTAATGAGCCGTTTAAGCTGAAAAAGGTTACAGATGAACAAATTCAAGATAAAGACACTTGTTTTTAAAAGAATTAAAGTAAACTTTAGAACTAAGAATACTTACTTCAAACTTTATTCTCTCTAGTTCTTGCTTAAGAAACGCCACTTGAGCCTGCAGCTGGGTTATCAGTGCATCCCTGAAGGTAGCAGATCATACATATAAAGTCTCAGTATGAATAATAATGTAGGTAGTGGTAGAATAATGAATTTGTTCACATATCCAAATAGTATGCTGTCATAAGAGTTCTAACAGATCTAAAATTTCTTCAATTTTTCAGATGAAAAAATATGGATGTCAATGTTTAATTTCTAGTGTTATCATGAAATATAATGAAAAATATCGCTATTTCATTCTTGATATCGTTTAACCCTTTGATAGCCTGATACTTGCTGAAGGGTAAGTACAGTAATGCCCTAAATAATCGACTCCTTAACCACAGCAGAATTATGGGTAATTTTTCAAGATTTAGTCAGAAATATGGCTTATTGCCATTCATCAGAAAGCTCTCAGTGAGAGTCGATTATTTAGGGCATTACTGTACCTGTTTCCCCCATTCATTCATTTCTGGGAGTAACCATCAGCAAATAAATGTACAAAACTAAACATTCATACAAATGAATGAATAAACACCTACAGAATGTTTTTCTGCCTGTCAACTGCATATACAGTAATGCCCCAAATAATATGGAAATATGGCTTGTTGCTATTTATCGGAAAGCTCTCACTAAGCTCTCACTGAGAGCTTTACGATGAATGGCAACAAGCCATATTTCCAACTAAATCCTGTCAAATTACCCATAATTCTGTTGTGGTTAAGGAGTAGATTATTTAGGACATTACTGTATGTTCTGAGATCGTTCACATAGCTACACATTGAAGAATATTCAGTATTCTATAACCATTTCATGACGGGAGCTGTGCTGGTGCAGCATTAAAGATCCTGTGCCATGCATTTCTTATATATGCGAGTCTCCCATAGGGATCCTCGCATATTTAGAGAATGCATGGCACAGGATCTTTAATGCTGCACCAGCACAGCTCCCGTCATGAAATGGTTATATCCGGCCGCAGCATGGTCCAGAAGCAATGCGAGTGCAACCTTTTTATTCAAGTTAAAGCTGGGTAAGTTTTTATCGCTACAAAATAATTGCGGTACATTTTTTATACAAATGAGTGGAATTGAGATTGAACAGACCCAGTTCATATTTCTGATTCACTGTAATTGGTAAATATGTTCAACCATTTTTTAACCCTTTGAGTGCCAGGGGCCGATCTCATCGGCCTTAAACCTACAAAATAAGTCTGTTAAAGAATATAAGAATAAATTATTAAAATTGTAAAAAAAAAAATTGTTAGGCCAATGCCTATGGTCGACTCGCATATATAAGAAAATGCATTGGCACAGGGTATATGGGTTGATACAAAAATCGGGCCTGGCACTCAAAGGGTTAAACATGTGATAGTTTGCAACTGCAATCTCAGTAAAAAATGTGTCGGTCGTATTTGATTGGGCGATATTTGATGAAATAAATCACATAGAATCTATCAAGTAACTTTTATTTATGGACATCTGTTTGGGAAATGATGGACGTGCACAACTGAAATAATTAGATCTGAAGCTAGAGGAAGCAGAGATGGAATTCATTGTTGGAGTTTGCCCCAGAAATAATGGTTTTTAATTTTCATTTTTGGTCTGAAAAATGGTAAATAGACATTGCATGGCCCTGCTCTCCCTTGGAATGGATCACAAATCCTTGTTTAGTGTGAACAATATTTTAATTTAAAGAAAGAACAGAACATCACATTGACAATATATACATAGAAAAAAAAAAATTTCAAATGAGGATGGGAATAGAAAGCCATAAGCCTATGGCTTTTATAAAAATCCTTTCCTCTAGAAATGTTACTTCAAGTGTCTATACAGACAACTACAGGGTAAAGAAGACAGGAATTTAAATATAGTTCTGTGTTTTCTCATAAATTTTGGGAAGTTAGTTACGCGAGTGCCGAAAGGTAGAGGTGTGATAGAAGGGAGAAGATAATGAAGAAGGTAGGAAAGTTGTTTGACAAATGGTGCATACAATCATGTCTCAGTCATAATCAAAATTTATAATTATGGTGTAGTGTCCAATATATAAAAAAACGTAAATCCTTGTTTATTGGGAATCGAACCATCTTCGCCATTGCCGGATATCTTATGATGGCCTAATGTACTAATGACCTTATAGATTGAGCCACAAGGCATATTAACATGTCACATTATGCTTACTTCTCATCAAACTCAGGGATTCCGCCATTAATCGCACCAAATGACTGCTCGCTCTACAAAAAGAAATACACATGAAGAATTAATGAAGTGTCAATGACACTGTAATTCAACTTAAAGAGGGGATAATTTGGAATTGCAGTTAATGCAGTTATGCATTGCAGTTAATGGGGAGGATTAAGAATGAGGAAAGTATAACAAGTAAAGGTCATACAATGAAGGGATTGAATTGATGATGCAAATACAATGAACTCAATCATGCCTGATTCTTTCAGTTCTCCAGGTGAATAATATACAACTGAGTGGGAAAATCCGTTCAGGATAGAATTGGTTAATAACATCTGCATTCCAGACATTTTAGGAAACTAAACACAGACAGTCCACATTAGTTTCACACGCAACACACTATGCATGACGTATGTTTCATTTGTTTGATAGCTGTCAAAAGCCAGGAAAATGTCACCTTCACAAGTTGGCATGTAAATTAACAAAATTTGATGTTAGCTACATTTATTTTTGGAAAGGAATTGGGTTATGGGACTAAAGCCAATTTTTGCTGGATCAGATATTATATGTGAGAAAAATTCAAAAAATCATCTGTAAATTAAATTGCTGCAACAAAGTAAAAATTAAGAAACTTGTAAAAGATTTTCAAAACTTGCAACAATGTATGACATTTAATACACTTTTTAATACAGATTACTTTTAAATCAATTGAGGAGGAGACCTAGAATGCTTTCCAAATTCAATTGAAAATGACAATTTCCAAATTGATGAGTAAATTTGGGATCATATTCAGATATTTTTTTTTATTTTGCTGATAATGGGCAGAACATGAATTTAAATTAGCCATTTGTTTCGCCAAATAGAGCAACAATGTCAACTATATTTAAGACAAAACAAGAGCATCACTAGGGAGTGGTAATATACTTACATGGTAATTCCAACAAAGGGCCATAACTCTGGTGAAAATTGGCAGGCGGAACCCAAATTCAAAATTTACCTGAATTTAGGGCTAGTAAACTCATATACCAAATTTCATTCCATTCAGTTCAGACTTAATAAAGTTTTCATCCACAAATAAAAAAAATTCAACAAAAAGCGCCATAACTGTAGTGGCTCTCCTGTTAAATGATGGAATAAATTATTAGAAAAAACGTTTGTTTCAATTAAGGTTATGAGTTGTAACAAAAACGTTAAAAGACAAACTTTTCGGTTATATAACTGCATAACCTTAATTGAAACAAAGAGTTATATCTTAAATATTATCAGCACTTGCATGTCTACTTAACCCGGTTAAGATCATATATGTATGATTGTTTAGAGTTAACAAGAGGTGTGCACTCAAGTGCTAGCATACCCCCACCGTGGCAAATTCAACCTGCATTATCCGTAAACCCAACAAAAAAGATTTTTAACTTTAAAGAAAAATTCGGACTAATAATATCGATATGGTGTCACAAGAAGCTTGTACAGAAAAAATTATTCAAATTGGTTCATATTTGTTAAAGTTAATAAGTCGGACAGAATTTTCTAAGTCAAAATAAGTCGAATATGAAGTGTAATATTACGAAAAACAGTCTGAGCCAATCCCTAGCCGCATCATGTAGAGAGGGTATTGTGAGAAGCATGTATACCAAAAATTATTGAAATCGGTTCATATTTGTTAAAGTTATTAAGTCGGACATAAATTTCGAAGTCAAAATAAGTCGAAAATGAGGCGTAACTTAAAAAAAAAAAGTCGGACCGAACCGCAATTAGCATCATGTGGAGAGGCAATCCTAAGGAGATTGCATACAAAAAAGTATTGAAATCGGTTCATAGTTGTTCGAGTTATGAGGTCGGACGGACGGACGGACGGACACATGGAGGGAGACAGCATGACAGATGGACGGACGGACAGACGGATGGATGGACGGACGGACGCAGTCAATCCAGTATACCCCCCATTTTCTTCGAAAGTGGGGGTATAATAATAGAACTTTCAACAATAATGATTCAGTGAAAGTCACTGATATAACAATAGGTGAAACGAGTAAAGGTCTACTCATGTGGAAATGAGCCAGAAAGTGTGTGGAAACAGCAGTCTTATGTCAAAGTGTTGATGCGTATTGTATCATTTTGACCTGTGAGGTCTCAATATAAATTTAATACGGATAGAGAAACATGTGTGTGTGAGCCTGAGTTTAGTATTTATTCATGCTATTTTTTTTATCTATTAGTGATTTAAAAGTACTCAATCTGATCAGACAGTTCCCATATAATCAAGATACAACAACAACAATAACATTTCTTCAAAATATGCTTTAGTCATCAGAATCGATTAATTGCAACAAAATAATGCTAACCACTGTCAACTATGGTATCAAATTTCCCAAAACAAGTTATTTATCAACATTTTGTTAAACTAAATATGGCCATATTATCAAAAAATTTGGCTGTATTACCACTTGATTTTAGAGTTATCCATCTTCATCTGCAATTTTGTCCAAGACCATCTGTTCGTCAACGCGTTTCTGGGCCACAAATAATTGAGAATCTCGAGAAATAACAAACTTAAAAATCGATATCCAATCACTCTGAGCTTTGATGGGTGGGTTCCTCGACTCGAATAAGATATTTTTAACCCCGAAACCAAAGAAATAGTAAATTAGGAGCATTAATTCGCATAATGCATCTTTAAAGCCCTCCAAGGTAATTTCTGTAAACTTTGGATTGGGTGGATGGCCAAACTAAGGGTTTATATAGAACCAATAACTTACAGCTGAATCTGAAATATCAATAAGACTAGAAGTGTCCCTCTCTGGCGTCTCTGGCTCAGGATCAAGGTCGAGGTCGGGCTGATCTGGAACCACTGCTACTGGTTTCTTGTGCCGAGTAAAATCAGATGCTATCAGAAAATTGGGTGGTTCCTGCAAAGACAAAAAAATAAATGATAATTTTTTTATTTTTATTCTTAACTTATACTAACTTTGTCTTCTTTGATGTGTTATGTCATAACAGAAAAAACTCCCTAAACTCCACAAAATCATTATACCAACTTCAGAGGTAATATTTTGATATTGTTTGTATTTTTTGGCACTGAAAAATACAGAAATACAGAAAAATATGGACATAAAAATCCTTTGATTGGAAACTTTAGGAAGAATGTTAGAAAACAATATGGAGAATTTCAGCATTTCAAAATCTACCATTTTCACTGAACTTGAGACCATGTGGTTCCGGACTATGTTACAAATAAATATTTTACTCAAGTTATTTTCTAGCGATGAGGGTGGCACCAGATAATTGAGCATCATATTTGGTTAACTCTCAATGGTATTAGTTATCTTAATAATAAAGATGATATTATTCTAACTACAAATTTACTCACATTTGGAATTTCTGGAACCTGCACAAGATTCTTAAAATACTGTAGAGTACCACTGCTTATATAAAACTGTTTCAACCTGAAAGGAATAAACTTAGTTTCTAAAAATTTAATCTACTATTCAAATGGTATTTATATATCCTGTGCATATTAATTACATAAAATATATTTCAAAGAATTTTAAAACTAAAGTTGCAATCATCCAGACAGATAGGTGGACGATGTATAGACAAACCATTTACATAATAAAACCATTTTTTTTAAATGTCAGGGCATAATATAAAAATTCAATAATTATATGTTGTATTTTCTAAAGAGAAATTAGAAATTCCCAAAACACTTATGCTATCATTGTTATATCTGACATCATGTCATGTTATGACTTCAATGCATCTTTGTGGGAAATATAAAGCTCACAGAAAGGTAGGTTAGGTATTTATCAACCTGATACCAGAAAACAAATCAAAATCGAATATTATTAGGAGTTTATTGGAGAGCAAACCGCCATGTGGCTTTAATGTCATACATGATATGTGGAGATATAATATCACACATTAGCCTGACCTTTTAAAGCAGCTGAGGAACCTATCCCTGTGTCCAGACAGCGTATCTGGTGGCAGACCTGACAAGTAAATATATGTGAGGTGTTTAAACAGAGCAAAATATCAAGCATAATCATAAAGAAAATGATCTGGCCGATACCCGAAAATCCCTTTGACCGAACAGTGTATCTGGTGGCAGACATTACAAGTAAATATATGCATAGTGTTGCATCAGTGGTAAAAATACCAGATCCCTGGCCTGTTTCAAGCAAAAGATCAAGCAAAACGAAGGACAGTAATCAGACTGATACTTGAATATGGCAAATGGCACTCAAATGCTAATCTTACCAAACATTGAAAACGATAAGAGAATTCTGAAGAATAACAAGAGATTGTACCGCAGGGACTCATACATAATCCAAATGTGGTACAGACCAACAGAATTATGGGTAACTTTTCAGGATTTAGTCGGAAATATGGCTTGTTGCCATTCATCGGAAAGCTCTCGGGGAGAGCTTTCCGATGAATGGCAACAAGCCATATTTCCGACTAAATCCTGAAAAGTTACCCATAATTCTGCTTTTCTAGAATGGAAAACATGAACAGCAGCATTGGAGATCATTTGGAAATGCTCCTGGTGAGACAACTCATTGGCAAATATCATTGCAGTCCAACAAAAAATGGCTGAGATCTGTGCAAATGTACAGAAGATTGGACAAAGTGACTTCTGTATATAATAGATCCGGCATACATGACTGAGTATAGTGTGCCTGTCATTTGCAGAATGAGGTCCCCAGAGGGTGAATTTAGTGACACTATCCTGTATAGTGGGCTACCATAACTAAATTCACCCTCTGGGAACCTCTTTCTGCATGGCCTCATCTGCTATGGGAGACATAGACTCAGATTGAAGTTCCCAAATGGTGAATATTGTGATGTACATCCATTGGGAACCTCAATTATGCAATGTGCCATTTGCCAATTTGGAGATATAGAGACTAAACTAAATGAAAGTGTCAATGACACTGTAGCCCAACTTAGGTAGGGGAATAATTTAAAGGTTGACAATAAATGGAGGAATTAGGAAAGGCGCTAATTGATATGTCTAAGTAAGACAAGATGTAAATGTGAAGAGAGACCAAAATATAAATATTGGTGAAAGTAGAAATTTAATGACAATATATATGAATGAACAATGTTAACTAGATAGTAAGGGCAGGAATTGCAGCAACAACTCCTTTATGATCAGACCATGGACACTCTATTACTGTTGTCAGAACATCTGTCATGTTAGTGAAAATGAGATCAAGTCTTGATTTGGTGTGTGGTGTTTGGAAAGTATCTTTATCAATAAGGTGTTGGCATTTGAAAGTGTCTTTCATGAAATGGAGAAAATTGGAAGATGTTGGTTCATTAAGGTCAAAATTGAAATCTCCAGCAAATATGAAAGGTAGCTGAAGTTTGGTGATGATCAGATCAGGGATATGGTCTGTAGTGTGTGTCAAAGGATTTAGTGATCCTAAGAGTAAAATGCAAGATGGCTGCTCGTTCCCATCTACATGTCAATGTCAACATCCATGACAAATTTCATGAAGATCAAACAAACAGATCGGTCTATAACCCATGCTAATGGATTTTGTAGAAATATTTAGTCATACAAAGAGTAAAATCCAAAATGGTCATTGACTCGTTCCCATCAAGAGGTCACCCCGATGATCCATATGAAGTTTGGTGATGATCAGATCAGGGATGTGGTATGTAGGGTGTGTGAAAGTATTTAGTGATGCAAAGAGTAAACTCAAATATGGCTGCCGGATGCAATGTGTTTTGGTCAAATGACCCCAAAATGACTCGTTCCCATCTAGAGGTCACCCCGATGATCCATATGAAGTTTGGTGATGATCGGATCAGGGATGTGGTCTGTAGGATGTGTCAAAGGATTTAGTGATGCAAAGAGTAAAATCCAAGATGGCCACCAGCGGCCATGTTTTTTGGCCGATTGATCCTAAAATGACTCGTTCCCATCTACATGTAAATGTCAACATTCATGACAAATTTTATGATGATCAAACAAACAGTACGGCCTATAGCCCGCGCCAATGGATTCAATTTTGAAATCCAAGATGGCCACCAGTGGCCATGTTTTTGGCCGAATTACCCCAAAATGATTCGTGCCCAACTAGGGGCCACCTCAATGATGAATATGAAGTTTGGTGATGATCGGATCAGGGTTGTGGTCTGTAGGGTGTGTGAAAGTATTTAGTGATGCAAAGAGTAAAATCCAAGATGGCTGAAGGCAGCCATGTTTTTTGGCCAAAAGACCCCAAAATGACTCGTTCCCATCTAGAGGTCACCCCGATGACCCATATGAAGTTTGGTGATGATCGGATCAGAGATGTGGTCTGTAGGATGTGTCAAAGGATTTAGTGATGCAAAGAGTAAAATCCAAGATGACCACCAGCGGCCATGTTTTTTGGCCAAATGATCCTAAAATGAATCGTTCCCATCTACATGTAAATGTCAACATTCATGACAAATTTTATGATGATAACACAAACAGTACGGCCTGTAGCCCGCGCCAATGGATTTAATTTTGAAATACATGATGTCCACCAGCGGCCATGTTTTTTGGACGAAAGACCCCAAAATGACTCGTTCCCATCTACATGTCAATGTCAACAAATTTCATAAAGATCAGATCAAAGATACGACCTGTAGCCCGCGCCAACCCATGGCAATAGCTCGAACTTACAAAGTAAGTTGAGCTAAAAAGCAATAGAATCTAAGATTCTATAGAAATTTGATAATAAAGAAACTTTCCAGAGAAGATGAAGCCTAAGCAGAAGGAGGTCCCCAGAGGTTGAATTTAGTGATGCTAGCCTGCTTTGCATGATAGCATCACTAAATTCACCATCTGGGGACCTCATTCTGTAAATAACAGACACACTATAATCAGGCTTGCCGGCATATAGTCAAATTTCGTTCTGTTTCATTCCAAATATGAATGTTCCGTAATTAGAATTGAAGTGACCCTGTTGCAATTCTCTCTAGCTGACACAGTTTTCTATTTTCATTGAAAGTCAGAATATATAAATGGGAGTAAAAGGTCCTACAACAATAAATAGAATCTGAAAACTAACACTGATGATTCAACGATACACTGCTGATAAGGAAGGGATGTAAAGATAAAAGAACCTGGTCTCATTAATACATATTAAGGAGCCAGATTCAATCTTTGTTCCATATAACCCTTTGATGACTGGAGCTGCGCTAGTGCAACATTAAAGACCCTGTGCCAATGCATTGGCCTAACAATTGTTTATCATTTTTTAACAATTTTTATCATTTTTTTTATCATTTTTTCTTAAATTCTTTAAAAAAAATTACCATTTTTTCTAACATTCTTTAACAATTTTGTCATATTTTATCATTTTTTCTTACATCTTCATCAATTTTTATCATTTTTTTTTACATTTTTTAACAATTTTTATTTTTATCATTATTTCTTACATTCTTTAACAATTTTTTATCATTTTTTTCAGTTTTTCTTACATTTTTTAACAATTATAAAAAATAGTATATAATTTGTTAGGCCAATACATTCTCTTATATATGAGCGGCAAACTAGGGTCGGCTCGTATTTATAAGAGAATGCATTGGCACAGGGTTTTCACAATAATTCAGGAAGCTACGGTCATGAAAGGGATAATGATTAATCATATATGTACTTACTAGAATGGAGTTTAAAGAGTGATTTGACGATGTAGTCATATAGCTGACAGGACTCTAAGATACATATGATCAGTGGAGCCAAACGGCACTGACCAGTATTCGTCATGGAATTGGACCGTGACATATCCAGAGAACCAAACACTGAAAAATTAAAAGAACAGCTTAGCATGTAGATCTGGTGGTATTCAACCCTTTCTATACCAAATGCTTTCTCCACATTGGAATGGTCTATTATTTATTTGGGGGGGGGGGGGGGGTGTTCAGGATAAATTAGCATATGAAAGTCGGATGAAAATACAATATAAGTGCTGAAGGATTAATATTCATTGGTGGGAAATGTTCAAATAAAAAGTTCAACAAACAACTTAAGGTTATTTGTTGAACTTATTATCTTAACATTTAGTAAGGGAACAACTCATCAATAGAAAGGATTAAGAAATGATTCAGATTGCTGATAAAATCCTTCATACCACAAGCTGTGTTTGCCATGAATGTCCATATGTTCAATGATCGATAGGTCAGGAAAAATTGCAATTTTGTTTTCATTATATATCTGAAAAGCTAAAGAAGTCCAGCAATTATTTTAAAGATGCATTATCCGATTGAATATGGACAACTCTGAAATCAAGAGGTAATATGGCCATATTTTTTTATATTTAAGTGATAATATGGCCAAATTTTGTGATACTCAAGTGATAATACGGCCATATTTTGTAGAACAAAATGTTGATAAATAACATGTTTTGGGAAATTTGATACCATAGTTGACAGTGGTTAGCATTATTTTGTTGCAATAAATCGATTCTGATAACTAAAGCATATTTTGAAAAAAAATGTTGTTGTTGTATCTTGATGATATGGGTTAAGTGGCAATAAAAGGTAAAATTACAAGCTCACTATAACTTCAGTATCTTAAAGGTACTCAATCCGATCAGACGCTCCTAAATTACTATTTCTTTGGCTTCAGGGATAAAAAATATTTGATTCGAGTCGAGGTACCTACCCGTCAAAACTCAGAGTGATCAGATATCGATTTTTGAAGTTAATTATTTTAATTGTTTCTAGCCCAGAAACTCGTGTTCAAACAGGTTCAAACGGACGACTAACCACTTAATTTTAGAGTTATCCATCTTTATTTGCCAGAACGTCCGTTTGAACCTGTTTGAACACGAGTTTCTGGGCTAGAAACAATTGAAATAATTAACTTCAAAAATCGATATCTGATCACTCTGAGCTTTGACAGGTAGGTTCCTCGACTCGAATCAAATATTTTTTACCCCCGAAGCCAAAGAAATAGTAATTTAGGAGCGTCTGATCGGATTGAGTACCTTTAAGGCAAGCATCCTAAACTTTGTCATTTACCTGTTTGTTGGAAGTTTAGGATTTCCTCTAAGTAATCCATCAGATCTACAGCTATCTCGAAGCTGCAATTATAAAATAATGTACATTATACACTGCGATAAATTATAAAATATTCTGCATCATACACTGTAATAAATATTCTGACTGTCTTATACATGTAGTCTCACAAGCTAAATATTTTAGCTCTAAAATAAATAGTTAAATTCATTCCAAATTCCATTTTTCACATTAGCACAACCTGCTCCAACAATTCCTTCCATGGAGGCTTCTTGTTTATCTACAGTCTGCCATGACAGCTGATAGCTTTAAGATCTGTTTGCTTCAGCAAATGGCTACAGCATTGTTGACTACCACAATGAGACAATAGGTTGAAATAGGTGTTGGTATATGCCTCTGGTACCAAAGAGAAACATTGGCAGGATGGAACTCAAATTAACCCTTTCATGATGGGAGCTGCACTGGTGCAGCATTAAAGATCCTGTGCCAGTGCATGCTCTTATATATGCGGGTCTCCCATAGGGTATATTTATGTTTACTTTATATCGTTTCAGTTAGATAAATATAAACTCAGATATCATCAATAACATTTAATCAATCATAGCAATTAATTTCATATCAATGCAATATATGCATCAAATATTGAATTACAATAAGTAAACCTGAAAATTATTTATTTTTGATCAAGGCAAATTCGTTGAAATATTTCAGGTTTGAAACAATAAACTACTGTTTGACAAACTTGGCAAGCTTTCCATTGACCACTGTGCAATGGGTGCATATTCGCACAAAACACAAAGTGCTAAATAATACTGGTTAGCTCACTCACTAATTGTTAACATCAGTACCACATATTTTGTTGAACTCATCGTCAGTGAGGTTTAGGGTCACAGGGTACCTGGGATTCTGCAATGGAAAGTATACAATAGTTTATATATACATGTGAACTTGTAAAGGTATGGGGGACTTCTTAACAATTAATTTCCTCTAAAACATCGCTTCTGTGTTTGAATATTTTGATCCTTGAATGAAGTACCTTAGTAAGCTAGTGAGCCCAATTAAGGGTTTCAAACATTGCCCCTGATAAAGCTGCACCAAATTTTTGAAAATTAGCATGAAATATCCATGGATTTTAGCAATGTAAATTATGAAATCCTACAATTTAGTTACCAGACTTGGCCATTAACCCTTCCATGACTGGAGGGTCCTGAAATTTTGTGAAAACCTTGTGGTAATGTTTTCTCTTATACATGCGAGTGTCCCATAGAGAGCCTCATATATATAAAAGAATACATTGGCCTAACAATATTTACCTTGACCTTGTAAGCCAGTGTATTCTCTTATATACCGAGGTTCCTGTGGGCAACTCGCATATATAAGAGAATGCACTGACACAAGATTTCTGATGCTGCACCATTGCAGCTCCAGTCATGAGAAAGTTAATATACTGTTAGGCACAGGCAAATAAAGTTGAAACAATACCTTTCTGTGGAAGTTGAGTTTCTGTACTATCAGTTTGCAATATGCAGCGATTAGGCGACCGTAAGCATCTTTCAGGTGTCTCTGTAATTAAAGAAAAAAAGAAACATTAATTCTAGGAAGAAACATGAAAAATATTTGACTGTAGTAACTTAGTGAAAAATGATAGAATTCCTAGTTACTAGGTGAATATAGTTTAACCCTTTCATGATGGGAGCTGCGCTGGTGCAGCATTAAAGATCCTGTGCCAGTGCATTCTCTTATGTATGCAAGTCTCCCATATGGAGCCTCGCATGTACAAGAGAATGCACTGGCTTACAAGGTCAAGGTAAATATTGTATATCAATGTATTCTAATCTATTATATATGCGAAGGTGCCCTATGGGCGACTAACATATAAGAGAATGCATTGGCACAGGGAATTTTGTAAAATTTCAGAAGATCCAGTCATGGAAGGGTTAATTTGACTATCATAAGTCTGCACCCGATTAATATAACATATGGCATAACCCAATTTATTTGACCAATTCCATCTATCTGAACACCCTAACACCTAGGCGTGACAGGAAGACAGTCAGGTATGACTATATCACCCCCATAATATACATTCTACCATACAAATGTACACTTCTATACATTATGTACTGTTCATGTCCATATTGTAAATAAAAATATCTGATCTTATCCGAAGGATCTTGATGGATGCTGATGGATCTTCAATTCTACTAATAGTAATTAGAAAGGACTCACCCTGTTCCAATCATCTGTCATCAATCACCCAATTATATTTATAACAAAATTATGTTCTTTTATTTTTGGTTGGGAATATATAGTGTTTACACCAATTCTACTGATTCTACTACTCACCCAAAGTTTTCCAACATAAGTGAGGTGTGAACAATATTTCTGTGAATCCAATAAAACCTGAAAATATAAACATAATGTCATTCTTACGATATTGTAACAGAATGAGAGAGATAGAGAGAGAAGTGCGGGAGTCCACCAAAAGTTATCAGCACCCTGGAACGGTCAGTGGTCACCCATTTAAGGACTAACCAGGCTCGATATTGCTAAACTTCTATATTTATACCATGACTGCCACAATATGTTTACATACTAATTCAGCATATTCTAATTTAAGATCATTTACTTTCGTTTACAGTAGAGCTGCTGCCCAATCTAATACAAGGAATAATCAAACGACAAGTTATTGCCAATGAAAATCTAACCTCTTCAATTATGGTACAGAATAACAGATATATTTGGACAATTTTCATATTCTGTGAGCAAAACAGAAGTCACAAATTTCTTATTATTAATACTCACATTTGGATGTCCATCCCGCATAAGTTTGTGTAGCACATGGAGGAATTTCCAACAGACAATAGGATTTCCCTCGATCGGCTGTTTAAGGGCAATGCTCCAGAACAGTCCTGCACCATTCTCGTGGAACGATCCCAGAATAGCACCTTCATATGTTAAGGTGATCAAACTCAAGTAACGAGAGCACTGCCACTGTGGCATAATAAGCCTCTGGGCCTGTTTCCAATTGCATTTAGAAAGATTCTATAACTTGAAGTTATCAGACAACGAGAGGCCGATCACGATCGGCAGATGTTAGCCCATCCCTTGGCGATAATAAATTACTATGATCGGAATCATAAATGAGAGTTTTGATGTTGAATTATAGAGTATACTGTTATGTACTATTATAGACAAATGTACATAACAAAAATTATTGGAATTTATGGGTCACTTGCATTTATATAAGAGAATGCACTGGTACAGGATCTGCAATGCTGCACCACCACAGCCTTGGGTTTAATGTGAAAAGGTGACCTGGACATGGACTACTTGGGTTAAGAGAGTCCAGTTTAAGTTTACAAAGATAATGTATCAAATTGTACCAACAAGAGCCATCAAGATAAGACACCTCACTGCTGACCCATTAATATCAATTATATAGCACAGCTGTCAACAAATCACAGGCATTGTTTATGTTGAAGGTTGGCATCTCTATTAAACCAAGAACATTTATAATGACCTCAGATCATCTGTGGAGTGATATACTCAGCTGTGCAATTCAGCACAGATGTTCTAGTCTACTATTAATATCATGTGATGTGTATTGTTGAAACTTTTTAAAAATTAGATATCATAGCTTTCTTTATCTGCACATTGGCATAAGAGACATCAAAAAATAATATTGCCTTATCAATAGCTAAGTAGTCCAAAGGCATGGGATGGAATTGGTGAATTGGGTTTGATGTCGTTCCAAATAAATTTACCAGTACATATCACAAGATTTTGGACCAATTTAAACAAAATTGGGTGTGGTGACTTGGGGTACCCTTGGCAGAGTTATAATGTTGTTAGTTTTTCCAATTTTGTCAACTTTAAAAAAAATTTATTATATTTTTTTTCATTTTTTTCATTTTTTTTCATTTTTTTTAAGAGTGAATATTTTTTCGAAAAAGAGCTATAACTCAGTTAAAAATAGTCGGATCAAACCCATATTCGAACTCGATCTGTCTTTTGTGCTGAGAAATTCATAAACAAAATTTGGTTCCGATTAGATATAAATTATTTCAGTTATCACACCATGCAGACAGACGGACGGACGGACTAAGACAAGTGGTCAATCCGGACAAGGACACTATGTTTACCATACTATGGTAAATGCACTGGCTAACAAGGTCAAGGTAAATAATGTTATGCCAATGCATTCTCTTATATATGCGAAGCTCAGTATGGATGACTTGCATATATAAGAGAATACATTGGCACAGGGTTTTTGCAAAAATTTAGGATGCTCCAGACATGGAAGGACAGGTCATAAACAAAATTGTGGAAAAAAAAATGTGATGAACGAACAAATTACTTAACAATTCTAACGAACGATGGATGGAAATCGAACATTTTCAGATAACTCTTGAACGGAAAATGTGAACAACGTCAATGAACCCTCTTTTGAAAGCCCAAATGATGCCAAACATGCGTACCAAATTTCATCGAGATCCAATAACCTATGGTTGAGTTATATAAATGGACAGATGGACATATGGACAGATGGATGCACACACAGATAGACGGACAAACGAATGCATGTAATGCAGTATAACCCCATCTTTTGGGATGGGGGTATAAAAAGGGCCCGTAACTTCAAAACTTTTACATAGTATTTGTGAACCCGCTGCAGGTAATTATTGGATGCAGTTAACAGGGAAAGAATAAATACTAGTACCAGCAGTATTATCACTTCAGTGAATAGATTTGGCCATCCCGTCGAGTTGAACAGGTCAGATTTCTGGATCAAACGAGCTGCCAAAGGCTGAGAGTTTAGTCCAGAAATCTTACCTCTTCAATGAGATGTGGTGCGATGACCAGTTAAATTCAGTGTAGTGATAATTGGTTCATCATATGACTTGCAGGACACATATTAAACCCAAATAATATTTGAATCTGTTTGAATGACATAAACCCATGTAAAATGGCGATGGTTTAGGTTGTGTTCAGAGTCCGTTGAGATGAATTTGGATTACAGACAATAAACACTAAGGTTTTTAGACAACAGCAATGTGTCCGTCACATTGTATCTGTTAACACACACAACAGAGATATATTTCTATTTTCACCATTATGCCGCGTAACATAACGCATACCTTATATGGCATATGCCATGTTGTTTCTTATTTTTAATCGATACAAGATGCCGGCTGTCATAGAAGCGAAGGAAAATCAACATGTATTGATGTCAATAAAGTGGTACATGTAGTTGTTGGGATTTGAAATAATCATAGAATTAATTTATTACAGATAGATTGATTTCCAATATTGCATTTATTCCAATATCGAACTTATTAGCTGCAATTATTAAAAGGCAGCTCTGCGTTATAACGCAAAGTCCGCACCCATGTGATAGATTTGTGTCAATGCAATGTACAGACCAACGGAACAAATTCGTCTGAACACTGCTTTAGAAGAAACACGAATGCGAATGCGCAATCCCAAAGATAGAGGATGGTGTTATGAAAAACTGTAGCTGATCTGATTGTCGGGGCATAACCCCAATAGTGGTATCTCAGGAAGAAAAATTGTAGTCATATAATAATGGCCAATATTATGCAATAAAATGATATGAGATGAGAGTATCACTTCCGTGATGGGAACAGGTATACAAAAGCTTATACAACTAATTAGGCTCAAATATCATCCTACCTGAGTTAAACCTGCTGTATACCGGTATATACTATATAAAACCTGACAATGTGGTAATATAACGCTTTCACACTTTAAAAACTCTAGCACTTTTAACACTGAGTATTCATCTCATATTTCTAAACCGAAGGATGATATTTCTTAATTACAGGTCTGAAAGCCATTGACATTGTGGGTAATTTTAATAGATTTCATTTAAAATGTCACTCTTTAATTTAACTCTTTAATGACTGGTGCTTCCTGATCTTTCACCCATAGGGCGCCTCTAGAGTTTAATATATGCCTGGGAATTGAAAAAACAGGAACCGGGAATGAAACCCCTTCAGAACCGGGAATGTTCCCGGGAAATATATGGCTTGTATGCACAAGTTGTACAACACGGGTTATGCGCAATTCAGCTAGTTTGGGTGACAGGGATCGTAATAATGTTAATTTAGATTAACTAATGGATATTCCAAATTGCTATATTTGACCTTTTTGGGCCACATAATGGTATACAATGTACAGGTAACATAACACAAGTTGGAAAATATAAAACCATTGTTCCGACTTCACAAACTTCAAATGAAATGTTGTCGATGTTGTGAACTTCTCGTGGCATCTCGAAACTTGTCTTCGTAAGTTAACTTAAAAGAGTTTCAGAATAAACAGTCTATATATAGTTCGATGTAATCTGTGTGTTAATTTCCAATACTGTTTAGTGTCCTATTTTTAATTTTATTGGTTAGTCTGGTGTAGTCTTGAAAAGTACATTTGGAGCAACACCAAGTCACCCAGTGATTTGTCAGTCTAGTAGCCATTGTGCTGTTCTATGTCTATGTTGCGTAACTTGCGTTATGTCGGAAGCTCGAAATGTATGGGTATAATATTCTAAATCTACACTGAGTCACTGACATTCACAAGACTCACAAGTTCACAAATTGCACGAAACGATTTGCTCTGACGGAAATTAGAATGCATCATGAGCAGAAGCTGCACGTGCATCACAGCTCTAATCATGCATACACCACCCATTCAAGCAACTGCATGGGAGTACAGTCTGCATGTGTCGCTAACAATAGCCTGAGATTACTGACGCAATTATCATCGTATCAAATGATAATTTGATACACGATGTAAAAGTCTTGTTGCCCCACGAACGGTTCATGCCACCGCTATGCCATGACTCATGAGCTCCTGTCGTGAAGTCATGGCTGTGCATGCATGCGTGGGCCATGAGACCAAACCTTAAGTCGTTAACCCTTAGACGATAGCATGGTCAATTCTACTCACACTTTATGTAGAATTTGCAGATATATAACATATATATTGCATTGTGTGCCGTGCACGGACAAATTAAACTAAATTATGTACTGTTGGTGTCCCCTGATGATTGATATACCAAGTGTTAACAATGCACCCCATTCCCGGTTTCTACAAATCATATTCCCGGGAAACGGGAATGAGTATGGGACCCAGGAACAGGGAAATTCCCGTTCCCGGGATTAAACCCTAGGCGCCTCGCATACATAAGAGAATGCATTAGCCAAACAATATTTACCTTGATCTTGTAAGCCAGTGCATACTCTTATATATGCGAGTCTCCCTGTGGGAGATTCGTATACATAAGAGAATGCACTGGCACAGGGTCTTTAATGATGCACAAGCACAGCTCCCATCATGAAAGGGTTAATAAAGAGCAAGATATAACTACATGTACATGTACTATGTTTCTTGGGAGGTTTTCTATAAATTGATGTACCCAAAAAGATGAATTTGCCAGGATGTGCTCTGACAAATAGTTATACATTTCAAACTGTGAGAACTACATAGGACAATCATCATCGAACTGGTGACATTGGGGCCTGACAATGATGAAATCTACCAAGATGCCTCAACCAAGGCAAACAATCAAGGCTCATGAGAGAAGGGGTAGGCAGAATACGAGTGTATTTATTCATTTAAAAAAGGATTTTATGTTGCTTATCAGGCATAATAACAAAATCATTGAAGGTGATGTTGGGTATTAATTCAACATCAGCTTCTTTAACTTCTACCAGATAGACATCCATCCCTGTTAATTACACAAATTTAAAAACAAAAAAAATTCCTAGATCAGACAATTATCCTCGGCTAAAAGCCTTTGCTCTATGTAGATGCATGCTATACAAATACCCAGTATAACTTCAGTTTATACTTCAAACTTGATCCATTATCATGACAGACTTCAGTTCGGTTTGGCTTAAATTGGTGATTATCAAAATGCTGGTGGTCGTTGGCATTCTACAATCAATGTTTACTGTCTGTTAACATTAATTAATGTGACACAAAGACGATGCTTGCAGCAATTTGTTTCAACTTTGCACAAATCATTAGCAGCTTAAATTTGCCTTGGCCCATATACAGTAATGCCCTAAATAATGGACTCCTTAACCAAAGCAGAATTATGGGTAACTTTTCAGGATTTAGTCAGAAATATGGCTTGTTGCCATTCATCGGAAAGCTCTCATTGAGAGCTTTCTGATGAATGGCAACAAGCCATATTTCTGACTAAATCCTGAAAAATTACCCATAATTCTGCTGTGGTTAAGGGTTCGATTATTACTGTATATATACAACCCAAAAAAAATTCCCTATGCATTTGCCTTGACTCAGCCGATGCTAATTAACAGGACTGGATGTCCATAATGTCCCTACAACAAATAGGGAAGATAGAGTCTCTTGATTTGAAACCTCTAGGCTGGAATCTATCTCAAGCTCTAAAAGTGCAACAAAGCATTGAACAAAGTATATAAAACTGTTTGTTGAGAATTAGGGATGAGTGTCGTGCTGTCCAATCAATTCCCATCAACAAGATGACGGGTGAAAATGACACATACACTACCGAACATAAATGTTGAAAGAGGACTTACATGTAATTGGTTAGATAGCTATGCTATTACTCACGCCCTACAACAAAAGGATACTTCGGACATGTTTCTCCTTGACAGGTGTTTCTTGTTGGTTTATAGCTTTATTGATGGCTATATTCTGAAATGATAATAAATTAAGTTGACAGTTATATATTCAAATCTAAGTCAACATTGGCTCAAAGCGAAAGCAATTACATGTATTGTCCTGTTACACTCATGTAACTGATCATTTTTTATGAACTTTGATCGTATTTGCTTTTGGGTGTTAAAGGAAACACAAGTTTGATAGTTTAGCTTATCAATTTTAACAAAATTCAATATGATTCAATATTTCTTTGTTAACCCTTCAGAGTTCCCACTATGAATTTCAATCCAAATTCAAGCACTTTTCAAAGACTTTTCAAGCACTGGTTCAAATATTTTCAAGCACTTCACAGACTACTGATTAAAGAAATATTTGCATCTATACAAGCGAGGGTATCCAGTCTCCAACAAAATGATCCGATGCATGGCTTGTGCTTTGATCGAATGAAGATTAAAATAATAATACCATCCATACTATTACCTGTATTTCATTAATTACAAAGGTATACTATGTACTAAATAGTGGAAAGAAAATATGATCCCAACAGATGATTTTTCCATAGATAACTTGATAACCTTTATGAAGTAAAAAGAAGAAGAAATATACCTGTGGAAATTTCTTGCTTGATACTGCGTAGAAAACGACAAGCGTGTGTCAATAAGTCAACATTTGAATACTGAATTCAAGCACTTTCAAGCACCTTTATAGCGTGTTTGAGAGAAAATTCATTGACTTTCAAGGGCTTGAAAAATCCAAAACCAAATTCAAGCACTTTCAAGATATTCAAGCACCCTTATGAACCCTGCCCTTCCATGACTGAAGCTTCCTCAAATTTTGCGAAAACCTGTGTCAATGCTTTCTCTTATATATGCGAGGCTCCCTATAAATAAGAGAATACATTGGCCTAACAATATTTACCTTGACCTTGTACATGCAAGCCAGTGCAATCTCTTATATATGTGAGGTTCCCTATGGGAGACTTACATATATAAGAGAATGCACTGGCACAGGATCTTTAATGCTGCACCAGTGCAGCTCCCATCATGAAAGGGTTAAACACTGCTTTTTTTTTATCAAAGTGATCATCGGATAATATTTCTAGCCATTTGATCTTACATTGGTAAGACCTTGTATGATATAGAATTCACTTGCAAATTACAACATATACATATACAAAACTGCAAGCTACATGTATCACACAAATGTAATCATTAGATGTTCACTATATTACACTTATATACATGTAGATAAAAATGTCTCGATAACATTTGATTGTGGGTGTTACAACTTATATAAGGACACACAAGTCTGACAGTTAATGGTTATCATTTTAACGAAATTGAATTACTTATGCCAAACACTGCTTTTTCGTCCTTCATTAAGTGATAGTGACTATCAGACAGATTTTCTAGCTATTTGAAATTTTATAGGTGAGACCTTGTTTGAAAAAGAATTCACTTGACAATTCACAGCCAACATCAAGATGCAACAAATTTAATACCTGTAATCCAATTTTCATTATAACATTGATGTAATTGTACATTATTAGATGAACATGTAGCAGAGGATTTTAATGATTTTGTGCCCATACCACATTATCTGGAATATTTAATGCTTCAGTTTCTGTCTGCGTTAGGTTCGCAAGTAGATGAATCCAAAGTTGAAATATAAATATTTTTTTCCGCATTTCTTTGAAGACAAAGTTGTCAAATTTTGCCAAAATGTCTTTTTTAACCATGATTTTTAGAAATAAATGGATGGATCATGAAGACAAGATGTTTGTGTTGTAGCTTATAACACAATAGTGCTGCCCAGATCTTTCTATAATTGTCACCACAGACTGTAGAATCTAACCTCGGAGAATTGGTTGTAAAATTCATGGCCCAAAAATGAAATAAATGTGACAAGATTATACTTTTTTTATATTTTGCGACAATTTCCACCAGTGCTCAATACAATATAATAAATAATGCATGGTTTGTTGATGACTATGCCAAAGGAATTGAGAGGAATAATCCATTTGCCTAGCTACGGCTCACGGACTATCCCTCCTCGAAGACGCTTATTTTGATATAGTAAATTCCAAGCTATGCATTATCTATATTCTATATGATACATGTATAAGACTGGAAAGGCTGGGCCCAAATATGATAACTGATCAAAAGCTATCTCTAATCACAATATGAAGCCGATCATTAAAGGGGAAGGGAAACCTCAACAAATCAGGCCATTAATATATTTATTATATCAACCATGGTGCGACAAAACACCTCTCATTTCTCAGTTAAACTCATACACAACCATATCACATCGCGTAACACAAAACTCCTGCTAATTACAGTGCATCCATATTTATAAGATCATGACGTCAGGGACTCACTGTACGTTACTCATGCTTAGTACTGATATGTGCAAAGGCTACCACAAGAAAATATATAATTTTGACGTGTTTGTTTGTTATTCTGCATAAAATCCAAGCAATCACAGCCTTTTGAAGACTACATACATGTACATGTATTATAAGCCAAAATGATTTACGTTATAATTTTGAACAATTAATTTATGGCCAGTTAATAGTCGCATAACATCTGAATGTGACAATCTCGGCCAAACTCAGACAGACTATCGTACATGATACAGTTTAGCGTTAAACAACCAAGTGAGGCTGTGATATCACAAACTATAAAGGGACTCAGGGAGATAAAATTTCTTCCAAAATGGCAGCGTCAAGGTACTTGCGTAATTTTGCGACGCCATATCACCGATCTTGTGTGGAGATGTGCACTGAAACTTAACACACGAACAGAGAACAGCTTGCTTTATAATGCACATGCCTTTTAGTTATGCGATAGTTTCCTTCCCCCTTTAATATCATCAAATCGCAAGCAAAATTGGCGCCACAACTTAAACAGTCTTGTTATTATAATTGAAACAATGGGGTAGCTATACAGCATACCATAGCATAGCAGCTCCTTTAATCTTCTCATATTATAGAGACCGTATATGGTGTACAGTGTGAATTGTTTGATTGCTGCAAATGGCATAATGGCAATGGAGTTCTTTGCTAATGGAAATACTAGTCATGTGGTTTAAATTATAGCATTGCTTTTATATAATGTTCCAGAACAATATGTATTTAGTTTGTTGAGATTGAACATTGTTTTATAACTGTATAGGTCTTACATGATAGAAATGTCTGCAACAAGGCACAAGCCAAATGATGGATACTGATCTCTAATAAATAGTCTGTGGAAGAGATTCTTTCTGTTTTAATCATTTTTATTGAGATCATAAACATGTGACACTATTTCAGCATAGTAATTATAGAAGTTACTTAAGTATGAAGACATTATAAATTGTGCAACGAAATGGATATGAATCATACTGTGCATTCTTCAAAATTAATGAAATCTCCTGTTTCTGAATGGAAATGACTTTCTTAATTATTTACTAACAAATATATATAAAAAAATCATTTCATTGTATGCAGGATTCAATATATTCATATAATTTAAATTTTGAGAATACAAGGTAAAGAATTACCGATATGGTGGCTTTTCTTCTGTCTCATTACTTAAATAGTTTTAGCCCCTTAAAGTGGCAATTATCTAGGCATGGAATGGGAATTCGGCTCTCATGAGCCATCCAACAATATAAAAGTTGGATCAAGTCATATGGGCAGACTGGTATTTCATGCAAATGCTGAGTAACCTGATTCATACTGTAAAAGTACATTTATTCGTGGTGATCCAATTTTCGTGGTTTTCGTGGTTGATAACCACAAAATTAAAAACCCTACAAAAATGTTTATCTTTGAAACAAGTGCAGTCGCCATTTTGAGAATATCATGCGGGAGATACATGTAACTCTATTGACCCGATGTACATTCAAAGCCTAGGGAGTTATGTTATGAGAAGAGAATGACGTTCACCTAGGTTATGTAGGTTTATGTAATACAATCCAGTTGTTGACATTTTCAATAGTCGTTAACAAAAGCTTGGACACGCGTCATGCTACATGTAATTAATTATACGCCTACAGTGCGGATGTGCAATTTCCGACTGATCCCCGAGGTGTCTGGACTTCTATTAGTTGGAGAGTTGGACTTGATTGTTATTATTGGGGGATTATAGGCGACAGTTAGTACCGGCGGACCCAACAAATTTACGAACCCACGGAAAAGTCATAAATGGCTGAACCACGAAAATTTATACCAACAAATTTAAAGTCATTCACAGTAGCCTAACATCTGAAGTGTTGCTAAGCCCCAAGGAACCAACAGTTGGTTACAAATACAGTAATGTCCTAAATAATCGACTCCTTAACAACAGCAGAATTATGGATAATTTTTCAGGATTTAGTACGAAATATGGCTTGTTGCCATTCAACAGAAAGCTCTCAGTGAGAGCTTTACGACGAATGGCAACAAGCCATATTTTCATCTAAATCCTGAAAAATTACCCATAATTCTGCTGTGGTTTTGGAGTCGAATATTTAGGGAATTACTGTAACATTCCATGAAAACATGAAAAATTCCATCCTATCTATTAACAACTAGTAACCTTTTGTTTTTCAGAATATCTTATCCCCTTCCATACATCCATGTTTACAGATGATAACATTACTTAAACCAGTAGAACACATTTGTCTTATTGAACAGTTTCTAAAAGCTTCTGTTCCCTTCACTAAACCTGATAGACTGGGGTACTAAAATTATATGTAAATAAAATTCTAACTAATTATTTTCATAACAATGACCTTTTGGCACTTGCAGCTAACCAGGAAACTACAAAATATATTCTTCGTCTATCAGTAGCCTTCTGTACCAACAGAAGCTTGATGTATGCGGCTACATCCACAACAAAACTAAATAATAAATGAGATCCTTGACATAACGTTATATAAAAGGCTGACACATTGCATAGGAAGAAACCTTTTATGTGGTTGAGAGGCGATCAATCATGCTAATTAATGCAGATACAATATACCCACTCTACATAAAAGGACCTAAGGTGAAAGCATATTTTATTCCCCAGGTTCAACAGCTTCATACTGAAGATAATACCTTTACATGATATTCAATATATGGTAGCATTAGTGTAGTATGCCCAATGAATGGTTGCCATATACATCAGTAGATGCCACTCAAACCATGACCCATGTGTAACTTCAAAAAAGACATGAAGATATAGACTTTAATCTTTAAAGTTCTTGACGAATTTTGAAATCTCTCAATGTCAATGTTCAATATCAGTGATTATGCCACCCTGATTGCAAAAGAGACCCAGGAGGCCCAAGTCTAGCTAGCTGACAGTAAGAAATGAACAGTAATTTCATTATTTGATGATTGCAGTGCATTTCCATTTAACCAAATTTGAAGTAATATTAAGAATCCTCATACTGAAATAATACTTGAAAATTATAAAATATTAGACAAGAAATTGAGCAAAAAATCCTTAAGGTTATTTTTGTGATTTGGAAAGATGCATATATTCACCCTATGGTGTTACCAAGAATAATACCTGCCTTTACCTGGGATTTCAACATTTGACAGCAGGCACTATAGTTTATCCATACATATCTCAGAAGAAAGAAGAATAATTATAAAATTTTAAAGATGCTTTTTTTCTTCCCAACAACAACAACAAAATTAACTATGAAACCATTTTTGAAGACATTCTTGTTTTATTATTATTCGAAACAAAACAATAACATTGGTTTAAATGCGCAATTTTTTTTTATCGGAGAACTATCAATACTCTCAAGTGCCTAATAATCGTGATAGCCTAATAATATTGATGGTTGGGATTTAGGCTGAAATAATAAAAGTGATAGCAATTTCACTCTTTGTCTCAATGCCAAATAATAGAGAATTTTCTCCAAAATTAATAATCGTGCTGACACTATTATTAGGCACCTGAGTGTAATTAAAAACAAAGTTATCTATGTTCAATGTTCTATGTGGTGATGTTTTTACAGACTTTTCACTGCATATGCCTTGGGTTCCATAAAAGATGGATAGAAAACTAACTCTCAATAAAGACATTTACATGGATATGTAGATATGCACAGATGACAGTACACAAGAACATATATCCTCTGTCAACATTGAGTTGTTTTCTAGTAATCAAGTAGAATAAACAAAGCAGCAGGACATGTATACATTGTGTGAGATCCGAGCAACAGAGTCAGATTACTGTTTTATTTGTCAACAAAGATGCAGTAAAGAGTATGAACACTTGCCTGGTCATGCTTGTACCGGTAGCTGTGTTCACACAAACATGATGCCGATTTTAAAACAGCAACATTAGAGTACTTAGTACAGTATTTCCCAAAGTATATGACCCTTTAACCACAGCAGAATTATTGAAATTTTTCAGGATTTAATTGGAAATATGGCTTGCTGCCATTCATCGGAAAGCTCAATTTGCACGTTTCAAGGTCTACTTCACTTTGCATGCAGAATACAAGCTTTGCCATTCATATGCTATATAATAAAGAACAATTCAATGGAGATACAGCGATAAGCACGCTATAATAAATATTATTGAGCTGTACCGAGGTCATGTTATTTAGAATATGCGCATGACAATTTACAATATGATTACTGTAAGTTGTAACGATCCATATTTGGCACGTGACGTAATATTCCATATGTTAGCTGAGGATAGGGAAAAATATTAAAGGTACTCAATCCGTAAAGAGGGTCCCCATCTTAACAGATTTCAACAACAACAATCCGATCAGAGTGTCCTATATTACTATTTCTTTGGCTTTGGGGGTAAAAAATATTTGATTCGAGTCGAGGAACCCATCAAACAAAGCTCAGAGTTATTAGATATTGATTTTTGAAATTTGTTAATTGCTCGAGATGAGTACTAATAACTGCCGTCAATTTGGTAACCTGCTCGAGATTTTACGCCAAAACTCTATTCAAACAGACAAGGATGGATAACTCTATAATCAAGTGGTAATAATAACGAAATTTTGACTGTCTTCTGGGCCAGAAGGAATTCCCCGATAATGAAAAATAATATATTTCTAAAATCGATATCTAACAAATCTGAGCTTCGATGGGTGACTTCCTCGAATAAAATATTTTTGACCCCTGAAGCCATTGAAATAGTAATTGAGAGGAGTTTTATCGGATTGAGTACCTTTAACTAGATTTAACCAGTTTTGAATATCTTGCAAATATGATTCTATCATGTAAACTTGTTCTGTCTGACCATTTCCTAATTATGAAGAAAAATACCTTAGTTTTAATTTTGAATATACATGTACAACATTTTGTGAGTTAAGATATGCAACACTAACGAGTATTTTATTCAGTAACATTCTGAGATCGCAGGTGTGGCTTGTATGAATAATTTAATTTGCAGGAAGCTATTCATTGGTCAATCAATGCATCGTTCGATACCCATTGGCTCGATTTATTCCGTTTGAAATAAATTTAACTGTGTGAGTATTTAGACCATAAATTGATTGAAATGAAATGGTCTAATTTTATTTAGACTGTAAACTTCCCTGTCAGAACATCAAAAAGTTCCCAGGTTTTGAAATGGTGGAGTATGATATTTATGGGCGTAGACAGAGTAGAGATTCATCACATGATCTAAGGCTTACGGTGGCGAAAAGATGTCTTGTTCAGCATTGAGAGCCATGACAAATTTTATCAAATAAAAGTGATAACACTGTAACTCAACTTGTAGAGGGGATGGTTTCATATGTTACAGTCATTAGAGCAATTATGAATGCAGAAAGTTCAAAAGTCTAAGAAATACTAGATGTCAAAATAAAGAGATACATGTAAATGTACATGTAAAGTGAAATCCAAGATGGCTAGTGGCGGACAAATTTTCCAATGAAATTAAAAAACATTTGATAGCTCTCGTCTGGTGGTCACCCCGAAGATCAATATGAAGTTTGGTGACGATCGGATGACGGATGTGGTCTTGTAAGGTGTGCCAAAAGATTTAGTCATGCAAAGAGTAAATTCCAAGATGGCTGCCAGTGCCATGTTTTAAAAAAATTGTTCAAATACGATAGCTCCCATCTAGAGGTTATCCTAAACATCAGGGTTAGTGATTTTTTAATTTTTTTTAAATAAATCAACAAAAATCGATTTATATGATTTAAATCAAGATTTTTTTTATTTAAATCAATTTAAAAAAAATAATTTATAACTGTTATGAAAATATGTAATTGTGCAATTGTTCTGATAAATGAAGGTTCTGAAAGGTGTTGCTTATTATATCTAAGTCTGGATTAATCAGAATTCTATCATCGTATTAGTATTTAATATTTGTTTTATACCAATCAAACACAAATATCATGGCAGTACAGATATACCGATCATGTACTTTATGCATACACTAAGGTCCATGTGGGTTCCAATGTTGTGATATCTGGAAATGTAGACCTGTGCTTAAACTTTTACTAATAATAAATTTAGTCAATTTTCACTGAAAACTGAATATTATCAATCACGTTTGCTCTCAGTGACGGTAAACGCCATATATCGAGTATAGACACTAGACAACTAAAGAAGTTAGATAGTATATGGTAGAGTTTCTCAGTTAGCATTTACATGTATGACAATCAGAAACTTAGGAAATAGAATTAAACCGTGTAGTTGCAAACAATACTAACAATGCTAAGCGGAACAGGCCATTTGTTGGAGCAGTAAATACAGCACCATGCAGTATACCTGTAGTTTCTATTGGGTTGATAATTACAGTACAATTTCATATCTATTATCCAATTATCCAATTTGTATACTGTTTAATTATAGTTTACAGAAACATTGTTAGAGATTGCAGTTCTTGACTTTTTATCATGATTTAAATCGCCCAACCCTGCTAAACATACTTGTAAATTTTTCAAAACAATTCCCCAATAAATGCGGGGGGGGGGGGGGGGGGGGGGGGGGTGCAGATAGAATCAAATTTGAAATCCAAGATGGCTGCTGTTGGCCATGTTTTTCAGCAAATTTCTGAAAAAATTGATGGCTCGCATCTAGAGGTCACACCGAAGATCCATATGAAGTTTGGTGATGAACGGATGAGGGAGGTGGCTTGTAGGGGGTTCCGAAGGATTTAGTCTAACAAAAATAAAATCAAAGATGCCGCTGGCAATCATATATTCAGAAAATTTGTATGGCTCCTATTTAGAGGTCACAACGATGATCAGTACATGTATGAAGTTTGGTGATGATCAGACGAGGAGTGTGGTCTATAGGGTGTGCCAAATGACTTATTCATACAAAGAGTAAAATCCAAGATGGCTGCTGGCAGCCATGTTTTTTGGCCGATAAACCCAAAATGACTCGTTCCCATCTACATGTTTAATTAGGGCAATTTATTGTCTGAAGTCATAAAGTTATAAACAGTATTCACCGTCATTAAATTAATCCGCTAAAATAACAACGCAGGTGCGCATATAATTTGATACAGACAATGAGACATTGTAGCAACAGATTATGAGGTTCCAATGGGGACCATTAGTAGAAAATATGCTTGTTTGTTTTCATGTCGTCACGGCATGGTGATAAAGAATGCTTGGGGCTCACCGTGGGTTTTTAAAACCACGTGCTATACTGCTGATAAACAGCAGAGAGTAGAAAATACGTTTTATCGACGTATTGATAAAGAATGCCTGGGGCTCACAATGGGTGTTTAAATTGAAGCCACGTGTTTCATATAATCAGTGTTCGCGCTGGACCGAAAAAAACTTTAGCCAAAAGTTTAGCCAAATGAAAATTTTATTAGCCAAATGAAAAAAACTTTAGCCAAATGTTTTTTAGCCAAATTAAAAAAAACTATGGCCAAATTAAATCATCGTTTTCTGGTCGGTTCACAATTAATGACTAAAACGTCAAATCTAACAGACACAGGTAAAATAAACAATAATTTAACTAATTTTGATGAACTAGAAATATTTTGATATATATCATTTATTAAAAATTTATTAATTAATCTTTATGTGGAAGAGTGATTTGGGGGGGGGGGGGTAACCCGGGATTGTCCTCCTTAATGTCATTAATTTTTTGTTTTATATCAATATCTTTTTAAAAATCATTAAATATTAATTATCCTTGCGAAATTATTTAAGTGACATCTGGAAACTAATAACTTAATATTGTTACGCCATTATCAAATTGCAATCTGTCATAAAAGCATGCATATTATTTTGAATGTATCGGTATTGACGACAAATAGCCATAAAATATCTGTCGTGATTCACATTTGGCTGATTAAGCTATTGTCTTACACTTGGTGCTCATAAACCTTGACCGTCATAAATACAATGTCATCATAAACATCCCGTGAGTGACCAGACAGACAATGGGGGATTAGCGGATTAAATGTAAAATAATGATATTTTGCTGTTTCGTGCAGAGTGACGGGTTTCCCTTTGTACTGTCCGCGATCGGGTTTCCTTTTGTACAGTCGGCGATATATTCCCACTTACAATGTTTTCGGACTAGATCGTTCACATCACAGAATTGAAAACCCACTTGCCAAAAATTCATGCTTTCAGTCTCCATTTGGGGTCAAAAAAAGTTTAGCCAAAAGTTTAGCCAAATGAAATTTTTATTAGCCAAATTCGAAAAAGATTAGCCATTGGCTAATTTGGCTACCGACAGCGCGAACACTGCATATAATTGAACCGTATCTGCACTGATCGAGTTTTGTTTTTAGTTTAATTTGACATGGGGGGGGGGGGGGGGATAATAAATAATTTTAACTTTATGTCTGGGGGAATTATTTTCACAAGCAATACTTCGATGATTTGAACAATATGAAAAAAAGGAAATACAAAATTGAAAGAAAAATATTTATCGGTGAATAGGGAAATGGACTGATGACTATAGGGCATACTGTCAAAAATAAGATAAAAGATAAGAATGCATGGAGTTTTTGATATTTATAATACTTACACGTCGCATGTCGTCGGTGATTTGTTGTTTTCCCTGGATTTAGGCGTTGTCATGTTTCACAGAACGACAAATGGAGCAATGCCATTTACCACTTTCGTCTTTAACATACCAGTCAAACAAATTTTTATTCAAGGATTTTTAAAACTTTTTATGAGAGTTTTCCACGGGATGAAAATCGTCATCCTCGGGAGATTTACGTTTTTTACTGACTTTACAACTTAACCATGACACAAGAGACATTGTGGTGTTTTGTTTTACGATACATGTCTTGCTCTTATATACCTTGCTTATACCTGCATGTTTACGTAAACATTAAAATGTGTGAACACCAGATGTCAGTGAGATATCTTCACTATAAATGAAGCCAGGGAGACTCTCAACTTGAAAGTTCAAAATGCCGACTATACACTTATTGAGATCTCCGATGACATGGTTTCGATAAACAGTAAAAACACTCAGGCCAGTATCATTGTACACAAAGCATACGCGACGTGCCAATGATAATATGGGAGTCGTGTGTTGTGATTGATGTTAGAGGTGTTGGTACTTCAAACGGACACCACGGAGAGACTACTGCAGACATTGTTTGCTAGTAACTTCACCATTTTTGTTAGGCGACTTCTCAAAATTGGAGGGCGACATAAACTTCGCCCGATTGCAAACATAAGGCGAAGTGGACGGTGATAGGGTGACTTCTTCGCCCACGTCGCCCTCTCGGCTGGTCCCTGTGTTAATATCCCTGACGAATTTCATGAGAACCAGACAAACAGTATGGCCTGTTGACCCGTGCCAATGGATTGAATTTTGAAATCCAAGATGGCCACTCGTTCCCATCTGCATGGCAATGTCAACAGCCATGACAAATTTCATTATGATCCGACCAAAGGTACAACCTGCAGCCCGTGCTAATGGAAATTTTGATGGATGGAAGCATGCACGGATGACGGATACCAACTCATGGCAATAGCTCAAACTTTACAAAGTCAAGTTGAGCTAAAAACTAAATCTTTTATAAACAAAGCTGTATCTACAAACTAGTGGATTACTCTTGGGTGCCAATTAATAGTGCCGGCACTATCATTATTTTTGGAAAAAATTCCCACAATCACTATTATTTGCCAAAGAGACATACCTGCAGATTGAAATTGAATCGCTATTGTTAATTTTAGCCAAAAATCCCACCAATCAGTATTATTAGGTTGTCAATATAATAAGGCTTAGAGTACTTGAAAACCTAGAGCACTTATTCCTTTCTATACTAAATGGATTCTCTCATTCAGTTATAAAAGTATACATTAATAAAATAGTCTATTATTCATTTGGAGGGGTGTTCAGGTAACAAAAGCAAATGACAAACAGAAAAACAGATACTGTAATACAGGCGCATAATGATTCATATTCATTGGTGGGAAATTTTCAGATACGGTAAGTCATGTAAGTTCAACAAGCGTTTGTTGAACTTATTTTCTGAACATTACCTATCTCTATCACTATGACTAATCGCCATTATTCAGCATGACCGCTCAGGCATATTGGTAAGTACCGTAGCTTCCTAACTCCTCGTCACAGGTTGGTACTAGTACCTGTAGGTTACTTAGTTCCCAGGTAAGTTACTTACCAAAAAGGAAGAACAATGGCAGTAGTGTGTAAGATCCTAATGTGGTTCTGTATCTTTATTGTTTGCATACAAGCATGAATTTGGAAAACTTTCTGCCAAAATTATGAACAAACACACCACTTAACCAGGGGTGGGGAAGAATATAGCCAGTTCAATCAAGTGATTACTCTCTATATATTCTCTCCAATAATATCTTTATTGCAAAAAGTTAATGTCAGGTTGAGGTTTATTTTTTGTCAAAAAAGCCAAATTACACTGAGATGCTTATGCACTGAGAGGCATCCATTTGCACTGAGAGGCAGTAAATCGGTTGGACATTGTGATGAATCTGATAATACTAGTACAATAAGAAACAGCTGGTATTGGACGAATCAGTATCACATAAAGTATCAACATCTCGAACATCAGGGAAAATATTGATTTTCACAGTGAGCAATCGAAGAGAATGCTTCATTCAGTAATTAGGGTATTTCATTCACACATCGCTAGCTAATAAGTACACCTAATACTCATATGATGTAATTATGTCTGACATTTAATTATCCAGCCATATAGATAGAACATTAATTATTAGGATCAATTAGCTCAAGGCTAAATTAATGCATGTATAATTTACATCTACTATGGGGATGTAGTACAGTAGGACTACATCAATACTATCATGCATAATTAACATGTGTAGACGTGTTTCCCAATTGATAGCATTTTGTTACTTTGTTGGTGTTTCTGTTTTAACACATATACATGTAGCTTGTTTCAAGCTTTATTATAACAAGAGATGGGCTGTCACCCGATGCATACCCCAGCATGGCCCATGTACATGTAGCATACCGCCTAGAGTGGGCATTCCCTAAGTAGAATTCACATGACTATGACCATTTTCGATTACATCAATGGATCCTTTTTTTTTTAATTTGTCATCGTATCTTATTGTATTGAGATCTGATGATCTAAGTTAGAGAGAGAGAAAAAACCCTAGAATGAAGAATAAAAACAAAACTAATTTAACATTTAAAACTTCTTTGGAAGTTCTCATCATAGTGAAACGTCATACAAAATTTCGTTGTGATAGTGAGCATACATGCCAAATTTAATCAAGATCCTAGAAGTGAACCCATGGTTGATGGCTGAGATGGGACAAAAATCAATATTTCCAAATAAACAACGATGATTAACTCTAAAACAGAGAAGGCTGCCAACACCATTTGACTTTGACACATTTAAAGAGGATAATGATTTTCCCCTTCAAATAGATAGTTTGAAATTGAGATTTTGTTTTATATCGAATGGGGGCAGCTTATTAAAGGTGGCAGGTCTGGTACTGAACATTAGGACATGAAATACCTATATTTTTTTCCTAAGTTTTTGGTGGGAAGATTGTTATCTATTCCCAAAGGACTGTTTATATGAGCAGGGAAAACTTGGAAAACCAGGACAACTCAGTTTGATGGGTACCCTGCTCTCCTGTGCTTTTCCACTAAAAATGATGTGCTGATACATAACTTGTCCTGTCAGAGACGACAACATACATGGAGCTGGGACAACAAATCAGTAAGTCAGAACAACTCGACTCATGAACAGCGAATCATTTCTGCCAGCTGGAACATACATGTAACATGAATCGTTGTGACCTGACATTAGCCAATAGAATGTTGGCGTCATCTGAGTGATGTTTTGTGTTCGCCCACAACACTAGATTGAGAGTTTATGGGGTGTGCTAACAATGGGGACTGACATTGTGATGCAGTTATTGACAGCTACCGGTAGTTTAGTGCACGTCAAACAGAGTTGTCCCAGCTAACCGGAGTGCTGGTTTTTTTTAAAATCAGAGAGGGCTGAAAATCGCCCTTGCTGGTATGCTTTGCATGAGTTACCGGTAAATGGTGTAATGCTCTTGCATGGGCAAGCTAAACATTCTCGCAGGAACATTCCTAAATTTGTCCTTATCATTTGAATTAATAAAGTGGTAAGATTATGGCTTTGTGACTTGTCCCAACCCAATCGATTGTCCATACCATGATCAATCAAGCATTGTATAAATTGGCCCATGTGCCACATGTGGTATCAATGAATGAGACCTGTGATGAGAATGCAACGTGTGACAGAACCAGGAAGAAAATCAACACAAAATGAAAATTGTAGCCAGTGGCTCTGCATACTAGTATCTATCTCCAGCCCCATAAACAAATAAAAATGCGATCATTTGGCAATTAGTAAGAGTATTACGGATGGGATTGGTATGCTGGATCTGCTGAATACTCCATTGGGAGTAGTTTTGATGAGAGATTTTTGACATGGAATGATCTACCAAAGGGGAGGGGCAATGATACTACATTGGGTCTTTACAGCCGATGCAAAAAACTAGAGGTGACATGATTATTGATTGCGATAATCGCTTATTGGTTGTCAAAAATCGACTATAATCAATTAATTGTACTTAATAACATCAGTGGAAGTATTCCGTAATATGGCCTATTGGCTGGGTGATGGTTAACTGCAATGTCGCTGGTTGTTTGAAGCATCAGCCGAAGTAATTTTTACGTTAATAAAGTGCATCATAAACCACTGTTAATGACCAATGAACACAATGTATTAAATACCACACAGTTCTCGGCGATGTTATGGTTATAACATTTGTGAGCTCATTAGAATGAACGTAGCGATTAATTTTAGTGTTATGAATAGCCAAATATACAAACAATATAAAAGTAGGAATGCACAATGTAGTGTATTGCTACAAATACAGATTTAATCAACCTATCACAATGAATGAGCAGTCACGAAAGCAACCGCTCAAGAGTTGAATGTAGACCATAAATTTAAACTTATAAAAAAAATACCCAGTCTACACAATAGACAACAATTTAAGAGCTCAGCATCAAGTATGTCAAATCAACAACACATGTTTTCAGTTCGTATTGCTTTCCGCGTTCGAATTTCGGAGGTAAAAATTAATGTATTTTTTCACCAATGTTTGGAATAGAGAGGTTTGGCATCATCAAAAACCTCTACACATGACAAAGCAGCTGACTCTTCAAATTATTGTCAGAATACCTTGGAATGAATGAAAATCACTAAATATAGCGATGCAATTTTATACAATATGGTGTCAATATTTTTACGATGGTTAGTGTGATCTGCTTTTGAATCGGGACAATATGCATCTGATTTAGTAAGGCTCCTTATATATTAAAGAATGCACTGGCACAGGTTCTTTATTGATCATGCCAGCTCATGCATCAAACGGATATATACCGGTATATGCAAGAGTGCAAGTTCTATAACCATATCATGCATATGCTGTAATTTAATATTGCACATGTCATTGTTTACTGAGTGCTCAAATGTAAATCTACAACACATACATTATGTGCACTGCACAAATTGCCACAATACCGAATGCGCATATGGGTGGTTTGTAGGGCTGCCACGATTCATTGCAATTCCGATGCATCTCATTATAAAGTTCATGATGCAATGCATCATAGTGGGAGGGTGCGATGAGATGCAAAAACAGTTCATGTAGGCAGGGAAAATTATAAAGATTCATACTTTTCCACTCAAAACTTCCCATCTGGGAAGATCTGGGGACTGTATTAGCTATTTTAATCTACTTCTAATACCTATAACCATGCATTTTACTAGTAGTTACATGTAGGTCTTGTAATTTACTTCAATGAATATAAAAAGTGACTAGAAATGATTAAGTGGATCATCTGGGTTTCACAGAGCTCTGTCAGTTGCCAAAAATTTACAACGCGATCGTCAAATCGCAATCGCATCATGAAGGTCTGAATCATTGCAGCCCTGTAGTGATCGCCGATATCCGGACATTGCCGAAGTATGAATCGGAGCACCGATCGTGACGTCATGTTCTCGATTACCCGGATGAAGAATGCTCTCTCTTGAGACCAAGAACAGAATCCAAGCAAACCAGCAGCCATGTTGACTTACTGTCTATTGTATATCCATTGTGACCATGTTAGACCATATAAAGATGTGTAACCATAGTGAATAGTCCTTCGTTTTCACTATAATGGTGACGAGGATGGGATCCGAACCCACGCGGGGAAACCCCAATGGATTAGCAATATTTGCCACTCAAACGCGTGTTTGGCGGATTTTGCTAAATTACATACAACTTACAAGTTCAAGCTAATAATACCAATACTCACGGCAATACTGCCAATAGTCTTAAATTAATCCAGACTGTCAAAGTTACGCGTTGACATTTCATTGTCCATTGACCATTGTCTATTCGCACGGCAATTTTTTTTTATAAATTATATATGTGTGAGCCATCAACAGATTAGCGCATTCCATTTTAAGGATGCACGTCAATGTTTCTCGCGATTCAAAATTGGTCTAGCTTCTAGTATAGTGGTAATTTATCGATAAAGTAAACAAACCTGATTTTTCTCAAAATTTTCTCTCTCGATTTCGACCGAAGTCTTGCCCCGCTGTGTAATCTTTTGTAAATGTCTGCTTGACATTTCGCAAGGGAACTGAATAATCCCAATATTAGTTATTAAATACTGTTTTCTTGCACGCAATTGGGTCTAATGTATGTCAACATTTACATTGCATTTTTTCCGAGGTTGAACAAAATCCGTATTCGTGCAGCTGGCTGCACCCACTAAAGTTTCGGCTGACAAAAAATTGGAACCGGAACTGAACGGCATTACATTTTTAATTCCTCTGGATCTGGATCAATGCCAGAGTCCTCTAGATGTCCGAGTGTGGCCATTGTTCGTATGTGGTGCAACCATGTACCATGACGTACAACAGGCACGTATATAGATACGGCACATAGGGGCGGAAGGAGAAGTGCGTGAACAAATCCAGGATACAAGGTCCGGGTGGGTGGGTCTGAGCGTCAAACGCAGATTTTTTCCAAATTTCCAATGCCATTTAAAGTTTAAGTTATGTAATAAATTATTTTTTAATGATCAGGCTTATACACTGGACAAGCATAGCGCATTAGTCAAGAGAAAGGGGGGGGTCCTATTTTCAATATTTGTTATTTTAAAACACGATATCATGTGGTGGGTCCCGCTTTTGACCTTCAATTATCCCTGCGATGCCTTAATATCAGCTCATTTAATTCTGCTGGTGTTTTATAAATGGTATAACTATTTCAAGATATGCCTATATCCATATTTCTTGTATGATGATGTTCATGCATCACTGGGTACATGGGACCTTGGCTTTCTGGGACTAGCCAATATAATGAAAAAACGAGTAATTGAACATAGCAAAAGTATTCATATTTGTGATGATAACATTTTATTTCTTGATTACTGTTTCTGCCACTGGGTCTTGTGATGTCTCCACTGCCCCTCCCACCAAAACCTGCACTGGCCTTATTGTATTGTATTGTATTGTATTTATTTCAGGCAAGATATGCCCATATATAGTCATACATACAACATATAATTACAAATTAAATATAAAGAAGTTGATTCCAATGATTGAATAGATTTGACCGATAGATCAGATCTGAGTTACAAATAGCATTCAAAATACTGTTTAAAGATTTATAAATTCTCACACGAAATCCATACACACCCTTTCGAATCAGCACTGTCAGAGAACACATTCTGTCACCTACAAACATCCCACTCGCACTACATGATCTCTCATAACCCATAAATTTTCTATATGCATTATTATAACAAACTGTAAGTTTTCTATAACAACGTTTGGTATAGTTAATCCAAAGATGAGCACAATATAATGGAGATACGAACATTTTAAATAAATACATTTTCACATTAGGCGAACATTTGTAAAACTTTCTAATAAGCATATTTGAGCGTGAGCATATAGACCGATATTGGCGCATAATATCATTATCATCGGAAAATTCGTTGTTGAGTATATGTCCGAGATACTTATAGGAGGACACGAACTTGAGTTCATTGCCCATTAAGTATAGTTTTGGAAATGACCGAATATGAAGAGATTTAGGGATAAAAGTCATCCCCACAGTTTTTATAATATTATAAGTTAAATAAATCTTCTTAGCCTCGTGTTCACATATTCTCAACAAACGACGTAGTCCCTCCAAAGATGGTGCAATAATACACATATCATCAGCATAACATAAATGATTGATTTTTGCACTGCCAACAATGCACCCAACGTCACATGTATTCAGTCTTTCGCTAATCTCGTTGATATACACATTAAATAAATAAGGGCTTAATATACCGCCCTGTCTAACACCAGTCGTGGGCCGGAAGCATGTCGAGTATGTCTGTCCCCAGCGAACATGATACATCTGATTTAGAAACCAGTTCTTAAGGATCCGAATAATAGCTGATGGCACTGATCGTTGCTTTAGATGTCGTAGTAGCATTTCCTGGTTGACACGATCGAACGCTTTACTTGCGTCCAAGAAGCACACGAAAACAGGAGTATCCTTAGAATTATAATGTCGTATCGCTTCTTTTAATGCAAATATGCAGCCGTCCGTTGAATGATCTTTTTTAAAACCAAACTGGTTGTCTGTGGTATATAATTGTTCAGAGCATTTATTGAATAACACCATTTCCAATACTTTTGAAATAACACAGGATAACGCCACTGGACGGTAGTTGTCTTTGTCGGCAATATTCCCAGCTTTATTTTTCAAGATTGGCACAAGGGTCACTTTCAACAAATTTGGGGGAAGGTGTCCATGTTTGATTATAGCATTGAAGATTATCGTAAGGCACGTGAAAATATGGCTGTCGCAGAATTTTAAGTGCTCAGCCGTTATATCATCTGGTCCCGCAGACTTACCAGTCTTAAGTTTGTTTACCGCATCGATCACATCAGTTTCAGTAACAGTTATGATTGCATCGCCTTGCGTTGACCCGAAATTGTTGTCGTTGGTACCTATGCACTTGTTGTCCACTGATTCATCATTGTTGGAAAAGACGTTTCTGAAATGTTCGCCCCACATCTCGGTAATATCAGCCTCGCCATTTGCTCCACCTATCGAGTTTGCGTTTCCACATTTGGCTCCTTTTGAAACAGATTTCCAAAATGCATTTAAATTGTTACTACATAGGTTCTTAGCTAGTTCATCAGCCTTCATCTGCTCAACGTTCGATTTGCATTTTCTCAGAGCGGATTTGAATATCGATCGTCTTCGACACATAGTGTCATAAATGTATCCATATCGAGGTCTTCCTTGATTAACCCATATAGAGAATATTTCCCTAGCTTCACTGTGCAAACGCTTCACATGTAAATTCCATCCAGGTATTGGACTGAATCTGTCTGTTCCGTTAGAGTTTACAGTTAAACAATCGGTGGAAGATTTCTTTAGGGCGTCGATAATATGTTCGTATATTTTGTCAATAATGGAGCTTTTATCATGGGTGTCTCGAAACTGATTGCCATCAGAGTCATTCGTTAATATTTCAAAATTAATTTTTCTCAATAATTGTCCGGATAAATAACAATATTTATCCATTTGCGCTGAGTTGGTACATTTCCAGTTTATATTATGTCTTGTTGTCGAAACAGAAGTAGATGGGCTACACACAGGAAGAAGATCAGATTTTATCGACACAATTAACGGAAAGTGGTCGGAGGTCAGGTAATCGTAATTTATCTCCATTGCCGCAACAGCGGAATCCATCGATGTCGTACATATACAGTGATCTAACCATGACACAGAGCCATGTGCCGCACTAAGGAATGTGAATGTATTGGATGCCTGTCCGAAAAAATTAACATCCGACATTATCAAAGATGAATCTTTACAGAACTCCGCTAATTCACTCATGTTGCCTGTATTTCTGATCGCACATGCGTTAAAATCGCCAAGAACAACAACATTGTTGGTATCAGCCTCCTGTATGATGGCATCAAGTTTACCAAGGTAATCAATGAATACCTCAGCATTACTCTCTTCGTCCGTTGGTAGATAAACACAGAGAATTAACATTGAACTAGACGCAGATTTAAGGTTGAGACCCACTATTCTCGGATCGTCGTATGTAACAAAACAAGCCTTGTCAGCAAACGATTTCCTCCACATTATAGCTGTTCCGCCATATGGACGACCAACCATGATATCCCGTTCACAGTCAATAGCAGACACTCCGCCTGCCTCGAAATCATTGTGAATTGAACGTAATAAATGTAGTTCATTTCTCAAGAGCCAATGTTCCTGCAGCAATATAATATCACATTTATTACAAAGCTCGTTAACAGCGACAGTAGACGACTTTACCGATTTACAATTATATGATGCCAGTCTTATATTTTCCATAGTGTGTCTTATTATGCCCACGGTTCTGTTGTGGCATGTTCCCAGCTTCTGCCACCAAATTTCCGCTCAAAAAAAGGCCGAACTAGGGTATTCTTGGGCCATAACTTAGCGTCTAATATCATTATGCCTTTCACCACGGTAGTATACAGGTAGTATACATGTGCTCGAAGCAGCGAGCGCGTTGCAAGCCCATTTGTTTCGGCAAGTACGGTACTTTCTGCCATTTGCAAAGAATACGTGTATCTTGACAGTGTGTTCTTCAATTATTTAATCGTCATTATAGGTTAATGGCACAGACTCAATGCAGATGGAAAATTAAATAATTAAAACAGAGACTGTGCGACTATTTCTTCGGTCATATATATAGCCGGGGCTATAGTCAGCAAGTGAGATAAGTTTTCATACGCTGTTCTAACCACTTGTTTATGCATATATATAAACCTGTTGATGATTGGGCACCTATGAGTATGGATGCGGAACCTTATTTGACAAGTTTAATTACTGATTATTTTGTGACTTTCTTATATCTCTGGTAGCCTACTTTCCTGATTGGCCTTTCATCCGAATGGTTATTTAAAATAGATTACACCCTTGGGCCTCTGCATTCCGTATTCTGCTATTTCCCCCGTTTTTCTTTAAACCCTTGTGGGTGGGTCCCCAATTGCCCTTGGAAAAAAAATTGGGAAAAAACTTGTATTGGAGGAATGGGTGTCCGAGATCGGACAGAAAAAACTTTCATTCCCGGGCTGGTGGGTTAATTAAAAATTAAAAAAAATTCAACCTTTTATACTGGAGTTTTTTTTCCAGACCCCCTACCTTAAACGGACAAACCGAGTAGCGTTATTGACAGGGACGTGTGAGAGGGTGATATGGGGTTGTATCACCCCCAACTTTGGTCAACATTTTCAACAGTTGAAAAATTCACACCTGACACAACATTAGTTGGAAATTTCACCCCAACAATAGGTTGAAATTGTTCTTGGGGGTCGGGGTCGGTGTCAGGTTTGCTATGTCTAACTCTAGGAAGGCTCGAGACCAGATTTTGCGATTTTCTTGTTCAGATTAAAAAAAAAATTCTCGCACCTGGCCGAACGGGTGCACCCTGTGTGTCATGTTCCCGTCCGTGGCCAATAAAAAAAACTGCTAATTAGTTTAAGAAAACAATATTTTACTTCATTTGGTCAAAATTGTGGACTGCATGGAATGGTTATCGATTGGAAAATTTCCAACCTATAGGTGAGCAATGCTGAGTATGAGGTTTGAACTTAAATTTCCAACACTAGGAAAGCATGAGGGCAATCTAGATACTAGGGTTTTGCGATTTCTTGCTTCGATTTCAAAATTTTCTTCCAACGGACCGAACCATGGTCGGCCCTGTTGTCCTGATCTCTCGCCTGCAATTATGTAAGAAGCTGGATGGTAATTCATATGAGTTTATATTACGTCGCGTTGCTAAAGAGTGATATGTACGGTACCGCCCTGTAGCGCTGGGGAAACTAAAGACCGCATTTTATCTGTGTATGCATGGAATGATAAAGAGTGGTACAACAAAATCTTCTCAAAACCGTACCCTCTATAAACCGAATCCCTCGCCATACCGAACAAATTGTCCGGTCCCGAATTCACCAAAGTGCATTCTCACTAAAATTACCTCGGTAAACAGGAAACTCTCTATTCCGAACATAGGACCGCTTTTATAGTCCAAAAGTGAACGCGTATATTCAGTTATGATGAGGTCAGATAAAAGCACTGCGAAGCGTCAAACTCATTGGGTGTGACTTACCTATACAAATTCCGGAATATGTACAGCGTCTTGTTCTGTCATTTAGTCACTTTCAACCGGTGCGCGATAAGTCACTTCCTGTTAAAAAAAAGAAACATGTATCGATTCAGTGACGAACGCCTTTATGGAAATTATGGCCAGTAATAATGCTGCGTAGTGTTCAGAATTTATTCAGAAATAGGAAATGCAGGAGTAAATTGAAGCAAATGGCTGTGCTAACATTACTCATCCTGTGTCTTATTGGTACGTTTTTTCGAAATGCTTGTCTCAAGCAATTGTCAAGCCAACTTGGCTGCCAAGTCTGATTTGCAAATTTGCAATGTAACTTGCAAGTCATTTTTTGAATTTGACGGTAGGCCTATTATAATATGTAAAGAAAGCCAACTGCATTGAAGCACCATCCAACTTTGATTCTCACACTATTTGATTGTGTCTGCCATTGTGTCGGCTTGTGACAAGGGGCAATTATTCTTCAATTGTTCTGCAGTGCGATACAATGTCAGGGGTTGGGGGGGGGGGGGGCAGATTGTTGGGATGTCTGTTGTATCTCACCCCCTGATTAAATACAGCTCCATCCAGTCAATATTTAACATGTTTGCCTTGATTTGTTCACACACAAATTACTTGATACATATAAAACAATTAAAAAGTGATTTATATACAGTAAAACCTGTAGGGCCTACAACATAATTTTGAATGGAAAACTACATCACATCGAACAAACACCAGGAGTGGGAAAATAACACAACATATTCACCGTGAATGTACCTGTATATGAAACGAAATTAAAAGATATACCGTACTGCAAAATAGTAATTCAGTGTTGATATACTTTTTTGGCACTGTGATAGAAAATTTCAACGCGACTGCGTTGTCAGATACCCAAGGCGGTCCTCAGCCATTTACAATGTGGTCACAACACACCCTCAACTCATTGTAAATGCCACAACCGCGTTTCATTACATTAAGACCGTGTTGTAAACGGCTGAGGACCGCATTAAAAGGGATACTTATTTTGAGAATATGTGAGGACCATATATATTCACTAAGAAGTATGGGCCCACTATCTCCCGGAACATAACAGCAGACTATAATACCTCAGTATACCAAGGATCAAGCTACCCCACCAAAAAATCAGGGCAATTAACCCTCAAAATGCTGCCATCGCCTAATATGTATGCTGTGAATGAAGCTTAAACAGTCCGGACACAGACCGGACCACCCCTGTGGTGTCTTGGTGTGATTTTAGTGGCAAGAACATTGCGGGGGTGTGAAAAAAAACAGCCCATATAAGGAAACTTTGAAAATTTCCACTGCATATCAGACACACAAGGAACTGTCTCAATAGGAAAATTACCAAAACTCCAGAAATACTGATGGGATGTGTCAACAAATTGTCTTTTTATATATATTATAAATTTTTTGTTTTTAATTTTTGAAGAAAATCAGATTTATGACATACATGTACTAGTACTGGTGTGACTTGAGACACTGTCTCAATTTGCCACACTCCTTGTGCTTTTATCCTGTTTAACCAGGGTACCAATACCCTGTGCACTGACTACTAATTTCCTAGTACACCTGTATGTAACAATATCAATCTGAAATCACCCTGAAATGCTCACTATCTCCCGGAACATAGCAGCAGACTATAATACCCAGTATACCAAGGGATCAAGCAACCCCACCCCCTACAACTACAGGGCCTACTGGAATTGTTATGCACAATGACTAGGATGGACCAGTGGCATAGTTTGAAATCTTACCATGTTAATATCAGAATCGGCGAAAAAGTAAAGGGCAAATTATATTTTAAATATTTTGTCATATTTTAGTATAATGTCTTTATTTGGTTATTAGTTTATATTTGGTACTTATAGGATGCATGCACTATCTATAGAATTGAATTATTCTATCCAAGGTAAAGTTGAATGTCAGGTTTATTTGTCAGTACTTTCTGTTGCCTCATTTAAATTGTGAAATTAAAGGAGGCAAGCCAAATAATGTCGATAAAATGTTAACAGGGAACATCCAAGATGTGTGGCTCTTCAATCTGGAATCTCTTTTGACAGCCATGTGAAAGCGTCTGGTGGATAAATATTACTTGTCATCATACTGACAACAACATATTGTCCACTTTACATTTGTGGTGATACAGGACATACTAGTGTTCAGCCATAAATGTCTTTGCTTTCCAATATGGATAAAGGTTAATGGTAACAAAACTGAAGCCCTGGCTGTATGTTGTGTTGCTAAAATCTTTGGCAAATTTTACAAGCTTCTTTCTACATTGTATTGTCATCGGTCTATCCTTCATAGAGCCATTTTTAGTTGCTCTAATACACTGTATTACAGAGTATTAGAGCAACTGAACTAGGTGTTGCATGGGTATATAATGCAATTGTCTCAAGTTACCCCATTGTCGGGGTGCCTTGGGAGTTGGGACACCTGTTTCAACAGTATTTTTAGTCAAGTTAAAAAAAAACTGGACTTATCCTTTGACGAGGTCGGCAGGCTGGCGGGCGTCGGTTAATTATTGTTTTTTTTTTATGTTAAAACAATTTGAAAAAATAACACCATTATGCCAAGGGTATCCTGACTCACCACACAAAATTTGGTTTAAATCGGTCCAAAATCTTTGTTCGGAGCGATATTAAACCTCACTTCACCAATTCTATCACATGCCTTTGGACGTCTTAGCTATTAATATGGCTATATAACTTTCTGATGTCTCTTATGCCAATGTGCAGATAAAGAAAGCTACAGTATCTAATTTTTAATTTTTTTTATCAAAAATACACATGGCATGCTATTAACAGTAGACAAGAAAATCTTTGCTGCATTGCATAGCTGAGTATATCGCTCTACAGATGGTCTGAGGTCATTAAAAATCTTATAAGGTTTAATAGAGATGCCAAGGTTCAGCATAAACAATGCCAGTGATTAGTTGACAGCGCTGCTATATAATTGATATTAATGGGTCAGCAGTTAGGTGGCTTATCTTGATGGTTGTGTTGTTGGCACATTGTCATTGTAAACTTAATTGGACTCTATTAACCCAATAACTCCATGTCTGGGTCACTTTTTCACATTTAATGCAAGGCTGCGCTGGTGCAGCATTTTGATCCTGTGCCAGTGCATTCTTTTATATATGCGAGTGACCCATAAATTCCAATAATATGTGTTTGTACATTTATCTATAATAGTACATAACAGTATACTTATATAATTCAACATCCAAACTCTTAATTTATGATTCTGATCATAGTGATTTACTATCGCAAAGGGATGGGTTAAACGTCTGCTGAGCGTGATCGGCCTCTCACAATCGGCCTCTCGTTCATAATGTTGTGCTGGGATATACCCCACTGCATATGCATTTTTATGTAACAACAAGATAACTTTAGATTGACATATATAGACATCCCGATATAGATTTACCAACAGAAAGACAAACAACACAGTATTATTTCAAATGACCATTGACTCCATGCATTTGTGCATTTATATATGCCATCCCAACCCATCCCTCCCCACAAATATAAAAAACAGACAAAGGTGGAAAAACATTTTATGTGTAACAAGACTAAATTGTATAAGATGTGTATGTATTTGTTTTTTGTTTCTTTTTTTTTATCCTGAAATTATTTTGTCTGAATAAAAATATAATAAAAAAAAAACCCTTTGTATTGAAGTTTGAATTTTGTGGTGTGGTGTAATACATGTATATGACATTATTTTTTTAGTGCGGTTCTGACACAAGTTACGAAAACACAAGATTTAATGGTGAATTCCCTACTAGACTGACATGATTTTTTTTCATAAAAAGTTTCTGCAAATGTCAATCTTTCAGATTTAAAGAAAAATTTTGACCTAGGATTTATATTGTAAACAGTATACACTAAAACGTTTGCACTGAGTCCTATGGAAAACAATTACACCAGTGTAACTGATAAATCAAACAAACATGCAGCCATCTTGGACCACTCTTTGCACCACTAAATCCTTTAGCACACCCTACAGAGCATATCCCTCATCTGATCATCACCAAACTTGATATGGATCCTCGGGGTGACCTCAAGATGGGTGCTTACCATTTTTTCTGAATTTAAAAAAACATCTTGGCTGCCAGCAGCCATCTTGGATTTTACTCTTTGTATGACTAAATAAATCCTTTAGCACACCTTACAGGTCACATTTCTCATCCATTTGTCACCAAACTTCATATGGATCTTCAGAGTGACCTCTAGATGGGAGACTCCCTTCTTTCCCGACATTCCTTAAAAACATAGCCACCAGCAGCCATCTTGGATTTCAAATGTGAATCAATCAGCACTCCCTGCAGCCCACATTTATTGGAGAATTGTTTTGAAACTTTACAGGCTTTTTTAGGATCACCTCTAGATCTGAACTAACAAATTTTAACGATTTTCGATGAAAAACATGGCCACCATCAGCCATCTTGGATTTTACTCTTTGCATGACTAAATACTTTGGCATGCCCTACAGCCAACATTTTTCATCCAATTAATCCCAAACCGCATCTCTTTGGGTTAACCTCTGCTACTACTTAAACATTTCAACTTTCCGTATTCCTTATCGCTTCATTGACTGTGATGTATGACATGCATCATCCCCATTCCAAGTTGAGTATACATGTATCGTCATTGACACTTTCATTTTTAATTCCAGTTGGATGGAGCCATTTTACTCATTCCCTAGAAGACAGGTGAGTTTCATTTTAAGTACTGCAAACAAGAGAGCAGAGTACATTTTAATACATTTCAACATTTGTCAAAGGCCTTCCAGATGAAGTACGGCATGTGCAAATCTGCCAAATGAGCTACTTAGCCAAAATTGGTTGATTTCTCACTGGCAATCCTCCAGAATCCCAAGTTCATGTGGTCAACCGAGGGCTAACTGCATGGGCCTCATTTACATGAGCACAGATATTAAACATTACATGTATTATTCTATGGTATCCGCTAAATTTTGGGGGGAATAGTACTGCTGTAGCCACTGGTGGAAATCTCTGTTTATCAACAAACTGCAAATATCTAATATTGTTTAGTAAATTAGTCGATAAATTAAGTCAAGTTCTTATTATCTACAGTAATACTCTACATTTTCATTTAAGTATAAGTTGATAAAGTCAAGGTATCATAATTGTGTTTTATTTTTTAACAATTTGAAGGGTTAAATTAAGGATCTTGTCATTTGGTACTGAATACAGACATTGATATTGTTTACTACATGTAGTAGGTTCTGTACGACAAAATGTTAAATTCGTGGATAAAATAAGTGTACTGACAATTTTTTGTACCGCCATCAACAACAGTAGAGGAAATTGTTAAAATTCGCAATTAATTTCAACGTCTGACTTCATTACATTCATGACATTTTATACCATGAAATAGTTCTGATCATCCTTCAGTGGCTAACATCTGGACCTCGTCTACATAATCATTAATTGGAACTAGCCAGAACAGTGTGTTAGTTTAGAATATAATCACGATGTAACCAGGCAGCATCAACTATGTGGCTTTTAGCAAATAGTGATATCTTTCAGAATAAGGCAATACATGAACATGCCAATATGTGTAACCCTGAAAAAGTATTCATTTCATCCCAAATGGTTCACTGGTGATCACCGTTAACCGGCAAATAAAATTATCTTCGTTTGTTATCCATGTTGGTTTTATTTAGTGGCAGATAGGCATTAACACGTTGAGTGCCGGAAATCAATTAGTAATTCTGCCAGTTTGCCAAATCGTGGCAAGATATATACCCTTAGTACACCATAATTTGGCTTCATTGAATCAAGAATTGGATGACATCGCGAGTTTAGATGACAGAAACAGCGATTGATAGTACTACGAGATAACTCGTAGCTGGCACTGGCGGAAGTAATTTGGGTATTCCCACCACCAGTGCCAACTACGAGTTATCTCATAGACACAATTGGTGACGTTTGAGCAACAAATATGAAGTAGAACGTAACCCAAACTAGTTATTTTGGTGGTAGGATTAGGTATGGGTGTCCTTGTGGTGGTTATAGCTCATTATATAGTTATATTATGGCTCGATGCACAATGGAGCAAGTTACTTATATGAGCATGGCTAAAGACGGTGAATCCAACGTGGAATCAGGTGAACTTGTTTCCTGTGAGGATGAGTTTATTTCGTCCAGTAATGACTATGAGCATGCATCTTCTGTTGTTTCGGGCATTGTAAAGTATTTCCCATTTAGCCTGGTTTAGGCCTATGCCAGGGTTCCAAAGTACAGCCCAAAATAATAGTGTAGGAAGAATTGTCAGCACAAAATTATAACAACTGGCAGTAGCCTGATAAATCCCTGTACATACAGGAGTGTGCTACATGTAACGATTCCATATAATCCATCCGTCTGGAAATAAGTCACCCTTTACTATAAACCTCTATGCTACACAAAACATTTATCTGTACACAGAACAGTTCAATGAACTGCATGTCGTCTTAAGTAATTGCTACACTTTCCATTGTCCAACACGTTCGGAAGAGGGTACAAGGTAGCTTTGGGGAATAATTGTTCCACTTTACTTGAATTATAAATTATAAAATACCTTGCCCCCAAACGGAGCCGCAGAGTATATAATGTGTATTCCAAAAACAACTGCTGTGTTCCCTAAAAATGAGATAATGGTAGCATCAACGCGCGTAACGTCATGGATTATCCACTTATCTTGAGTTGGACCCGAGGAGGAACAGATTTGGCAGGCCTGTGTGACGTGTGTGGATGGGTGTGCGAAGTTTTAATGTTTGAAACACAATGATATAATCATTTCTCGAAACTGCCTTAATTTCGCCTGTTTGTACATTGTGAATATCCACCCCCCCTGAATGTGCATGCGTGCACATTGCCAGTCTATTGATACCAAAAAACCCATTCTAATTGCCCACACACGACTGCCTCCGGTGGGTCACTTAGTGAGACAGTGTCAGCTGTATTCATTCACAACTGAACCATTTTGAGTAGAATATATGTGCTGATGGTGCTCACTTCAGTTGTACGATGTAAGGGGAGCCACACTATTATTTTGATAAAATCACTGATCTGATGTTCCGAGGCAGGTTTTTGTGGTGTATCGACCTATTACACTGCTTCCGTTTGTCAGTTACATGACATGGAAACCACTACGAGATAACTCGTGGCAACCTGGAAGGTTGCATACTATGAGATAACTCGTAGTGGCACTCTACATGCTAATCTGTGGATCGGGCAGGAGAATATGTCAGAGGGGAAACTTGGGTGAGGGTTAAAGGACCCACTGCCCCAATAGCGGAAACCCTGATTATGTGCATGAATGCTAAGAGATTGTGATATCGAGGGATGTGTTTATTACTTTATATTGTTTCAAAATTAGTCAATTTAATATCATTATTTTCCACCCCACCCCCTTGGGGTCTCTATGTGACCAACTAAGGATCGAAAAGATCTGAAACTGTGAAAGGCAGGTACTAGTAGAGGTCATGTGAGCAACAAGTGATAATTACTGCCACTTGGTCCTCTATATATGTTTCTTAGTCATTTGGGCAAAATTTATAAATTTTGTATCTGCCGCCACTGGGTGATCAACTAGTTTGGCCTGATTTTATGAGAGGTGGTTGTATATGGGAGAATAGTAACACATTGTGCCATCCAGATACTTAGTTGTTTCAAATGTCAAAATTATTGTCCCCCGAAATTTTTTATTTTTGGGGACTATACTATAGAAATGACCTCTGTCCATCCGTTTGTGTGTCTGTCACACATTATGGGTACCTTTATTGTATAATCAACTCCTCCCACAGTTTTGAATGTAGAGAATTGAAACTTCAGCATGTTGTCACCAATATATCGCTGTGCAACATGTACTAGTATATGGGCAATGGTAAAATATTTTTCTTCGCCGAGTTATTCCCCTTTCTTGACTTAGAAAACTTTTGACCATTTAATTTTGGTTACCATCATTGTCTATTCATCTCCTCCCACAGTTTTGAAATATAGAGAATTGAAACATCAGGATATTGTTACCCATATATTGCTAATGTGCAACATGTATATGGGCACCTTCTCAGACATTCCAAATGGTGATGGATTATAGTAATTTAATCATATTTTATGGCATAGATTGTTATTAAAACCATATATCAAGGCACTATTAAAAAAATAATCGGCGACTCGAAATTAAGTGGGCCTTTAAATTGTCGACACCTAGAATCAGATAACCATTTAACACCAATTTCTTTGTTTGGATAGCATGTACTATGTTATTAATTTTTCGAGGTCGAGAGGAAGATAACATTTAATAGCTAAATCTGAGACTCATCATGTGGAAATCACCGTCTGTGTCTGTTGTATCCACTATTCTGTATACTCAGAAGCTTGGTATACATGTATATTATTAAAGAGCTAGTCTATTTCGGCACATCATTGTTAAGTGAGCTGATCCCCAAGCAGACATAACAGTATCACATTATGCCACTGAAGATTGGTGGACTGAAATCTACCACCCATGTTGGTATCTTGTTCTAAAAATGTTTAGCAGAAAAAGTTTTATGGGTGGTTGCCTCCTGACTATAATAGGGCACCATGATAGATTGCAGACATCAAATGTTGGAATAGCGCAAATTGTGAGATTTGTCAGTGATGCTGCTGCCAGATTAGATACGGGTGCCTGCTCTAAGTTGGCGGTGACATCTCCTGTGAATCACGTAATTGAGTTATTGCACCATATAAATTGACATAAAATGATGATGGTAGAAGCTAGAGTATTTAATATAATAAATGTCATTCAACTAAACAGATAGTATTTCTAATGAAGAAGTAATTTGAGTCATAAATAAGTTACTAGTATGAGATTTTAAACAGTAGATAAATAGCCAAATCAACATACTGTAACTTCATGGAAATTTGCTAAAATCTCTGAAGACGCAGAATTTACCATTGGCACATGATATTGCATGTTGTACATCTTCTGGAAAGACCGCAAGATGATTGTGCATTATACGGAGATCATCTACTGTTAATTTTACAGCCCTACTTGTAACGTATTTTAATCGAGATGTTTTTTAACAAACGTGACTTATGATTTGGTGAGGGACTTTTGGTGGGTGGGGAACCATTAGAGCGGCGCTAATCCTCTGTAACTTATTCAATTATTGGTGGATTTTGACAATTCTTGGTTTGTGAGTTTATAGCCATGTGTGACAACTGAACAGTTTTGCTTGAGTTTATGTTATGGCCCATTGTCTATTTTTATACGCCCTTTTTTTGAAAAAAGGTCGTATTATGTTATCAGTCTGTCCGTCCGTCCGTCTGTCTGTCGCACCATCTGTCTGTCAGTCCGTCCGTTAACATTTTTGGTTTCCGATCGATAACTCCACTCTTCCTGAATCAATTCTACATTTTGAAATATTAACTGTACCATCTAAGTAGACATCATCAAACACTAGATGGAGAGTTGTACCAAGAAGATGTTTGAAATAGGATGCAATACATTCTGCCCAACAGATGGAGGTATCAGGGTGAAGTCCAACAATTAGAATTATTCTCATAACCCTCATGGCATCTACAATACAACATTCAATAACAACTGGTGGAATTTCTGCTTGTTTTTCAGAGCACATGTTCTGAAGGCTGTTTCTGAAAAGTGATTTAGAAAAATGTCGACATTTTCCAATTTCATTGCAAGTTTCCCATAATTTTTTTGTAATGGGCCAGTCCATTATTGTATGCAGATCTATTTTTCTTCTGTCATGGTCAAGCAGGATGGATGTGAAGGAATTGTTTTCATCCTCAACTATCGAAAAAGATTTCTTGGTATCTTTTTGGTCTTGAAATGTGTAAAGTGGCTGTTTCTTGACTGGGTCTTCATAATCAATTTCTACTTCACTATCTTGTGGTTCTATTCTCTTAACAATTTACAGTAATGCTCTAAATAATCGACTCCTTAACCACAGCAGAATTATGGGTAACTTTTCAGGATTTAGTTGGAAATATGGCTTGTTGCCATTCATCGGAAAGCTCTCAGTGAGAGCTTTCCTATGAATGGCAACAGGCCATTATTTCCGACTAAATCCTGAAAAGTTACCTATAATTCTGCTGTGGTTAAGAAGTCGATTATTTAGAGCATTACTGTATATCATGGCCTTGACACCACACATGTTCGCAGCCTGAACATTGGCACACTTTTCTACACTGGCGGCAAAACCACTAGCAATATTTATCATTGGTGGACTTGGGGTCTCACAAGTTTGGTACCCTTGACTTTATCCCTGAACATATTTCTTTACATCAATATCATCAAGTTCTATGTTTCTTAGCATGCACATGCCTGCTTTGGTTGGGGTACTGTTTCAGAGTGGACAGCATATGACTTATACGCATCCATCTCTCACTCGCTCCACAAATTTTTATTATACCAGAAAACCCTCATGCCTGCTTTGAGAACCAATTAACTTCTGTGACGTCTATGAGGTGGTCCATTGGTTTGCTATAATGCTTCAGTCCAGTTAACGAACCAGTGAATCCACCTTCAGCTGGATAGCTATATGTTTCATAATCTCTAACACTCAAGTCTCTTTTTTTTTTTTAATTTTGTTTAATGCATGTAAATGGCATGTAAACACATCTATATCGTTAAATATATACTATATACTATGTTTACATTAAGCAGCAATAATTTTAGATGGAATTTTAAAAAACAATTTACTTCTATTAAAATACATGTCCATTTGTGGTTGCAGATGAATCCCAATCTTACCAATAAATCTGCAGTCTTTAAAACCTGCCTGTGGCTAATCATATTTGTTCAACTCCCATGTCTTGTGGGAAGAAGTCTTATCTGTTAGAGAGCAATATACTTGTGGAAAACTTTCTATATCAGAATTTAAAGTTCCTCTCCACAGTCAATGAAGGATTGATAGTGTTCATGCATAGTTACTAGTATGTATACAGGCAGTATAAAGATGACTGCATGCCTACCATATCAAACACCCTTCTGGGATGGGTACTAAAAAGGCACATGAAAGTATCTACTGGTTTGTTTGGGTGTATCAAACTTACAAGCACGCATATGCCAGTGTGTATAAGGAACTTCAAAGTTGGGGGCAATTTGAATGGTGAGGTGTGGTACCTCAGTCAGGGTGTGGCCTGTTGTACCATTTTCAGTGTGGTGTGGGACTTTATATTTCAATGCAATTGAGGGTTGTCTGAGGAACATTTACACCCTTTGCAATGTTTCTGAGGCACAAGTGATAAATCCTGCCAGTGGAGGTGTGTCTTAGGTCCTGAGGTGTATGACCAAATATTTAAGTGAGGTTTGAATTAATATCATACAAGTTATGTTAATATAAAATCATAGAAAAGCCCTTTTATGGTGTTCGTCTTGGGCCTGTTGATATGTCAATATTGTGCTCTGAGGAAGATGTGCCACCACATCTGAGAGAATAGTTACAAGAGAGCTGCATAGTTGAGTGCCTGGGAGGCATTTGTTTGTCCACATTGACAATACTTATCATATTATTGTGCTACATTAATGTTTACTTGCAATATACATGGACAGCCTTAACACAAGTATGAGGAGTAAGCATTAATGTACTTCTTAACTGTTCGGGGAAAAATAAAAAAATATTACCAAAAAAAAAAAAAATCCCTACCTACCTACCTGGAATTTTTTGGCACCATAATAGGAAACAAATAAGTTTGTTTTTTTGGCCTTAAACTCAGATTCCGTGCATAATTCTGATGATTAAGAGCAAAACCATTGTAGAAATTTGTGCACAGTTTTGAGGAATCCTTCCCAATTACCAGTTCGCTGGAAGTGTAGCATATTGCGCAGTGGCCCCACCATGTCGAGAATTGAATCGATCCACTTACTCATCTCTCCAGGAAATGTATGGAGAAGTTGGGATGGTCAGGTTGGTGCAGTTGGGATGGTCAGGTTGGTGCAAGGCCTAATATGTATATATATATATGCAGAGAGGGAGAGAGAGAGAGGTTATATCACCACACATGCATGGTAAAGGGTGCCGGTATTATGGCGGAAAACTCGGTTAAAACATTATTGACATCAAAGTTCTGCCAAATTTATAGCCAACATGCAGTACAGTAATGCCCTAATTAATCGACTGCTTAACCACAGCAGAATTATGGGTAACTTTTCAGGATTTAGTCGGAAATATGGCTTGTTAAGAGGTCGATTACTTAGGGCATTACTGTAGTACAGTACTTGCTACCTCCATACATTGGGATGTAGTTATCACAAGACTAGTATCGGTATTATGGTGGAAAACTCGGTTAAAACATTATTGACATCAAAGTTCTGCCAAATTTATAGCCAACATGCAGTATGTGAATTAGGAAACACTAAGCATAAAGCAAGTTTGAACCTGCAGATATCCGTTGGCTTCTAAAATTCAGTCGTTCAGCATCACTCACATTCGCTGTCTATATTAAGAAACTTCTTGATCATTATAATAACTATCGTTCTGGAACATTTATGTATTCATTATATTCTGGAGTTTGTTTGTTGTCATAGTATGTGCATCATATCAAATTAAATTTCAAATGAAAACAAATCTTATCAAATAATTTATGTTGCTTCTGAAAAATCAGTGCATTAACTACATGTAAGGGAAATCATCCTTGCTTAGAGTGTTTCTTTCAATTCTATTAATCATTAAATTTCATCAACTGCCGATTGGATTTCATGTCTTAAATTACCACACACAAATATATGTATAACCCTAAATTTCACCATATGTTAGCAGAAAATCTATAATATCAACATGTGGGAGTCATGATGAATCTTCCCAGGAAAGCCATCAGATGCCACCTTTTGCAAGCTAGTTTTCAATTTTTCTCGCGTGGGAGGTCACCTAACCTATGACAGGGGGATACCCCCTCTCGTGCTCTCCCCATCCGACGCGTACCGCATCGGATCATCACTTCACAATGGATTAATACACCCTACTACAAATTTCTGGCTAAAGCCCTAATTTTTTGACAATTTGTCCTATATCCTATCTGCACCAAAACTGGAAATGATAATTACTACTAAATTGAAGTGAATAAGACAGAACAATTATTTATTTAGGATGTTAAATTTTGACCAAAGGTTTGCAACACATAGTTGGGGTTCAAACCCTTAAAACCATGATTTTAACACTTAAAACTGTTTAAAAGATGGAACAATGACCATAAATATTATTGCATAGTAAATTAAACTTATTGGTGAGAAATATAGTCTATTCTTGGAAGTATAACTTGGGTAAAATGGCTCTCAGGAACAGAATAATCAAGTTACAAATTATTTTTAATTGTTCATATACATAGGGCCCTGCGATTCGATTTGATGAGATTCAGAATCTTATGTTCGATTCGATTCGAAATCGGCTGCCCTGATTCAAATTTTATCGAATCTGTTCTGTTAGGTGCTTTGACTGCATTCACATGGTTTATATACACTACAGAGTAACTCAGTACTTACATGTACACCATTACTCTTGCGCTAAGAAACTTTTCGATACTAGCGAACGGATCCACATACAGACAACACTGTTGCAATTGATCTATTGGACCACCCATTCATTGTAATCTCAGTAAGAATGACGTAAACCCAACATGACTCCGGGAGTCCAGGAGTTGAATGTCACAATGAGATTACAGCCAAACACATTTGGCAAACCTCACAAGTCTGTTCCATATACTGCCACATATACATGTAGGTCAAGGAGTTCAGAATATATATTCAAATGGCGGATTTCAGTACAACATGGAGATCGTCGGAAGGTTGCCAACTACGAAAGTTCGAAAGCACATTATAAAGAGTTACTTCTCAACCACCACTCATCACATTCAATGATTCTCACCCATAAGTATTTACAGTAATGCCCTAAGTAATCGACTCCTTAAACACAGCAGAATTATGGGTAACTTTTCAGGATTTAGTCGGAAATATGGCTTGTTGCCATTCAACGGAAAGCTCTCCCCATCCTGAAAAGTTACATAAGGAGTCGATTACTTCGGGCATTACTGTATGAGGAAAATGGGATGCATGAATATTGCACAGAAGATGCATTAATATCATTGTAGATAAGGCCTAAACAAAAAAGACGTTTGTTTCCGCTAACCCGACCGACCCTATTTTAAACCCCCGACCCTAAACTTTTTATTGCCATTGCAAAAAAACAAAAAATTGGACCAAATTTACGTCCCAATTCATATAAAAACAAGATACATAACATTAATATATTTATATATATTGCCATAAGAAATTTAAGTTTACAAAAAGATTTAAGTTCAACAGTTGGAATCATACCGTACTGTAAAGTATGTTTGGCTTTATCTAGCTTTCATCTGTGAAAACTTCAAATAGTTCAGGTTTGTTATCATTCAGCCTTCAGACTTCAGTATTTCAATCAAATACAGTACAGGAACATTTATAACAATTTGATCAAATCAACCTGGTTATCAGGTGGGATATCATAATACAAAATGAAAAATTAACATAGAGATTAGTACTATAAATAGTAATTACTAACTTAAAGGTACTCAATCCGATCAGAGGGTCCCCATCTCAACAGATTCCAACAACAACAAAATTTTATCAAAGGTCACTTGAGTTATCAGAATCGATTAATTATCCAAAAATAATGCTAACGACTGAACTATCGTATATAATTGCCCAAAATGTGTTGTATAGCAACATTTTGTTCAATGTAATTTAGTATCGAGAGAATGTCGGTCGGCTTTTTCGGTAAACTTCTGGGACAGAAAGTATTCCCGATAATGAAAAATAATAGATTTCTAAAATCAATATCTAATAAATCTGAGCTTTGATGGGTGGCTTCCTCGACTCAAATCAAATATTTTTGACCCCGAAACCATTGAAATAGTAATTGAGAGGAGTTTGATCGGATTGAGTACCTTTAATAGACATTGTTTCTGTACTACATGTAGTATATTATGTATATGTCTCACTTGAATTTTATAAAATAGCCTATTATATGAATTAGAGTGATAATGGTAAGTCTCATTTCAAGCAGGATAATCATAGTCCATTGAACCAAAAGATATCTGACAATATCTTATAAGCATTTCCAATCCATACATATAAAACAAGAGATCGACCGCCTGATTTGGGCATATCTATAACTTATGATTGCTATACTCAGACAGATGGACCCAAAAAATCAGCATTTTCATGTAAACAAAGATGGATAACTATATTAACAAAAAACCAAAACAAAACAGTTGCATGTGCCATTAAATGTCCTCATAGTGGTGAACATTCATTGAGATCCGAGCATTACTGTTCAAGTTATGACCTCAGAACAGACGTCGGAGGACCAAACAGCCAACATTTCCAGATAAACAAAGATGAAACACTCTAGAATGGAAAATCCGAACAAAACGATGAAACCCTCTATTTAATGTCCTCATTGTAGTGAACATCCATACCTAATTTCATTGAGATCCGAGTACTACTGTTCAAGTTATGACATGAACAGACATTGGATGGATGTACGGACGGACGGACAGGTGCAAAACAGTATACCCCAAAAAAAATTCCAGAGTTATGCTTGAGAAACTTAATCAAATTGACCTCTCAGTAAAATTCAAAATACTGACTCTGCCCTAGATTAGCTCTAAATGAAATGGATTTTCACAAATTTTCCAGGGTGAGAACCGGTGGCCCCCACCATCAACAGGGGGGGGGGGGGGTCACCCCTTCCAAACCTTCCATCATTGCCCAAAAACAGGTGTCCTAAAAAAATACCTAGATCCTTCACTGAATGCGGAGGAGAAGGTGGTGTTCTGAAGCCATCATTAAGAGATCGGTACAAGACGGTCACTCCAATATGTGAACAGTGCAGTGGTGCTGGACTGACTCCAGTTGTCGCCAGACCATATGAGAAATATTAGGATTATAGAAGACTATATTAGTATATATAGACTAGTATATATGTAAATATTAAAGCATTTGTAAGATTGAATTGGAGTTTATAGTTTCTCTGTCATCTGGGTTAACATGATTGGGGCTTAGAAGTGCATAGTTTGGGTTATTGACAAGTATTATACAGTTATTTTTTAAAGATACTGAAAAAAAAAAGTTAACCAAAAAAAAAGAAGTTAAGCCTACCTACCTACCCTAATTTTTTTCAGCTCGTTAGCGGAAACAAACGTATTTTTTTGTTAGGCCTAATATAAAATCCATTGGTGATCAGTTATTAAGAGGTTTTTGGTTTGTTACAACTACCAATTTAAGTGTTTCTCAAAAAGTTCAACCTCTTCACCCTGATACACTCGATATAACGATTCAATTCGAGATTCGATACGATTTTGAATCTCTTACCCGATTCAATTCAAGATTCGATTCAAAATGAAAACCCTGATTCGCATGTAGCTTATTAGGCAAAGAGCTTATAGTTGAAATTTTATATGTCCACCTTGGTTACAGGACTTTAGATTCTCTTAGCTGTTTACTCCCATAATGTCACCTTGCCCCACCAGAATCATAGAAATTCAGCATGATCCACCAGCATCATAGCAAATAAGCAGGAAATTGTTTTGTTTGCGTTTTTGTCCCCTAACAAAAAAACATTTCAGGGGACTAAAAATGAGTGGTTTCCATCCATCTGTGCATGCTTCTGCTCTCCAGAGGATGTACTTGTGAGGTGAAAAAGTAAAAATGCGAGTACCAGTTGGACTTGTGAGATGACCATATTGAAACAAGTGTAAATTGCATTTCTGAGCTGCAGACAAATTTCTGTCAGTGACCCTGCAAGTAAATGGAAGATAATTTTGGCTGTTATCGATTGGACGGTATCGTCCAATCAAATCGATATTTTCTGCATCCCACGGGTGTATTTTCTACATTTCTATATACGATGTGACACTATTTGAACCAATCATTGGATGTCGACATTTGAGGTGCAACATATTTGGCAACACCACTTCAGAAGTTTGTGTGACCACAGTTTTGACTCATATGCTTACTAGTATGGATCAACATCATGCCCAAACTGAAAATAAAATTGAAGATTATTATTAGACTGATACCATGTTTCTACTTTCAACAAAGATCTCAATAGTTATTGATTTGTTGACTTTTAATTAACTGCAATAACTGATCAATCAATCATGTCCATATAAGATATACCGGTTGTCACTATAATTCATTTCCGATTACATCAGATACCCATTACCCAAGAGCGAAAGTGGACCGGATTGGAAATACCGAAGATTTACATGAAGAAAGTGTGTCTGGGCAAGTTTTCAGTTCCTTATTAATGATTGGTGGTTCTTACATGCTGTGAGTGGAGTGATTTCCAAGTGAAATTAACCCCTAGTGCAGTTTTTCCTTCACCAATAAAACTATTGCCACTGTGATATAATCATAGCAGCTGAACTAGCATCAAACTAACCCAGCCACTAATATATACTGGTTTTTATGTTTACCCATACCATAGTATGGTAAACATAGTGTTGTTGTCCGGATTGACCACTCGTCGTTCGTCCATCTGTCCGTCCGCTCTCATGAGAGTGTACTTGTGGGTTGAGGACAATTATAACTTTGATTTTTTTTTAAGTGTGTCTTAATTTCCATTTTTTCTGATAATTGTATTCAAATATGCACGTTATTCCGTTAATACTTACGGAATAACAAGCACCCTATTATTTACTGATAATTAGAGAAAACAATGCGTATTTTAACAGAATAAAGTGAATTTTGAAAATAAATTTTAGACACCATTTATGATTCCGATCATAGTAATTTACTATCGCCAAAGGATGGGTTAACATCTGCCGATCGTGATCAGCCACTTGTTCATATTGCAGAAAAGTTAGTGACACAAATTATGGTGCAGGAATGAAAAATTTGAATGCCGCTTTGATGGATCTTGAAGAAAGAATTTCACAGCTTGAAGCAGGGTGAGTTTAAATTCAGATTATTAAATTTTGATGTGCGCTATTGCACGCAGGATATGCGCAAATAAAAAAAAAACCAATTCAAATGAAAACTATTAAATGCTTGATCATCCATCATTCAAATTAAAGAGTTTACAGCATGAATACATCTTGCATGCACAAACACGGAGATTGTCACAAGGAAAATCCAACACATGTATGTAAGTTAACCCTTCCATGACTGGAGCTTCCTGAAATGTTGCGAAAACCTTGTGCCAATGCATTCTCTTATATATATATATATGTGTGAGTCTCCCATAGGGAGCCTCGCATATATAAGATAATGCATTGACCTAACAATATTTACATTGACCTTGTTAGTCAGTGCATTCTCTTATATATGTGAGGCTCCATATGGGAGACTCACATATATAAGAGAATGCACTGGCACAGGGTCTTTAATGCTGCACCAGTGCTCCCATTATGAAAGGATTAATAAAATGCACATTGCCAAAAAGCCTCTTTAAATTTAAGGCAGCAAGTTTATCGATTCATTCATTCCCGACGTTCAAATTCTTCGCTATTTGGAATGACAAGGCTTTTATCAATAAATGCATCAGTTCTTACCCTATAACTGTAATAACCCATACTCTCTTCCTCACCTCCCCTTCCCTCCTCTCAGGGGCGCTGTAAGCAAGAAAGGCCAGTGAGGGGCGAACTAGTTTTGGAAGATGATTTAGTTGATTGACAGATACAATAATTGATTGGGTAATACAATGTACTTTGATTGTATCCTAGTGATCTAGCATTCTGTGGAATTATGACTAGATAATCAGTGTTTAATTGCCCTCTCTTGTTTATATTATTATGATTTGTTTGAACTATCCTGGGATAACAGTTCAAGAACAAATGCTATTATATATTTTGATATATATCTATTGATATTAAGCGTGATATGTAGGCCTAATTGGCCAGGTCTTTGTTGTATTTTTTACATTATTTTGTATTTGACTATGCATACACATGCTACAAAATAAATGATATCTCTCTCTCAAGCGCTTCGAGCTACACCAGGGATGAGGCGCTATACGAATACTATATATTATTATTATTATATATCTTTAGGAAATCTGGCACTGAGTAGTATAGTATATCTATCCCAGATGGCACTGATACATCCATCACATATTGTGAAATTTGGTGCAATTATATACAGTTTAGAGAATGTTGGATCAAGCTGAATTAGCTCTGAATCTGTTGAAGGGAACTTTCACCAGTACATGCCCCCCCCCCCCAATACAGTGTCCATGCCTCATCTCCTCCCCTCTTCACCCCTCCCCTTCTGTCCTCTTCTCCATCCCCTCCCCTTTCCTTTGATAACTATTCAGTCATTTTAAGGTAATCAGCCTTCAGAAGATGTATGTACATGAAGAGTTACAGGTCTTTATGTCTTTATTACTGAGCTAAGTTTATACCATGTGAATTGAACAGTTAGACATGCATTCAGCTTTTATAATAGATTATGAGACACCATGCAGACACCTGACACCGCCAGTGCATGTGAACTTAATCTACCGTGAAAAGCTATCAAATAACAATTTCCAACTTGCACTGTTATTGGATTTAACCCTTTCAACAATGTTCAACGACATTCTAATGTCCTATTACCCTGGGCGCCCGAGCTCCAGTAATATCCTAAATAATCGACTCCTTAACCACAGCAGAATTATTGAGATTTATTCTATTGAACATTATAAAAGAATAATTGTTTAGTTTGTTTATATATTATTGTCGTTGGGTGGGAGGGGAGCATTTCATCTCTGAATGCTCTCAGTGAGAGCTTTCCGATGAATGGCAACAAGCCATATTTCCGACTAAATCCTGAAAAGTTACCCATAATTCTGCTGTGGTTAAGGAGTCGATTATTTAGGGCATTACTGTACTGTCCTATTACCCTGGGCGCCCGAGCTATATTTGCATGTTTCTATTTTAAAGGATAACCAAAGAGGGAAGTGTCTGAGGCCAAATTAGTGATTTGATGTTCTTTTTTTTTTTTTTTTAATTTTTGTTAGGATCCTGATATGCATATCTCATAAATTTTTAAATGGTTTATTGTGCAAAATGTATAATGACATAGCACCAGGTCCAGGCAACAGGGAAGTCTATATAAGCCCGGACCCATCAACAGAAAATAACAAAACATAACATAACGCGACCAACACAAAAGTGCAAATACCGACAATCAGGGGATACAGAGGCCTGTCTATATAGGTCATCTGAATAAGGGATGTTTCAGGTGGTGTGGGGAGATTTGAGCAGTAAGGTGGACTCGGAGAAAAAGATGTAACATTAATTCATATAACATATATTGAGTATGAACGCATTGTCTGGTATTGAATCTATTGGTGGATTTGAAATATTCATGGACTATCTTACAAATGTCATCTTTTGACCCAGTGCAGAATCACCAAACAGAAGAATTTCAATGGTTATGTTCACAAACAGTTCATTTAATCTTTTAAATAAAGTTTCTCTTTGTTGACTCTATAAAGGACAGAAAAAAAAGTAATGCTCAACATCTTCATACCTATTTCCACATCTACAACTAGGATCATCAGTAAAAAACCTAGATAGTTTATGAGCATTTAATTCACTACAAGCATTTCTGATTTTCGAATGAATGATTTGGTTTGATCTGTCACCTACTGTAAAGTATATCGGAGGTCTATTGTCCATTTTGCTGAGTTCATTTTTCAATTTGGATATCGAAAGACAAGAGCGCACTGATGGATCTAACCTATTCCATAATTCTATACAAAATGGGAAGAATGATTTTAAGTAGGAATTTAAGGGATTAGTCACATGCTCATATCTAGATATATTATCACCACTGCGCATGGGATATCTACTAATTTCTGATACTGGCCTTGGATTTGAATTGATATATATGTAGGGCTTTTACGATAAACAGCCTTGTGAAATACAATAGTTTTTCTTCTATTACACCTATCTTTTAAAGGGATATAACCAGTTTCTGTGTATATAAGAGTATGACTTGTCCCTCTAATGATGCCACTGATGGTTCTCAGGGCATCCAGCTGCAATGATTCAAGATTGGTAGTTAGGCCTTGAGAACAATTATCCCAAATCACATCACCATAGTCAAAAATTGGCAGAATAAAGGACCTATACAAGGTATCCAGTGCATGTCTGGTTAGTTTATATTTTAAGCTTCGAAGACAGTTAATCATTGGGCATATTTTATCAAAAAGATTGTTTACATGAAAATCCCAACAGCCAGAATAATGAAACATCAAACCCAAGTGCGTATGATTATCAACTTCTTTAATTTCCTTGTCATGTAGATATAAAGGGTAATTTATGACCAGGTCTTTATTACCTAATGTTAATGATTCTGTTTTAGATGGATTAAATATTACCTGCCATTGATTTGCCCAGTGACCTATTCGCTGTATATCTCGGTTTAACATTCTGGCCGCCATAAGGTTATCTTCAACGGTTATAAATAACGATGTGTCATCTGCATAGAGTCTAATATTCGATTCAATATTCTCTACAATATCATTTATAAAATGTTAAATAGCAGAGGCCCAAGGACTGATCCTTGGGGAACTCCAGCAGAAACCCTTTTGATACTAGACTCCCGTCCATTCACGGCTGCACACTGTGTGCGATTAGAAAGATAATTTTCAAACCATCTCAGAAGTTTACCCTGGATGCCAATATGGTACATTGTGCGCAGTAGACCCTTGTGCCAAACTCTATCAAATGCCTTGCTTATATCACAGAAAACAAATTGAATTAATTTTCTTTCATTTAAAGCTCGCTGAATATGGAAATCAATATCAATAATCAGTTGATAAATAGTACTGTCTCCAGGGATAAAACCTGATTGGTAATTTGTAATCAAATTGTACTTCGTCAGATATTCATAAACATGTTTAAAAATAACTTTTTCAAAAACTTTACTCAGATTACTTGTGAGAGATATGGGCCTGTAATTTTTAGTCGAGTTTTTTTCCAAAACTCGACTTATAGTTTGATGAGGGACGGTGGGCGTGCGGCGGACAGGCGGGCGGGCGGGCGGGCGGCGTGTTTTGCTTATAACTCAACCGTTTATTGACGGATTAATATAAAAAATTGATATGGCGTGTGAGTACATATCCATGCACGTAAGCTGCAGACAAAAAATCGGGTTTGTCCGCACATTTATTACAGAGTTATGGCACTTTGAATTTTCAGCTCGTTAGCGCGATAACTTCAACAAACGTCATCCGATTTGATTGAAATTTGGTATATAGGTGTCTCCCAAGAATATCTCGGATGAGTTCGAAAACCGGCCTGGTCCGATAAAATTTGATAGAGTTATGGCCCTTAATTAGTCATTTTTCACGAATTTTCAGCTCGTTAGCGCGATAACTTCAACAAACGTTATCCGATTTGATTGAAATTTGGTATATAGCTGTCTCCCAAGAATATCTCAGATGAGTTCGAAAACCGGCCTCGTCCGATAAAATTTGATAGAGTTATAGCCCTTAATTAGTCATTTTTCACGAATTTTCAGCTCGTCAGCGCGATAACTTCAACAAACGTTATCGGATTTGATTGAAATTTGGTATATAGGTGTCTCCCAAGAATATCTCGGATGAGTTCGAAAACCGGCCTCGTCCGATAAAATTTGATAGAGTTATGGCCCTTAATTAGTCATTTTTCACGAATTTTCAGCTCGTTAGCGCGATAACTTCAACAAACGTTATCCGATTTGATTGAAATTTGGTATATAGGTCTCTCCCAAGAATATCTCGGATGATTTCGAAAACCGGCCTGGTCCGATAAAATTTGATAGAGTTATGGCCCTTAATTAGTCATTTTTCACGAATTTTCAGCTCGTCAGCGCGATAACTTCAACAAACGTTATCCGATTTGATTGAAATATGGTATATAGGTGTCTCCCAAGAATATCTCGGTCGAGTTCAAAAACCGGCCAGGTCCGATAAAATTTGATAGAGTTATGGCCCTTAATTAGTCATTTTTCACAAATTTTCAGCTTGTTATCGCGATAACTTCAACAAACGTTATCCGATTTGATTGAAATTTAGTATATAGGTGTCTCCCAAGAATATCTTGGACGAGTTCGAAAACGGGCCTGGTCCGATAAAATTTGATAGAGTTATGGCCCTTAATTAGTCATTTTTCACGAATTTTTAGCTCGTTAGCGCGATAACTTCAACAAACGTCCTCCGATAGACATACTTGCCAAGAATATTTCGGACGAGTTCGAAAACCAGCCTGGCCCGATAAAATTTGATGGAGTTATGGCCCTTAATTAGTCATTTTTCGATTTTACCTATTAATTAGTCTACCGATACTGATGCACACCAATTGGCGGTAGCCACCGGCGGTAAGCCACCGAAAACGAGACACAGCATCTCTGATGCCACCTCTTGTCTTTATTATTTACAGAATCTTTTTTGTGTATTGGCATCATATTAGCATGTTTCCAAATATCTGGAAAAAATGATTTATCTAAAAACAAATTAAAGATCTTAGATAATGGATCTGCTAGTTGGTCAGCTGACATTTTTAATAAGTTATTACTAATAAGGTCTGGGCCTGAAGCTTTGGCAGGATCAAGATTTTCTAATATTTCTTTTACCTCATTTTTTCTAATTACAAATGGTTCAATATTACTGTTTTTCATATTTAAAGACGGTGATTCACTGTTATCCAACAAAGATGCACTCTGGCTAACAAAATACTCATTTAGAATATTTGCTATATCTTCAGCATTATAAATGATTTTGTCATTCTCAAACAGAGATGGAAATATTGGGTTGTCATTACATTGCTTTTTGGAAAAGTCTTTCATTAATTTCCACCATTGCTTGGAATTCATATTACGCTCAGATGCTAAATTACATAGTTTAAAATCATATTCCTGTTTGGCCTTCCTTATGATGTCTATTGTATCATTGCGAATTTTTCTAAACTTTTCCCAATTCTGTGGTGTGTCGCAGTTTTTTGCCTTTTTATGAGCTCTATCTCTTTTTTTTAATTGTCTTTTTACCTGATGGGTCATCTCATATCTCATAAATAAGTGTACACACATTCATGTATATGTAATATGATGATCAACAACTTGAGATTTATTCTATTGAACATAAAGTATATGTTCGATATATTATTGCTTGTGTATCAAACTTTTTATAATTATAATAAAAGAATAATTGTTTAGTTTGTTTATATATTATTGTCGTTGGGTGGGAGGGGAGCATTTCATCTCAATGGAGAATACATGTGAGTTAGATGATTTACCTTCATCCCCACAATATTCCCTATATGCATGCAAAAACATTAGTTGAATTTGGGATTGACGGTGATGTAAACAATTTCTTTTCAGTTTTCTGTTGACTTATTGATATACTAACAGTGGTTTCAAGTCTTCCCATCTTGTTTTATAATGATGAGCCCTACTGACTTCAAAGTGACTTGTGCTGAGACATTCAATGTTTTGGTAGTATTTAAGTTGTTCAATGAGGCAAGTTAGAGTAGGATTATTTTTCCTCATTTTACAAAATATATATTTTCTATACAGTAATATATAAAATATTCAAGATTTCAAATATGGGTGCTTCTGATTTGATGTTCTGGTGGGGAACTTTATAGCATCCAACAAACACAGGGAACATATTTCTCTGTTACTACTTGTTTCTTAGTAATCAGATTTACAGTAGGGGGTGGTCCCAGCTCGAGATTGCATGATTTTTGTGACTTTCGCAATAAATATTGAATTGATTACATGTGAGATATTCCATGATTGTAAGTGCCCCAAACAAAATGGCTCAACAAAGCCTCTTAAATCATGCAATCCTTCATATATAAGAGAATGCATTGGCTTACAAAGTCAAGGTAAATATTGTAAGGCCAATGTATACTCTTATATATGTGAGGCTCCTTATGGTAGACTCGCTCGCATATATAAGAGAATGCATAGACACAAGGTTCTCACAAAATTTCAGGAAGATCCAGATATGGAAGGTTTAACTCATTAACTGGTACAAGCATTGTTTTTTTTTTTTTTAGAACTGATACTGTTCTAAAACGATGCATCCTGGTCTTCACAGATGTCATCAGGGACTAATGTAGGCTTTGAGTTGTGGCACCCTTTGCTTACATCATCCCTGTGCCACTGTTCCTATTTCCACACCCCACCCCCTCCAAGATTAAAAAAAAAAAATGAAGCATAAAATAGAGGTTCTGGGGTGAATCTGAGTGCATCTGATCAACCTGTAAGTCTTACAAAGACAAGTAATAATTCAAGAAAATGTTGTTTCAATTAATGCATTGTGCTGAAAACAGCCACCACCGACAGCCTGGTACAGTAATGCCCTAAATAATCGACTCTTTACCCACAGCAGAATTATGGGTAATTTTTCAGGATTTACGTCGGAAATATAGCTTGTTGCCATTCATCGGAAAGCTCTCACTAAGAATGGCAACAAGCCATATTTCCGACTAAATGCTGAAAAATTACCCATAATTCCGCTGTGGTTAAGGAGTCAATTATTTAGGACATTACTGTACCATTGTGTAAAATCTATATAAGAGTGTTCACTTTCCCTCACAATTACCATCAGTTTACTATATTTGCCTCAAACATGGCACGCCAATGTGCAGTTCCATTTCAATAGGTACAAAAAATATTTAATTTAAAATTTATCAGACTGAAGGTTATTATCAATGGTGTTGACATTTTTTTTACAATTAGTTTGGATGCCCAAACACTGGGTGTCCAAACCTTTCAAAGGGTCCAACATAGGGCTAGTCCCTTGTCATTCATTTCATGTATTTATTTTTTAGTAAAAAGGAATACCCTGAAGTGAAGTTTCTTACTTACAAAGATAGAAAGAGAATACTGGTAAGATTAAATGATTATCCCCTGCAAACAAAGTTTGACATGGATTTAGACATTGGTATCATCTGTAAGTCTGTGTCTGTTCATAGAAACTTTGGAGCTCTCTATTTTAGTCATCATAGGTCAGAATTGAATGATCTTTGGTATGCTCATGAACCACCATGCAGGAATTGATCTCAACATGGAACGGGTTTAGTAAATTTATTTGTTGCTGAGTTATGGCCCTTGGAGCACCAATCAATGGGAGGACAAATTATTTCAAATTCTCCTTCTTCCCTGTCACATTAGTGAAATGGAACAAATTGTCTGATCTTCAAGTAACCATGACATATTCCTCTCTACTGGTATGTCAAAAATTATTTTCTGTGCCTACTTGTAGGTTCCATTTACTAACTTCCTTGCATCACTGTGCAAATTGTGTCTACTCATCCTAGATTAGTTACCATAAAGAAAATTATCATGTATTTTATCACAAATATATGCGGGAGGGGGGTGTTCATTCAAGCTGATACCAGTATCCTACCCCTTGACATCTCAATGTAATATTTGCAGTCAGCATGGGCTTATCCGAGCTAAACTGCCAGAAATGCTAGGGGTTGGGGACTGGATAGAAGTGTGAATGGAATGACCCATGTATTGTGTGATCAATGATGCACCAAGAAACACTTTTCCTCCCCTGGTCTACATTAACTATTACTCTTTCAGTCACTTTTCTTCTTCTCACACTCTTGCTTTTCCTTTTCTCTCCATATACCCACATGGCCAAACTTTTTATAATGACAAGTAGGTCGCTAACAGGGCCTTTATTCATAGATAGCGGTAGATAGATAATTAACGGATGTGGATTGGGTAACATTTAGCACAAATCGTGTAAAAATCTAGAATAAAATTAATACATTTCTGGCACAAGTATGCATATAATGTAAAATTTTATTTGATACATTTGCCTGAAAATTGTACAAGAATATCTCAATGGGCGAGCGTTCTATTCATTGTATTCCGTTTTTTTGCTGCCTTCCATAAAATATCTTTATTACTGTCGTGTCGTACTCAGTTGATAGCGGCAGATTTTATTTTGGTCGACTAACATGTTTTATTCCAGAGTGATGTCCATTTCCACTCACACTTGACATATTGGTAAAGTTGCCCTCTATCTTTCCTTTAGATTATTGGAGGAGCATGTTTTGTTGGCTCACACATTGTTGATCAGGAGGAGCAGGCTTTGTTGCTCACACCTTGTTGCTCACACCTTGTTGATCATCTTCCTTTCAGATTACAGAGGTGCAGTCTTTGTTGCTCACACCTTGTTGCTCACACCTTGTTGATCATCTTCCTTTCAGATTACAGAGGTGCAGTCTTTTTTGCTCACACCTTGTTGATCATATTCCTTTCAGATTACAGAGGAGCAGGTTTTATTGCTCACACCTTGTTGCTCACACCTTGTTGATCATCTTCCTTTCAGATTACAGAGGTGCAGTCTTTGTTGCTCACACCTTGTTGCTCACACCTTGTTGATCATCTTCCTTTCAGATTACAGAGGTGCAGGCTTTGTTGCTCACACCTTGTTGCTCACACCTTGTTGATCATCTTCCTTTCAGATTACAGAGGTGCAGTCTTTTTTGCTCACACCTTGTTGATCATCTTCCTTTCAGATTACAGAGGAGCAGGTTTTATTGCTCACACCTTGTTGCTCACACCTTGTTGATCATCTTCCTTTCAGATTACAGAGGTGCAGTCTTTTTTGCTCACACCTTGTTGATCATCTTCCTTTCAGATTACAGAGGTGCAGGCTTTGTTGCTCACACCTTGTTGCTCACACCTTGTTGATCATCTTCCTTTCAGATTACAGAGGTGCAGTCTTTTTTGCTCACACCTTGTTGCTCACACCTTATTGATCATCTTCCTTTCAGATTACAGAGGTGCAGTCTTTGTTGCTCACACCTTGTTGATCATCTTCCTTTCAGATTACAGAGGTGCAGGCTTTGTTGCTCACACCTTGTTGATCATCTTCCTTTCAGATTACAGAGGTGCAGGCTTTGTTGCTCACACCTTGTTGCTCACACCTTGTTGATCATCTTCCTTTCAGATTACAGAGGTGCAGGCTTTGTTGCTCACACCTTGTTGCTCACACCTTGTTGATCATCTTCCTTTCAGATTACAGAGGTGCAGTCTTTGTTGCTCACACCTTGTTGATCATCTTCCTTTCAGATTACAGAGGTGCAGTCTTTTTTGCTCACACCTTGTTGATCATCTTCCTTTCAGATTACAGAGGAGCAGGTTTTATTGCTCACACCTTGTTGATCATATTCCTTTCAGATTATGGGAGGAGCAGTCTTTGTTGGTTCACACCTTGTTGATCATACTCCTTTCAGATTACGGGAGGAGCAGGCTTTGTCGGCTCACACCTTGTTGATCGGCTGATGTTACAAGGTCATGAAGTAACTGCTGTTGATAACTTTTTTACTGGACGGAAGAGAAATGTTGAACATTGGATTGGGCATGAGAACTTTGAATTGCTTCATCATGACATTGTTAATCCTTTATACATAGAAGGTATGTATATAATGTTAACATCGTTTTCATTTCTAACAATTCAAGCCTCAAAATATAGGGCTGGACACTTGCAGAATGAGGTCCCCAGAAGGTGAATTTAGTGACGTTACCCTGCATAGTTGGTTAGCAAACTTCTTTAGAATGATAATTTTTTTTTAGTTTAGTTTCTCTATATCCCCAAATATGTCAGATGACACAATGCATAATCGAGCTGCCCAATGGGTGTACATCACCATCTTCACCATCTGGAAACTTAAACCTGTGTGTAGGTCTCCCATAGCAAATAAGACCATGTAGAATGAGGTCCCCAGAGGATGAGTTTGGTATAGCTAGCACGCTGTGTAAGGTACGTAGTGTCAATAAAGTCACCATCTGAGGACCTCATTCTGCAATTGTCCAGCACCATATTTGACGGCCTGCAACAATTATACTTTGTTCTCAAAATGTATCACAGACTCGCAGTGAAATACATGTTTATCACCTATGAACATATATATTTGTCAATATACCATCAAGACATCTGTCAAATTCAGACGGTTCTATGAGAAACTCTTGACTAAGTGATTTTTATGACTATTTTTCTGATTGAAATGCTTGTCACTGCATTGCAGATATATGTTGGGTAGAATGTAGTAAAGTTTTAGTTGAATGATGTAAGAGAGTTTCCATAATGTTCTTTGTAAGGTTATATTTTACAACCGAGTAAACACTCCGATCATGGCCCTCAATTAGAGCAAATCCTATTCTTGCGATAGATTCTTTGTTCGCACTGCTCGCAATGCCCTTATTGCGACACCATGTGAATTCATCAACAATATTACATTTGTTCTAAGTGAGCGTCATATGCAGAAGTCGGCTCACCTATTCAGCAGCCTGAGAGTAGTAGGCACTCGCAGGCAAATTACGAAATTAATCTTTGAGGCTTTCAGTGCACATATACTATTACTACTAATCAGTGACATTATTATTTTGCAGTTGACCAAATCTACCACCTGGCTTCCCCAGCATCTCCTCCTAACTACATGTACAACCCGATAAAAACATTAAAAACAAACACAGTTGGGACCATAAATGTCCTAGGTATGTTACTATTGCAGGTACTTTAGTTTTGTATGTATAGTAAGGCCAAAGAAAAAAGATACTATGTTTCCACACATCGTCCGACCCTAAAAATAACCGCCGACCCTAATCTTTTTATTGATATTTTGAAAAAAAAAGCCGAAAATTTCTTTAAAAAAACAAAAATTACCAATGCACATACATAATGATGTTCATTAGTGTGCAAAACACATGGTTTCTAACATATCCCTGTGTAAAGTGACCATAAAGTGACAGCTGGATCTCAACAGTTAAAACTCCAGGTGTGGATTCATGGGCATGATTTTGCGATTTTAATTTCCTGAGACTGGATCTCAGGACTGCTTTAAGCCTTGTTTGGGAACTATCAACAGACATTGTGGGTGTGTATCGGTATATATATAGAGGTTATCACCACATGGTAGGGGTATAGCTACTGTTTCCAAAAACCAGGCATGCTACTAGTAGGTTGGATGCACATGTACTGGCGACCTCCAGACCAATGGGATGTAGTCATCACAATACAAGTACCATTGTAATGGTGGTATTATGGGTAAAATTCTCATAAAACGTTAGTTTAATACATCAATTTCATACCAAGTAATATAGCCAAAATGATGAAAATGCGGTATGTGAATAACAACAAATCACACACTTAAGCATAAAGCAAGTTTGATCTTTTATTCAAACTTAATGTATATTTCCACTGTGCTGTTCAAGTAATACTTTCTCCACTACATGAGTTGGCATTTTATGTCACTTCGATATCTAGCTACATGTAAGATCAAAATGGAAAATCACAGATTTTCGTCTTTGATTGAGTTCAAACTCATGATTTCCTATTCTAACCTGAGGGCATTTTGAATACAAGAATTTTCAACATTTTTTATTTGGATGCAAATAATATAAATTTATAGTTTTCCCTTTCCTGCTATCTTCATGATATGTGGTAGATTTGTATTTTGTGTTCAGTTTATAATTTGTTTATCTTCAAAATGTTAATGTTTTCTTTTTTTTTCTAGGTTTAGGAAAGAGAGTTAGAGCTAGAGTACTGCTTGCTTCTACATCTGAAGTTTATGGAGGTAAATTGTACTATTCAATACACATGATATTCCTTAAATATTTTAGTGCCAGGGCTGTCCAGATCAGTCCAAAGGTCATGGATTTCAGTTCAACTATTAATTCAACAATAACAACCAAAAAATAGTTGAAAATTTTGACCTTTGAATAATTCCATTTTTTTATGGATCTTAACTTCTTCACTTCTGAGTCAGAAGTTCTGACTGATGTTACTACATTGTGTGCTGGACCATTGATGTTATGGCAATTTTCCAGTGGAAAATAAAACAAGAATGACACAAAAACCCTAAAAGTGACTCCACGCAAAGGCATCAAGATACATTGGTTCTAATGCACTAATTTCTGAGATAATGATAACCTTCTGTTAGTGTGCTGAAATAGGTCCGTACTCACCGCATGTATAGCGCACTTGGCAATTTATCTCCACAGTCAGTACGGACATATATATATCTATGTTTGGCATAGATACCGAAATTCGACTCCGCATCAGAGATTATTGTATTGTTCTAAAAATAGTAAAATGTCCTGTCTTGACAAAGAAAATTTGGAAATTTATTTTCTTTGTGACATTTCCTGTTGTGTCTCTTAAACTCAAAACTATTATTTATAAATAAACAGACTTATTATCCGAATTCGGAGCCCACAAAAAGGCTGTGACCTTTTACTGTTCATATTAAGCCGCTTCCGAAATATAGGTCCTTTATCAGACTGGCCAAGGGCCTTCAATTAATGATTGCTTTGATGAAGGATAAGTTTATGTGTGTCGTAAGTATGACCTAAACAAGAATTGAGATGAAAATCACAAACCCAGTACTGTTGTGAATTATTTGTGATTACGGAAATTAACATTCATGTATCACTGTGCGCACTTTATTTTAGCGAAAGCGCTTGCACGTGTTAATGACCTAGGATCTTGCATCGGTTCTATTTTAGTTATATAAACACTGGTGCACGTGTTTAATTTCGGATCAGTGTAGAGTGACTCTGAGGGATAAATCTGTTGTTATGTCAACACTGTTATATACCTCTGATTCTTTAGAGAAAGTTGAGCGAAGAGATACACCCTCTTTAAAGATGCATAATCCAATTAAGCGCCCCTCAATTACTATTTATTTGGATTCGGGGGTAAAAAAATTTGATCCGAGTCGAAGAACCCACCTATCAAAGCTCAGAATTATTGGATATTGATTTTTGAAATTTATTATTTTTCACTGTCGTGTATTATTAGTGGCCCAGTGAAGATGGATAACTCTAAAATCAAGAGGCTTTCTGTTGATAATAAGGCCAAATTTCATCGAACAACATGTTGATAAATAACACGTTTCGGGCATTTTATACTACAGTTAAACTTCGTTAAGTCGAATCGCAAGGGACCGTTGGATTACTTCGAGTTATCCGAGTGTTCGACTTAACCGTTTCGACCATTTGGTGACCACAAATTCCAACTAGTTGAATTCATATCGATCCGAAAATAACTGTTTTCAACCGTGTGCACGCTATATACCCACGCTAAATCAATAGGCAGTGCTATGCTGATAACATACAACAGACGAGATGATATTTGTTAAGATTATTTATTGAATAATATAATAAAAACACAGAATATAATAAGAAAACATCAACAAATTCGCGGTAGAAATAACAAAAGTACATTTGACCCGGAAGTGGTTACAATGGTATTTACAAAAATTGGGATTCAGGATTGGAAGTGACTGGTGATCAGGGACTGTGGTTTCTTCATGTATCTCGTAATTGATTCTTTCTTTATTTTATCGCTGATTCCCAGCATGTTCATAAAGTCGTCGGCCGTGTTTGCTTGCGCCATAAGATAACGCATCACAATGTCGCAGCTATGCATTGCGTCATCGATAGTCGGGTCGGGCTTGTTGCACTCCATGAGCTCGTCTTCGTCGTCTTCAATCGTGTTCTCTTTTTCTGCCAAGATAGCATCCACGATGTCATCTTCTGTTGTCGGAGCGCATGTTGGTATTTCATTGTCGATGTTGACATATGATTTAATTGCCTCCTCGTTTAGTCCGAGTTTCGCTAATTGGCTCAAGGGCAAGTCGTCTTCAATGTCGTCATCGTCGGAGTCTGTGGTCTCTCTGTTGTCTTTTGTTTCGAAGTTACAATGCCTAAAGCAGTTGGCGACTGTCATCTTCGTCACATTGGCCCACGATTGCTGCATCAGTGTCATGGCATCGAGAACATTCAAATTTAGTTAAGCCTTCTTGTCAATAGCCTCGATGTATCGATGAATAACTTCCTAGCCCTCTTTTATCTCGTCTTTTTTCTTGATCCACGTTGACAAAGTAATGACTGCGACTTTAAACATTTTAGCGATCTCTGATTTTGATTTCTGACCGCTTTCGACGAGAATTAATTAGGGCTTCGTATTTAATCTCAATTCTGTGCGTCTCAAGTTTTCTCTTTGTTCCTTGCCGCCGGTCGCGGAAGTTGCTGCAAGAAGCCGCTCTTCTATGCTTTTAACGTCCATTTTTTTCTTTCCATCGTTAGATGGATGGCGCATTTCTTCGTTTGGAACATTGTTTTCGTTTTGGGAAGACATGACTGAATGAAATTATTCTCGTTATTCTCTGTATCGGGCCGTTTAAATATGATTTTCATCCTCACACGGGAAATTGACCTACACACCTCGTTAATATATATGTTAAATAAACAATACATTAGGACAAATAAAGACTCCAGGAAACTTCACAGCTTTTTTGGCTATTGAATAGAAGCACACTGAGTTATAATCACATGGCGATGCATCGCCGACAGCGCTTCGACTTAACCATAGTAATTAGTGTTATAAGCTGGCTGTGGGACCAAATTTTGTTTTGACTTAAGCGGAATTTCGACTTATCCACCTTCGACTTAACCGTAATTATTCTAATGGCTTTGCACACAAGCTCAGCCGGGACCAGGCGATGGCTTCGACTTAAGTGGGGTATTCGAGTTACCGACGTTCGACTTAACGAAGTTTGACTGTATATTTGAAAGTGGTTAGCATTATTTTTGGGCAATTAATCGATTCTGATAACTGAAGCGGCATTTCTAAATATGTTGTTGTTGTTGGATTCTGATTATATGGGGACCATCAAATCAGATTGAGTACCTTTAAGATTGTTTTGTTTCATCAATCAGACCCACAGGTGCATCCACAAACAGAGGAATACTGGGGACATGTGAACCCTATAGGACCAAGAGCTTGCTACGATGAGGGGAAAAGAGCAGCTGAAACTCTGATGTATTCATACGCAAAGCAGGTGAAATTGTGGCCATTATTATTATTTTCAAACAGTCACTACAGTTGGATAGTACATGTAATGAATATTTATCAGCATCAGGTATGAATCAGAACAAGACATCGGCAAATTGTAAGATGTCGTCTATTGATCTGGCTAATTATGTGGATATCAAATATGCCAATTTTTGTCATCAAATGAATTCCAAGTTAAATTTCTATGAAATGAACCCTTTCTATACTAATTACTAATTGATGAGTAGTTCCCTTTGGATATGTTCAGATAATAGTTTTAACAATGGCCATATGTCACTGGGTTGTTTGTTGAACTTATTATCTGAACTTATCCCACCAACTATTAGAATTCCTTCTGCACTTGTATTATCTGTTCAGCTATTTGTTGTCCGATTATGTTTCCTGAACACCCCTCCAGATGAATAATAGACTATTCCAATGTAAGCTTTCATAACTGTAGTTTTGACATGTGAAATCTCATTGGAAAGTTATTAAAGTGATGTGAAACACTCTGGTAGGGTGATCAAATAGAAATTAGAACAATCTTGCTCAAAGTAGTTATTCTTTACAAATATTAATACAAATTGACAAGCACACCACCATCTTCATATATTAATTAAATGCAATGACTTTCAATGGCAAAATCAATTGTGTTAGTTTATCGCCAAAAGTTGCGTCCTGAATCGAGATGTAAATATTTACAATTGAGCGTAGTTCAGACGATGTTTTCTATGGAGTGTTATGGTCGATTTCTTTGACTGTTTCGGCGACGTTAGTAGAATGCTACATTCCCCGGGTTGCCATATTAACTTATCAATTTCACGCACCCGAACAAGTCATAATATGTCTTTAATAATGAAAATAATAACTGGTTGATAATAGTTTTTTACAGACTTTTATTTTCTTTAACATGAACCGATTTGATGGCTTTGAGTCCCTTTAACCCTTCCATGGCTGGAGCTTCCTGAAATTTTGCGAACACCCTGTGCCAATGTATTCTCTTACATATGTGAGGCTCCCTGTGGGAGACTCAAATATATAAGAGTATACATTGGCCTAACAATATTTACCTTGACCTTGTAAGCCAGTGCATTCTCTTATAGCTGCGAGTATCATATATAAGATAATACACTGGCACAGGATCTTTAATGCTGCGCTAGCGCAGCTCCCTTCATGAAAGGGTTAAGGAGTAGAACAATCTATGTGCCAATTCTGTTCAACATTCTTCAAACTTTGTTGAGCATCTTCCCTTTGACTTGCTGATCACCATTCAACAAGCCTGCAAATAGTGTGTCTGTCATCCTGCATGGCAGGCTAGCATCACCAAATTAACCCTCTGGGAATCTCATTCTGCTTAGGCCTCAACTGCTATGGGAGACCTAGGATCAGATTGAAGTTCCCAGTTGAAGATGGTGATGTTCACACATAAGTCACCTCGCTTGTGCAAGTTATCTTCTGCAAATTGGGGATATAGAAACTTCCCAGAAGGGAAAAAGTAACTAAAAACAATGTTAATTTGAGTCTATAGATACTTCCCAGAAGATGATGCCTAAGTAGAATGAGGTCTCCATTGGGTGAATTTGGTGATGCTAGGCTACCCTATGGATAGCATCACTAAATTCACCTTCTGGGGGGGGGCCTCATTCTGCAAATGACCGACATACTTTTTGCAGACTTGCTATTCTATATTACTCATACATAATATATTCCATTAATTTTCAGGAAAATGTTGCAGTACGGGTAGCCAGAATATTCAATACATTCGGACCAAGAATGCATATGAGTGATGGGCGAGTTGTTAGCAATTTTATCCTACAGTGCTTACAAAACGAGTCAATCTCGGTGAGTTATATAACCAATAATATGATGGGAGAGGAGGTACCATGACTGAGACCATTTCTTATACTTCAATCCCATTGTCTGTGATAATTGATTACAGTGAAACTTGCTTTGAGCGACCACTGCCGTGAGCGACCACCTGGCTTTAACGATCGCATTGGCTTTGTATGGACTGGTTTTACTATATAAATGACCTGCCATGAGTGATCACCTGTCAAACGCGACCAGCGGTCGGTGAATTGTGGCAAAAATGAAAAAATTTACCTGTTATGAACGACCATCAGACATGAAAAATAAGTCTTTAGCCAGTGCTTTTCCGACATTAACACCCATTGTGAGCCCCAGATGCTTCAGCAGGATGCATTTCTTTGAATAAAATTATTTGCAATTAGTTGCTTCATCACAGACTATGATTTGGGGATTCCCCATACATGTGACTAAGTGAAATTCCCAGTAGGGGAGATAACATTGGTTCATTTTAATCTAAAAGTAGTATTTGGGAACGATTATAAAAACTTAACCACTCTTATTATTTTGCGTGAATGTTGACGATGTGTTTGAACTAACTAATGTATGATGAAATACAAAAAAGATCCTATATTCCATAGTAACATAAAATTGAGACTCTACTGGACTGTACTGTTGTTTTAACGGTAGGCCTATCGTTAATCTACTCGCTGCCTCATTGTGGCGAAGTAGGAAAACGCTCAGGGCAAAGTGTCAAACTTACTCAATGCAGGGATTTAATGTCTGCACCCTTAGCTTACAACATAAAGGAACCTTTGTTTAATAAATACACGAGTTCGCGTCCTCCCGCTATGTCTCGTTGAAAGCACGACAACACGCTGACAATGCATGCTTTCCAAGTTTTATAATGCCCATTCCCGGGCTTCATATTAAATTAAAATCATTCCATGTGACATCATCAAGTACTTGTAGTTTGCAGACACTACACAGTGAACTGTGTCGCAACAGTAGAAACATCAAAGAGATATTCCGTAGTCACTAAATGGAGGTCAATCATGCACTTGTCCAGAATCATTACAGGTCAGGTCAGGTTAAGGCCACCCACTGTTTATGAATTTTCTGCTGTTTGCAGTTTTATTCTAAGATACTAATACATCCAAAATAATATAATATGTGAGACAGGGAATGAAATAAAGACACACAGTGATGACTGATGTACGTTTATTCCCCTTATTATCAAGTTATCATGTTGGGAGTTGATTTGCGCCCTGGCAATCTGTCTTGTTCTTCCTTCTGTCACAACTCATGTGCCCGATGTGTTCTCTGATCGGCTGTTCTACTGCATTATTTAGCATGCATTTACCTGTATAAATCTCTTTTTTGTTTTTTACTAATATTAATAGAAGAATACTTTATTAAAAAAAAGATTAAACATATAATCTCCATCATTTTCAACCAGTTTGTGTATAAAAAATAATTCACTTGTTCAGAAATCTAACTCTGATGGTAGATGTCAGTTCAGTCGAAATTGGAACAAACCTGTCGTCGGCGACCACTTGTCATTAACGACCATTTTTTGTTGATTATTGATTATGAAATCATTTAGAATGTAAATAATAGACCTATTTTTTCTGCATGCTCCAAATTTTGTGACATATTTTAGCCTTTGACAAATCCCTGCTTATTTATAATGGACCTGTTTTTTGGGATCATGCAACAGGCTATAATCATAGAACATACATTCATTAATATGCATACCTATCCATTCTCATTTTAATGCACATAAACATAGCGTACACGAAAAAAAAAATTTAGCCACAGAGGCAGCCATGAGTAAAAGAGCGTCAGGTTTTGATTGGTAGGTTTAATGGAAAAGGTATCACCCAGATGATAGTTTGAACTGTTATGATTAAATGATTCATGGCTCGATAACATTTGCAATATTGTTGTCTTGTATAAAAATTAATGATGTGCATCGAAGACCTATTCAGAATGTTAGATTTAATCCTTTCTATACTAAATTGATTTTCCCACTCAGTTACAAAAGTATACATTGGAATGTTCCATTATTCATCTGGAGGGGTGTTTAGATAATATGAGCTGATGACAGCTTATACAAGTGCAGAAGAAATCCTATTCATGGGTGGGAAATGTTCACATAATAAATTCAACAAAAAGGCCAATGGTCATTTGGTGAACTTATTACCTGAACATTTCCAAACTGAACTACTCGTCCATGAGTATTTGTATAGAAAGGGTTAATATCATTACATTGTCAATATGGTGGAGTGAATCCAATGTTAGGTAAAAGTTATTTGTACACAGATGATATTTAATGACAGTAACTTTTTTCTCAACAGATATATGGGGATGGTTCCCAGACACGATCATTCCAGTATGTGGATGACTTAGTTGACGGTTTAATAAAACTGATGAATGGCAATTATTCGATGCCCGTTAATATTGGCAACCCTGAAGAGTATTCTATCATGGAGTTTGCTGAGCTAATAAAATCATTAGTTGGTTCGTATATAGTTATTTTCTTGAACTGTATTTATTTTATATTTATTTATATATATATATATTTTTTGAGAGTCTAAATAAGTCTACGTGTGCAATATCACGATTGTATCGTAATCTCACAGATGGATACCTAAGACGCCATTAATATATTGCTATTTTTACATTTTTTTTACAAGCCAATATACAACTAATGGAGATTTTTTATGGCGCTTATCATGTGAGTGCCTAAGTGTTTACTGAACATTTACATTACTACCCCAGGTATCGAGCAATGTGTGGTGCCATTTTACAGTTGCTTCACTAGACAGCAAAACAATGTTTTTAAAGACATGCACAAATACACACACTCACTTCCAGGTGCCGATTTCACATTTAGGTATGACGACACCATCACAGTACTAGTGACATTGCTTAAGTCTCCACTGGCGTGAGATTTGAACAGTGTATGACTCTTCAGCTACCATTTGCTTAATTTGACCAATTCACTTTTAGAGGGACTCACAACGCTATGTTGACAGCGCTACAAGCTGAACACTGTCACTGCTGGACCACCTAATTCATTTATTTATTTTTACAGGTGGTGACAGTAAAATTGTGAAAATGCCTGCCCTGGAGGATGATCCACATAGGCGTAAACCTGACATTACTAAAGCGAAAAAATACCTCAACTGGCAGCCAAAGGTAAAACTTGAAATTATCCCAGATATATTGTGAAATGTATTGATAAGCCTGCACAGCCCTCGAAATTAGGAAAAATGTCCCACGCCAAATTTAATGCTGTGGCATGTTAGATTCCACATGTTTCCCCGGCATATACCACGGCATTGTTTATTGCCGCAGTCATTTTCGAGGACTGCCTGTTAGTGTAAACATATTTATTTTCCAATATAACATATATAGAAGAGTTTTTCTTGGGGATGCAGCAACAAGCTTGAAGCTTATATTAAGTCGTCTCCCCGTCACGGTCTATACAATTTAGAAATATTGGTCATAATAGAAATCAGTGATTGGGGAAAGGGATTTGAGAAGTATAGGTATAGTTACAGTTAGAACCTGTGGAAAAGTTGGTGGTATTTACAAGCACACTATGTTTGTTCCTTTACATGCAAGTTATGGCAACTTGTTTGGTTCTTGCGGGATGAGTATTTCCCTTTGGATATGTACACAGGCCATTTGTTGAACTTATTATCTGAAAATTTCCCACCAATGAATAGGAACCATTCTGCACTTTTAGTATCTGTTGTCTGCTTAAATTATACTTGAAAATCCCTCCTGATGAATAATAGACCATTCCAATGTATTCTTTGATAACTGATGGGAGAATCCATTTAGTAAAGAAAGGGTTAAGCTACATACCGAATATTGAGTCGATCACAAATTTAATACTAAAGTTATCTTATGAAAACCAAAAATTTTGATGGACAGACTTATTATGCCACCGACCCACATAGGAGGTTCGGGGCATATAGCTGAGGGATCTGTCCATTTGTCCATCCGTCCGAACATATCACCTTGTAACTAGAATGTTAATTATCGGAGTTTGTTGTCCTTTGGCATTTTGATAGCAAAGGTTGGGAGTAAAGATACCCATATACTGTTGGTTTCGTCCATTCATTTTTATCAGAGTTATGGCTCTTGTTTGACTTGGAAATGTATATCTGTCTGTCCATCTGAGCATATTAACTTGTAACTGGTGTTAATTATCAGTTTTTGTTGTCCTTTGGCATGGTGATAGCACAGGTTTGTGGGGGGAAATGATACCCACATACTACTGCTTTCATCCATTAATTTTGACCCTTGTTTGGATTGGAAATATCACCTTGTAACTCAGGTGTTAATTATCGGATTTCGTTATCCATTGGCATTGTGATCGGCCTCTCATTGTTAATGTCAATTATTATGAGCAAACAATGGGTGTATTGAGCCACGCTCCAGCAGTACATCTGATAGTTATTCTTTGATTTTAAACACATCTGTTTTATTCATTTCAGGTTCCTATGAAAGAAGGCATAATGAAAACTATTGCTTACTTCAAAAAAGAAATCGTGAGATCAGAGCACAGTCAACGAAATAACCACTTTCCTGAGCTTTAGGGCATGTTTGTAATTTACACATTGTCTCTGGTTTAGACATTTACACCCAGATTTACAAAGGCTGTTCAAAATAAGCTAATACTAAGTAACTGGGAATACCATTATCGATCTTCCTAATGACTAAAAATGTAATATGTAGGAAAATAAAACCAACAACAGTGTTACATTTTCATTCATTGAAATATGAAAACCAAGATTGTTATTTTGTTATTTTTTGGGTAAACATGAAGTCCCTTTGAAATAGCATCACTACTGCAATTACAGATTTTGCTTTTTTTATCTTCATCTATTATTCAATATCCTGGTTTTCAAGATATAAATAGCAATTTTTATTCCCACCGTTGAACATATCAAACCTAATAATTTATGTTTTCCCCCCACTTTGTGCCGGTATTGAAGGACAAGATATTTTTAGCTCAACTTTACTTTGTAAAGTTTGAGCTATTGGCATGGGTTGGCATCCATCATCTATCTGTGCATCCGTCTGTCAACAATTTACTTTGGCTCACCCTACAGACCGCATTCCTCATCCAATCATCACCAAACTTTATATGGATCTTCGGGTGACATCTAGATCGGAGCCATAATTTTTTTCAGAAATTCGTTAAAAAACATGGCCACCAGCAGCCATTTTGGATTTCAGATTTGAATCCAAACCCTGCAGCCCGCATTTATTGGAGAAATGTTTTGAAAATTTACAGGATCACCTAAAGATGGGAACTTTCGAATTTGAACGATTTTCGAGAAAAAACATGGCCGCCAACAGCCATCTTTGATTTTACTCTTTGCATGACTAAATCCTTTGGTACACCCTACAGACCATATCACTCATCACCAAACTTCATATGTATTATCGGTGTGACCTCTAGATGAGAGCCATCAATTATTTCCATTTTCTTTTAAAAACATGGCTGCTGGCAGCCATCTTGGATTTTACTCTTTGCATTAGTAAATATTTGGGGTCACATCCCTCATCTGACCATCAGCAAACTTCATATGGATCTTTGGGGTTACCTCTAGATGGGAGTCTTAATTATTTCCATTGGCACACCCTGCAGCCCACATTTATTGGTGAAATGTTTGAAACACACCTGCAAATGAAGAATGCACCAATCCAATGTCTACCTTTAAAACTGAATCCTTTCGATTAATCAAAGGGTTAATTGAGATTTTATCAGCTTTATCTTGTTTTCCTCTGATCTCTAAGTTTATACATGCTCCACTGCCTCTTCCAACAATATCATTTCCGTGAAACTAGATTTGAAGGCAAATTTGTATTATTTTTCCTGAAAACAATGCAAGAGAAACTTCTGAGATCATCCAGGTAGTTTATACCTTGCGAGGGTCAACTCGAAGCAAGATAGACATCACCGCTGTATAGAATTATCCAATCAAGGGGATTTGACAATAAAATTGTTGATTGCCAGTTACATAAAAACATGTGGATGGCAGTACATCTTTGGTTCATTTCAATCACAAGAAACTGGGAAAGGTCGTACGACAAAATACACCACTGGTGAAAGGAATTTATATCTTCAAAACTCATTCCCAAGAAAGATTCAGTTTGATTCTCTCTAAATATATATATATACCGCTATGTGTAAGAAGCATGGGAATTGTTAACGGTGGATGTTTGCGATTTGGTCGTGAGCGGTGTCTATTGACACATGGCAAATCTGATAGATTGGGTCAATCATATCGATGGCTGCATGTGTCATAAAAACCAGCAGTGAAGGTACCTTGTGTGTTCAGCCGATACCAAATTAACTACCCGGTTTGTTAAATAAGCCCAGTAGGTGAATACAAGCCCAGGTATTTGTACACATATTTCATTTAAAAGTGTTTTAAGATATACAGTAATGCCCTAAATAATCGACTCGTTAACCACAGCAGAATTATGGGTAACTTTTCAGGATTTAGTCGGAAATATGGCTTGTTGCCATTCATCAGAAAGCTCTCACCAAGAGCTTTCCGATGAATGGCAAAAAGCCATATTTCCGAGAGCTCACCGAGAGCTTTCCGATGAATGGCAACAAGCCATATTTCCGACTAAATGCTGAAAAGTTACCCATAATTCTGCTGTGGTTAAGGAGTCGATTATTTAGAGCATTACTGTATGTTCCATTGAAAAACAAACATATCACTGCTGAAACAATGTTACGTTCTAAAATATTAAGATTTCCTGTCCCAGTTCATGAAAAAATTGGGGGGAAAATGGTTTTCTAGTAACGGAAGCTCCTGTCTACTGGTCTCTCATACTCTAAATTATGACCTTGTACCCCTGAATCAACAAATCATCTTTAGACAATTCCAGACTCTCACGCTAGTGATATGGTGCTTGTTTATGGGAGGCCATATTCACATTTATTAAATAATTGGACTTGAGCGCAATTGAATTGTGCTTAAGTGCAATTAATTGCGCTTAAGCACAATTAGTTGAACGTTTAAGCACAATTCAATTGTGCTTAAGCACCATAGAATTTCACTTAAGCACAATTTATTTAACATTATGTGGGCAGCAATTGTGCTTTAGCGCAACTAAAAACTTTGTAATTTCAATTGCACTTCATCATCAAAAACAGAAACCCCTTAATTCTTATAGAATAGCCTGCATTATGAACCTCTTTTGATCTTTGAGGGATGAAAACTTATGGCTATTTATTAAATAATTGTATTTAGCGCACTTCAATTGCACAATTAGGTAAAGATGTAAGTAATCTGCTTAAGATGTAAGTAATGGAATTGCACTCAAGTACAATTGAATTGCACTTAAGTCCAATTATTTAATAAATGTGAAAACGACCTCCCATACTTGTTTTACCTATGTTATTATAACATTGCTTTGATGCATGAGGGCAATGTCTATTATACAGTAATGCCCTAATTAATCGACTCCTTAACCACAGCAGAATTATGGGTATTTTTCCAGAATTTAGTCGTAAATATGGCTTGTTGCCATTCATCGGAAAGCTCTCAGTGAGAGCTTTCCAATGAATGGCAACAAGCCATATTTCCGACTAAATCCTGAAAAATTACCCATAATTCTGCTGTGGTTAAGGAGTCAATTAATTAGGGCATTAGTGTACCTCATTATGCTTAATGAAAGTATTAACTCTTTGAACACAAGTCATATCATTAGTCAATTTAAAAATAGTTTGTTTCTCCAGAGATTTTTTTTCAAAATGAAGCTAGTGGAAATTGTCTATATTTATTATTTTATAGTGAAAATTCTATTGATTTTGAGAAAGTCTATATATAAAATATTTATTTCAATTCCATTTTCAGTATAAGACACTAAATCCGGTACATGTATATGCCAAATATCACAACACAAACATTCATGAGAGCGGTTATTATTTAAAAGAAATTCATTGACTTGGGGCTACATAATTGTCGCTCTTAATTTTGTGAATGTAATTTTTGCTTTGTTCATTTTTAATCGCACATTAAGTATGATAAATTTAGTGTTCCAGATTATATTTAAGAAATAAACAGCGCTTTTAATGTAGTTGTGGGATTTTGACTGCGAGAAAATTTCAGCACCCTGAATACATTACGATTTAGGATTGTTTATATCTTTCTCATTATTTATTGTCGCCCGACGTTCTGAGGGGGACAATAGAAATGGGCTCTGTCCGTCCGTCCATTCGTCCGTCTCACTTTTGAGTACCTTCATGGTGTAATCATCTCCTCCTACAGATTTCATCCCAGAGATTTGAAACTTCAGAATATTGTTGCCCATATATTGAAGATGTGTGCAACATGTATATAGATGACAGAAAAATAATTTTTTGACTGAGTTATTATTAACCCTTTTCGACTTAGAAAATTTCAACATTTTTTATAATTTTCAGTATGATGGTATCTTCATGGTGTAATCAACTCCTCCTACAGTTTTAATCCTAGATATTTGAAACTTAAGAATATTGTTGCCCATATATTGAAAATGTGCAACATGTATATAGATGACGGAAAAATATATTATTTTTTTACTTAGAAAATTTCAACATTTTTTATAATTTTCTGTATGAGGGTACCTTCATGGTGTAATCAACTCCTCGTACAGTTTTGATCGTAGATATTTTAAACTTCAGAGTATTGTTACTCACATATTGGAGATGTGCAACATGTATATAGATGACAGACAAATTATTTTTTTACGGAGTTATTAACCCTTTTCGACTAAGAGCATTTCAACATTTTTTTAATTTCTTTAACAAAGCGGCATCGACTTGCCACGTTGTCGGGGGACAATGTGGTCGGCTGACCTTTTATTCAACTTCAAATGGAATCTATGGAGTGGCTAGAAAATAACTACAATGTGGTTATACATTTATAAACACATTGAATGAGTGGGTGTGGCTATCGAATGCTATGGGAAGCGGTATTAAATGTATCTAAATATATTAATATGACCTTCATGCATGTTATTGCAAGGAAAATATGAATCCAATGTGAATGCATGCATGCACATGTATTTACCATGCATTTCTATACTTTACAAGCAAAGCTGACCAGTTTCTTGGTTAATCTGCAGCTGAAAATAGCCATGTTCTTCAGCTGTGTTATTGGGGGGAAAAGGTTAAGCATAATTTTAATTATCATTGCAAACTACCTTACATTGACATCCAATCATCAATTTCAATATCCATACGATTAATTAAAACCTTTTTGATAATTTTGTTAAAATACTTTTACTCAGGAAATTGTTTTTGTCCATATTTCTATTCTGTAATTTATCGTTAGTTTTTCTAAACTTTTCACGAAGACCAAACTCATGAAAACCTGTGTAGTCACCTGCAATTTTGACATGGTTTGAACATGTGCCGCATGACTTGCCATTTCTGACTCTGAGATTTGTGGTCTGTAATCATTAATTTGTGCCAACATGGTTGAAGTACACTTGTATAGGGTATATTTAGTCCCACTGGGACAATCACGTCACCAGTTACTGCTTTATCATGTATATGAATGCGTTATAGTACCATCATATTGGTAATATTATATACATGTAGATTAGTTATTCAGGGTTTCCACTATACTAGGGGCGGAGAATGGGACCTCTATAGCTGCTTGGGGGGGGGGGGGGTATATCAGTTCAAGAAACCAACTGTAAATATATAATATTTGTAAATCAGCCCATACGTTAAGCCCAAATTCTGAACATACACTGTAATATAAGTAGATTAATTTAAGGAATCTCATAAACTGTGTATAAGATAATAGCTATTGATGTGTGTCTACTTGAAAGGTATTATTTTCCATAAAATGATCCAATATTGGTCAACATTGGCAAATATATACAAATTATTTTCACTTATCATCCACTATTTGTTTTATTTAGTGGGAGATAAAAGGCATTAATCTGTGTTTCGCATCAAAGAGAAATTCGGGCTAGGGGAAAAAGACTCTAAAAGGGACCCACTGCCCCGGTAGCGGAAACCCTGAGTTATTGTTGTATTTAGGTTGTAAATGAGTATGTATGATGTGTACTGGCCACAATTATTAACCATTTCTATACTAAATACTCATTGACTAGTAGTTCACATAGGAAATGTTCAGATAATGATGAACTTATTTTCTCAACATTTTCCACCAATGAATATGAATCATTCTGCTCTTGTATTATCTGTCTGTTATATGCTTTTATTACCTGAATTCCACTTCAAATGAATAATAGACCATTCCAGTGTATACTTTTAATACTGAATTGGAGAATCCATTAATATAGAAAGGGTTAAAAGCTCTTTCAGAACATCGCGAGTGGCGTGTCATCTATGACTTCAGCATATGATATAATTTTGTTCTGGTATCTGTATAGAAAACTTACAAACAGTGGTTTTAGTGTCAAATCGGGCAGAGCATCTTTAAACAAAAATACAAACAAACCACAAGGTATGAAGTAAAACAGGGAAAATAAACTTTTTGTTTTTGATGCTGAAAATTAACACTCGGAAATTGCAGAAAGTATACAAAAGTATGCATTGGAATGATCTATTGTTCATCTGAAGGGGTTTTCAGGAAAAATAAACAGACGACAGATAATACAAGTGCAGAAGGGTTCATATTTATTGGAGGGAAATTTTCAGATAATAAGTTCAACAAACGACATGGTTGTTTTTTAACATATTATCTGAACACTTCAGATATTTACTAGTTATCAAGAAATATTTAGTAAAGAAAGTGTTAAGAAAGGATGGATTTGTAAATGGGAGGTATACAGTAATGCCATAAATAATCAACTCCTTAACCACAGCAGAATTATGGGTAATTTTTCAGGATTTAGTTGGAAATATGGCTTGTTGCCATTCATCGGAAAGCTCTCAATGAGAGCTTTCCGATGAATGGCAACAAGCCATATTTCCAACTAAATCCTGAAAAATTACACATAATTCTGCTGTGATTAAGGAGTCGATTATTTAGGGCATTACCTTATGTGAACTGCGCTATAATGTTGAGACAGGCTGCAGAATATATTCCATATCATGTGTCTGAAGCGGTGAGTGATTGTTTTGTGTAAAGGTTTTTCCAGATGCATCCAATGCGAATGATTTATGTAAATCTTGTGATTCATGTGGCAATTGTGATTTATGCATCTTCTGTAAATTATGTGGACTTCCTTGAAATTAGCTTGCACGTCACCTGTTACCTATTGTGTAAAATCTCATAATATCTGAATGACTTGAATTATTTCTTTATCAGAAATTCATCCCATAACCATAATTGAACACAATAGAATTACATCTACTAACTTTATATTGAATGCCCCTTCTTATGTCTTTATCATTCTATGTCAATGCAAACAACGAAAACACTCCACCATTCGCTTACAAACTGCGCAATTTAAAGAATTCACAGGCAACATCAATGCCAAGTTAGAGCATCTATCTAATATGGTGGCTATGTTGCTGGCATATTATGGAAATAGCGCCTTTCATTTGGTGCTTGCCCACAACCTATGTGTTCTAATTTATCAAAGCTGCATGCACACCATATGCAGTGCTGTGAATAATATAATATGGTTGTTTGGTGAACTTATTTTCTGAACATTTCCTTAGGGTACTACTTGTCAATAAGTATTTAAACCCTTCCATGACTGGAGCTTCCTGAAATTTTGTGAAAATCCTGTGCCAGTACATTCTCTTATATATGCGAGCATATGTAAGAGAATGCACTGGCACAGGGTCTTTAATGCTGCACCAGCACAGCTCCCGCCATGAAACGGTTAAGTAAGGAATTCTTTAAAATGATTTTCTTCTTACATATCACATTATTTTATGTTTGATTGAGCTTCCGCTATTTGCATCAACATCATCATATCTATGGCCAATCAGTCAGCCAGTTGAATAAAATGTAGTATCTTCATCCTCCCTCATCACCCAAAAGATGTGTCATCTAACAATGAGCTCAAAAGTTAATTTATTTATCAACAATTAGAAGTTGAGGGAAGCTTTCTTTCCAGATATTCTGGTAAAGGCACTGGATGGAAACGCTTCCATGACTGGAGCTTCCTGATATTTAGCAAAAACCCTGTGCCAATGCATTCTCTTACATATGTGAGTCTCCCATAGGGATCCTCCGATATAAAATAGAATGCATTGGCCTAACAATATTTACCTTCACTTTGTAAGCCAGTGCATTCTCTTACATATGCGAGCCTCTCTATGCAAGACTCGCATATGTAAGAGAATGCACTTACACAGGGTCTTTAATGCTGCACAAGTGCAGCTCCTGTCATGAAAGGGTTAAATCGATTTTCAGACTGTTTAGAAATATCATGATTTTATTCTATAAAATGGTCCATACATTTCTAGAATTCTTGGGGGAAAAAAATGAAAATGAAAAAATTTCCCTCCCTCATTTATTTTTCATATATCATTATTGCCTGGGAACATAAGTATTTATTCTTAATGATCAAATTAAAATTTCAAAGAAAAATTCAGAAAATTCAGTGAGTTTTTGAAATGATTAAAGATGCCCTGTCCAATTTAACACCACCAAATTACTATTTTCTTCTGCTGTGGGGGGGGGGCTGGTGGAAAATATTTGATGTGAGTCAAGGAACCCACTTAGAGCTATTAGATATCGATTGTTGACATCTATATATTTTCTCCACCTCAAATTCCATATATGGTTATGACTGGTACGAGCTGGAATTCACTGGCATGTGTCTTCACGTTTGATTGGAACAGTATAATAACTATGTCTTTGTTCATGCATAAAACGTGATAACTGAATTAGGAATAAGTACATGCATACTGATGTATCCGCATGCCAACTAACACAAGACACACTGTCAATAATTTTCATTGTCTTTTATGCCGAGAATCATTTCTGATAACCGCCAAACGTGACTTACCAGGTCTCGTTTTGGCATCTGCACATGTCCGTATGTATTTCGGTGATATGCCATTATGACACCATCTGCATCAGACTGCATGGGTCTTTACCACACAATCATTGATTTCCGACCTGTATGGCTGTCACTAATTCCTAACACACAGTCACAGTTCACCATTCCTTTGGCTCCTGTTAAAACGTATTCTTATGCCACCCACAAGATAAACATTATAAATCCCCTCCCGTCTAATTCATATATTGGTTTCATTCTGCTTTAATTCTTTCCATATATTCTTTATCGCTGCAAATAGTTTATTACCTTTCATTTCAAACCTATAGTTTGGCGAGGTCGGTTTACGGGCAGGCGCCAGACGGGCATCTTCAAATAGTGTTAGCATGATAACTTGAACAATTATCAACAATGTCTTGATCAAGTGAAAACCGGCCAGGTCCACATTGTGGGCAGAGGTATGAGCCTTAATTTTCGTTAATTATGATCGAGTTACCGTGATAACTAATTTTATTGATATTCGGTATATGGGACATGCTCAACAATGTCTTTTGGTCAAGTTTGAAAACTGGCCAGGTTTGCGTATTGTGGGCAGAGTTTAATAGTGGCCTTAAATAGTTCATTTTCATGAATTTTGATCATGTTAGCACAATAAAATGAACAAATATCAACTGATTTTGTTGATATTCGGTTGCCAGTTAAGATTATAGAATTTTCAATCCAAGCCCATGTTTCGTGCAGCTACTGTAAATTGACCTTGCATCTCTGATGAGAATACTGTTTTTATTTATTGTAAATGAGGGAACATTACAGTTGTATATTTTGCATTTATGGCGTCATGTTTTAATTGATCTCATACAGGTATGATTTTGATATCAAAGTTAAGTCTTTTTCTGGCTGCACTCACAAAGACAACATAATTATACCCCCCCCCCCCCCCCCGCAACGAAGTTAGGGGGGTATACTGGAGTCAGCTTGTCCGTCCGTCCGTCTGTGGACACAAATTTGTCCGGAGTTTTTCTCAGTCGTTTTTTGATCAATTTCCTTGAAACTTGGCACAGACATCAAACACCATGGGAACCTGTGCACTTGCGATTATGACGTCTGTCGGACCTTTTTTGGTGGAGTTATCCCCCTTTTCGACTTAGAAAAGTTTTGCCTTAGAAATTTTTCGCAACATGTATACTTTTGTCCGAGCTTTTATTCCTACATTTTTAGGTCAATTTTTTTTAAACGTGGCACAGATATTTAGTACCATGGGAACCTGTGATTATGACGTCTGTCCGACATTTTTTTTGTGGAGTTATTCCCCTATTTCGACTTAGAATTTTTTTCTTTTCGCAACATGCATAATTTTGTCCAAGCTTTTATTCCTACATTTTTCTGTCAATAGGTTTAAGATTAGGGTTATGGTTGTACACCTGCAATGGGAACTGTTATTTTATTATTTTAACTAAATGTTTACTGACATGTGAAACATCTTAGTATTTTAAAAACAGGGGGGTATCCGTAGTCCCATTGGGACAGTCACACCTCTAGTTCAGTGAGGTTTCCTATATAGATTCTAGCATATACAATAATAATCCTGAGACAACTAATATTAAAATGTTGATGTCCTAAAGTCATAGTATGGTTATTTTGAACCCTTTCTATACTGATTGTAAAAACATAGTGGAATGGTCTAAAATATTTTTCATTTGGAGGGAGCAGACGCTAGATAGTACAAAACTGACAAATCTCCATCCATCTAACCTTTTTAAACAAGACAACCAGACCACAGTCCACAAAGTTTACAAAATTTCTTTTGCACATCCCTCTTAGATTGGAATTTTACAACTGGTAATTCAAGCTCTCCAACTTTTGGAAATTTACAACCGTATATCCCCCATAAAGTTATCTATGTAAGCGTTTTTGAATAAAATTTATTATTTTTTACCCTGCAAACTATTAAAAACTTGTTTGGAAGAGAAAGACCATCTTTAAATATCCATTTTTCTATCTATTTTTGTTCTCAAGTTTAAAAAAAAAAAAAAGCCTTTCTTCTAAATCAAAATAAATCAATTTTGGATTGATTTGCATGGTTCACTTGTGTATTTTTCGTGTGATGTCATACTTTTTCAGAGAAAAGAAATGATTGGATTTGTCAGTGTAGATTGTTTGTTGTAACTATTAACCGCCGGCCGGGAACCTACGTCATAATTTGTGTGAATAATTTGCAGCAAGATTTAACAGATTGAAAGTTAAGGTAGTGGTAATGTATTGTTTTAAAGTAATGGTTTTGCCTTCCTTCTCATTTTAATTGTAATGGTATTGCGTTACTTCTCATTTTAATGGTAATCTGAAATAAATGGCAAGTAATGGTAACGCATTAATTTGCAAAGTAATGGACTCATCCTTGATAGATGTCTCACAGCGAAGTGAATATTCACCATTTACTTCAACGTACGTAAGACACAGTAATGCTCTAATTAATCGACTCCATGGTTATGGTAGGGTATATGCAGTTTTCTGGCACTAGTACAGTAATGTCCCAAATAATCGACTCCTTAACCACAGCACAATTATGGGTAATTTTTCAGGATTTAGTCGGAAATATGGCTTGTTGCCATTCATCGGAAAGCTCGCGCTGAGAGCTTTCCAATGAATGGCAACAAGCCATATTTCCGACTAAATCCTGAAAGTTACCCATAATTCTGCTGTGGTTAAGGAGTCTATTAATTAGAGCATTACTGTAGCAAAGACTTTTTTTTGCTAGCTCATTATGAATCCTGTCCCCAAATAAAAAGCACAGTGATAGGAGACGATGTAAGTGTTCAAGTGACTGGTCACCGTTTATCAAGGTTGTGAAATTTGAATGCCAAAATATCCTTTTGGGATAGCTCAGTAGTCTACTACCTTGGTAATATATTTGGAAAATATAGAAGAAAAAAAAAACGAATGTTAAAAATTCCAGGCGTCATATCTTGCTGCCATTTCGAGCAAATTATGACATAGATGCTCTATCTTTGAGTGATTACGAATGAATATTCTGTTGTATTTTGTATTTATAATGATCGCATTTCTTGGAGAGTATTGGTTTATCATCCTATTCATACAAATATATATTTCATAATAAAATATTTTCATAAAGTTCTCCTGAATTAGTTTTCTTTTTTATCTGCGCTCCCTAATTCACAAATTCTCAGGCAAATCGTCAGCCAATTTAAGACATGCCTATGTTAACTTAAAGCTATTGAAGGTGTTTGTGTTGGGTAGAGATAGAGTAATGCCCTAAATAATCGACTCCTTAACCACAGCAGAATTATGGGTAATTTTTCAGGATTTAGTCGGAAATATGGCTTGTTGCCATTCATCGGAAAGCTCTCACAGAGCTTTCCGATGAATGGCAACAAGCCATATTTCTCACAGAGCTTTCCGATGAATGGCAACAAGCCATATTTCCGACTAAATCCTGAAAAATTACATATTCTGCTGTGGTTAAGGAGTCGATTATTTAGGGCATTACTGTACTACAGCTGAAATACATAGTTTGTTGAACCATTGTAACCACCCCCACAGTGCCAAGCATTCTGTACATGGATTGTGGGCGTATATGGTTAATTTGATGTACAGTAATGCTCTAAATAATTGACTCCTTAACCACAGTAGAATTCTGCTGTGGTTAAGGAGTCGATTATTTAGGGCATTACTGTATATCTAAGGTTAGTGGACATATGGATGGGCCATGTGTAAGCCACTTTCCCCATCCAACTGAAGAGTTAAATCAAAGAAAACTGTATTTGTAACACTTTGCATAAATTTTATGACAAATACTGCAATGGTGGCACTCAGACATATTAATATTTATTATTTGTTCAACTATCTGATATCTCTAGCAACTTGACTTACTTGTTATTTAAAGCCACATGGTGGTTTGCGCTCCAAAATACACATAATATTATTCGCTTTTTATGTTTAACCATACCATAGTAGGGTAAACATAGTGTCGGTGTCAGTATTGACCACTCGTTGAGCCATCCGTGCGTCGTCTGTCCGTCTGTAGACACTTTACGCATTGTGCGATAACTCAAACATTTTCTATCTGATCGGAACCAAATTTGTATATGAATTTCTCAGCCCAAAATACAGATTGAGTTCAAATATGGGTTTGGTCCGACTATTTTTAACTGAGTTATGGCCATTTTTCTAAAAAATATTCACTATTAAAAAAAAAATTAACAAAATTTGATTTAATTCCTTGCTCAATTTAATAAAAAAAAAAAAAAACAAAAAAAAAAACATAAAATATATTTTTTTTGTTAAAGTTAACAAAATTTGAAAAAATAACACCATTATAACTCCGCCAAGTGAACCCCGAATCAGCAAACCAAATTTGGTTTAAATCGGTCCAAAATATTGTGTTATGTACTGGTAAATTTGTTTGGAGCGACATTAAACCAAATTCACCAATTCCATACCATGCCTTTGGACTACTTAGCTATTAATATGGCTATATTATTTTCTGATGTCTCTTATGCCAATGTGCAGATAAAGAAAGCTATGGTGTCTAATTTAAAAAAAAGTTTCAACAATACACATCACATGCTGCTAACAGTAGACTAGAACATCACTCTGCAGATGGTCTGATGTCATTATAAATGTTATTGGTTTCATAGAGATGCCAGTCTTTAACATAAACAATGCCTGTGATTTGTTGACAGCTCTGCTGTATAATTGATACTAATGGGTCAGCAGTGAGGTGTTTATCTTGATGGCTGTTGTTGGTAGAATTTGATACATTATCATTGTAAACTTAAATTGGAATCTCTTGACCAAGTATTCCATGTCCAGGTCACCTTTTCACTTTTAACCCAAGGCTGTGGTGGTGCAGCATTACAGATCCTGTTCCAGTGCATTCTCTTATATAAATGCGAGTGACCCATATATTCCAATAATTTGTGTTATGTACATTGTCTATAATAGTACATAACAGTATACTCTTATAATTCAATATCAAAACTCTCATTTATAATTCCGATCAGAGTAATTTAATATCTCCAAGGGATGGGTTAACATCTGCCGATAATGATTGGCCTCTCGTTAATTTTTCCTGGTATCAAATTAGTTTGATAAATATCTGAATTACCTTTCTACGAGCATTCTGTAACCATAAAAGACGTAATGAAAAATACAACTATGAAAACGGTGTTTGGGTCCCAAACAAAAAATAGCCATTTGCATGACATGGAACAGAAAATAGTGTTCCTTTTTAGTCTATTCCAGATATGGTAGAAATAAAGACTGTTTGTCTTGACTTCTGGCGAAAAAATTGAAAATGACTGGAAACTTTGGCAAGTGTTTTTCAGAGCATATGAAGCGGTATATCAATATTTTGTGTATTTATCGACCTATCCTATCTGTCCCTCCAAATTACGTAGACAAAATTTGGAGGTTTGAATGAGCTGTGTCCATTTAAGCGGACATGGATCAATTAAACCTTAAAATTATGTAAACGCTATGTGGTAGAAGAGAAAATATGTTTTAAAAAATACACAAAATACCGATACATGTTGTATAGACCTTTTATACTATGAAAAAACTTAATGATGTCTGAAATATTTTCCAGTTGTTTTCCTTTTATCACACATTTAGTGAGAATTGCTCTAAATTAAAACCATATCAGGAATAGACTAACAATGAATGCTCTTTAGTGTGGTTATGCTGTGACGAAAAATCATTAAATGACTATTATAAATTCTAGAACTTGAAGTCTTTCAGTGACTCTCTAAAGCATATAAAGTCCATATAAAAGTATATCACATATTAGTCAACCTATTTGTCCCCTGAAATTAAAACGAAAGTGTCAATGACACTGTAGCTCAACTTGGAAAGGGAATAATTTAATATATTACAGTCAATGGAGCGATTAGGAATGTGGAAAGTTGAATGTCTAATACTAGTTTATAGACATGAAGAGAAAAGTAAAATCCAAGATGGCTGCTGGCGGCCATGTTTTCAGCCGAATGACCCCAAAATGAGTCGTTCCCATCTACATGTCATCGTTAACATCAATGAAAAATTTTATGACGATCAGACTAAAGGTACGACCTGTGGCCCGTGCTAATGGATTAAATTTTGAAATCCAAGATGGCCACTGGCGGCCATGTTTTTTGTCCGAATGACCCCGAAATCAGACTAAAGGTACGACCTGTAGCCCGTGGTAAAGGATTTAGTCATACAAAGAGTAAAATCCAAGTTGGCTGCTGGCGGCCATGTTTTTTGGCCAAATGACCCCAAAATGACTCGTTCCCATCTACATGTCATTATTAACATTCATGACAAATTTTATGATGATCAGACTAAAGGTACAACCTGTAGCCCGTGCTAAAGGATTTAGTCATACAAAGAGTAAAATCCAAGATGGCTGCTGGCGACCATGTTTTTTGGCCGATTGACCCAAAATTACTCGTTCCCATCTACATGTCATTGTTAAGAACCATGACAAATTTTATGATGATCAGACTAAAGGTACGACCTGTAGCCCGTGCTAAAGAATTTAGTCATACAAAGAGTAAAATCCAAGATGGCTGCTGGCGGCCATGTTTTTGGCCAAATGACACCCAAAATTACTCGTTCCCATCTACATGTCAATATTAACATCCATGACAAATTTCATGATGATCAGACGAACAGTACGACCTGTGGCCCGTGCTAATGGATTAAATTTTGAAATCCAAGATGGCTGCTAGTGGCCATGTTTTTTGTCCGAATGACCCCAAAATGACTCGTTCCCATTTACATTCCAATTTCAACAGCCATGAAAAATTTTATGATGATCAGACTAAAGGTACGATCTGTAGCCCGTGCTAAAGGATTTAGTCATACAAAGAGTAAAATCCAAGATGGCTGCTGGCGGCCATGTTTTTTGGCCGAATGACCCCAAAATGACTCGTTCCCATCTACATGTCATTATTAACATTCATGACAAATTTTATGATGATCAGACTAAAGATACAACCTGTAGCCCGTGCTAAAGGATTTAGTCATACAAAGAGTGAAATCCAAGATGGCTGCTGGCGGCCATGTTTTTCGGCCAAATGACCCCAAAAGTACTCGTTCCCATCTACATGTCAATATTAATATCCATGACAAATTTCATGATGATCAGACGAACAGTACTAACTGTGGCCCGTGCTAATGGATTAAATTTTTAAATGCAAGATGGCTGCTGGCGGCCATGTTTTTTGGCCGAATGACCCCAAAATGACTCGTTCCCATCTACATTCCAATTTCAACAGCCATGACAAATTTTATGATGATCAGACTAAATGTACGACCTGTAGCCTGTGCTAAAGGATTTAGTCATACAAAGAGTAAAATCCAAGATGGCTGCTGGCGACCATGTTTTTTGGCCGAATGACCCCAAAATGACTCGTTCCCATCTACATGTCAATATTATCATCCATGACAAATTTCATGATGATCAGACAAACAGTACGACCTGTGGCCCGTGCTAATGGATTAAATTTTGAAATCCAAGATGGCCGCTGGCGGCCATGTTTTTTGTCCGAATGACCCCAAAATGACTCGTTCCCATCTACATTCCAATATCAACAGCCATGACAAATTTTATGATGATCAGACTAAAGGTACGACCTGTAGCCCGTGCTAAAGGATTTAGTCATACAAAGAGTAAAATCCAAGATGGCTGCTGGCGGCCATGTTTTTTGGCCGAATGACCCCAAAATGACTCGTTCCCATCTACATGTGATTATTAACATTATTGACAAATTTTATGATGATCAGACTAAAAGTAGGACCTGTAGCCCGTGCTAAAGGATTTAGTCATGCAAAGAGTAAAATCCAAGACGGCGGCCATGTTTTTTGGCCGAATGACCCCAAAATGACTCGTTCCAATCTACATGTCATTGTTAACATCCATGACAAATTTTATGATGATCAGACTAAAGGTACGACCTGTAGCCCGTGCTAAAGAATTTAGTCATACAAAGAGTAAAATCCAAGATGGCTGCTGGCGGCCATGTTTTTGGGCCGAATGACCCCAAAATAACTCGTTCCCATCTACATGTCAATATTAACATCCATGACAAATTTCATGATGATCAGACGAACAGTGCGACCTGTGGCCCGTGCTAATGGATTGAATTTTGAAAACAAAGATGGCCACTGGCGGCCATGTTTTTTGTCCGAATGACCCCAAAATGACTCGTTCCCATCTACATTCCAATTTCAACAGCCATGACAAATTTCATGATTATCAGACTAAAGGTACGACCTGTAGCCCGTGCTAAAGGATTTAGTCATACAAAGAGTAAAATCCAAGATGGCTGCTGGCGGCCATGTTTTTTTCCCGAATAACCCAAAAATTACTTGTTCCCATCTACATGTCAATATTAACATCTATGACAAATTTCATGACGATCAGTCGAACAGTACGGCCTGTAGCCCGTGCTAATGGATTGAATTTTGAAATCTAAGATGGCCGCTGGTGGCCATGTTTTTTTTTCCGAATGACCCCAAAATGAATCATTCCGGTACAAATGTTGATGTCAACAGCTATGACAAATTTCATAATGATCCGATCAAAGGTACGACCTGTAGCCTCTATTGTTGACGCCTTACGTACACACGCACACACGGACGACGGACGACAAAGTCATGGCAATAGCTCAAACTTTACAAAGTAAAGTTGAGCTAAAAAGGGGGGCTATGGAAATCACTTGTGTCCATCCCTGATGGTTTCCAGATGATATATTCAGTAATAATTAATTAATTTAACAATATTTGGTGATTTAACTTATTAGTTAGGGGTACAGATGAGGTTTGAATATGGATGAGTCCGCCAATTTTTACAAATTTCCGTCATGCCTACTTGATAAAATGTTAATTGCAAAAATATATTTAATTGAGCAAATTCATTACAATATTTGTTTTAGGCTGTTCTTTTTTTTCACCACAAAACATCATCTCCAGCTACGGAGAAGCATGCTGCTATATGTCCATCTCTGTCAACCAGGTTCATGCTGGAAAAAAAATGTTATCAGTGGTCATTTTTTATGGCTGATGTTACATTTGCCTGGATATTAATGACTACCTGTCACAATAAGAGTAAGATTCTTATTTTCACCCTTAAGATTACATTTATTGTAAAAAGACAACTTCAGTGCTCTTCAGAGTGAAATTATACCCCCATTTCCCTACATCAAAGATAAATGGGGGGTATACAGGACTGACTCTGTCCATGCATCTGTCAATTAGTCTGTTCCTTTGGCATATATCTCAGCCATGGTTTATCAGATCTCAACAAAATTTGGTATTGAGGTTGGCCATCAGTCTATAATTGGATCACCACTAAATGATAAATTGGCATAGCCCCCCCCCCCCCCCCCCCCCACCACAAATTTCTCTGCATGACCTAGTACTGATTATGTTTTGAATTAACTTGCACTATAGTATTACAAGAATGAAAGTGTCAATGACACCATAGCTCAACTTGGCAAGTAATAGTGTAATACATTACAGTTATTGGAATGATAAGGAACACAAAAGTTTAAATGCAATGCCAGAGGTCAACATGAAGAGCCATATGAAGTTTGAGATTAATTGGTTGACAAATACTGGCTGTAGGGTGCGCTGAAGTATTTAATCATGCTGGCAGACATGTTTTCATCCAAAATTGTTCAAATTCGATAGCCCCCATCTCGAAGTGATCCTGAACATGTCTGTAATTTTTCAAAACATTTGGCTGGATGATGTGCCCATATTTCAAATGTGAAATCCTAGATGACTGAAAACACATGGACTCCACGAATATGGGATCCCAAGCCTCCCATCTAGAGATCACCATAAAGATCTATGTACAGTTTTGATATGATTGGATAAGGGATGTATGGATTTGTCCAAGGATTTAGTCATGCAAAGAGTAAACTCTGAGAAGCCTGTGGGCGTCCATGTTTTTCCAACAAATTTGGGAAAAAATTGATGGCTCCCATTTAGTGGCCACGCCGATTGTCCATATAACGTTTGGTGCTGATCGGATGAGGGATGCGTTCTTTATGTATGCCAAATGATTTAGTCATGCAAAGAGTAAAAATCAAGATGGCTGCCGGCAGGGAAATAGAAAATTAATTTTTTATAATTTTTTTACCTTTCAGCAAACTGCATGCCACAGAGTGGACATGCTGGCTGTTCCATTTCCCGGTCTGGACCTCTATCTTTCTGCACAGATGAGTCGTTCTTAATCCCCCGCACACAAGAATTATCTGCAATCATCTGGCAGTCATTTTTGTTTTGTCTTTTCACTGGTGGAGCATAAGTAGCAGAACCTAATGTTCTTTTTGAAGAAACCATATTGTAAACTTCATGAACAGAGCTGTTCAGACGATCATTCAGCTCTACCTGCCTCGATTCACTGAATTCTCTATTCCTGTCATGGATTCGTTCTTTCATTTCCGTCTTAGAAACAGAATTGTCATCATTCAGACCTCTGCTAGATACTGAACTTTCGTCACCTCGATGAAGCATTATAGGCTGTATGAGTTTGGGATCATCACCATTCAGACCTCTGCAGGATAATGATCTTTCGTCATCTCGATGAAGCATTATATGCTGTATGAGTTTGGGATCCATGCCCTTGAATAGGTCATACTCTTTCACTGGCTTGCTCTCTCGACACTTCCTCCATTTTGGAAGAGGCTTCAATTCAGCATTGGCTGCAACTTTCTGTCGGATGCCAATATCATTCTGCATTGAAAAAAGTTTGTACTGAATCAGCGATTAGAAACATTATCAAATTCTCCGGAATAACCTATTGCAACATGTCACACCCCCTCAATTTTTGGTACGCAGGATGCGGTTCATTTCTAAGTAATATGCAAGATTCATACGCACTGCTAAGACATTAGATATTAATATTACGCTATATCAATCTTGTTCAGATATATCTTCCTCAGAAAATGAGTTTGACCAAATCATAAACACACATATCTCCTAATAATATAAGTTTGTTTAACATAAGTATCCTCGTATGGAAATTTTAAAATTCTATCAGCCAATGGACCTGGATAGGACGCCTTCATTCATGATTGCTTTGCTGTAGATAATTAATAAATGTCACAATTTAAATTGCCAAGTCATGCTGACCAATCAGCAGCGTGAGGAACAATCCCAGACAACTTACATAGTTGTGTAGTAGGAGGAGCTTACTATTGTCAGTCAAGTGAATTTCCAGTGGCATTGAGCACAGTAACATGTTAACCCTTTCAGTGCCAAGTCCGATTTTTGTATCAACCCATATTTCCTTGATAATTTTTCAAATTTATGTATTATAATAATGTGATACATTGATGGAAAGAGCTCTTAGAGCTCTTTCCATCAATGTATCACATTATTATAATCAATAAATTTGAAAAATGATCAAGGAAATATGGGTTGATACAAAAATCGGACTTGGCACTGAAAGGGTTAATTAACAAACACTTACATCATCAAACTTTCAGGACAAAATAAGGATGAACGATCATTATTTAATCATGATTCCATTTTAATTCAAGGCTCATTTTTGGTACAACATATACATAGAAGACATGGAACAAGGAAAATACGAAGCACATAAATAAGCACATAACATAACATTGAAAGATGTATAATCCGATTAACCGCCCTTCAATTACTATTTATTTGGATTTGGGGGGTAAAAAATACTTGATTCAAGTCGAGGAACCCACCTATCAAAGCTCAGAGTTATTAGATATCAATTTTTAACCATTGAGAATTATTAGTGGCCCAGTAAACAGTCGATGAGCTGACGGTCTTGGTCCAAATTGCAGATGAAGATGGATTCCTCTAAAATAAAGAGGCTTTCTGTTGATAATAAGGCCAAATTACGTCGAACAAACATTTAGATAAATAACACGTTTCGGGCAATTTTATACTCTAGTTGATAGTGGTTATCATTTTTTTTGGGCAATTAATCGATTCTGATAACTGAAGCGGCATTTCTAAAATGTTGTTGTTGGAATCTGATTATATGTGGATCATCAAATCGGCTTGAGTACCTTTAAAGATGCCCTGTCTGATTTAACACAATAAAACCAACATCTGTGCATTTTATATACCAGAGATAACAAGAGATGGACTGTCGTCCGGTACATACCCCCTTGTGGCATACCGCCTAGTGTGGGCATACCTATAACCTGTGACTGATATACTCAGACATACGGACTGTAAAGTAAGCATTTAAAAATATAATTGTGTGGTATTCTAGGTGTAAATGGCCATAACTCTGCAAAAAGCTCAGTGGAACACACGCATATGAACAGACATCGGACGGACCAAAAAGCTAACATTTCCAAATAAATAAAGATGAATAACTCTAGAATAGAAAATCCGAACAAGAACGATGCAACCCTCTATTTAATGTCCTCATAGTAGTGAACATCAATACCAAATTTCATTGAGATCCCAGCACAACTGTTGAAGTTATGACATGAACAGACACTAGACGGACCAAAAAGCCAACATTTCCAAATAAACAAAGATGAATAACTCTAGAATGGAAAATCCAAACAAAACTATGGAACCCTCTATTTAATTTCCTCATAGTAGTGAACATCCATACCAAATTTCATTGAGATTCCAGCATAACTGTTGAATTTATGACATGAACAGACACTAGACGGACCAAAAAGCCAACATTTCCAGATAAACAAAGATGAATAACTCTAGAATGGAAAATCCATACAAAACGATGGAACCCTCTATTTAATTTCCTCATAGTAGTGAACATCCCTCCCAAATTTCATTGAGATCCCAGCACAACTGTTGAAGTTCTGACATGAATAGACACCAGACAGACCAAAAAGCCAACATTTCCAGATAAACAAAGATGAATAACTCAAGAATGGAAAATCCAAACAAAAAGATGGACCCTCCATTTAATGTCCTCATAGTAGTGAACATCTATACCTAATATTATTGAGATCCGATCACTACTGTTAAAGTTATGACATGAACAGACATCGGACGGACGTACAGACGGACACACAGACACATGCACGGACGGACAAACAGGTGCAAAACAGTATACCCCCCTTTTTTTTTTAAAGGGGGATATTTAGATAGGACATATGAACCCATTGATAAAGAGACTTTGAAAGCCAGATATCGACTTGCCAAAGAGGAATATTTAACATGTTTTGTCCGCCTTGCAAAAATTCCAATGATCACCTCCTCTAAAGAGCTCCAAGCTTTTGTATCCCAATGCAGTTATGCAGTTCTAGATAATAAAGATCATCTCAGATTGTGATCTTTTGTACTACCTTTCAACATAAAAACTGATGGGTGATTTTTGCAATGCCTGTGCCATACAAATTATGAAGTTTGCAAGTATTTTGTCTTGCCTGCTAAATTTTAAGCTATACAACATTGGTTCAGGAAATTTGGTCTCAAATCGGACCGTTGATCTTTAAATGTCCTCATCAGATAATACTCACTTTTGGAGGTTTAGGAGGAGGTGATAAAGGCAGAGGTGATAAGTTCTGAAGATCTCCAGAATCCTGATGAATAGCATGTAGCCTCTGTCTCAGAGTATCCATCTCTGCTGATGTTTTTTCACAGCTATGTGATATAATTATTGTCCCAAAACTGTCGAAGAAAAATAAATACCTGAATGTATATATATATCTATAGAGTTGCCAAGCCTATTGTTATACAAACATGTTCCAATTTTGTTTAATTGAGATATTCAGCAAGCGGAAACTGACATATCAGTTGCATAGGAAGAGGTATCACAAGCTCCAATTGCTGTAAAAGAAGGGGAAGTGACACCCCCAGATTATCCAGAATGTTTAACCCTTTCTATACAAAATGGATTCTCCTAGTCATTTAAAAAGTGTACATCAGTATGGTCTATTATTGATTTGGAGGGATGTTAAGGTGATAAAAATCAAGCAACAGAAAAATAACTGTGCAGAAGGAGCCCTATTTATTGAGGGAAATGTTTAGATAATAAACAAATAAATAACAGCACAGAAGGAGCCCTATTTATTGAGGGAAATGTTTAGATAATAAGTTCAACAAATGACCTATGGTCATTTGATGAACTTACTATCTGAACATTTCCTATGTGATAATTACCCACCAATGATGCTTCAGTATAGAAAGGTTAAATGTCTTTATGTGAAATATAAGCACATTTTCTTTACTTCATATCGCTTAAGAATACTATCAGACTGGATATTACTGAGGCGCACTCCTTTGTTTCTCCATCTGCACATTAAGAAACCCATTCTTCTCAAGGTGAGTTCATTTACGGAAAGTATGGTATGATGAATCATTTATAATACTTGATACATGTACATGTATGTCACCTCAAAATGATAAATCATAAAGTGCCTTTAAGAGAAATTTGTATCATTATTGATACTGATTGAATTGTGAGCGCGAGCCACAGAATAGTAATATTAAAAGATTTTTGTGTTATACCTGGCGTTGAACTAGCTTTCATTGTCATAACTACTGGCGCACCTTACATTGTAGTCCACCATCTGCCAAAAATTATCATTTAATACCATTAATATCCATTAAGAGTAAATTCCACAGTGCACCCCCGGAATATACAGTCAGATTGTATTCTGAAGCGATTTGAATTGAAAAAAGGTGCATTTATTTGGCATAAAAGCATTTAAACATCAATAGGGAGATATGGAGCTATAGCACCCCCAATTATTGATTGTGGGCAGTCGTTTGCCTTTCACTATCCGACAACACCTAATTTCCAGGGCATAAAATAACTAGTATAGCATAGCATTTTGATAAGATTCAATTATTGAAAAATTTATGCTTTACAATTTAATATTTTAATCAGTACATTTATGATTTATTAGGTAGTTACCCTGAGGTTGGGGTGGGTAGGAGAGATATTATGGAACTATCTTTGAAATAACTGGATTCTGACAACACAGATGAGACTTATGTTTGCTGTTAACTGTATAATACTAAATAGCAGGAGTTTTGGGAATCAGCCAGCTTCAAAGGATTTTAGACATTTCATACCATGGTCATTTCATAGCATCTGGCCGTTTCGTACCATATGTTTTGGTCGTTTCATGAAATTGTTTGGTTGTTTTTCGTACCATGTAGGAAATCAATTGGTCATTTTGTACCATGAATGAAATGAATATATATATGTTATTTTCGAGAACATATAGCAGTCCCATCTATAAAATACTGTTAATATTATATATTGTTGTTCAATAAAGTATAAAATCAAAAATGTTTTCCATATTCCCAACTTTACATGGTATGAGCCATGGTACGAAATGACCAATTGATTTCCTACATGGTTTTATGAAACAACCAAACAATCTGGTAGATGGTATGAATACATACAGATGGTATGAAATGTCCAGGTACTAAAGGTACTTGTACATGGAACCATGGCATTACTGTCCTGCTTCCCTTCAAAAAGTATTTTGGCCAAATAAAACAAAAAATTGGCCAAACTTAAATACTCATTCACGCTTTATGGCTAAAATATTTGTTTTAAACTTTATTTGTTACTCAGAATGAAAACATAATTAAAACAACTATAAAAACATAATATAATATGAATATATAGGTATGCGTTAGACAGATCAATTCATGTAAGTCAATATTAATTAATACAAAATACCATGAGATTTCATATCTGACCATATACAAAACATGCAAAATTTAATGCATTTACCTATTTATTCTTACAGTGTATAGTTTAAGCGTTTTGACGATTTGCGTTTTATATCAAATATTCATTGCGCTCACTGATAACAACTCTGTTCAAACGCTCTCGTTACAAAATAAATCTGGGTTTTCATGGCATGATAATTACGAAACCTGTGATACTTTCGTCACCTAACTTTGACGGCACTGTCAATCTATTCAGCGCTTTTGAATTAGCATTCCGTCTCCATTTGGAGTAAAAAAAAAAATTTGGCGAAATGAAATTTTTATTAATGGCCAATTTCGAAAAAAATTAGCCATTGGCCAATTTGGCCACCAACAGAGCGAACACTGGTTGCTATTCAAATATTTTCTGATTTTCATACTCCCTGCTAATTTCGCATGCGCAGATATATGGGAGGCCCTTTTCACATTTATTTTTTATTTGCGCTTAAGCGCTAATACCTAACACTCCCTTACTTCCCTCCGATTGTGAATGATTGAGTCCATCTTATAGTATATTATTATGGGCCCATAGTAGTAGCCCCATACAGACTCGAAATTGAAGAAAAAACATATTTCCAAATGCATATCAGCATCTCTGTCCCTGGTGTCCCAAGAATTGCTGCCTCACTCCCAGAGCTCTAGTATATTTTATTAAAGGGACATCTCCTGCACAGATATATACCATTTCCATGGCCGTAAAAGGGGAATTAGGGGTTACTGGGGGTTTGCTTCCCTCATATGGTGTACTTATTGACTTGAAATAGGGGGAAAAACCCTATTTTCATATTATCAGCATCCCTGTCTCCAAGAATTTGTGCTAACTCCCAGAGATCTAGCATATTTTATAAAAGAGACATATCCTGCACAGATCTATACCATTTCCATGGTCATAAAAAAAGTGAATTAGGGTTTACTGGGGGATTGCTTCCCTCATATGGTGGGCCTACTAGTAGGGTCCGTGAAGATTCGGCAAAGGGAAGATTCGGCTGGGAAGATTCGGCCGGGAAGATTCGGCTGGTTTTATCAGCCGAATCTTCCTAGGTTTATACCTATATATTGGGACGGGAGTTTTTATATTTTGTTATGAATTATGTGGACATAATAATATTTTACATGAATAAATCGAGATTATTTTACGTTTATGATATAAAAGAAAGTCTATAATTTGTATGTTTTATGAGTGAATATTTTGCATGACTAAATAGTTATTACTTACAAATTGTGTGGTACAAATCCAAATATCACGTTCGAGCACTATAAGGAATTATCATTAATGAAGACGCAATGAGAAAAAGTATCAAAAATGTTTGACAGTAAATTGTTCAACTCTGTTCACGTTGCCACAAAGTGTGTTTACATAACATTCTATGGAATATACAGAGTCGTATTTAGGATGCTGTATGATCTCAGTGAGAACTAGTCGATGTTTGTTTAGATAAGTTTGCTAAGTGCATTTCAGTTTGGACTGATCAGTTGTTTGTTTTACCGCATCAGATCTAAAGAATTTGTGGCGTACCCGGTATGTGAATGATTATTTTCTGAGGATAGGACTTAACAAAAGCCACTATATAGGCATAAGCTTGTTGCCCAATCCTCTTTTGAAAATTTTATGATTATATGTCATGTATTTATTTTTTGTAATACTCTTCTGGGTAACCGGACATTTCCCCACGGGACATTTCCCCACCCACTCTGAAATTGGCAAAGCGGACATTTCCCCACCCGGACAGATATAAGAACATCAGAATTCCTACAAGAAGTCACAAAGATATACAGAATCGTTAAGGCAAAGAAATAAGAATAAAAAGAAGACCAAGAGCACCGATAACAAGACAAGAATAAATCACAGTCAATTAAAGTAATAAAATTATGTATTGATGTTTTAATATTTTTATGTTTCAAATAAAAAAATGTCCATTTAAAATATGATTTTAATGTTTTTCAAATAAAGAAATAATGTCCATTTCGTTCAATTCAAATGTCGATTGTTTTGTTTGACTGTTTGTATTTTTCTGTTACACCTTATTTATCAGCTTGTGTAAATATGTTTCATCATTTTTATTCCATTATTCGTCTAATAAAATCTGTTATTACTAAAAATTAGTTAATCAAGACCCTTAGAAATAACCCCATACTCCTCCAATTGGTTATTATTGTAACAATTAAATGTTCTTTCAATACGACAAAGACTAATTAAGCTGTGCACACAAGCTTGGTCCCCATAATACCTAATTTGCTAGATCAAACGACTGGCCGAATCTTCCCGCGACCGATCAATCTTCCCATTCCCTACTAGTATATAGACTTGAGTGATGTGCTTAGCCCTGTGTCATTTAAAATTAATTCAGGGGGGATCAATGCATATGAATTTTTATGACAGACGTTATTTGCGTAAGCGCAAATAAGGAATAATTGTGAAAACGGCCTCCCATACAAATACATGTAGGTCTGCCGGTACCGGTATATAATATGTGTATTAAGACATCAAAACCCAAAATATAGTGGTTTCAACTGGCTTGTTTACATTGTATATATTGATAGAATTAGCTATCATAGACAAAACGTGCTATAGTATATAAATAGCTTGTTTGGAACCTGTAGCCCCGGGACTTAACCCCTATCCTGGTGGCACCCCTGCTGTGCCGACCTACCAATAGTCGGATTCCTTATGTCGAAAAAAATGGTCGCGCGTTTTCGGAATGTTAAAAGCGATATGAGAACAGTTTCTATACCACCAGTGTGTCTATTTTCAGAATCTACCTGTTTCCAGCTTGATATTTTAGTGGAAACAGGTTTGTGTGAGGCTTTTGTTTGTGTACCCCTCCATTTTTTCCCCGTCCACCTGGTAATAAAAACATGCTATTACACATAGCAAGTTCGGTAAGTGGCTTCTTTGTTCATGGGAATCGAAAAACATGGGGAGATCTTGCCACAAATTACTTAATTACATATCTTAATAAGGAATTTTATCATAAAATCATCAGATGAATTGTATTTATGACTGCATTTTCAATTTTCTTTTCCAAATATTAAGGTATTGTATGTTCTTAAAATCAGCTACATAACATATAGACGAACGTGAACAATCTACAAGGATATCTTGATCATATTCCACAAACAAAACTTTGATACATCGATTTTTGGTAAAGATATCGCAGAAAAGCTAACCCTACCCCCACCCTCGCTGATTTCACAAGTCAGATTCCTTTGGTCGAAAACAATGGTCGCGCCATTTCGGATTGTCTAAGACGACATGCAAATAGTGTATTTATCAATAGCGTGACTATTTTCAGAATTGACCTGTGTCCAGTTGAAATTTTATTGGAAAAAAGTGTTTTTGGACTGTTTTAAGAATTTAAAGAGCGTTTGCTTATCATACACATATTAATCCTCATAATTAACTTACTGGTGGACTGTGCGAGTTGAAATTAACAAAAGTGTCAAAGATGGCGGTCTACTTTCAGAGTCTACTTGTTTCCAGTCTGACATTTTAGTGGAAACAAATTGTTTGGACGGTTTTAAAAAATAATTAAAGAGCGTTTCCTGATTATACAGATATTAACTAACACGATTAGCCTTTTCATGAATTTCGCGAGTTGAAATTATGCACATATGTCAAGTATGACTCTGAAATGTATTTTTGAGAATGCTGTCGTCAAATAAGTCTCCGCGGGTATAGTACTACAGTTGCGAACAGAACTAATGTTGGACCCTATAGAGAGTTTGACAATTTACTCAAATGTTCACAGTGGTGGAACTTAATGGCTATCATATATGCATGCCTCTTACATGCAATCTATCGTAATTACATGTGATTTTACAAAATTAACTTGCAATATAGTCAGGCCACCAGATACAGTAGTTGATAAACAAAAATGTGGTTCACATCAATCATATACATCACAATCACGTGCTTCGGTGATAATGTCCACTATTCTGGAAATGTAATGTTTATCAAGACTAAAGTTTCAGGATATCGTTGTAAAATTGATTGATGGTGTTTTTTCATCAATTCACAAAATTAATGTTTATTACCAGGACGAAGTACCGCATATTACGGAGTTGTGTACTAACAAATCGGCGAGTCATATTTATGTAAGTGTCAGTCAAAACTTTTAGGAAATGGGAATATTTTTTGTATTTCATGGCCACGAAATACTAAGTCGTGGCCACGAAATAACTAATTCGTGGTCACGAAATAACTAATTCGTGGTCACGAAATAACTAATTGTGATATACGATCATCAGGCCCATTGTTGTAATGGAAGCGGATAGAGATGATCTGGTTGTTGTTGTTGTCCACCATCTTGGCATGAGCCACGGCGATTTGAGATAAAGGGTGTTGTGGGGTGGCCCGTAAAACAAATTAAGTAATCACCAACCCGATCCAAACTTGCCGCCGTCCTGGGGGTGGGTTAAATAGCCACCCACGACATCCAGGGGCCACCCTACAGCACCAATTATACCACATCAAACGAATAAGGGGACGAGAAATTGTATAGGTGCCATATTTGAACCCATCTGGGGCGGCCATTTTGGATCGGGGATGGTGAAAGCGGGTGAATATTTAGTTTGTCTCAGGGGCCAGTCTACAATACACTGTATTCGACATAAAATGGGGGGGGGGGATTGCATGGTACCATATATGGACCCATCTGATTAGTTATCATTTTCGCTCGAGTGGGCTGAAGGTGTGCAAATTTAGCTTGCTTTGCGAGCCACGGTAAAACACCCTTTATTTGATCTATATCGTTCAAGTGACCGAGAAATAATGTGTACCCTATTTGATCCCTTCTGAGCGGCGACCATTTTGGATCTGGGATGGTTGAAAGGGGTGAATATTTATAAGTTTGTTTTGGGCCCACCCTACAAAACCCCTTATTTGACTTAAATTGGCCAATATGCCGAGAGAAATGTCATTCCCATTCGATCCCTTATGGTAAAAACTAATAAATATTCAGTTTGTCTTGGAGTCACCTGACCCGTGTTTCCCCATTCTCCATGGACTAGTTTATATCGGACGTTCATATCCCCATAGAACCCGGGTCCCACGCCATAGGGGGTTTATAGTAGCTTCTCTGCGATCGTACGCATTGTTTCTAAAACATCAACTTAGTGTAACCATATCGTAAATGTATCTGGATATATGCAAAGGTCAATCAGTTATTTCGTGGCCACGAATTGGTTATTTCTTGGCCACGAATTAGTTATTTCTTGGCCACGAATTAGTTATTTCGTGCCCACGAATTAGTTATTTCGTGGCCACCAAATTAGTTATTTCGTGGCCACGAATTAGTTATTTCTTGGCCACGAATTAGTTATTTCGTGGCCACAAAATAGTTATTTCGTGGCCACGAATTAGTATTTCGTGGCCACAAAAAAATAAAAAATTCCCATGTCCTAAACCAGCCACCGTAGCTTATGGATCATTCTGTTTTTGTATTAAATTTGGAGAAACCCGACCAGCATCAATGTAACAACTACAACAACTCATCTATGCCAATGATATGTTTAGCCATATACATGTGGATAGGGCGGTATTGTTTAAAAATGTTAAACAATGTTATCATGTCCATATGTATTGCTAAATATTGCTGGGCTTATATAGATGGTTGTTCTATCATTCCTGGTCGGGTTTATCCGATGCAGTTAATACTCAAATGTCAAATTTGAGATATACCTGGTCGTCAAAGTGAACCAGATGTCTTATCTAAGGTTGGCAAAGGTTGCTAATCAAATACCACAATGGTGTAATAATCATTTATTGGTATTGACTTAATTTAGTCAGTGTCTAATCACATGGTGTTGGTTTTGTTCAAAGTTGGGCACATGCTGTGACATGCATGTCTAAAACTATGCAGCCATGTTCTGCATAGGCCACTGATCATTATAAGACCGGGAGATTTTGCCACCGGTCCCGATAGCTCCTTAGTAACTGTTACTAAGCACCTATACTTGGAATAAAAATGGAATTTGCAGGAAAATGCAACTATGGTTGATATCAATTTTACTCATTAAGCTCTACTTTAGTGGAAATTCGAATTTACTTGATTTTCACAGCTATACACGAAGCGTGGAGATTAATTGTGGTCAGAATATTGATGGTGAATGTTGAGTTTCAGTCACTTTACTGAAGTTGGTCAAAAGTAACTGGCGTGGGAAGTGTGAAAGCAAAGCCTATACTGCTATAGTAAAGATCTCAGCTGCACCGAAATGTCCATTTATCAGTAGCACAAATCCTGCAAAAACACAGATTCTCTCAGTACATGTGGGTTAGACTCCGATGACAACGATTGAGTTAATGACATCGAACAACTACCATCTATACCTGTGTATTTGTGACACTACATCCCGTTGTGATCAACGATGTGGTTTTAAAACTAGTCAGTGGACAACAGGACAGACAAGTATCAAATAAAACAATAATATAATATGTAATCACATCGTGAACAGTCTTGTTGTGAATATTTTCGTTTGATTCAATAGGCTGCATATTATCAAAATTACGAAACCATTCGACACTTACTTTTGCCAATTACTGTATCTTGGGGCATAACTATATCATATGTTGCAAATATTAAATCACGGATAGTTACAGTGGGTCAAACACGAGTGTTAAACTTCATATATAGTTGCGCAGGATTGCCAATAAGTGATATTACAATCAACGTTTGAGCATAACACGAAACTCTCCATAGGGTTAAGTGTTAAATTTTGATCGCAACTGTAGCCAGCAAGAATCATCTGATCACATCCATTCTTTTTTAAAACTACGTCTGTGTTTCATACTTAGTATTTTTGAGGTATATCAGTACGCACATATCATCATACGCAAAATGGCCCCATTTATCCAAAGTTCTAGAATCTCCATAGGGCTCAGTGTTAAATTTTGATCACAACTGTAGTCAACAAGAATGAACCGATCACATCAAAATTTTCACAAATACATGTGGCGGTCATATCTATTAGTTTGGAGAAGTTTCAAATCGCACCGACCACCATACGCCAGATGGCACCATCTATCGTTTTCAGTAAATACGAAACGCTCTCTAAATTATGTTGACCCCGATTTAGGCCGACCCGCCAAAATTCAAGAATGGAAACAAGTCAATCCTGAAAACACACCTACTAGGCATACATAATTCGTTTTCAGATCGCTTTTAACAAACCAAAAATGCAAAATGACATAAGGAATCCGACTACAATACCATTGGCAATTTTTGTCAGTTTCTAATATTGTAACTTCCAGATAAGTTACCAGGAATGCCATATGAAATAGCGGGATATGAACATACGGTAAGTCATTATTAGTAATGGATGGAACCAATGACAATGCTGGGTGATCCATTATCACTGTCACAACATCATCATTGACATGATTTCCAAAATTGTCCATATTTTCTTCATTTACATCGGCTGCTTGTTCTACAATTGTCTTAATGGGTCTGGCAGCACCGCTGCTATTCTTTGATTGTTTTCTATCCTTCAGTTTGAGCTTCTGTCGAGACATTATGAGGTTTTTGTGTGATCCGTTATCAAGATTTCGAATTCACGAAACCGGTGAAAAATTTACCGGAAGCGGTGCAATCAGCTGTTTCCCAATCCATGGTAGAGAAATTTGTTCCAGGATAATATTAGTCTCAATAGTCTGGTACTAGATGAGCATCGGTAGGCTATCGATTTAGTCAACTTGGCACTGACATAATAGCTTTTTGGATGACTGACATAGATGAAGATATATATTTAGTCTATGTCATTGAGGTTCAGCTGCTCCGCGAATTTTTTTTATTAAATATATAAAGTAACATATTTTATTACTTTCTTAATTTTCAATATTGGGGGGGGGGGGGGTGCTGCCAGGTTGGAATTTCCAACAGTTGGAAAATCTGAGGTACCGGTACCTGTTATAAAATTCCAACCCAAGGCAAATGGAATGCAACTGGGACTTCCGTGACAAGGAAATTTGTGTCTGGTTCAACGGAATACTATATAGCCTTATAGGCCAATAAGGCTGCATGAATACTTATAGTCATTAGCGCATGTGCATGGTATCGTGCAAAACGACACAGATCTCTCAAAGGTGCAAAAAGTCAGCCAGGATATCTCAAAGGTGCAAAAAGACACCCAGCATCTCGAAATTAATATCACCAACAAAGAAACGGGATTTTAGATTAGTCGTCTGCTAATTATTGTTGTTATAATAAGCATTTGTTTTGGATCGGAGTGGACTTTCAATGGAATTTGAATGGGCATTTCGTTTTCTTTGAGTTTGACTTGCATCGCAGTTCGATCCGTATCCTATTAGATGATGGGTGACTTTTTTTTGGGCACATTTTTGGACGTATATATGCCTATAGGAGATCCTGGTGTCTTTTTGCACGTTTATATATCATATGACTAGCCGATGAGCCCGACGTTGTCCGGGCTATTCAACCAAAAGATAGCTCTACCCGGGGCCAGCCCGACGTTGTCCGGGCTATTCAAAAACCAAATTTCAAGTCGATAGCTCTACCCGTTTCCGAGATCTGGTCTGCGCATGTGCGAAGCTGGCGTCGCACGGGCTCGGCGACCCGATAAAATTCGTATCCGGGGCAAGATACATTCACATACCAAATTTCAAGTAGATAGCTCCACCCGTTTCCTAGATCTCGTCTGCAGTCGATAGCTCTGCCCAGCCCGACGTTGTCCGGGCTATTCAAAAACCAAATTTCAAGTCGATAGCTCCGAGATCTGGTCTGCGCATGCGCGAAGCTTGTGTCGCACGGGCTCGGCGACCCGATAAAAATCGTATCCGGGGCAAGATACATTCACATAGCAAATTTCAAGTCGATAGCTCCACACGTTTCCGAGATCTCGTCTGCGCATGCGCGAAGCTGGCGTCGCACGGGCTCGGCGACCCGATAAAATTCGCATCCGGGGCAAGATACATTCACATAGCAAATTTCAAGTCGATAGCTCCACCCGTTTCCGAGATCTCGTCTGCGCATGCGCGAAGCTGGTGTCGCACGGGCTCGGCGACCCGATAAAATTCGTATCCGGGGCAAGATACATGCACATAGCCAATTTCAAGTCGATAGCTCCACCCGTTTCCGAGATCTCGTCTGCGCATGCGCGAAGCGGGCGCCGCACGGGCTCGCCAATACGACAACGTCCACCGCCTGGTCAAACTACACACACGTACCAAGTTTCGTCCCGATCGGTCGAGAATCGTAGATTTGTATACATGACAAACAAACAGACAGAGGTCTTCAAAATATATATGAGACTAGCCGATGAGCCCGACGTTGTCCGGGCTATTCAAAAACCAAATTTCAAGTCGATAGCTCCACCCGTTTCCGAGATCTGGTAACCAAATTTCAAGTCGATAGCTCCACCCGTTTCCGAGATCTGGTCTGCGCATGCGCGAAGCTTGTGTCGCACGGGCTCGGCGACCCGATAAAAATCGTATCCGGGGCAAGATACATTCACATAGCAAATTTCAAGTCGATAGCTCCACCCGTTTCCGAGATCTCGTCTGCGCATGCGCGAAGCTGGCGTCGCACGGGCTCGGCGACCCGATAAAATTCGCATCCGGGGCAAGATACATTCACATAGCAAATTTCAAGTCGATAGCTCCACCCGTTTCCGAGATCTCGTCTGCGCATGCGCAAAGCTGGTGTCGCACGGGCTCGGCGACCCGATAAAATTCGTATCCGGGGCAAGATACATGCACATAGCAAATTTCAAGTCGATAGCTCCACCCGTTTCCGAGATCTCGTCTGCGCATGCGCGAAGTGGGCGCCGCACGGGCTCGCCAATACGACAACGTCTACCGCCTGGTCAAACTACACACACGTACCAAGTTTCGTCCCGATCGGTCGAGAATCGTAGATTTGTATAAATGACAAACAAACAGACAGAGGTCTTCAAAATATATATGAGACTAGCCGATGAGCCCGACGTTGTCCGGGCTATTCAAAAACCAAATTTCAAGTCGATAGCTCCACCCGTTTCCGAGATCTGGTAACCAAATTTCAAGTCGATAGCTCCACCCGTTTCCGAGATCTGGTCTGCGCATGCGCGAAGCTTGCGTCGCACGGGCTCGGCGACCCGATAAAATTTGTATCCGGGGCAAGATACATTCACATAGCAAATTTCAAGTCGATAGCTCCACGAGTCCACCCGTTTCCGAGTTCCCGTATATCTCTCTGCAGATGCTAATAATGTTGAATGGTAAATAAACGCTCTTTATAGCGATGCGTCAAAAACAAACGCTCATTAAATTATCACTTGATTAACCACCGCAGTGCCGTTTTTTGTGACTGAGAGTGGAGAACGGGTGGTCTGAGCTTCTCCAAAACGCGACGCCGACGGTGTCCGTTGGATTTTACCCTTAGATATGAAGTTTGAACTCAATCGAGCCAGCCGTTTTCGATTCTATAAAGGACATGCATACCAGACAGACAGACAGAGGTCTTCAAAATATATATGAGATATCCATGGTGTTTTGTTTTTTTTGCACGTATATATATGAGATCCAAGTGTCTTTGTGCCCTTTTATATAGGACATCCTGTTGTCTTTTTACACGTTTATATATATAGGAGATCATGTGTGTCTTTTTGCACAAAACCATGCGACAATGACCAATTCAGCAATACTAAAGTGGACCCCCTAACAGATAACCTAGCTATCTCTAGCCACATCGATCCCTGAATTCTACGCACCATGCATGTACGAAAACCTTGCTCGATCTGACAAGAATATAAGCATTCTCTTTGTCAAAGAGCGACAATCAACCAATGATGTGTATGGGCAGCCAGAATTAACGTAAACTAACATATTTAAAGATATCTCTAAATATTTGAAGACATCTTCAAATAATTGCAGATATCTATAAATATTTGAGGATATGTTAGCATATTTGCAGATGGATACCCAATTTAGATTACGGATTCTCGTAGTTTTTTGGAGCGAAACAAATATTATTATCAACAGCTTAAGAGCCAATTTGTTTGTATGGTATATGACCTACTATATACAATTATTTATAATTATCAGCTCTATTTTTTTTTAATGCCCCCCCCCCCCGCCCCAACCACCCCAAATGAGAAAAAACTATTCATTGAAACGTGTGTACACATGCCATCATAACTTTGATGCTTTATGACATAATCATATTTGCCTGTCGATTCCAGTGTTGATTTATTTCAAAGAGGACATTTGAAGATTAAATTAAAAAAAATTGTGTCTGAAACTTCAAATGTATATATGAACGATCATATCTAAATATACACACAGGTCAAATATTGTGGAAAAATCAGTCATAGTCATATATAGTGGACATATAATGTAGTCAGCTCATTGTAGGCCTATACTCCAAACCGAATTTAAAGCTTGATGATTTTCTCATTATATTTATGGAGGATGCACTCAAAGTCATTTGTAGTGAAATTTAAGAAAAGGTGTACGTATTACTAATTGTTATATTAATGTTAACTAGGTTTCTGGTGTATACATACTAGGGCGCAGTCCAGATTTGAGAATTTAATCAAATCCTATATTTTGTACTTTGATATCGAAACTAGGATTACATAGTTCATTTCCACATTGATCGACAATATATTATGTGTTGCATATGTGAAATATCTTAAGCCTTGGTTATTTGTGGAAGATAGATTTAATAATTTATCTGTATATATGTGCTTGGCCCAGGGGCTATGTTGGGGCAGGGTGCCGGGGTCCACGTTATAATTTCCAACTATACAGCATATAAGTTTAACTCTTTAACAAGATCAAACAGCCTGGGAAGGCCCATTTAATTTTCGATTATTTTTTTATAGTGCCTTGATATACGGTTTTAATAACACTATATATGACATACAATATGATTTAAATACTATAATTCAGTCTGGGAAGTTCCATTTGCAGCCCCATTGGGTTTGAATTTTCAAACTGGTATATCTATTATATATTTTGAAAGATCTGTGTGTGTATGTGTTTGTTTGTTTGTGTGTGTGTGTGTGTGTGTGTTTGAAATCGATGGACTCGAAAACGACTAAGCCAATTTCGATGAAATTTGGTATTTGGATGTGTTTTCGGCCGGAGACGAACATAGGCATATTTATTTGTCCGTGCGAGGTCAACTTTTCACGTGCGGAGGTCAAATCTATTTTTACGCCGTTTTTGCGCTAATATATTTCAGTTCGGTGCTCACAAATCGATTCGATATAGCGCGAATAATAAATTGCCAGTCATATAATTTGCACGGTTAGAATCTGTGTGGCTTCATCTTTCCAACGATATATAATATGTATGTATCCGTTTTAGTTATCTGCCTCAATTATTAGGTACAAGTGGTACGATGCTTTTATCAGGATAAAATCAATGCGTAATTTCTATGACGTCGTCAGAGGTCATAAAGTTAGATTACGTTAACTCTCACCCTGCCGATGCATTTGACTGTGTCGCGTTAACTCATCACCGGCCGAGGTATCCGCAAATGACATTGGGCTATATATCTCGGAAACGGGTGTAGCTATCGACTTGAAATTTGGTATGTGAATGTATCTTGCCCCGGATACGAATTTTATCGGGTCGCCGAGCACGTGCGACGCCAGCTTCGCGCACGCGCAGACGAGATCTCGGAAACGGGTTGAGATATTGACTTTAAATTTGGAATGTGAATGTATCTTGCCCCGGATACGAATTTTATCGGGTCGCCGAGCACGTGCGACACCAGCTTCGCGCATGCGCAGACCAGATCTAGGAAACGGGTGGAGCAATCGACTTGAAATTTGGTTTTTTAATAGCCCGGACGAAGTCGGGTCACCTTCTAGTATATATATATATATATATATATATATATATATTATCTCATATATATTTTGAAGACCTCTGTCTGTATGTTTGTTTGTTTGTTTGTCTGTCTGTCTGTCTGTCTGTCATTAATACAAATCTACGATTCTCGACCGATCGGGACGAAACTTGGTACGTGTGTGTAGTTTGACCAGGCGGTGAACGTTGTCGTATTGGCGAGCCCGTGCGGCGCCCGCTTCGCGCATGCGCAGACGAGATCTCGGAAACGGGTGGAGATATCGACTTGAAATTTGCTATGTGAATGTATCTTGCCCCGGATACGAATTTTATCGGATCGCCGAGTCCGTGCGACGCCAGCTTCGCGCATGCGCAGACCAGATCTCGGAAACGGGTAGAGCTATCGACTTGAAATTTTGTTTTTGAATAGCCCGCACAACGTCGGGCTCATCGGCTAGTCTCATATATATTTTGAAGACCTCTGTCTGTATGTTTGTCTGTCTGTCTGTCTGTCATTAATACAAATCTACGATTCTCGACCGATCGGGACGAAACTTGGTACGTGCGTGTAGTTTGACCAGGCGGTCGTCGTTGTCGTATTGGCGAGCCCGTGCGACGCCCGTGCAGCGCTTGCGCAGACGAGATCTCGGAAATGGGTGGAGCTATCGACTTGAAATTTGCTATGTGAATGTATCTTGCCCCGGATACGAATTTTATCGGGTCGCCGACCCCGTGCGACGCCAGCTTCGCGCATGCGCAGACGAGATCTCGGAAACGGGTGGAGCTATCGACTTGAAATTTGGTATGTGAATGTATCTTGCCCCGGGTACGAATTTTATCGGGTCGCCGAGCCCGTGCGACGCCAGCTTCGCGCATGCGCAGACCAGATCTCAGAAACGGGTAGAGCTATCGCATGCGCAGACCAGATATCGGAAACGGGTGGAGCTATCGACTTGAAATTTGGTTTTTGAATAGCCCGGACAACGTCGGGCTCATCGGCTAGTCTCATATATATTTTGAAGACCTCTGTCTGTATGTTTGTCTGTATGTTTGTCTGTATGTTTGTCATTTATACAAATCTACGATTCTCGACCGATCGGGACGAAACTTGGTACGTGTGTGTAGTTTGACCAGGCGGTGGACGTTGTCGTATTGGCGAGCCCGCGTGGCGCCCGCTTCGCGCATGCGCAGACGAGATCTCGGAAACGGGTGGAGCTATCGACTTGAAATTTGCTATGTGAATGTATCTTGCCCCGGATACGAATTTTATCGGGTCGCCGAGCCCGTGCGACGCCAGCTTCGCGCATGCGCAGACCAGATCTCGGAAACGGGTGGAGCTATCGACTTGAAATTTGATATGTGAATGTATCTTGCCCCGGATACGAATTTTATCGGGTCGCCGAGCCCGTGCGACGCCAGCTTCGCGCATGCGCAGACCAGATCTCGGAAACGGGTAGAGCTATCGACTTGAAATTTGGTTTTTGAATAGCCCGGACAACGTCGGGCTATGTAGAGCTATCGACTTGAAATTTGGTTTTTTAATAGCCCGGACAACGTCGGGCTCATCGGCTAGTCTCATATATATTTTGAAGACCTCTGTCTGTATGTTTGTATGTTTGTCTGTATGTTTGTATGTTTGTCATTTATACAAATCTACGATTCTCGACCGATCGGGACCAAACTTGGTACGTGTGTGTAGTTAGTTTAGTTTAAACATATTTATTACCAATAAGTATATAACAATACAGATTGGCATTGGGATTGGAGGACAAGTGCGATCCACTTATACATAACCCCCTCTCCCAATTGCCGTTATAACACTGATACATAATAATTGGGGTTGTCAACACAATAGGTATAACATATTTACAAGTGTATACATACAGTATATCATTTTATATTATTTGAAAAATAGTTTGTATAGTCTCACCACCCCACCAATTCTAAATAATTTCAATAATGATTTCAAGTAGCTGTTTTAAATGTGATACATGTACCTCATGGTGCATTGTTAACATTTTTACAATTTGCATTCAAATGATGCGAGCGTCTTAATAGAACTTTGTCGGATTTTCCTCTTGAGTTGTATCTCGTAAGTAATTTTGCACAGCTTTAAAGATATGTTCATTTTCTAATTGTTTTAAGTTCGGGTCCCCAAATATTAGTGTTTTAACTGAATGTATATTAAAGCGCAGAAGATTATTACGAAGTGTAATTCTTTCTTCAAAGTGTAGGTGGCATTCAAAAAAATAGTGGAAAGCATTTTCTACAGAATGTCCACATCTACATGTAGCAGAAATTGCTATATAATTTTGAAGTTTATCAGCTTGTAGATTACTACATTCACACCTCAGTTTACAATGAAGGATGTTCAATAGCCGTTTACCATATGAAAAATATGTTGGTGGTTTTAATGGCTTAGTTACTAGTGCTTTCTTGAACCTATCGAGTGGAATGTTTCTTTCTTTTTTTTCATCCAATTTGTTCCAATCCATAACGCATGTGGGGAAGAAAGTTTTATCTGTTCTTTTGCTATTTGAAATGGGACGATTTAAATTTGATGCATTTCTCAGTTCGTAATCACATTTATCCTTAACCTTTGACGGAAGAAGCTGAGTTAAGTAGGCGGGGGCTTTGCCGTTTGCAATATTGTAAAATATACTCATTCGTTTAACATACCGCCTACTTTCCAGCCTCTCCCATCCGAGTTCAAAGAGCAACCTATCATGGGGGACCGATTTTGTACAACCTGTAACTATACGTGCAGCTTCGATTTGTATATCATCTAGTCTTTTTAATAGATAGTCAGGTGCTCCAAACCATACACAACTAGCATACTCCATTAATGGACGGACGTGAGATAAATATAATATTTCGAGAGTCTGACGGTTAAGAAGATATTTCAGTTTTCTCATTTGGGAAAGTCTTGCATAGGCTTTAGTACATATATTTTCGATATAAATATTCCATGATAAATCTTCTGAGATGTCAATACCCAGGTGTGTGTGACTGTGCGTATAATCAAGGGTAGCTCCATTGAAAACTATATCTGGTTTTATAATATTTTCTATACTTGTAAACAGCAGTACTTTAGTTTTGGCACTATTAAATTTGACTATCCACTTTTCAGCCCATTCATTGATTTTCCGCATGTCATTATTTATCGTCGATTCTAAAGTTTGTAGATCAGAGTTTGCATTCATGAGACATGTATCATCGGCAAATAGTCTAGCTCGGGATTCTAAATTGTCCGAAATGTCATTTATATATATGAGAAACATAAGAGGCCCGATTACGGATCCTTGGGGGACTCCTGCTGTTATAGGTGCGTATTTGGAAAAACTGGAGTTAATTCGTACGCGTTGTTTGCGATTTTCAAGGTAGTTCACAGACCATTTAAGAATATCTCCTTTAATACCATATTTATCGAGCTTATGTATAAGACCACGATGCCACACTTTGTCAAAGGCTTTGGAAATATCACAGAATACTGCACATGTCGTATCACCTTTATCAAGCGCTTCTACTATATTATGAATAATTTCTATCAGTTGTAGTTCCGTTCCATGACCGGGAATAAAACCAGACTGGTGCGAATATAAGAGATCTCTGGATTGCAAATGTATAAACATTTTATTGTGAACGATTCTTTCGAGAACTTTTCCAACACAACTGAGAAGTGAAATGGGTCTGTAATTATTTGGATCTTGTGATTTTCCTTTTTTGAACAATGGTATGACATCAGCACGTTTCCATGCGTCCGGAAAACAACAGCTCTTCAGCGATTTATTAAATATTATTTTGAGTGGTTTGCATACTGAGCTGTGGTTTTCCTTTAACATTTTGTTACTGATACCATCCGGACCATTGGCTTTATGTGTAGATAAAGATTTGAGAATAGTCGAAATTTCATCTTCGGATGTTTCTATCGAGCTTATATTTGATGCTGTTCTATTTGCGAAATTGGGAATGTCAGATTCCGAACTGTCTATGGTGCTATTCATTATAAACATTTTGTTCAACAGTTCAGCCTTTTCTTCATCAGAATCATAAAATGAGTTGTTAAACTCTAGAGTTGGGATTTTACTCTTATTAGAAAAATTGTTAAGCAGCTGTTTCACGACATGCCAGAATTGCTTTGGACCTGTGTTGAGTTTCAAATTTTCATCCAGATTTAAAAAATATTTCTCTTTTGCAAATTTTTTCATGTTGTTTATCTTATTTCGAATTTGTTTATACGTGTGTGTAGTTTGACCAGGCGGTGGACGTTGTCGTATTGGCGAGCCCGTGAGGCGCCCGCTTCGCGCATGCGCAGACGATATATCGGAAACGGGTGGAGCTATCGACTTGAAATTTGGTATGTGAATGTATATTGCCCCGGATACGAATTTTATCGGGTCGCCGAGCCCGTGCGACGCCAGCTTCGCGCATGCGCAGACCAGATCTCGGAAACGGGTAGAGCTATCGACTTGAAATTTGGTTTTTGAATAGCCCGGACAACGTCGGGCTGGGTAGAGCTATCGACTTGAAATTTGGTTTTTGAATAGCCCGGACAACGTCGGGCTCATCGGCTAGTCTATTATATATTTTGGAAGATCTGTTTGTTTGTTTGTGTGTGTGTAATCGATGAACTCGAAAACGGCCGACCCGATTTCGATGAAACTTGGTATGTGGGGGTATTTTCGGGTCAGGAGTAACATAGGCCTATTGATTTTCAGATCCGAGGTAAACTTTTCACGTGCCGAGGTCAAATCTGTTTTTACGCTGTGTTACGGGACTTTCGTTTGAGTTCGGTGCTTACAAATCGATTCGAAACAGCGCGAATAATAAAATGTCAGTCATAATAATGACACTGTGAGAATCTTTCGTGTTTCCTCTTTCCAACGATATATAATGCGTATGTATCCGTTTTAGTTATCTGCCTCAATTATCAAGAAGAAGTGGTACTATCTTCCATCAGGATAAAAACAATGCGTAACTTCTATGACGTCGTTAGAGGTCATAACGTTAGATCACGTTAACGCTTAACCGGCCGATGCATTTGACTGTTTCAGACGTCTTGGCGATATCTCGGGCACCGATGGTAATTTATCTTTACGTTGAAACTTGATAATTAATGAGCGTGTGTATATGAGGCGCGTTTATATACTTGAGTGGAAATCAAATCGGGTTAAACTGGCGGATTTTTACGGACGAAATTTGATGCATAGGGTATCTCGGTATCCGCTGGGCCGATTTCCCGGTATCCGCTGGGCCGATTTCCACCGAAGTTTTAGAAACTGCTACTTTTGCCTGCATGGCACGGGTCTTACACACCATATTCCACACAAAGCGTCGAACTCCACGCAGCGCACTCTTTGCATTTGCGGAACGACACATCTATTTTTACGTATCGTCGGACCTACATTTAGTCACGTTTTTCTTATTTGACCACTAAACGTTTGTAATTATTTCGGTATTGATAAGAACAATATGAACTGAACCAGACAAAGACGATTTTAATCCTAAAACACAAGATCTAAGATAATGTCAGTAATCCTTACCAAATGTCCTTGTGACAGTGGTATCTCAGTGGAGCGATGAGAGATAACTCTGCCTGGAGTTTGACTAAGTGCTGGTTGGAAAAACAAACTATCAGAACAATTTGAACCTATATGAGTCTGAAATTTCCAACCGATATATTCTGCCGGGCATGAAATTTCCAGATGTTGAAAATGTTTGCCAAACTTGGGATATGTGTGTGTGAGACCACATCATGAGCTTGGAATTTGGTCAAACCCCCTCTTTTATTGGCGGAACCACCACCCGGGACCCTATGGTCCTGGTGGTGGTTCCGCCAATAAAAGATGGGTTTTGCCCTATGGTCCCGGGTGGTGGTTCCGCCAATAAAAGAGGGGTTTTGACCAAATTCCAAGCTCATGTGGTGAGACTCAGACACCATGCCCCCCCCACCTAAAAAAAAAACGTCGTCACGTTCCTAGTATAGCTGGTTCGATCACCGTTTCAATCTCGAATGGAGCTTGTAGAAAATGACAAACAGTTTAACGTGACTTTTCAAAAGATAATATAAAAATGTTTCGAGATTGTGTATCAACTATATCTATACACTTTCATAAAATTTGTGCAGAACATTAGGCTACAATGAATGCTTCCCCATTACAGATTCATAATCCGATTCAACATTGCAAGAATGGAATTTCACCAAAAAGCCAGTTTAGTTATCCAAATCAGTTTATTACAAATTAATATTCACAATACCAATCACGATATCATATTTGCCGAAACATTTCCATAATAACGGGATTTATTGGCAGTTTGGAGTATGAGTGGGTGTGGTTTACAACTCCCACATATGGTGATTCCCAGTTCGAACGCGTTTTATCGCAAACGTAAACACATAAGTATTCCATTCCCACGTGCAACCAGCGTGGTGCCATATCCCATGTCTATTTGCATGAATGAAACATTGTTACCAATTCGTAAATAAGTATAATTATGCATGTATATTCATTCTGAATTAATTTGCGATCGCCACCGATGCGCTGATGCATGGTATATCGATCAGTGACCTTGTGTGACCTCTCGTAGCGGCGTACGCGCATGTCTGTACTATTTCTGGAAGAAGTCAGCGGAATTTTTGCCAGGCCACCAAAAATTCCAGGAGGTGAAAAAATAACTGAATAAAAAAATCGAAGTCTCATAAATAGGGCTGCAACTATTCAGACCTTCACGATGCGATCCGAATCGCGAGTATACCATCACGATGCGATGCGCATCGCGATACAAATGTTTGGAAACTGACGGCTGTGAAAACTAGATGAAACACTTAATCATTTTTAGTATGTATATTCTCACCAGTCTTCACCTCAGCATATTCATTGATGTAAATTACAAGACCTAACTAAAATGGCCAAAATGCATGGCTGGATATTACTGGATATTAAGTATAGACTATAATATAGCTAATACAGTCCCCAGATCTGCCCAGATGTGAAGTTTTGAGTGGAAAAGTTTCTATTTCTGACTATTGATAACTCTGATTACATTAAGTGTTTTTGCATAGCATCGACCCTCCCAATACGATGCATTGGATCGTGAACTTTAAAATGCGATACATCGGATTCGCGTTGAATCGTTGCAGTCCTACTGATAACACGGCTGAGCACTGATTGTGGATTCCTCGACTCAAATCAAATATTTGTTTACCCATGCACGAAGCCGAAGAATAGTAATTTTGGGGTGTTAAATCGGATTGTGTATCTTTAAGCACACACATGGATGTCAATAGATCAGGAAACTTCGGTTAACCGAAGGGGTATTATTTGAATGTCACAAAAATAAATCAGTTATGCAGAATTTTTATAAATGTAAAACGTCGGAAAATGATATGAAACTCACAACTTATATAGAAATATACTTACCAATTTGCTAATAGTATCAACAAAAGAATATCTTTATCACAAATTTGAGCGCAAAAAGAATAACATCAATGAAGCATGCACAACGATAAATATGATACGAAATAAAAGAAAGTAAACATAAAAAAATATTTCATGAAAACAAGTATATGTCACAGGAACCCGGATTATCAGCCATAAATTGAACACATATTTTGACAACGATGCTATGTATATATATCTTCCCGGCAGCGTTTCCAACAAGAATGAACAAAATAATCTCCTTTTCAAGACATGTTTCAATTAGTATTATCAAAAACACGTAAGAGTGAAATTTTTTGTGCAGGGACTCATGCACCCCCCAATGAGGACCATACTTTTCAAAAGTGATTCCTTGGAATTTGAATACATGTAACTCGTATTCGTTCGTGGACGTTGCTAGGGGTTTCAACGGGTTCGTGAAGTTGGATCGAAGTTAGAAATTCGGTGGAGATTCGCGTGAAGTTAGATTGAAGTTCGAAGTCCAGCAGTATCTCAGAAAAAGTTAAACAAAATCACTTTTGACCCAAAATTCGAGCAGGCGAGCACGAATTAGATCACAACAATGAACTTGATGCAAAAGAAATTAGGGGTTGAATTTCAATCTGAATTTCGAACTTCAATCCAGATCAAAATTCTCCCAGATTGAAATTCAGATTGAAATTCAAACCTACAGATCAAGTAATTTCTCGAAGCTGGGCGTTAGTTTGCTGGATTCTCTTATGGAAAGTATAAAAAATACCAAGTTTCAGCTCGATCCAGCCATTAACAGTGCCACTTCCCTTCGGCACCTTAATATTGAAGTCGAAATTTTCTAAGTCTAGCGCCGTGGCAAAATCCAGCAGTATCTCAGAAAAAGTGAAAAAAATCACTTTTGACCCAAAATTCTAGCTGGGGAGCACGAATTGGAACAATGAAATTGAGGCAAAAAAAATTGGGGGTTGATTCTCCACCGAATTTCGAACTTCGAACTTCAATCTAACTTCACGCGAATCTCCACCGAATTTCGATCCAACTTCACGAACCTGGTTTCAACTGGGGGTGAGATCATAAAATTTCCATAAAATTTAAATAAACTGATTAATGTACTGCTATGTGAGGAACTAAATGTATAAGTATAAGTACAACTATTGGAATTTGAGTCATGAAATTATTGAAAATTATGGTCCTCACTGTGGCACCCCACACAACCTGTAGCTACGTCCCTGTATTAGTTCCTCAACCATATTCTGATTAATATGATGTAATAATGTACTCAATACATCAAACATGGATCAATGCTATGCCATTCTTGTTACTAGTGTCTTTATGAACACAACCCACACTCTTAAAAAGAGCATATAGAAACCCAAATTATTGAGCCATTAATCCAATATTAATGGCGTGCATTGAGGCAAGAACACATTTATATAGGCCGCCATTTTCTTCTCAATTCCCGATTTGACACCATAAAGCCACCATCTGTATGTGTTCTATACTAGAAAAGTACAAAAACATTTAATAAAATGAGTGAATTCGCTGACTCGCTACAAAAGTCTTTGTTGTATATAAACCAATGTCAATCTGACATATCCCGTGGCATCTTGCAATTTTGTGACTCCTCTGCAAACAACACTTTTGATGGGAAATCACCTACTTCTCGGCAATCCCCGAAATCATCGCCTATCTCGGTAAAGGAAACAGCCTCTCAGACAGCTTATCGTAAGGAATCGTACTTGGAAGACATCACTGTTGAAGATTCCCCTGGTGAATCAAGGGGTGCTGCCACAAAATATCGCCACACCAATACAAGTAAACCTGAGGAAAACTTTGATCGACGACGACGTGCATCTGACAGCAGTGATCGTTCTCATTATTCTCATAATCAACGCTATCGGAAATTTATGCATCAAAAACATGATAATCCCATGAAGACAGCTCGTCTCTTTGTTACTAACCTGCCATTAAATTGTGATGCTAATGTTTTGAATTCCTATTTGGAAAAGTATGACATTCCGTACACCATCATCAGAATTTTCAGGACACGACGTTCTAGTTACACATCGGCAAGAATCAATGTGTGTGTAGATAACGTAGGTGACGTTCTGGAACCTCACTTTTGGCCCAACGACGTTCAATGTAAAGAGTGGGTCGAACACAAAGTTTATACATCTACAACACAAAAGGGACAGTACTCTAGTTAACTCATTTACAGAATGGGGTTATCTCTCTTTTAACAGTTTCGCATTCCTCAGCGAGACATGAAGGCAAATAAGTGCAGAATTGTTACTTGGTTAATGTATTTGATATGTATTTTGTCGCTATTATTCTGTGTCTCACATTTTCAGTATTTATCAAAGAAGGATGAGCTTCCTGCGGTGGCTCAAATGTATGATTTTCCACTGGTGCAAAGTATCTTGATCCACAAAATGCTTTCCTTTGGCACATGGAACGCGACTGGTATTCTTTCGTCTGCGTGTTATCTCAGTAATTTTCTTGACAAACTGAACCTGGATATCTGTGGCATCAGCGAGCATTGGTTATGTGATGCAGATTTACCTTACTTTCGCCACATTAACTCAAAATATGACTTTTTTGCTGTTAGCGATTTTTCTCAACGCCTCCCTTGGAAACGCGGGCGTTACTCTGGTGGCGTATGCCTCATGTGGAATCGCGATAGGCTCGGGAGCAGAATAACCCGTCTTGATATAAATGATGATCGCATTATCGGCATACAAGTAAACATGGGAAGGAGATATATTTTCATATTCCAAGTTTATCTTCCGTCTACGAACTATACTGTTGCATTTTTCCGGGAGTACATCCAGAAGTTGATTGACCTCCGCGATACATATAGTGTTCTCGGCAAAGTGGTTTTTATGGGCGACTTCAATGCAAGCCTTCAGCGTGATGATGCGCGTGCCAAATCATTTAAGAAGTTTTTAGACAATAAGTTTATCTCTGTCAATGTCGTGTCTTTTCCCCTGAATATACCTGCAACACACGTTCCTGCCATGGGTTATCCTGGTTCAGTGATCGATCACATTGTCGTCAACAAAGACGACACTGATCTTATTTTTCATTGCGAAATTCTGGATGATGATGCAATCAATGTGTCCAACCATAGGCCCATTTACGTCATGATGAAGTACGATGACTATACATATACACCTCGAAGTAGTACAATTCCAAGCCATAGTACATGTAAGTTCAGTTGGAAGAAGTTTAAGCTAGACACTGTAATGCAATTGTCGTATCAGTCAGATTTAGCTACATCGTTACCACGCGATGACGTAAATAACAAATCTGAGTTGGATACATTTTATGAAAACATAGTTAACTCTATCACAGTTTCTGCTCAGAATAATATCCCAAAGAAACGTTTTAAGAAGTTTCTTAAACCTTACTGGTCGAAAGAATTAAGCTTACTTCACAAGAGTATGCGATATCACAGATCTGTTTGGATTTCGGTTGGTAGGCCAATTAATGATGCAACTGGTTTATATCGCTGTTATAAAGATGCCAAATGCTCTTTCAGGCGCGAATACCGGAGGGCATCAACTAATTTTCTTCGCTCTTTTAACGATGACATAGATAAAAGCGCTGAGTGTGATCAAGATACTTTCTTCAGACTCTTCAACGCGAAACGCAAATCATTAGGGACACTTGGTAGCACACACTTCTCCTTTCAAAATTCGATAGTACGAGAAACCCCAGATATTCTTGAAGCTTGGGCTGAGTACTATTATAACATTTTTTCCACACCGCTAACGGATCCCAAGTTTGACGAATCACATTTTAACCATGTCAACCAATTTGTAGAGACCGAATCGATGAAAAATTCAACATGCCCATTAGACGGATTGTTAACTTTTCCAACTAATATGAAGGAAATCACATCTCTTTGTCGCACTTTAAACCTCAACAAAGCAGCTGGTACAGATGGTGTAAATTATGAGCATATTATTTTTGGTGGTGAGGCTCTTGCCCGCTGCATTGCTACCTTGTACAACTATTTCTTCCAATTTGAACATATACCACTTGGTGCTAAGCGTGGTTGTATAATATCTCTATATAAGGGACATCCTAAACCAAAAGATTCCTTTGATAGCTACAGAGCAATTACTCTGCTACCAGCAATATATAAACTTTTTGAGAAACTTTTATTATCGAGAATGGAGAAGTATACTGCCTTTGCAATTGAAGTTGATTCCTTGCAGAATGGGTTCCAGCGGGGCATAAGTTGCAACATGTCTTCTTTTCTTGTAACAGAAAGTATAGCGTATACATCCGAGAGACAGAGCAAACTGTTTGCCTGTTTCTTGGATGTATGGAAAGCTTTCGATAGTGTTTGGATAAACGGTTTATTGTATAAACTGCATAAGAGGCAATTACAGGGAAAAATTTGGAGGCTATTTTACCACTTGTTGAACAATATCAGCTGCTGCATTAAATACCAAGGTGGTTGCTCTAGGTGGATCCCAATGCTGCAAGGAACAAGGCAGGGAGGTACATTATCTCCCCTCTTTTATATTATATATATCAATGATCTTTTGTCAAATCTAAAGTCATCGGGATATGGCCTTTCGATGCAAGGTGCAAATTGCACATGTCCAACGCATGCCGATGACATGGCACTTTTCTCTTTAACTGCATATGGACTTCAGTCTCTTGTCGATATATGTGTCGAATATAGCTTGAAATGGCGTTATAGATACAACACAAACAAAACCCATGTCATTGTTTTCAATGAAAGTGCTAACGCAGCACTTAAACGTCATAAGAACTGGCACATGTCTTCTCATGGCCTAACAGAAACCGACAGTGTTACTCATTTAGGTATTCCGCTTGAGAAATATAATTTTCGCTCAAAACTTGTTGACAATATTTGTACAAAAACGAAGAATGCTTTCTTCTCTTTGGCTAATGCTGGCCTGCATGCAGGCGGTATTACCCCAGCGAGCTCTCTCAAGATTTACAAGTCCGTGGTCTTACCGCGAGGCTTATACGGTAGTGAATTTTTGTGTGGTCTCTCTCAATCGGACACTGTTCAACTAGAGAAAGCACATCGTATGTGCCTCAAACTTATACAAGGCCTCAAAACTAGGACTAGCACAGACATGGTCTTGGGTCTGCTTGGTATTCCTCCTTTAATCACATTCATTAATTGTAGAAAAGTGTCCTTGTTTTCGTCATTTTGTTTACTCGAGTCTAAAAAAACTGTTAAAGATGTATTTATTATCAGATTACTGAGCTTTTCATATGAATCCAACACTGCATCGAAGAATGTGTTTTTTCAGGACCTATCCTGTATTCTTGATAACTGGAGTTTGTCCTCCTATATGTCTCAATACATATCAACAGCTCTGTTTCCAGAGAAAACAGTTTGGAAAACCCTATCGAAACAGGGCAGTCATGTTTGGAAATCTGAATGGTCTCACAGGGTGCGCACGGAACCCACCTTTGATAGATTTCGTTTGGTTCACAGCAGTCCAGAATTATCGTTTTTATGGAAAGTCTGCCAAAAGTACCCAGATGAGAAGGAGTCATTTTTCATCGCGACACAGCTACTGTGTTACCGAAATTTTGCTGGCGAAACTCAGTGCCTGTTATGTGCGCGAAGTTATATAGACCTACCGCAACACATTATAGCGGTTTGCCCAGAACTTGCAGCGTCGCGTAATCATTTTTGGTATCACTTTATAGATATGTTGCCTTTAGGGGCATTTCAACTTGTGGAGTCTTTTGATCAGCAGAGACTTATTGCCCTCTTTCTAGGCTATTTGCCAATTGAACTTTTGGACATTGCATGCATTCCACCTCAAACCATATTGAGATACTTCTTGAAGGCGACTAGGGCGCTGTGGTGCGAATGGAACCATCGTTCGTCATTGGCGTCATAATTGTTTGTCACTTATATGCATGTAGTCAGTGGGAGAAGAAAGTCACCATTGTTGGCAAATATAAATAATTGGTAGCCCTCTTATATACAATGGTGTTGTGTTGGGTCTACTATTTGTTTGTAATGTCCAACAACGGTGTCTGACAACTGTGATGTGAGCGAACATCTGGTCGTGTGGTCGGCTGGGTGCTACAGTTCTCCATGAATTTAGGATTATCTAGCTTCAATTAACCCCTCTCTGTTTCTCCCCACTTTTCTCTAACTTAACTCATTTCATCCTATTTTCCCATACTGTCTCTATCTGTATCCGGCGCTCTCTCTCTCTCTCTCTCTATCTCTCTCTGTCTTGTTCGTGTGCCCGGCCGATCTGTTTCCATCTATATTCGTTTTGCTTTGCACATACATAAAGTGTGTACATGTATATATGTTATGTTCTCGTTCCTATGTTCTATTGTTTTTGTATGTTCTTGTATTACATGTGTATATCATATCTTCATTTATATGGAGGAATTAAAGATATATATATATAAATAGGCCGTCTGTCCCAAGGACGACGGGTCGTCTCTCTGCCTGAATACATGCTCCCTAGCAACCATTGTCAATGAGAACCCACTCTAGTTGATGCCCTGCCCAAAGGTAAGAGCACAAGCAGAACATATTTTACCAGTCAAAATTGACGGGTAATTGCATAGCAACCGTTGCTAAGCAAAATGGTATTAGTTTAACTCTGCACCAGATACAAATCAGTATGTCAGAAGGGACATGTGTGAAAAAAATTATGTTTGTATCAGTTTTCAATCAATCATAATTCTTGTTTTGATGGCAAAGTACGCCTTGGGTAGTCGCCTAGAAACCGTTGCTAAGGATGACTTTATCATGTATACTAAATATGGGAAATTTATCACTGTCCCCTAATGATCACATGTACCAAATTCCGTGCTTGTTCATCTACCAGATGATATACAGCGCTGGTTTAAACATTTTATCCGTATTCTAGGTTGTTGCCAAGCAACAGTTGCTAGTGGAAACCAAGCTATGATTGTGCTTATACCTGTAAATGTTATATAGGATATGGGGATGGTGTGTACCAAATTTCATACCCTTACCATGATTTGATATGGTTTTGCAAAAGGAATAATAAAAGATTGATAATTTAGTTAAATCGCCGTTTTAATCCAGGGTCAATCCTGTGAGAATTCAGGGATGAAAGAGTTAACGGCATGTTTTGATGACCATATAATTTATGTCGACTTATACAAGTGGAAGTTTTAACACGTATTGAAATTTCGTCAGCGTGCAACCAAATATTCCAACAGAAGGCGTCTTTGTACTATACCATCGCCCATTCATGAGTGGCTTAAAATAAAGAGTGTTCTCAATTATGATCGTTTTTAACGTAAACCTGAAGGATAATTTTTTCGATTTTCTCTATGCTTGTGCCATATATACATGTACAAATGATGATGGTGATTGAAAGTATTGTCCCATTTTTGTTTGCACGGTAAACGGAATAATAACGTATAGGCATTTTTTTTTACCAATTTGGTGTAAAATCGAAGAGTGGATCTTTAATTTGGTGTATTCACACAATTCGTGTGGATCTCATGTATCTACACAATAGACCTTGAGCTACCATATGGCCACCCTCCCGCTGTGCGGATTTTAGCCGACTATGTTTTTCCGATAGAGGGATGTATTTCACACATTTTGCTGCTTGTTTGACACTCGGGCGTGGGGGCTTTTTCATTTTATAGCGATTTTTATAAAACTACTGTGATTTTTTGCGATAAAATCCTTATTCGGGGTAGGGGAAATATTTCTCTCAAAATTAATACTAAAACTGTATGTATCTTCTCAAACTCAGTTTCATTCGAACTGAATATAACAAGTGTCTGCGTAGATAGCGTCACATGGGCACCTGACTCGATATTTTTCTTAATGTGACACCGATGATATGATTTTTCGTTTATTTTGAAGATATATCTGAAAAAGTACAGTGTGTGAACTTACGCATGCATAACGTGATTAAACTATGAACAATACCGATGTTTTCATTATTTTCCACGAGAACATAGACCAGGGCAGTTTTCTATAACATTCCACGAGCACATGGATGCATATAGGTAGTCAATGTTCACATGTTTCGAGGCCATTGAATCCAAGAATATCTGACTTGATAAATTTTAATTCGCAATCACTCGGGCAGTTTATGAGATATTAAGTCGTGCGATATGTTATTCTATTGATAGTTGAGTAGTCCTTATTGAGAAGTATAAATAAATTTCATATATTCAAAATGGCCGCCAAAATGGCCACCGGAAGTAGAAAATATGACTATTTTTCACTCATATCTTCTTGATCAGTTTCTGCTGTTTGGAACTGGTTGAGGATTGTGACCTTATTTTTTATAGTTTTATATTAACTAATCATTGGGGCAATGAAAAAAACAATTATTGGGGTCCTAGCCCCCTCCGTTCCCTCAAAAGTTTGAGTTTACAGAATGCGGTATAAAATTTCACCAAGAAATCACAATTGGGTTTCTGTTCAAATTTCAACAAAGAATGAGCACAACTGTGGAATGTAAATGAGGAATACCATTATACATGGATACTCCAATTCGTAGGAACAAAAGTTGTTACTTTGGATCAAAATGGCCACCAAAATGGCCGCCAAAATATGGAAAATGGTAGATATTGCCCCAGTGTGTCCTGGGATCGCTTACAATTTATGGTTGATGAATGAAATTGGCTATTCTGCCTTCTATACATTGAATACTAACATTGTTACTAACTATTGTAACAAAGACATTACCAGAAATATTGGATTTCACTCTCACAAACGTGACATAAATATCGGCAAAAAATCTCTTCTCATGTTTGAACCATTTTTTGCAAATAAACTGTAACTATCATTGGCATGGGAGGAGTTTGTTGTTTTTATCTATCTTAAATGTGTCACAATAAGGTGTTTAATGACCAAATTACTCAAGGTGGCTTCCAAAATGGCAACTAAATTGGGTAAAAAGTTGATTTTCACATATATCCGGAACATAATTATCTGCTGTTCCGAAAAGGTAGCAAAGTGTGACTAACTTTGTTATTATACACGTTAGTTAATCGACTGACAACTACATTTTATATTCTGGTTGGCACTGTACATTATGAGGCACGATCATTTAATTTTAAAATGTGCAGTGTACAATTGTGCCGAAAACGTCTTTTGGGATTCTCGCCAAGTTTTTGAAAATAAATGGGCAGAACTTTGAAACGGAACTGAGAGGGACCATCCGACCATAATATGTGGCTACTCTTGCCCATTAGCATAAACATTTATCAATTATTGTCAGGAAAATCGTTTAACATTTCCTCCACCGTGCATACACGCCACCAAGGAGGACTCTCTGGTGTGATCTCTATATCAAGTAACATATCATTGAGTTATTGTGGAAAGCGATAGCCACCCAAGGTATACACGTACAACCCACCAGGGTCATACAGTCACTCCAAATACAAATAAACAACACACATATGACAATATAGTCGCTCGCTTTATAAACATACACCTCACCCATAACCACACAGCCATACTTGTGTATATCCCTGCACACCACACATGACCATACATCTGTCAATAACAATTTAATGCATGCACACCAGGTATACCTCCTACAACTGACCAATGACCGTATCGTCACTATATGTATATACATATTCACCACATTCATGATCACACAGTCACTCATTGTATACCTATTGACCTCACCATTGGCCATAAAGTCAATCCATGTGTACCTATGTTCCACACCCATGGCCAAATAGCCACTCAAGGTATACATATACACCCCACCCATGACCATTGCATCGCTCCATGTATACATATGCACCTCACCAATGGTCATATAACCCCACTTGCGTATACCCATACGCCCCACACAGTCATGGGTCAACATACATGTACACCATGTAAACTGTTACACCTGACCCATTACCGTATAGCCACTCCCTGTATTCACCACATTCATGATCATACAGACACTACAGGTACACATATTCACATCACCATTGGTCATACAGTCAATCCCTGCATATCTACTCGCCACGCCAATTGCGAAATAGCCACTCACGATAAGCATATACACCCCACGCATAAAACCATAGAGTGACTCCAGGTATACATATGCACCTCAGCAATGGCCATATAGTAACACGTGCTATACATATATACCCCTCGCCCAATGACCATACAATCACTTGGCGTATACCCGTACACATAACATATGACAATGAGTCACCATACATGCACACCAGGTATACTCCTACACCTGACCCATTTCACTCCGTGTATACATATTCACCACATTGGTGATCACACGGTCACTCCTTGTATACCTATTCATTTCATTAATTGCCACAGTCACTCCCTGTATACCTATTCACCATACCCATGGTCATATAGCCACTAGATATATACATATGCAACACAAACATGCACATAGAGTCACTCCAGGTGTACATATACACATCACCAATGACAATAAAGTCCTTCCAGGTGTACCAATACTTCGCACACATGATCAATTATACATTCCAGACTTTTATATACACCCCACACATGACAATTCAGTCACTCGCTGGGTACTCATACACGCCATCCATGATCATACAGTTACTCCCTGTATACCTATATACATCCACCGATGACAATATACATCCACGACATATATAAATATACATCCCACCCATTACCACCACTGTACTCACTATATACATACACGCTGGCCAACGACCACTCAGATATACTCAGGCATGCATATTCACGACCGTGCTGTCAGTCCATGTACACCTATACACATTACACATATTCATCCAACCACTCCCTATTTATCCATATACCCCACCCATGATCACATAGGCACCAGATGTATACATGGTCACCCACATGTGGCAATACAGCCACCAAATATACACATATACATCCCACCCATGGCCATAGTCACTCCATATATACATAAACAACACATATATGACATTGTAGCTACTCCCGTTATATCCGCACACAATATTATTGTCCGTACAGCCACATCGTGTTACACGTACATCCACACATAACCATACAACCATACAGTCACTCCATGTAAACATATTCAGATCACACATTACCATACGGCCACTACTTGTATACATATACATCTCACAATGAACATCCCACTCACGATCATATAGACATTCCTTGTATATCTGTTCACATCATTCATGATCATAAAATAACCTATACCTATTCACCCCACCTATGACCATGCAGTAACTCGCGGACTACCATATTGACCTCCCTCTTGTATCGAGGTGATCAATTTTGTCCTAATGAGTCAAAATAGCCAGAATAGTCACCACAGATTATGGTTCATCTTAGTTCCGTTCCAAAGATTCAAAGTGGCCAGAATCCCAAAAGAGGTTTTCGGCAAAATTCCATAAGCAACTTTAAAATGAATTTGTCATGCCCCACAAGGAACCGGGACAGCCAATAATATTTAGTTGTCAGTTGATTACCTAACATGCATAATAACCAAGTAAGTTACAATTTGCTAACTCTTCGGAACAGCAGACAATAATGTTCCGGATATATGTGAACAATGAACTTTTTACCCAAGTTGGTTGCCATTTTGGAAGTCATCTTGAGTAATTTGCTCTATAATGACCTTAGTGTGACACATTTACATTAGACCAAAACGATAAACACCGTTCATATCAAGTTAGTTACAGTTTACTTTTAATAAAAATGATCAAAACATGAAAAGTTAATTTTTGCCGATATTTATGTCAAGTGTGTGAGAGTAAAATCCAATATTTCTGGTAATGTCAGTGGTTACAATACTAAAACTTAACCAAGGTGAATCAGACATGTTAGTTTTCAATGGATATAAAGCAGAATAGCCAATTTACTTCATCAACCACAGATTGTAAGCGATTGCAGTGAACGCTGGGGCAATATATTTACAATATTTACAATTTTACATATTTTGGCGGCCATTTTGGTGGCCATTTTGATCCAAAGTAACAATTTTGGTTCCAATTACTTGGAATATTCACGGGTAATGGTATGTCTCACTTACATAACACAGTTCTGCTCATTCCTTGTTGAAATGTGACCAGAATCCCAATTGTGATTTTTGTGTGAAAATGTTATACCGCTTCCTGTAAAGTCAAACTTTTGAGGGATCGGAAGGGCCTAGGACCCAAAGAATTTCTTATTTCATTGCCCCAATGATCAGTTAATATAAACAATACAAAATAAAGTCACAATTCTCAATCAGTTCTAAACAGCAGAAACTGATAATATAGAAGATATTAGTGAAAAAGTGTCACATTTTCCACTTCCGGTGGCCATTTTGGCGGCCATTTTAAATATATGAAATTTATTCCTACAAATAAATAAGGAGTACTCAATTATCAATAGAATGACATATCGCACGACGTAATACCTCATAAACTTCCTGATTAATTGCGAATTGAAATTTACCTGGTTAGATATTCTACGTTGGCGGCCATCTTGGATTCAAAGACCGATAACTCTATAAAGCCCCCATCGCCAGATGGCAAACAACCGGCAAATTGAAGGACTGATATAGTTCTACAAAGATATCATAACCACCAAAAATCCGCATAGGGGGGAGGGGGTCTACATGCAGCTCAAGCTCTACAATGTGCATGGACCTTTATCTCACAAATTTACTATAATTATACTTCATTTAGTTTACTTTTCGTGCAGTTATAATTATAATAATAAATCCAAAGCAAGTAATGCCATGTTAATCTGTTGACATGTAGGTCGATATTTTTCTCTGTTTCCCGATTCTAGGTCACGCCCATGAGTTGTGCCTGATCTGTGTTGACCTCAGATCGTCCGGACGCCTTGTGCGTTAGTGGTTCCCAGCTCCATCGATGCCCGCACCTCTACGCGGGTGTTGCCGATGCTAGGGGCGACAACTTCATGAATTTTCCTAACTGGAACAGAAGAAGTAGAGAAGCATGCATCACAAAGAATCTGCCAACGCACTATGAACCATCATCTCCTTAAAGATTCCCCATCCCGGCCATGTGACTCTAAAAACTACAACTGATTCGTTTTCAATACCATAAAATAATTAGATTATAACAATGAGCCCATGTGGGTGCAGGGCGTTTTGGCATCTGGACGTTTCGGCAAATGGTTTTCAGGACGTTTCGGTATACCTGAGTTTTCGGCACTTGGTTGTTTCGGCCTAATCACTTGTACATTTCAGCCTAATCACTTGGACGTTAAAGGTACTCAATCCGATCAGAGGGTCCTATATTACTATTTCTTTGCCTTTGGGGGTAAAAATAATTGATTCGAGTCGAGGAACCTACCAATCAACGCTCAGGGTGATCAGATATCGATATTTGTAGTTTCGTTATTTCTATTCTTTCTGTCCCAGAACACAGTCAAAATTTCGTTATTATTACCACTTGATTTTAGAGTTATCCATCCTTGTCTGTTTGAATAGTGTTTTGGTGTACACATCTCGAGCAGATTACGAAATTAAAGGCAATTATTAGTACTCATCTCGAGAAAATAACAAATTTCAAAAATCAATATCTAATAGCTCTGAGCTTTGTTTGATGGGTTCCTCGACTCGAATCAAATATTTTTTAACCCCAAAGCCAAAGAAATAGTAATATAGGACCCTCTGATCGGATTGTTGTTGTTGGAATCTGTTGAGATGGGGACCCTCTGGTCGGATTGAGTACCTTTAAGAACATGGTTATTATTTATTTTTGACATAACTTCTTCAGTTCTTGTGTATCAAATTTATAGATACGCTTTTTCTGAGTTAAACTGTTCATGGACATATTCGCGTCGTGTGAAAAAATATAAAGAAATTTACATGATTCCATGGTTGCATGCTTGTGAAAGGCACATAACATTTAGCCGCTCTCTGTCAAACATAATGCGTGTTTTATCGACAAATATTCAACTTCAACTACAATAATGTGTGAATTAACCACATGCGATTTTGTATACATTCCTGCGCCGCGCATCGGAGTTAGGTTACAGAATATATAACTGCCTCATAATTAGGTAGTCACTTGCTGCGACACCTTGTTAGTAAATCGATAGGTAAGTTTTGTAACTTGTTTTGTAAGTTTTGTAACTTGTGCCCCGATACCTATTATATGTATATTTTTCTAGATACATTAAAATATGTTTAAAGTAAAAAAAGAAAGAAGATAGGTATACTATTGGATAGTGTATATATTGACGTCCGTTTACTGCATCACTTCCATTGAGCTCATGTTCAAAATCTTTGAACGTATACTTTTCTACAACTATGTCGACACCTCCATCAAAAATATATTGAATTATTATGTTTTGTCTATAGAGTTTGGATGTATAGATCAAGGGACGTGATGATACTTTACACAACTTCAGTTCAAGATTAATTCTTTCGACGCTGCGGCAAACGCTCTGCTCGATGGTGCTCTCGCTTTGACGTTAGCCCACCATGTATACCAGTATGTGTGCTGAAACGGCACCTCTGCACCACAGGACTTAAAGGCCCACTTAATTTTCGAGCCACCGATTTTTTTTTTTATAGTGCCTTGATATACGGTTTTAATAACAATCTATGCCATAATATATGATTAAAATACTATAATTAATCACCATTTGGAATATCTGTGTCTCGTAAGGTGCCCATAGAGTAATAGAAAATAGCTGAAATAATACGAAAAGTCCCAATTATATAGAGTTATTCCCCTTGCATTCAAAATGCCAGTTTCTCAATAAAAACAACATGTTCACAGTTTATTACATCGAATAAGTTGAAAATACAATGTTTTGGAGCTTAATCTTTCAAATGGTATATAATATGGAATATATTTTACATAATGTGAATTGGGGGTTCGAAAATTAAGTGGTCCTTTAATTGCGCTCAATCAATTTCTTCTTTATCGTGTTGCTCAATACATCTCGTCTCCCGGCGTCATGACGTCTCGTCGCCTGATTTTACGTTTTCACTCTATTACTTTTCCGCATTTTGCTCAACAGTAAATCCCATATATCAGTCAAATACTTATCTGATTGACTAAATTGAAACTGGTTTAGAGACATTATATGTTTAACAAGATATTCAATAAATTGAGGAAAAATGAACACTATCCAAAACTGTATTAAGAAAGTTTATCAATATTCTCTCAAATATACTCCGACATTGGAATTGTCTACTGTTTTGTGAGATCATATATGATGACAAGCAGAGGAATACAATATGGATTCCCATTAATTTATTTAGACATTCTGGCGTTCTGGCTGCAATGACGCTTCCATAGTTGGGGGCGCTCCGGGGCATTGTATAGAGTTCCGTTGATATGTAGACATTACTATTACAGTGGTATTAGTTCAATAAAATACAAAAGTTAAATACAAACTTGACACTAAGTGTTGTAAATTGTCAAAGCATTGAAACAAATATTCAGATTTTCAACAACCAAAATATGAAAATGCTCAACTTCGATATGATAGTGCCGAAAAATCGGGTGCCGAGTCGTAAACCCAGGTGCCGAAACGTCCAGCATTCCGCACATTAATACAAGTTTAAAACTCAGCTCCTTATATATAGTTCTATACCTCGACCTTTCTATTTCTCCGAATGGGTACTTTACACAATGCTTTATCACCGTGTATATTCGACACCGGAAATTGCGCAGGAATTTTGCGTTTGTTTACATTAAATTTAGATATTTTTCATATACTGTTGATGATATCTAAATACGAGGACAAGTTAGGAACATCAAATCACCCGGAAGAACTCACAAGTAAACTATACTTCTAAATCTACATTCTATAAATCATGGCGATAAAGTACCTATAGGTACTTTATCGCCATGATTACTAGAATATAAATATATATATATACTTATAAATCATGATTGGTATTTAATATTCCACGGATCGTCTGAAACTTGTCCTAATAAATACATAATATCTTATTCTTAAAACGTATACGGATGTTTGAATATTGTTATACGCGCGCGACACATAATATGTCAATGGACAATGGTGGTTTATATAGCACCAAACATGAGTTGTTCGGCTGATTATTAAAATTGGGCCGTGGCTATAGAATACGTATACGGCACTTTAGCCGAACTCTAGTCAAACTGCTAAAGTATATATCGTATGCGGCACTTTAGCCGAATTGCAAAAGTACCGCATATATACAGCAATTTAGTAGTTTGGCTAGAGTGTCGTAGGCGTATACATTTGATTCACATGCGACGCGACATAATTGTGTTTTGAGTGATGATTCTTTAATTCGTATATGAAATATGTCTATACGTGATGACTGATGGCCTGGAGCCATGCACAAATCGTTTGGTAATGGTATCATAGTTTCGACATGGAACTATATAGTCTCTCCAGTCCATACTATAGTATAACCAGGCTTGTGATTTAGATTTTGGAAATGGATCATTTTACGTGGATTCAAATAGCCAATTACATCGTGCAACATGTCTGAAAGCGCTCGAATTCCATTGAACATTTATATACACGCATGTGCCCGGTTTTGAATAAATCAGCACTCGGGCGTGACAAATGACGTAATGCAAGCAACGCATATATCTAGGGTACTTCCGTTAACTTTATTGTCGAAAAAGATAATTATCTGGTGTACGGCACATTGCAGGAGCATTATTCTGTAAATTTGAATTTCCGTGATGTGTTAGTGTACGGCAAATTGCAAATCCAAATAAATATCTGCCAATTACAGGCAAAATAAATCAGTCATATCATTACACATCAGTATGGTGACGATTGTATCATTTTGTTTATTTCTTTCTCATCAGCACACCACGTATATATACGCCCATTAAATGGCGCATTTCATGTGGCTTTAAAATGACATCTGACATAAGACATCTACCCGAAAGCTAGTCAACAAGATAAGTTTAAAGGTCTACTTTGAATTGAAATACACACTGTTCTATCTGGCGACGTTTATGATACATTTACCCCGAAACGCCAAACATTAATATGGTCATTCATGATCATAGACCTCACATTAAATATATGGCATAAACAGTATGTTATTGTGAATGTTTTTTCCTTTTTTATGTAAACAAAAGCAAAAAACGTTACGTTTCCTGGCTTTTGTTTAGATCCGGTTATGGTAAACACAAAGAGCGTTATTTGTTACTGTTTTCCTGATATGGAAATAATAAAGAGCGTTTATATCATTTGTGTGTGATTAACCGATAGAATTGCGCTGTGTTATGTAAACAAAAGCACAACTTCTGTAACATGAGCAGGCTCTTGTTTACGTACACCATCGTACGTCTTGGCGACAATATACTATTTAAGCGCTGATTATGTTTGGCATATGAACAAAACTATATATATTTTAATATTCCTACTGTTGATGACGATTTAAACACATAAGAATATTTCTGCAACGAACGCCGCCCGTGCCTTTAACCAACGTGTGAATGAAATCTTAGTCTTACTTCATATATAACATAACAACTGGTTGGAAACCACACATCAACACTGGTTTTATAGATGCAAAATGAACTGTGGTGTCAACTAATTGAAAGATTTGGTACCCATCCTAATTAGTGTCCCAGTATTTGCACAGAATATCTTTGCTATTGTCCATATTATATTTCATACAAAATAAAATCAGCCATCAAACGCAAAACCGCTATCGTATGTTTTATCTTATAACCAGTTTCCTAAAACAAAACAGACGAGCGCCGCTATTTATCACAGTTAGCTAATAGCGGGATTGCACTGCATGCATTATACCGACCATGGGAGAGACACACAGCTATTGTACATTCATAGGAATGATATGATCCCCCTGAATATTACATTGAATCCCACCGGACTGAAATTTCTTTTGTCAGCACAAGAGAGATGACATTTTATTATACAAATATGAAGAGTTGGGCACGCATTTCTAAATGTATCAAAAGGATCGATATTCAAAGTATTTGTGACCACAGCTTATGCGTGAACTCAATATGTACAACTGGCCACAAGTGCCTTAGCCACTTTTGAAAACACCATTGGCACCGCAGTTGACATTTTCTGTCAACTCAAGAATGACTCTAGCTTGCCGTTAAAAACCACACACACACTTCAACGTTGGTGTTATTTAGTCGGACTCTGACACCAGCAAAAAAAATCCGCGCACTGTTTATACCTGACCTTATATATTATGTGGTGGTCCTTTCTTATCCTCTTGATACTTGATACCGTTTTTCTCTTTTTGTTTTCGTTTTCGGGGTATATGCATCCCTGATATATATAGCGACATATAATAATGCTCCGCTGGAGACATTTGATGATAATAAAGAACACTTTCTAAAATTAATTTGCTTTTATTTATTCTTATGCTTTAGTAATAAACAGTAATGGCAGTGTCTCACGTTGTCGGATTGATTGCCCCTTTGTCTATCGCAAGTATCGTTTATCCCAAATGGAGCTAAGAAGTAGATATTCACTATTGAGCAAATTTAATATGTTATATATACAAATTTTAAATGGGGTCGCATTCTTCCCACTGATTTTCAGCTTAACTTGGAGAAAAAGTCGAAAAACGACACACTTTTCATTATCTTTCTGACAAACAGATGCCAATATCTTTGGCGCATATTAAAACATCCAGATGATCCAAAAACTAAAAACTGACCGAGATATATGTCTACTGGAAATATTTGATATCGGATGCTTATCACACACATAATCACTTACTATTCTGAAACTTAACCCTCCCCTAAACGCTCGCAAACCAGTGAAAATGTCGAATCGTTACATGATGACGTCATGCAATCAGTCGTTTCAGTTTGTTATCAGCTGGCAAGTGATTCTGTTGATATGCGCACCGCGTGTATACTGTTCTGCAAATTATTGAAGCTGTGGTGCGATGGGCATTTTATTTAAGGATAATTGTTTTTTCCGGTTTAAAAGTTGAACTGCGCGACCAGGGGCCTGTACTATAGATTTCCAACAGCCGTGTTTCAACACGTGCACTGACAACGTGTCGAATACTATGGATACGGTAATTTACAAGTGTGTGCGATTCCCCGTCATTTACAAGAACAGACACAATCCAGTAATATGGATCTCCATTTGCTGCGCGTGGAGGCGAACGCTTGTTAATGGGCAAAGGGAACTTACTCTAATATTATACATAAATATATATAGTAATGCCTATATATATTTGAGTCAGTTGGCGAGTGGTTTAGTTGATGTATAAAGTCAATGTTATGATAGGCAATGGGGAACATGAAAACTACTTGCAAGCACCATAATCCCAATGGCACAACCATCGCGAAAATACACAAACGCTTACAACATTTTACGCTGAACACGAGTACAAAATATCATAAGCAAAAACGCTCTTTATAATAGATAAACCCCACCGACAGAAAAAGCTACACATGGTGATTATATGGTGTCAGATTGAGCAGTGAAACTTTTAACTGGATGTCGTATACATACTATTTCGATACACGTACAATGTAATTGAAAAGAAACTGAATTGCCGGAGATAACAGACTGATAAAATATTTCCAAGTTAAAAGGGTGCAAATATATATTTCAAGGGTCGGTGTAACTTTTTGTTTAATGAGAAACTTGATTTAACAACCAAAATTACACTGAATGTAGGAAAACATCATACTAGTGGTATAAAGTATAATTTGCAGTTACATTAACTGGAAAATTTAGCAAGTGTAATGATTACAACCTATTCTCCAGTCTTAATTTTCAAATTCAGTGCCATTTTCTACAATGGAATCGCGGTAACATTCACGTATAAGGTCTCCGCTGCCCGAGTGCACGTCCTCCCTAAACCTGATATTATTTCCGAGTCCGTAAAACTATATTTGCACCCCATTCGGTTGAAAATCTGCAATAGTTACTCAAGATTTCCAACTGTTAGAAATCCCCAACCCAACAACTCCAACCGATCGAAACTTCTCAACTAATTGCCATTTAACTCCATAAATAAATCATCACGAACTTTGGGACGAAGATTATGGTGATGCGCAAACATCAATCGACACGTCCTTGCATGAAATTCCCAATTGTTGAGTATTTTTGGTGAGAATCGCCCCTGTCACAACATAATTTATGTGGAAACCCTTATTTATCAAAGCCAATTTGTCTCTGTTTATGAACCCCATCTCAAAATATATCTATCTACGCCCATGCGTAATTTGAACCAATCATCCCAATATGACTACGATTTTATTGACCTCGTGAAACTTCGCACGGCGATAGCGACAAAGGGTTAATGCATAAGCGCGCAATACACCAAGCGATAATCCGACATAGCGACATTCGCACGCGTTTCATTGCGGTGACAACCACCAATTCAGCCTCGTATACTTGTAATTTTAACACCATGTTCTACCCGATGCGTGTTATTTCTGTACTATGGAACTCCCTAAGTTGGTAATTTATCAGCCCGTCAAGCGAGTTCTTGTTTTTCCCCAAGATAGACAATTCGAGTACTATAGAATAACAAAAAGATGCAGCGTTGGGACCCTCCATTCAACCCAAAAACCGAGCAGCTTGCTGCTGAAATGAATCCCAGTTGCAGAATGGCTCTCCGAGAATATTATATAAGTCAGTTCACAACGATGTATGGTGTGAAAAGGGGTAATCACCTATTGTTAAATTCCAATGTACAATGCAAGGAATTTACAAGAATACAATTGCTCGAGTACTATAGAACACAAGTCTCGCTTCACAAGACTAGGAAATTACCGAGGAACGTTGTCTACGTGTTCAAACACGGCTATTGGAAATCTATAGTACGGGGCCCAGGATGCCGAGTCCGGTAAAAGGTGTAGTTGGGAATTTCAATTTCGTTTATTGTCCTTTACATTATTAAGTCAATAATGTTGACTTTTGGTTTGTGACAAGCTATGTCAATTACCAATAAAAGAAATTTAAAAGATAATTTGTAAGACTTATATTTCAACTTTTATAGATATGTTTCGTTCTGCAGCCCACTGATGGTTGTGGTCGGAGACGGCCGAGTCGGCCGCCGGTTCGTTAATTAGGTGCTGGTTGTTATTGTTATTTTAACGGAATTCTGAGTTGGTCATTCGCGAAACCAATATATTTTATCTCAAATATATTTTGAAGACCTCAGTTTGTTTGTCTGTATGTTTGTCTGTATGTCATTTATACAAATCTACGATTCTCGACCGATCGGGACGAAACTTGGTACGTGTGTGTAGTTTGACCAGGCGGTCGTCGTTGTCGTATTGGCGAGCCCGTGCGACGCCCGTGCAGCGCATGCACAGACGAGATCTCGGAAACGGGTGGAGCTATCGACTTGAAATTTGCTATGTGAATGTATATTGCCCCGGATACGAATTTTATCGGGTCGCCGAGCCCGTGCGATGCCAGCTTCGCGCATGCGCAGACCAAATATCGGAAACGGGTGGAGCTATCGACTTGAAATTTGGTATGCGCATGCGCAGACCAGATCTCGGAAACGGGTGGAGCTATCGACTTGAAATTTGGTTTTTGAATAGCCCGGACAACGTCGGGCTCATCGGCTATCTCCTATATATTTTGAGACTTCCGTATATGTGTACTTTATAGAATCGAAAACGGCTGCGCGGATCGAGCTCAAATTTCTTATATAAGGGTAAAAACCCACGGGGATCGTCGACGTCGCATTTTGGACAAGCTATGAGCACTCATTCTCAACTCCTAATCATCAAAATCACAGCAAACGCCACTTCGGAGGTTAAGGCATCAACGGTCTTTATATTGACCATATTCGGAGTTGTTAACCGACTAACGCTCTTTATTGCCATCGACGTTGCTAAACGCTTACCCCATGCGTACGAAACTACTGATGCAAAACGCGAAATGCATTTATCTCGATTAAAAAGGAAGAATTTATCTAAGAGGCGTAACTCTACATTTGTTATATCATCGTTGTACCTTAAATCATACCTCTTTTAGGGACGGGTACCATGAATTAACTCATGAAAAACAAAAAATGCGTGTTGTGTGATTCTTATGGCTGTCGTTCCTAGGAAGTGGGGGGGGGATTTTATCGGGTCAGTTTTTCCGCACGAAAAAGGCCGAATTAACTCATTGAAAAAAAAAATTCAATTAAAAAATTAATTAAACAAATTTTAAAATAAAAAAAGAATTAAATTAAGAAAAAAAGAATTAAATTCAATTAAATTTAAAAAAAATTGAATAAATAAAAAAAAATAAAAAAAATAGAAACAAAATAATTTTTAAAAATGTCATGTTTCTGACCAACGCCGCCAGTGGCGGGCTAACCTGCTAGTATTCTATAATTACAAGCATGGGTATATAATATTTGATCTTGAGCGCGTTACCATTCTGACTATGGTTTTCTTGTATTGACTTAATTAAATATTAGCACGGGACTGTGGCGGGATACCATCCCTGAGAGAACACTCATTGTTGGCAGACTTAATTTTCTCTCTTGGTAAGTCAAGTACTGTATATGCAATGGTACCACTTAATATTCTCAGAAATACATGTATATCTTCTGGTATATACATGAATCCTATTTATTAACTTACAATAAATTACATGGTCCATTTTATTTTGTCGTATCCATCTATTGGACACTGATTACAACACTGTTTGACAAAACCTCATGAAACTGGAATGTACTCGCTATATATACATACCATTTCTATATGTGTACATACATGCCATACTACACTAGGTATTATATAGAGGGACGGTGTAATGTCTAGCACAGTGTGCCCCAGGTGTTTATGGTAAACAAAACTCATCAGAACTCTATCCTATATATCTGGTACTATCTGCTAGAGACACGCAGACTGGAGAGAGAGAGAGAGAGAGAGAGAGAGAGAGAGAGAGAGAGAGAGAGAGAGAGAGAGAGAGAGAGAGAGAGAGAGAGAGAGAGAGAGAGAGAGAGAGAGAGAGAGAGAGAGAGAGAGAGAGAGAGAGAGCTAGAGGGAGAGAGAGAGAGAGAGAGAGAAGAGAGAGAGAGAGAGAGAGAGAGAGAGAGATTCAAACATCCTTGTGTACTTGTTTGAAAGCACTCCAGATGGCTGAGATTATATTTTATGCCAGGATGTACGAACGGACGTACGCCCAGACGTACGGACGTCAAGACAGACGGACAGTCGGTATATACATGTATAAACAGTATTTTGATTCGATAAGTGGGTGTTTAATTAGATCTGGCCATTAATTAAATTTTTGCTGTTCAGATATTGAATGGCAAAAAAAAAAGGATTTTAAAGACGTTTTGAATTACTGTCGGGTGAGAAAAAAGGCAAATTATCGTCCGATAAAGAGCGTCCACGGCTTGTTTATCCAAATGCGGTATATAATAAAGAGCGCTCTCAATAATGAGCTTTTGTACTCGTTTTCGACGCATGTTATATGTAGGCGTTTGTACATTTTCACGATGCCTGTTGTATCTGAATCTGATATACATGACGAATTCGCGAATTCACGATGGTGACTTCACAATGCAACAATACCGTTTGTCGAGATTGTGCAGTTATGCCTAAATAAGCGACATGAGCCCCGGCATTGTTATTTGCTAGCAAAAAGCCTGGTATGTTCACCTTTCATTTTGGCTGGATGATATGTAACCTTATCCTTTATGAACAGAACTGATGGATATGAACAAAATGAATAGCGAACTTAAAAAAGGCTCTTATTTTGGTCATATAGTCTAATACAATAATATTTCAGCCATACTCACTGCACTTATGATACAGTAATATTGGCCCAGTGCTTGGTACAACAAGTACATACAACCAGTACATATACCAGCGTACTATGTACACCGTGTAAATGGTTGGATACGCCAGCATGCATTCATACATATTTAGATTTTTTTCTTCATATTGTTTTCATGTATTTAGATGTTACTATATCTCACGCTGTCATTTTACTATTTAAGTTTCATTTCCAAACAGGGGCGGCAGGAAACCGGCCTAGTTGGCCATGCCGCTACTGTACAATATAATCACGTTTATGTCTGAATATTTCACTGTTAGCATTATGTTTGTAAATATTGTACAAATAAACATTAAAACAAAAACAAAAACAAAACAAGAAAATTCGTTTTACTTTTGTCTGCATGGTAAGCGGGACGTTGACTAATTTTGGTGTCAAATCTAACGAGGCAGGCATTTTTTATGTAAAATAATAAACACATATTAATTTGTTGGATAATAAACACTTAACATTTAGTTACTCGTTGCAAGTCTGCATTGAAATTTAAAAATACACTCACCGTTTTTTATGGCAACCAACGACCAAACATCGCGATGACCAAGACTGTATATATTGGACGTGTAGTTTGCCACCATGTAATCTTTGAATTCCACTCCCAGTTTTCTGTGGCAATCGTCCTGATTGGAGGAATGCAGATTGTAAGAATGTATCACACTATACCAGGTACGTAGGTACGTAATAATAGTTTTAAAACTTAATTACACAGGGACGCTAAAATAAAATGAGTCGATCATTAAAATGTTCCGATCAAGTGATTCGCGTCCACAATAAAACATCACAGTTGATCATTGGGAAATGTCGAAAACAAGAAGTGGTTAAAGATATAGGCAGGATTCCAGAACTCCAACTACAATAACAAAAACATTTATTTGACACAAGTTTTCGGTTTGTTTGGCTGAAAAATTGTTGACAAACCAAATGTGACATACAAATTATAGAAGTATAAAGACAAATAAAGTCATTTTGTAATTGAAAACCTCAAAACCTATTTGTTTTTATTGGCAAGTCTATAAAACGACGAATCTATTTGCAATAAACGGATAAATACTCATTGCCAAGTATAGCTAAATCTAACGAGTCTGAACAATCCCATTAATTCAATAATGCCAATCAAGTATTTCACCGATTATGAACTAAAAAAAATGCATAAAATTGATGAAATTCACCAAATGGAATCTCACATGAAAATGGGCGATATATGAAAATGGTATGTCACATGTGTACTGGTTGAGATGAAATCACATGGTTGATGTTGGATATAAAATTAAGTTAGTTAATTTAAGAAAACAATATTGTCATACATTTGGTCAGCATTGTCATTGGAATTGTCATCAGTTGGAAATTTTCCAACCTAAGTGGGGATGTCAGGTTTGAAATTTCCAATATTATAAGGAGATGTATCAAGAGAATGACAAGAGACAAATGTGTGAATGAAAGGTCAAAATATATAGTTTGAATGAGTGGAGATACCATATGCGTGTGGTATAAGAGAAACTGTTGTTGACCGAGAGGAGAACATTAAAAGGTAAAACAATACATACAAGAAACCCATAGTCAGAAATGGTAACGGCTTCAAGATCATATTATTAGGCATATATAAAAATAAAATATATACTGGTTTCATGAATGAACCACATCCGAATTCCGTTATAACAACTAATCCTTCAAATTATTACAACAACGACGGCTTATCACTGAATGTTTCTCATTCACCACACCGTAAATCCTCTAGATGTAGACCGAAACTCTACTAATCGGATTAAATACACCACCGATACTTCGCAATACAACATGCAGTCTACATTCCAACTGCATGAGACACATTTCGTGTCATACTTATATTCAGCAATGCTAGCTGTTATATTATGCATTGTGTTCTCGCAAAATAGATCTTCAAGAGTGCATGGTCCAGCAATTGTTCACACATAACTATCGAAAGCAATTAACGCGGTCATAAAAGTTACATACTGCAACAATGAGACACCCGCGAATGCATACTCAGAGACGTGGCGACAGGGGGGATTTGTGTGTGTGTGTGTGGGGGGGGGGGGGGGGGGGGGGGTCTCACCCCCCTCACCTCAACTTTGGTCAAAATTTTCAACAGTTGGAAATTTCAGACCTGCCAAAACATTAGTTGGAAATTTCACACCAACAATAGGTTGAAAATGTTCTTGTAGTTTGATTTTCAAACAATTTATTGGGGGGAATTAATTGTTTTTGGACCAATATTTGCATATTTTCCTATTTTTTGTCAAAATTTTGGAATGAAATTGTCATCAGTTGGAAATTTTCCAACCTTATAATTTTCCAACCTTAGGGGGGGGGGGGGGGGGGGTGACAGTTTGGAAATTTCCAACACTTGGAAAGCTTGTGTCCTGGTCCCTCCCCCGTGGCCAGTCAAAAACTGCTAGTTAATTTAAGAAAACAATATTGTCATACATTTGGTCAGCATTGTCATTGGAATTGTCATCAGTTGGAAATTTTCCAACCTAAGTGGGGATGTCAGGTTTGAAATTTCCAACTCTAGGAAGGCTTGATGCTAGTCTATATGGTAGGATTTTGCGATTTTCTTGTTCAGATTAAAAAATGTTCGCACACCGGGCCGAACCATGGTCGGCCCGGTGTGTCATTGTCCCCGTTGCCAATAAAAAACTGCTAATTAGTTTAACAAAACAATATTTTACTACATTTGGTCAAACTTGTGGACTGAAATGGTCATCAGTTGGAGAATTTTCCAACCTGAGGGGGAGTATTAGGTTTGAAATTTCCAACACTATATATAGGAAAACTTCAGTTGAGGCCAGTCTAGATGCTATAGGATTTGCGATTTTCTTGTATAGTTTTCAAAATTTTCTCACACCTGGCGGAACAACCATGGTCAGCCCGGTGTGTCCTGGTCTCTTGTCCGTAGCCGTGTGCATTTGTCTGGAGTTAGACCACTAGATGTTAGGATTTATGCAATTTTTCAGGTTAAAATATCTGAATGTTCTCATACCGGGAATTTAATTTAGAACCATGGTTTATGAATATATAGGATATTAGGCCTGAGAGCACTGAGGTGCAAAGGGGGGGGGGGGTGCAAATGGGAATTATGCAAAACTTGTGTCTGGTGCGAATCTGATTCAGGGGGGGGGGGGGGTGCAGTTGGAATTTCCCAAGGTGGACCCCCCTCCACGGAGACCATCTAGCCACGTCCCTGTACATACTCCCGCAACAACTCTAACCGAGTACGTTATTAATCAAAGTTATCCCAAAGCTCCTATACACCATGGATGGCGTAATGAGATGGACGCAGGAGAATGATCGATATTAGTATAGACGTTTAGTGGTCAATACATGCACCCCTATGTATATCACTATATTTGTAGCAAGTAAATGGCCAAAAATGAGAATTCATATCTCACATCAAAATAGATCACAAGGTGAGGGTGCAGAGTGTGTACAACATAATTATACAACGAATAAATTGGGTCCAATTACTTGTGATGCAACAAGTCAAATAAATTTGTTTTTCTACCCAAAAACATGTCGACTATTGTTTACTCATTCCCTTTAAAGATGCATTATCCGAATTAACTCTCCTAAATTAATATTTCTTTAGCTTCGGGGGTAAAACATATTTGATTCGAGTCGAGGAACCCACCCATCAAAGCTCCGAGTGATCAGATATCGATTTTTGAAGTTTTTTTGAACTCGAGATGTGTAATTATTTGTGGTTCTCAAAAACGTCGTCAAACGGACTGTCTCGGACAAAATTGTGGATGGAGATGGATAACTCTAAAATCAAGTGGGTAATACAGCCAAATTTCGTGATACTCAAGTGATAACACGGTCATATTTCTTTGAACAAAATGTTGATAAATAACACGTTTGGGAAATTTGATACCATATATATAGTTAACAGCGGTTGGCATTATTTTATTGCAAATTAATCTATTCTGATAACTAAAGCGTATTTTGAAGAAATGTTGTTGTTGTTGTATCTTGATGATATGGGGACCGTCTGATCGGATTGAGTACCTTTAAATTTCAACAGTACCTGAAGTTAATAAATTATGTCTAGTTTACTATATGATTGGAATCCAGTTGCATCAAATATGTTGAATTTCCAGATGTGAGGAACTGAGCTTTCTCCTTTCTGTGAGGGTGGAAGAATCTCACCTAGTACAAACGCTATCGCATGCCAAATGGGGTGGGATGCTGAAAAATCGCAAGCCAATTTGCGCGCGATTTAGTTTGCCGTGTCCCGCGTGACTCAGCATCGCATGCGAATATGTTTCGATTGTAAAATTCAAAGAAATGTAACTCTAACATACCCGTTATTTAGTAAAAAATCATACCAAAAGAATGACACCACAAAGAGACACGTTTCAAAAACACTATAGGAAAAATCACTTTTAGGAGGCGGACGGCACTGTCTAAGACCTGTCTAATTCAAACTGTTATTGAAGCGCGTTAAGCAACGTCACCCCATAAAAACAACTCTATATATAAGCGCCCGCGGCTACCACTTTATAGCATCAAGGGTAGACTGAGCAAATCGAGACGGGATGCTGGTCCCGCCAAACTCTCCAGACGGCATCGACATATCAAAACGCATGCGATTCTCGCCTATCGTATCCGCATTTGGACGAGATTGTAAGACCATAGCCTGAAGAATCTACCACCTTAGCACCTTCTTAACCCTTTAATTACGGGAGCTGCGCTGGTGCAGCATTAAATACCATGTGCAATCTCTTACATATATGCGAGTCTCACACAGGGAGTCTCGCATATATAAGAGAATGCATGGCTCACAAGGTCAAGGTAAATATTGTTTATGGGAGACTCGCATATATAAGAGAATACATTGACAGGGTTTTCGCAAAATTTCAGGAAAGGAGGCAATACATATATTTGTTGAATTTATTATCTGAATATTTGCTATCAATGAATAGGAACTCTTCTCCCGCTTCTATTTTCTGTTTGTCTTTCTGTCTTCTGCTTATATATTCTGAATACACTTCCAGGCAAATAATAGACCATTCACATGTGTACTTTCATATTTGAATAGAAGACTAAATTTAATAAATAAATAAAGGGTAATGTGAAACTTGTATTTTACTCCAAGAACACTTACATATGACAGGAACAGAAGCAATCTCCCTGTTGGGGCTGCGTCCAGGAACGCAATCAGATTCGCATCGTAATTCGTTCCAAATGTGTCTCGACAAATCAAAGCCTCGCTTTCGCCCTGCAATAACATATGGGGATAACTTTAAAGATATATTATGGACTTGATTACATCTTGATTCGGGACGCAACTATCAGCGATAAACTAATGCAAATGATTTCGTCATCGAGAGTCATTGCATTTAAGGCATATATAAGTTAATAAGAATGACGATGTGTGTTGTAAATTTGGATTAATATTCATAAAAAAAACTACTTTGTGCAAAATTATTCTCCATTTCTATTAGATCACCATACCGGAGTGTTTAATATCAAGTTTAAACTGATTATTAACACCCGTCCACAAAATATTAGCCAAGTTTAGCCACACATACTAGTACGCCCGATCGCAACAATATGCATTCAAGAACAAAGATCACATCAGAGGCTATCTGGATCAATTAGGTTTACACCATAACCCTCTTATATGCTCAGATTGGGACTGGTGGCTGCACAATTACTCACAAGAAAACCATAGTCGGAAATGGTAACGCCCTCAATATAGAGTCTAGTCGATTTAACCAATTTCGGACCCAAACCCGGAACATATCCAAAATCCAAGAAAATCAAATCTGGGGAAAATATTTTAGAGCTCCTCAAAGTCAGACAACGTTTCTACTAAAAAAATCTAATTTTGGATACAGGGTTTTGGCACCGATTTCATGGTTGATCGGTTGGTAGTAAATAAAAGGCGTGAAATTAGGTTATGGAAGAGAATAGAGTGACAGGGACATAATATAATACAATCGCGGTCATGAAATGGCTGTCAAAACGGTCTCAACTGCAAGCCACGCCTCGACGAAAGCAACACACTGGATAATCATATGGGAGTGCAAATGTGTATGAGTAATATACAAATCAGTTGATCGATATCTTTAAAGGTATACATAGATCACCAAATCATATCAATCTGAATAATGTATCGGTCGTTGCAACTCAAGTCACACCCAATGATTTATGTCTTTAAAGTTTGGGTTTTCTGCTTTGAATACCTCCAACAGCAAACACAATAAGTTCAGTCATGCAACAGGCGAAGTAATGTTTCGCCACACAGTGCGTGGTAGTTTCGTTCTGCTTAATGATTAATTGTTTACATTAACGCAGAAACCGAAGAGCATACCCTTACGGTATAAATACTTGTTACATTTCCGTGATAACAAACCATACACGTGTGCGGAAATCTTATTATACTGTAATGAAACACTAATCTCTTCAATAATTTAGCACTCATCTCACCAGATCAAACCAATGTAAAATGTAAAACAAATTTTCATACTGCTACCAAGACGGTTTCTAATCAGATAATTTTGTTCAAATTCCTTCAGTCCGCACTTTACAACTTGAAAGCGCTCCCCGCAATTCCCAATATTAGTTTGCAGTATATTTTTGTTTGAAAATATCTTACCAATACCCCCCACATATTTGTGCTGAATATCAGGTGATCAGAGTTTAAAGTTGTTATTTGAGAGTTGCCCATTCACTCACTGTTGTTATTTTTGATTGAGTGCACAATACGTCTATGATAATGTTTTTCATTCACCAGATTGAGAAACTAAGAACCGAGTTTCCACTGGAATTGCCGACTGACGATGTTCCTGACCATGCTGGATCCATTTCCAACTAATATTCTCAAGGAGAGGCATTTCTTCAGTATCTGGTCAAGAATTACATTGATCTGTCTCTTGATAGAGGGAATTGTATCCTCCTACTTATGCTTGACATAAGTGCTGATTTTGATACGTGTGACCACGAATAAATATGATGCGTCTTCAAAAAATATTGTTGGTTTGAAAGCGGCTGTCTTAGATTGGTTCCGCTCATATCTAACTGGGAGGACTCAAAAAGTGAAAATAGCTGATGCTTACTCGGCAATTTCGTGCATAGGGGTTGGAGTTCCTCATGGGTATATCCTATGTTCTCTCATATGTGTGTGCTACACTCTACCCCTGGGACGCATCATGGACAGACATTCCGTGAAACTGCCGATGACGTCAGATTTATGTAGAATTTTCGAGGAAGGATCCGGACGGATACCAGAAGGCTTTCCAACAACTCGAGAACTGTTCCTCGATATAAGGGAATGGATGCGCCTCAAAAGACTTAAAGTGCAGGTAGTAATAATTAAGACCACCCGATATATGTTTATTAACCACGCTTAATCTGGTCAATGTAGTCTAGAGTGTTCAAAGAAATAACACCGCAGACGAAGCGGTTGCTAATTTTACTAACATGCAATTCACCCCCTAAAGCATCTTTACATAAAGTACACACTCGTTCGTTGTATGGGGTATCTGTCCATGAGCCATTTCGACTGGCAGTCGGTGGTTTCTGGTACTAAATCTTATAAGAGGGACCACAACTTTATTAATAAGAGTTTGCGATACCCGTCCGCCGGGATCGGTTACGGGTAAATCGGTGAACTTTGGTCACGATCACTTGCGTACTTTCAATGCAGCACATACAACTATATATAGTGAGTTAGAACGGGTAGATGTGTCCCATTGATCGGTGATCTTTCACTAAGGTTTTCTCACCGATAAGTACATGAATTCTATGAAATAGCTGTCAGCTACGCATTATCCTATCTATTGCAAGAATCATCTGCAAATCGCATCGATAAAGTTGTCATTTATAAGACATATAAGTTTTATGTTCAAACTCTCGAGGCGTTTTCTAGCACTTAGCTAACTACGGAAACCCAATCGTTTCACTGAAAACTGTGTTGTCTCCAGTAATGACAGCGGATACTCATTTGTTCGCCGCGTCCGGTTAATAATGTAGGATAATGGATCCTACACTATTTTACACTGATCCATTATTTTAATAACGGATGCTCAACATCGAACTTAATGGAAGGTTATTTCACTGTGAACGATTCCATTTTATATGACTTGTATGGAGCTACCAAAAATATATCCATATATATATATATATATATATATATATATATATATATATTATATATATATATATCTATACTAGACGAGGTTGGCACGGGTTCTAATCCCGACATGGGCGAAAATCAGGACTGCTTTTCAAGCTTGTCTGGGTTGAGGGATTTCTCAATGTGCCATTCCGATCGATACCTGACCATTTCGATAATCTTTTCACTGAAGCAAGCACATTTGAAAAATGAACTCCCATACTGAGTCCGTTCCTCCATAAAGCTCATATACAATGATTTTCAAGTATAACCGTGCTCTGACTGACAACTGGAAGTATATTAGAAGGGATATTCATATAGCCTCTTCACTCACGGTGTGGGTGTCTAACTTTGAATTCCAGGCAATGAATTTTCACACTGTTAAAATTTGCACTCGATTTGTTGGCGGAACGCGATACCTCTCGTGCGGGACTGCGTCCCCCACTCGAGGTATCGCTCCGCCAACAAATCTCGTGCGATAATTCCGTCAAAATCCAGACACTCATGCGGTTCTATTTTTATTACATATCTCCGTATCATAGTAAGTTGACTCATAGTCGTACATCTCCAGTACAGAAAATGTGAATTTAATTGAGTTTTAACACTGAATGAAATAGTTCCGTCGACAGATTGCACTAGTGCGATTCTGAGAATTATCACACGCCTGGAAACTTATGCGATCATGCGAATTACTTTGATAGATATATAATAAATAATTATCCGTGTATATGTAGTCGTATTCTCGCGATCGAAATAAACGTACCGTGCCGATACGCTTATTTATTTCCAAGAAAAGTACGGTGCTTATATTTGGGATCCTTACGATTTTTTAGCCGGGAAATTAATAAACGTAAGTCACTAGCAAAAACCGAAGCAAAATGTGTATATTTTAAACAGAATTCGCCGACGAATTATAATAGCGCTGGGCTTCCCACATCTAACAATGATTAAATATACTGAAGTTTTTTTGAGAAATCGAAAATGAAAGTATCAATCAGCCAACAGAGTGCATGCATGGACCTACATTATATGACCCCGCTGCCATCTGGACTGGTAACATGCATGGACGCGTCCGAACTTTTGGGCGAATAGTTGGCTATTTACTTGAGTGATCGATTCCATTTTTAACCAACGAGGGGTAGGCCTAGGCCTATATTCATATGATATCGCATATGGTTATCATTGCGAACTCGAACAGGTCTAAAAATACACGTGTTCCGTACATTGGGGCCACATAGTGTGCTAACTAGTATGAAGCGTATTTTGTTCTTTATAAATATTTAAATAAAAATGAATCGCTTTGGGTTGGCCGAATGTGCATGTATCAATAATGCTGCGGCAATGCTGGGTAGAAATAATATATTGATTGATCGTGATCCTCGCCAGCCGACCTTGTAACTTCCATGCGCGGACTTTTCAAATCTACGTATTTTGATCAGTAGCTGTTTTTTTTTTTAATCACATGGCTCACAATAAAAATGGAAAATGTTTTCCGCGATAGGCATAAAAAAATACTCATTGAAACAAAACAAAAAATTAGCAGATAAATATGGAAAAAAAAGAATATGAAAATGAATTGGCTGAAGCGAAATTTTTTACGGAATAAAACAAAATTGTGAAGCCCCCATGCCTCAGAGGAATATATCGCAAAAATCACTGAAAAACGCCAAATCTAGTGATGCCAACTTGATGATAAAAGCTGCTCGAGTAGGCAGGCGGTCCCATGGGAAATTAGTTAAACAACAGAGGGACGGTGATTGTTCATAAAGCCCCACAAACAGTACAAATAATGTTCAGATATTGTACTTATACTACATAGGGCTAATATTTATAATGGCCAACAAATGTGGACTAAATCACGAAAAAGTACCGTACCCACTATTCTACAGTGGTTGAGGTATCAATTAGTTATGGTATCAATTTATTTCTCTGAAAGATGTGGGCAATAGCAGTCTATCAGAAACACACACAATCACCCTGTACTATTAATATCGCGCCCCGTACTCTTATTTATATGCAATTATTTCTAGAATGTTACAATTATGACAGTTCAGACTCTGATCGGTAAATTGTCGATATGTACGGTAGAAAGTCTATCGCAAATCCGAAATCACAATGTCGCAGACAACAACAAAAATAGAACAGCTTAACATCGAAATGCATGCTGCGTCCACCAATTTTAATCAACGTTACACAAACAATGCACCCATATAAAAATCCACCATGGTCCCACCTTGGTAAAACCACCTTGGTAATCGACCCTTGTAATTCACCATGGGGTTTTGGCCGCTTTCACCAAGGTGGAATACCATGGTGGATTACCGTGGTTTACCGAGGTGGCACCCTTGTGGTCAAGTTGTGGAATGCTGCGGTTTACCGAGGTGGCACCATTGTGGAATGTGATTTACCGTGGTGGAATACTGTGGTTTATCGAGGTGGGAATACTGTGGTTCACCGAGGTGGCACTCTTATGGAATACTGTGATTTACCATGGTGGAATACGGCGGTATACCAAGGTGGCACACTGTGGTTTATCGAGGTGACACCCTTGTGGAATACTGCGGTTTACCGAGGTGGCACCCTTGTGGAATACTGTGATTTACCATGGTGTTACCATGGTGGTATACTGTGGTTTACCGTTGTGTTACCATGGTTTACCAGTGTTTCCATGGTGGTATACTGTGGTTTACCGTGGTGTTACCATGGTGGTATACTGTGGTTTACCATGGTTTATCGTGGTGTTACCATGGTTGTATACTTTGGTTTATCATGGTGTTACCATGGTGGTATACTTTAGTTTACCGTGGTGTTACCATGATGGTATACTGTGGTATATCATGTGGTTTATCATGACACAAGGGAGGAGACAGTCTCAGGCAGATGAAATTTTGCATAAATGTGTTTGTATGTACAAGGCTGCAAATAATGTCTGTCATTTGCAGAATGAGGTCCCCAGAGGGTTAGCATCACCAAATTCACCCTCTGGGGACTTCATTCTGTTTAAGCCTCAACTGCTATGGGAGATCTATTATCAGTATGAAATTCCCCAATTGAAGTTGGTGATGTTCAACCATGATTCCCGTCGATTGTGAATTTTATCTGTTGCAAATTAGGGGATATAGAAACTGAATAGAAGGGAATTAAGTAACCCAAAACATTGTTAATTTGTGACTATAAATAATTCCTAGAAGATGAGACCTTAGCAGAATGAGGTCCCCAGAGGGTGAATTTAAATTTGGTGATGATAGCCCACTGTGCGGGATAGCGTCACTAAATTCACCCTCTGGGGGACCTCATTCTGCAAATGTCAGACACACTATTTGAAGGCTTGCATCTAAGTATCAAGGAAAAACATCTTTGATTGGACTCAACTATTGTGAAAAGGAACACACAGCTTCATAAATTAAAAAAATTCAACATTTATTCAAACTTCTCCAGAACTCCATTGCCTTTCTGCCGCAACATTGTCTCATCATGTCATCTGTACGTATTCATCCCTTGCAACAAGGCCATTGAACTAACTAGTACAGAATATCCACCTCTGGCACCTGCTACTCTTCAATATTATCCAATTTGAAACTGTAAATTATCACATCTATGCGTCAGTCCACTGACAGTTAAAATTACTCGAGTACTTTCAGTCACACAAAACAGTTTGACCAGTCACCACACATCCATTTGTATTAAACCTGCCCCAGAATTAACAGCTTGGCACATTTGCCATAATTATAAGTCAGTAGGAGAAAGGTACGGAGAAACATTTTCAACGATTATTGTTGAATATTCTTGATTTTTCAGCATCATGTTACCGTACCATAAAAAGTGAACATTCCAGACTGTATCACACGACACACGCATATATCGCAGTACTCTATTTATGTAGAGAACGTTGATGAATAACATATTGTTATTTTCATGATGAAGTACATGTACACACATGTACAATGTATGTAGTAGCTGCACAGTCCCATACAAGTCGCCTATTCATACAACACTCTCTGGCACTAGATTCACTGCTGCACGTTAGCACACACTGAAAAGAATAGTACATTCTATTAAAAAAATAGCCTAATATGAAGCATCAATTATACATTATAGAACAATTAATATAACAAGTTGCCGATAAGATTTACAATTTTACATGGCCATGTAATACAAGGTTCATTCTGTTTGACTCGCATGGGGCCATCATATCTCAAATTTGTACTAGTAATGATCGCATGGGGCCATCATATCTGACAATGATGACAAATGGAACTTTATAAAAGTTTACTTGAATAATACAGAACTAAAAAAGATAGGAAATCTTGAGCACGAATCCTCCACAAAATTCTTAGGAATCCATATTGATGAAAACCTGACTTTCAAAAAACATGTGTCCTCTGTTTGTTCTAAAATGGTGAATGCCATATACCACATCAATAAAGTTAAACACTTCTTTCCTGGTAGCGCACTTAAAACATTATACTATGCTCTAATACAAAGCCATCTTGTCTACGGTGTTCAAATATGGGGACACGTCCCTGCGGTCAAAAAAATTTTCATGCTTCAAAAACGCGCGATACGAGTTTTATGTAATAAAAAATATAGAAGCCACACAGAACCTCTTTTTAAAAAAGAAAATATACTCAAAATATACGACATCCACAAAGTCCAAGCGGCTGTTTTCATGCATGATTGGTATCATATGCGCTTAATAGAATCATTCACCGACATGTTTACCAAACGCAAAAACGGACCAGACACCCGGCAAAAGCACCCACTATTTAAAAAAAAACCAAGAACATCTTGGTCCCAACAACTACCATTCCATTCTTATCCAACTACATGGAACAACTTGGATAATGAATTTACATCATACCAATCCAGACACACATTCAAACGCCGTGTACATGCCGATTGCATTAAAAAATATGCTGCAACAATTAAATGCAACAATCAAAGATGTCCCGACTGTGTGGTAGCTCGTCAATAGTGTAACCTCCCGTACATATATCGCAATCTACAACCTCACTCAGCACACTCCTACTCGACTTCCAAAGAACATGACACTGACAAGAAAGAGACAAACCATCGAGTAACCAATACACGATTTATATATACGTATACCCTCCATTATATAATTATATAATCCTATAAATGCAACCATTATGTAATACATAATTTCATAGCCGTGCATTGTACAATAAATCTTGACCGCCTATATATGTTAACATTTATTCATCTCTAAGGGGGTGACAGTAAGACAGTCTAGCCTGACTATGCCACCCCCTCGAATATACATTACAATATTTGTCAAATGTATTATGTATTAATTATTATATGTATATTGAAATAAAATATCCTATCCTATCTCAAATTTGTACTAGTAATATCATATTCCATCTGTTCAGAACCTGGACACTGGTTGATATTCTGATGAGCTTTACAACAATGAACAAACAACACAGGGAATATAAGGGTTTGTTAATTCTTGTTCCTTAATAATCTATTTCTAAGTAGGGGGTTGGTTCCAACTTCCAGCTCGAGAATGCATGATTTCTGTGACTTGTGGGCCAATATCGCCATAAAAATTGAATTAATTACCTGGGAGAAATTCCATGATTGAAAGCAACGCAAAGCGAAATCGGCTCACCAAAGTCACCCAATTAAATCATGCAATATTGAGATGGGACGTTCACCTACTGTGAAATACATCTTCTTTAGAATCTCAATCATGTACAAATAATTTAATATCATCTCCGGTGTTGTCGCTTGATGAATGGGAATATACATGACACTGAATTTTCAAGTGTTAAAACCTTTCTCCCAACCACCTTGCAGGGATGGTGCCAGATTTCCCAGGCACAAGGACAGTCAGAAGGACTACGATCCCCAACATGGGGTGGGCTACATTGCAGATTACCCTGAGAGAGGAGGGGGCTAACCCTAGTTCATTGATCGATTGTTATTCGAGGCATTAATAGTCAAACGATTGGAACTAACATACATAGTATCCACCCACCAACAAAATAAACAATGCAAAAAAGAAACCACTTGCATATTGTGTGAGAATTATCAGAGAAAATCATCCCCCCCCCCCGTCAATCAATTTTTCCAGCACGAGAGACAAGAGTTCTTTCCCCGCTCACATTTTAAATTTGTTTTCGTACATTAAAAACTTCGTACTAATTACTGCTATATAGTACTCGAAAACATTCAAATGTAAACGTCTTGAGCAGAGTTCAATATCATATGTGGCTATCCAAATTGAAAACCAAGATTAATCTATCAGATTAAAAAATTAAATGCGTTTGCAAATTGTCGATGTAAACTAGCGGACACCAATCATGACCTCTAATTACCTCTAATTATGTAGGTAGAAATGATATTAACAGCGACTATTTTGGGTAGACTACGTATATCTCTTTCTAAACATGTCCATCTGAACCTATTATTTTATATTGATGCGTTCTCATAAGGCAGAAATTATTACCTTTAAAGAATTCGTCCAGATCCGAAAATCCCCATTCAGAGTCGTTCAGTTCGCCTTTACAAAATCGTCAACAGAGACCTTTCGCAAAACGCACGTTTACGATTACGGATACGGATAGGGTACTACGTCACCAACCTTTGTGTACTTTCTAATCGTTGTCGTATTTTACTATCCGTAATAACGGTTACGATTTCATGGTTTCTAATAAACTCAAATAACACCTGAAATTTATTTTCTGCAATATATCACTTTACTCCGTTGGAGACTGTATATGTATATCATGTAAACCATCCAGTTGTATTGAGCTACGACCTCGATATGCTGTTTAGATTGTCAATCACTGTACTCGTCGTCGTGAATCACGAGCTTCCCGCGAAATAAGATCGCTATTCACAACGGATAGTCATCGCTGACTGCGACAGAAAACTTTACAGTAAGAGGAGTGCACTATGAAACCAGTCGCCAAAAATACAGTTTATAGTGTGCGATGCATGAGGAGTTTTGAGTGATTATTATGTGCAAGATAGTACACAATATATATTGAAATTCAACAATAATTTAATTCAACAACCCATGGTCGTGTTCTAACGTGTGCAGTTATAGAATGCACCAGGAGAGCCCAAAGCATGGCATAACCCTATTAATGAAAAGTGAAAGATTTTGTGTTCTCTTCCCCTTTCCCGAATTGAATAGTTCATTCAATTTAATAATATTCGGTTTTCGGTAGAAGTTGGGTTTTATATATCTCTCGTAGAGTCTGTAATGCAGGGCATTTAAAATTACATGGAATTCATAACCGATTTTAAAATTACATGGAATTCATAACCGAGTTCTAAGTTACATAAAGTACTCTGTCTGAGTAATCTGAACCTACCCTGGAACCCGATTCAACTGGTAAGTAGTAATTTCTGCTCCTGAACAGTAACTAAAATAATATTTGGCACACCCACCGACATCACCAGAGCTCAGCAGTCTCTGTCATGTTTGTTCTTTGCATTTATATTTAATTTAAAAAAACACGCACAAATGCGGCATTTAAAGGTACTCAATCCGATTAGATGTCCCCATATCATCAGATTCCAACAACAATTTTTTTTTGAAATGCCGCTTCTGTTATCAGAATCGAGTAATTGCTCAACATTAATGCTAACCACAGTCAACTATATTATAAAATTGCCCCAAACCTGTTATTTATCAACATTTTGTTCAACGAAATTTTGCCGGTTTGTCAAATATCTGACAAAAAAGCAACTTGATGCACATCGCTTCTACCGTGTCGACTTTGTTTCGATTTGGTATAGTAACAAATCAGAAGTGATGCACATCAGCGAGCTCACAATCTATGTCGGATTTCCTAAACCCAAAGAGGTGAAGCCGAAATCGCATTGAAATCAAATCGCGGACATGAAGGAGCTTGAACGATGGCGTCGTGGTTGATGTGAGGTCCAAATTCAGGAACCCCTCTTCCTCATCAGCATAACGTCTATCTGGTCATCCATGCTAACAGCGAACTGTATTTCCACCACATATGACCTGGCATTTATACCTGTATTGCCACAATATATCACGAGAATCCCGGGTCGTACGTTGTGACTGGTCGAATTATTGACAATATTAACAGGTCATGATTATGGCAATGTTGCAAATGAGACGATAAGTGAAGTATTAAGGGACTGTATACCAAACACACGCTTTGAGTTGTAAAAGTGGTACGAAATAATGATCGTACGTGTTCGTCAAAACTCTTACGCGTAATCGTTTTGCGAAAGGACTTTTTGGCCATACGGATAGACTTACGACTACGAATAGCTATCCGTATTCGTAATCGTAAACGTGCATGATGATGCGAAAGGTCTCTAACATTGGGGCTTTCCGGCAGACGACGCAAGCATCACAACGTGATACCGCGCGCGACTCACCAATCGGGCGGCCGATTTGGGTCTAACAATTAATGTCGATTGTTTGTTACGAACAACTACATACATGTATCTTCTCACGCCAAAGGCTGGTATCATTTGGTTCGATACAAAATATGGTTTAGTGCAAAAAATATCACGTTTAACAATTCAATTGGTTAAAATTTAAATAATTTGTTTTCCCACTGATAATATTATAGAACCCGGGCCCGTATATATAATAATAGTAGTATTTAGTAGATGAGACCCACACTTTTAATTGTGGTACCTTGATTGAAAAACTCTATTGTCATATTGTGAAATACTTGGTTCCACTAGGGTATTTGGCCATGGTATGATGTTACTTTGGTAGAAAAACTTAACTGTAGTGCCACCATGGTGGGACTTTATGCCACTTTGGTACTAGTTCTACCACCAAGGTGCTATACATTGGCCCCACCTTGGTAAAATATTTAACTCTGCTACTACCATGGTGGAATTTGGTGCCACCTCGGTAAAAAAAAAATGTTTCTGTGCTACCACTGCGGTGGTATCAGTCTACCATGGTAAATGCATTTTACTGTGCTACCACCGTGGTGGAAATTGGTGCCACCTTGGTGGAAAAAACTTTACTGAGCTACTACCTTGGTAAAACATTGGTGCCACCGCGGTGGTATCATACCTCCTAGCATGGTAAATGTGCTTTACTGTGCTGTCACCAAGGTGGCACCACGGTGAACCAAGGTGGCACCATGGTGGCAACGTGGATTTTTATATGGGCAGTCTTCAACTTGTGACGTCACAAGTACGGAACGTCGCTTTTCATGATTTCGCCGATTCAAAAATATTTTTCCGTGACGTCGTCTTTGATGACGCGCTGTATCAAAACAGAGCCAGCGTTTTGCAGAAGCGACTTTTACTCTGCAGTGGGTCACTATTTGGAGTTGAATTACATAAATGCGCGCATATAACCGAAATAGTCGCGACCTACACTTAAAGCTTAATGACGACAACTCGGAGTTTTTAGTTCTGGGGTCCAAACATTCTCTGCAGCAACTTCGAAACTCAAGAGGAATCAAACTTGGCGAGAGCGAAATACCATCAGCCGATTATGTCAGAAATCTTGGCAGTTACTTTGGCTGAAGGGGTCACTCTCACCAAAAAAAGTGCTGAAGGGTACACAGGATTTGAAAATGTGCTGAAGGGTACACAGGGTTTGAAATGTCGTTCTAAATGATGTTTAGTTTTCGTATCTGCCATGATTTCTGTTAGAGAATAATTGTTTACGTTCCAATGAACATAAACATGAACTTAAAACAAACTGCTAATGGGCACCAGACTTTCAGAAACGCAGTTTAAGTAACGATGTTAGTGGCGATCACAAACCCTGTGTACCCTTCAGCACATTTTAAAATCCTGTGTAGGCCTACCCTTCAGCACATTTTTTGGTGAGAGTGACTGACCCCTTCAGCGTTACTTTGATGACACAATTTCCATGTACAAAATGGTTTCTAACACCGTAAAGGTGTCTTATTTTCATATGCGATGTCTTAGAAGAGTGCGTTGTCATTTATCGGAAGCAAGATCGTTGAAATATGTTGTTACATAACTGTGCACGACTAATCAAGAATGTCTGACTATATACCCCACATACCACCAGTGATGAATGATTTGCATATGATGACTTTGGAATATCGTCGACAATATATACAAGTGTGCTATTGTTGTATATAAGTCGTTAAATCATAATATGTATTCTTATATTCAAGATATGTTTACTGTGAGTACTGGTCGCCTCACTCTATCAACTGCCAGTGGAGTATACTTGAAGGACATTGCCAAGACTAATGTTAAATATGGTCGTTGGTGCTTTCAGAAAACATGTATTGATGTCTGGAACTGCTTTCCATATGCTATACGTAGATTGGACGACGCCAATGACTTCCATACGGCTGTGAAGACTCATATCTTCAAATTATGTTTTGAGATATATAACTAGCTAGCTTTATGTGGTATGGTGACAATCATATAGACAATCATTATTGTATTATAATATGTTCTGTACGATTTTCCTATATTGTACGCGCGTTGGAACTAATTGATTGTGGAATACGTTGAAATGAATTTTATAATGATAATAATAAAATGTATTTGATCAGAATAAGTATAATATAATTTTGTCTTGCTATCCCAGAATGAGACGAGAAATTAATATTTTCGATCCTGCATTGACCTTTGACCTTCAGAAAATGCTTCACCCGGGAAGCTATAATTGTTGCCCTTCGAATATGTCAATGTGTACCAGACTGAGTGGTACTTACCCCCCCCCCCCCCACCTTGAATAAGTTACCACTTTGAGGAGCTGGTGAAATCTGGAGTAGTTTGTCACTTCAGGTTTTAGTGTATCTATCGGACAAAACTTACTGTGAATTGATTGACAGATGCTACTGTGAGTCCCCTTGGCTCGTTTGGGCAGTTGTCTATACCATTTCCATAGGTGAAGACCTGAAAATATTAAAACATTGAAACATGAATGTGTCCATTGTGGAGCATAAGATACCGGGGAGCAGATTATGCACACACAATTTCACGATCGGGAACCTACGTCATAATTTGAAGTTTTATGCACGAAAATGGAGACAAGATGTCTCACTTCGAAGTGAGCATTCATCGTTTCCTTCACCTGTATAACAACTGAACCAAAACGATAGCAGATGAGCTCTCATTTTTGTATAGCTCACTGTAAAAACTCAGTCCCTGTATAAATGTGACTGTTCAATGAGAATATAATAAGTGCATATTGAAGTTACTGCGGTCACCATGTTTCGAGGTTGTGAATTTTGAACAACCAAAGTTTCTTAGAAACAAATCTGTTCGATATCCAGTTTTTTAAATATCGCGGATGAGTTTCTCGGATAGCTCATTAACCCTTTACCCAACATAACGGCCCTGTGCCAATGCATTCTCTTATATATGCGAGTCGACCATAGGTCGCCTCGCATATATAAGAGAATGCATTGGCTTAACACATATTAAAAATGATAAAATTGTCAAAGAATGTAGAAAAATATTATAAAATTGTTAAAAAATGTAAGACAAAATTATAAAATTGTTAAAGAATGTAAGAAAAAATGGTAAATTTTTTTTTTAGGCCAATGCATTCTCTTATATATGCGAGCGAAGTACGTCAAATGAAAATAAACAATCTGTATGTGAACACGTAAAACACAAGCATTAATTTAATCGTTGGTAAGATTTAGGTACCAGTTGGAAAATTCCAACCCAAAGTTGGGAGGAGCATGCAGTCCTATACTTATTTTAATTATTGGGAAGTAGATAATAAAGCCCTTGAATGCTTCCCGACAAATGGTCGGTATAATAAAACAATATAAGAGGAATGGCACAACTCGAGGGATACCAATCTTCGTTTATATAAAGCATATGAATAAATAATTTGGAAGCATATATAGTTAATTATATGGCCAGATATGCTTCCTGACTAATGGTCAGTAATGGAACAACTCGAGGGATACAAATCTTCATTGAGCAGCAAAAATTTAATGAATAAATAATTCGAAAAATGTCCACGTTTGCTCCTTTTAAGACAATTGCAAGGATCAATTTGATGACCCGTTTGTCACCCGCAAGCTGGCACTGCACGCCTTGCGATCAATATCGCTGTCGATGAGACTATTCGACACTTGATAAATGCATTATAAACAGGAGGTTACACAAATATAAACATTTAACTGCGAGCTCGTATACACGTATATATCTGGTGTCTCTATTTTGTAATGTAAATTTACAAAAAAAAATATAATTTTAAGATGATTTGTGTAACTTTTGATGTACCAACGTCAGTCCAGATTTTTTAATTTCTAATCACCTTGCCTATATACACACGGACGGGTCGAACCTATGATACAAAAGGGAAACCTTTTTCACAGAGAGGTGAGCTAGTTGTGTGCTTAGTATCGTCTCAACACTACTCAAATATGTTTTTAAAATTATATTAGCTTTGGAAGAAAAAAAACGGATGACCGAGGTTATATGTGAAATGAACAGCAGTTTCAATGTAATCAAGCACCATGGGATTTTGACCGTGAGTACAATTTATCAAACTATACATGAACACCGATATGTCTGTCGGACACTCGAGGCGCAGCCGAAGTGGTAATTTTAACGATATCCAGACAGCGAGGAGAATATCAGTCATAAACAACATGCAGTTATACCTGGCGGTCATTAAATCTACATACCTCGTGTCAAATACCGCTATAGGTGTCTGGAAAAAATAAATTCAGTCATAGGGCAGGAGACATGTGTATATATGTCGCATCTTGTGCTGCATGCATGCAAATTCAGGCAAACATGGACTCCAAGCTTAATGAAACATCCATTTCGCATTTCGCGTCGAAGATAAATAAGCACTACCAGACACATTTACAGATACTATATGTTGGCATTTCGAGACATAGTAAAACAAGAAAACCATAGTCAGAAATGGTAACGCGCTCAAGATCATATATTATATACCCATGATTGTAATTATAGAATTGCATCCCTCACCTGATCCTATCCCTGACATGCATGTACTAATGTGTCTTTAAAACAAACCATAATATTTCCCATATCATGGAGATGACTATGTATAAGTTTGCCACCAGGGACGTAGCTATATACCTGATTCCTGGGACCCCCCGGAATATTAAATAGAATCCCACCTGATTCAACCATGGACAGTTGACATTTTATTATGTAAACATGAACATTTGGGAAGTTATTTCTAAATGATCCCACAAGATCGATGACCAGAAAAGGGTTCACTGTGTGTGGACGGAAGTGAACTCTGGTTTGCGGTAATCGGTCATAAATAAAAGTCGCTCGCCTCAGACTAACTACGGTACGAATATTTTCGTCTTTCCCTCCCATTGTGTAAAATTCCCAGCCCGGATGCCAATCTGGCTCGATGAGGAGTATGTTCCGCTACATTTTCGTACTAATTTCGTTTCAGTGTCTTGTCTAGTTCTCTCGTAAATAAAGGTTAAATCTCCTATTTTCGTGCTAAAAACACGTCACGTTTGCGATCAAAAGCACATTTTTCAATCTTTACGATGTCTTATTTTATAACAAAAACATGTTTTGGATGCCTTAATATCCCATTGAAAGCCACGCTTAACGATTGTCCCCTGTTTCCTGTCTTTTCTCGACATACGAGCCCGATTTCAAAGCGTGGTGCTCCAACAGAATTGAACGCACGGTAAGATCTGACAAAAAAACATTGAACGTCCGGTATTTTTTTTATTATTTGTATTGAACGCACGGTAACATTTCGATTACACCATTTTACGACCGGTTAGCATCATATCGCACGTTTCTAACTTGATTTTCACATGCCACAAATGTACATTTTTATATTTCCACAGCCAATATTGCTACTTGTGCTAACAAATGTTTATTAAAATGGTCAAAGTGACAATCAAGATACGAGCTGCATTAGATCATCCTACAAATAGTCCTTGAATGTCCAATGTTTGAGTGTTCCCCTTGCTTGTTATCTTAACTTGCACTTTAACTATTATGAGTAACCATGAAAACCCCACACTCTTTTGTCAATGGTGGTCTTTTATATTTTAAAACTATAGATTAACTATAGTTTACAATGTTCTATAACTTATCCAAAATAAGACAAATTGTATTTTGTTTTAGTGGAAATCGACCAAAGATGGTGGGTTTCCAAGGTTTTTTTTTAGATTATTTAATGGCAATGATATATATCTATACAATTTATACATAGTTGACAAATGTATACATATTGAAAAAGCAATGTAAATAATTTCAGATGGAAAAGCGGTCGACATTAACATATCTCTGTGAGCTCACTATCTAAATGTGTATTTATAATAAAAAAAACAAGATTTAACCAACAAGGTTTTAATATGGTTAGTCGGTGGTATTAATATTAATAAATTGTATTATTAATACTGGTCAGCCTCTATAATTAAATATATCATTACCAGGGATAACACTTAAAGAAGGACAAAACAAATCCCTCTTATTTCCATAGTGGTCCCCAGAAGAATAGCCGTCTCGTTCGCGCCACATCTAAAAATAGAATCTTTGGGGTCTAAAATTGGTTGTGGGTGTCTCGTTACCTTCACATCTAAAAATAGAATCTTTGGGGTCTAAAAATTGTTTGAGGGTAAAATTGTTTGAGGGTAAAATTGGTTGTACTAAAATATTCCCAAAATATCAAAAACCCAAAATATTTTTTCAAAACCCAAAACTTCCAAAATTTCAAAAACTTCCAAAATTTCAAAAACTTTCAAATATTTCAAAAATTTCAAAAACTTCCAAAATTTCCAGAATTTCCAAAACTTCCAAAATTTCCAAAACTTCCAAAATTTCCAAAATTTCCAAAACTTACAAAATTTCCAAAACTCCCAAAATTTCCAAAATTTCCAAAATTTCCAAAACTTCCAAAATTTCCAAAATTTCAAAAACTTCCAAAATTTCAATATAATGAAGATGACGAGCAACCAATTTTCGACTGGCCTGAGGCATTACGTTATGGAATGAATAACGACAGCGGATCAGAATGCATACATATAGTACGTCACTTGGACATATTATCAGTTTATCACGTGATCACTAAATGTGGCAATCGGGTATCCACCGATGCCTGCAATATATTATTTATAATAATTGGACTCATTGATCTCACGTAAATAATACTCTTAGTTGTTCCAATAAAATAGTTATCAAATTCGATCACCAATAGATTTGACTGTGGAATGTAATGACCTTTAACTTATTTTATCGATCTAAAGGGACACTCATTATGAATGAATGTTAACAATACGAGCGCACGAATGAAGAGCGTTGAACATATACGAAATTACTACACGAATGAATTGAACCTTGAAATTTATATTTCACATCTTACCAACAACAGCTACAGATATAATCATAGTATTATACTGTCTTGCATGTACACACACTATGACATCATTAAAGGCGGACAATCCACTCACGGTGTGACAACAGATACGGACATAGGCATAGTGTTATACAGTCTTCTATGCACCCACGCTATGACACCATTAACGTACATTGGATGTTAGGTCTATGACTCTTGAGTATGCACCAATCAATGAGCAAATGAGCAAGAAAATGAGCAAATGAGCAAATAAATGAGCAAATGAGCAAGAAAATGAGCAAATGAGCAAAAAAATGAGCAAATGAGCAAGAAAATGAGCAAATGAGCATAAAAATGAGCAAATGAGCAAGAAAATGAGCAAATGAGCAATAAAAATGAGCAAATGAGCAAATAAATGAGCAAATGAGCAATAAAAATGAGCAAATGAGCAAAAAAATGAGCAAATGAGCAAGAAAATGAGCAAATGAGCAATAAAAATGAGCAAATGAGCAAATAAATGAGCAAATGAGCAATAAAAATGAGCAAATGAGCAAAAAAATGAGCAAATGAGCAAGAAAATGAGCAAATGAGCAATAAAAATGAGCAAATGAGCAAAAAAATGAGCAAATGAGCAAGAAAATGAGCAAATGAGCAATAAAATTGAGCAAATGAGCAAATAAATGAGCAAATGAGCAAAAAATGAGCAAATGAGCAATAAAATGAGCAAATGAGCAATAAAAATGAGCAAATGAGCAAAAAAATGAGCAAATGAGCAAGAAAATGAGCAAATGAGCAAGAAAATGAGCAAATGAGCAATAAAAATGAGCAAATGAGCAAGAAAATGAGCAAATGAGCAAGAAAATGAGCAAATGAGCAAATAAATGAGCAAATGAGCAAAAAAATGAGCAATAAAATGAGCAAATGAGCAATAAAAATGAGCAAATGAGCAAAAAAAACGGGCATACCTGTATGTAGGCCTATCAGTGGATGAATAGTCTGCCGGAGAAGTACTGTGTAGACAGGTCTTGTCGTTAAGAGAGTCAGACGAGAAGTGAAGGCTCGGCTATTAAAACATAGTAATGCGATAGCGAACATCAAACGAGTCTGCGCACGCATATCTGTCAAAGGATACAAGGGCATTCATTGGTCAATTTATCCCCGGTGTCAGCTCAGTACCCAATCGGGACGAAGCCGAAGGTCAACTCATTTTTTTTGCTCATTATAGTACGTCACTTGGACATTTTATCAGTTTATCACGTGATCACTAAAGGTGACAATCGGGTATCCACCGATGCCTGCAATTTATTATTTATAATAATTGGACTCATTGATCTCACGTAAATAATACTCTTAGTTGTTCCAATAAAATAGTTATCAAATTCGATCACCAATAGATTTGACTGTGGAATATAATGACCTTTAACTTATTTATCGATCTATGTTAGAACATGGTCTTAACAAAAAACTTGACCATAACAAAAATTACCTTACATTTATGCATGAATCTAATTAGACCATACGTAAATATTGTCAGCTTATCGTCTGATGAGCAAATCCGATGTTTATCAAAAATAGTACAACTTCCAGTTGGTAATTACTCTTACGAATGAAGAGCGTTGAACATATACGAAATTACTACACGAATGAACTGAAATTTATATTTTCACATCTTACCAACAACAGATACAGACATAGTCATAGTGTTATACTATCTTACATGTACACACGCTATGACATCATTCGAAGGGGCAATACACTCAAGGAGTTAAAGTGACACGAAACAAGGGACGTGATGTAATATTGGTGTTTGAATCTTAAAGGAACACAAGACACTCTAAAGGGGCACTCATTATGAATGAATGTTAACAATACAAGCGCACGAATGAAGAGCGTTGAACATATACAAAATTACTACACGAATGAATTGAACCTTGAAATTTATATTTCACATCTTACCAACAACAGCTACAGGCATTATCATAGGGTTATACTGTCTTGCCTGTACACACGCTATGACATCATTAAAGGCGGACAATCCACTCACGGTGTGACAACAGATACAGACATAGTCATAGTGTTATACTATCTTACATGTACACACGCTATGACATCATTCGAAGGGGCAATACACTCAAGGAGTTAAAGTGACACGAAACAAGGGACGTGATGTAATATTGGTGTTTGAATCTTAAAGGAACACAAGACACTCTAAAGGGGCACTCATTATGAATGAATGTTAACAATACAAGCGCACGAATGAAGAGCGTTGAACATATACAAAATTACTACACGAATGAATTGAACCTTGACATTTATATTTCACATCTTACCAACAACAACAAGGCGGCGGCGGCATTACGGTATTTTACTACGGGGTCCGCCGGCGGCGGACCCCGGCGGCGGCGGTGGCACCGCCCTGTTATACTGTCTTGCATGTACACACGCTATGACATCATTAAAGGCGGACAATCCACTCACGGTGTGACAACAGATACAGACATAGGCATAGTGTTATACTATCTTACATGTACACACTCTATGACATCATTCGAAGGGGCAATACACTCAAGGAGTTAAAGTGACACGAAACAAGGGACGTGATGTAATATTGGTGTTTGAATCTTAAAGGAACACAAGACACTCTAAAGGGACACTCATTATGAATGAATGTTAACAATACAAGCGCACGAATGAAGAGCGTTGAACATATACGAAATTACTACACGAATGAATTGAACCTTGAAATTTATATTTCACATCTTACCAACAACAGCTACAGGCATTATCATAGGGTTATACTGTCTTGCATGTACACACGCTATGACATCATTAAAGGCGGACAATCCACTCACGGTGTGACAACAGATACAGACATAGGCATATTGTTATACTATCTTACATGTACACACGCTATGACATCATTCGAAGGGGCAATACACTCAAGGAGTTAATGTGACACGAAACAAGGGACGTGATGTAATATTGGTGTTTGAATCTTAAAGGAACAAAAGACACTCTAAAGGGACATGCATTATGAATGAATGTTAACAATACAAGCACACGGATGAAGAGCGTTGAACATATACAAAATTACAAGACACTCTAAAGGGACATTCATTATGAATGAATGTTAACAATACAAGCACACGAATGAAGAGCGTTGAACATATACGAAATTACTACACGAATGAACTGAAATTTATATTTCACATCTTACCAACAACAGATACAGACATAGTCATAGGGTTATACTATCTTACATGTACACACGCTATGACATCATTCGAAGGGGCAATACACTCAAGGAGTTAATGTGACACGAAACAAGGGACGTGGTGTAATATTGGTGTTTGAATCTTAAAGGAACACAAGACACTCTAAAGGGACATTCATTATGAATGAATGTTAACAATACAAGCACACGAATGAAGAGCGTTGAACATATACAAAATTACAAGACACTCTAAAGGGACATTCATTATGAATGAATGTTAACAATACAAGCACACGAATGAAGAGCGTTGAACATATACAAAATTACAAGACACTCTAAAGGGACATTCATTATGAATGAATGTTAACACTACAAGCACACGAATGAAGAGCGTTGAACATATACAAAATTACTACACGAATGAATTGAACCTTAAAATTTATATTTCACATCTTACCAACAACCGCTACAGACATAATCATAGTGTTATACTGTCTTGCATGTACACACGCTATGAAATCATTAAAGGCGGACAATCCACTCAAGGAGTTAAAGTTACACGAAACAAGGGACGTGATGTAATATTGGTGGTTGAATCTTAAAGGAACACAAGACACTCTAAAGGGGCACTCATTATGAATGAATGTTAACAATACAAGCGCACGAATGAAGAGCGTTGAACATATACAAAATTACTACACGAATGAATTGAACCTTGAAATTTATATTTCACATCTTACCAACAGCTACAGACATAATCATAGGGTTATACTGTCTTGCATGTACCATGCTATGACATCATTAAAGGGGGGATAATACACGCACGGTGTGGAATGTTAAAGTGAGACGAGATAGCGGGGGTAGCATCACCAAATTACCCTCTGGGGGCCTCATTCTGCCATCTAAAAATTGAATCTTTGGGTCTAAAATTGGTTGTACTAAGATATTCCCAAAAACCCAAAACTTTCAAAAAACTTCAAAAATTTCAAAAACTTCAAATATTTCAAAAATTTCAAAAACTTCAAAAACTTCAAAAATTTCAAAAACTTCAAAAATAAGACCCCGGCGGTGGCGGCGGTGGCGGCGGCGGCGGCGGCGGCGGCGGCGGTATTACGGTATTTTACTGCGGGGTCCGCCGGCGGCGGACCCCGGCGCCGGCGGCACCGCCGCCACAGTAAAATACAGCAATGCCGCCGCCGCCGCCGCCGCCGCCGCCACCGCCGCCACCGCCGGGGTCTTATTTTTGAAGTTTTTGAAATTTTTTGAAATTTTTGAAGTTTTTGAAATTTTTGAAATATTTGAAGTTTTTGAAATTTTTGAAGTTTTTTGAAATTTTTGAAGTTTTGGGTTTTTGGGAATATCTTAGTACAACCAATTTTAGACCCAAAGATTCAATTTTTAGATGGCAGAATGAGGCCCCCAGAGGGTAATTTGGTGATGCTACCCCCGCTATCTCGTCTCACTTTAACATTCCACACCGTGCGTGTATTATCCCCCCTTTAATGATGTCATAGCATGGTACATGCAAGACAGTATAACCCTATGATTATGTCTGTAGCTGTTGGTAAGATGTGAAATATAAATTTCAAGGTTCAATTCATTCGTGTAGTAATTTTGTATATGTTCAACGCTCTTCATTCGTGCGCTTGTATTGTTAACATTCATTCATAATGAGTGCCCCTTTAGAGTGTCTTGTGTTCCTTTAAGATTCAACCACCAATATTACATCACGTCCCTTGTTTCGTGTAACTTTAACTCCTTGAGTGGATTGTCCGCCTTTAATGATTTCATAGCGTGTGTACATGCAAGACAGTATAACACTATGATTATGTCTGTAGCGGTTGTTGGTAAGATGTGAAATATAAATTTTAAGGTTCAATTCATTCGTGTAGTAATTTTGTATATGTTCAACGCTCTTCATTCGTGTGCTTGTATTGTTAACATTCATTCATAATGAATGTCCCTTTAGAGTGTCTTGTAATTTTGTATATGTTCAACGCTCTTCATTCGTGTGCTTGTATTGTTAACATTCATTCATAATGAATGTCCCTTTAGAGTGTCTTGTAATTTTGTATATGTTCAACGCTCTTCATTCGTGTGCTTGTATTGTTAACATTCATTCATAATGAATGTCCCTTTAGAGTGTCTTGTGTTCCTTTAAGATTCAAACACCAATATTACACCACGTCCCTTGTTTCGTGTCACATTAACTCCGTGAGTGTATTGCCCCTTCGAATGATGTCATAGCGTGTGTACATGTAAGATAGTATAACCCTATGACTATGTCTGTATCTGTTGTTGGTAAGATGTGAAATATAAATTTCAGTTCATTCGTGTAGTAATTTCGTATATGTTCAACGCTCTTCATTCGTGTGCTTGTATTGTTAACATTCATTCATAATGAATGTCCCTTTAGAGTGTCTTGTAATTTTGTATATGTTCAACGCTCTTCATCCGTGTGCTTGTATTGTTAACATTCATTCATAATGCATGTCCCTTTAGAGTGTCTTTTGTTCCTTTAAGATTCAAACACCAATATTACATCACGTCCCTTGTTTCGTGTCACATTAACTCCTTGAGTGTATTGCCCCTTCGAATGATGTCATAGCGTGTGTACATGTAAGATAGTATAACACTATGCCTATGTCTGTATCTGTTGTCACACCGTGAGTGGATTGTCCGCCTTTAATGATGTCATAGCGTGTGTACATGCAAGACAGTATAACCCTATGATAATGCCTGTAGCTGTTGTTGGTAAGATGTGAAATATAAATTTCAAGGTTCAATTCATTCGTGTAGTAATTTCGTATATGTTCAACGCTCTTCATTCGTGCGCTTGTATTGTTAACATTCATTCATAATGAGTGTCCCTTTAGAGTGTCTTGTGTTCCTTTAAGATTCAAACACCAATATTACATCACGTCCCTTGTTTCGTGTCACTTTAACTCCTTGAGTGTATTGCCCCTTCGAATGATGTCATAGAGTGTGTACATGTAAGATAGTATAACACTATGCCTATGTCTGTATCTGTTGTCACACCGTGAGTGGATTGTCCGCCTTTAATGATGTCATAGCGTGTGTACATGCAAGACAGTATAACAGGGCGGTGCCACCGCCACCGCCGGGGTCCGCCGCCGGCGGACCCCGTAGTAAAATACCATAATGCCGCCGCCGCCTTGTTGTTGTTGGTAAGATGTGAAATATAAATGTCAAGGTTCAATTTATTCGTGTAGTAATTTTGTATATGTTCAACGCTCTTCATTCGTGCGCTTGTATTGTTAACATTCATTCATAATGAGTGCCCCTTTAGAGTGTCTTGTGTTCCTTTAAGATTCAAACACCAATATTACATCACGTCCCTTGTTTCGTGTCACTTTAACTCCTTGAGTGTATTGCCCCTTCGAATGATGTCATAGCGTGTGTACATGTAAGATAGTATAACACTATGACTATGTCTGTATCTGTTGTCACACCGTGAGTGGATTGTCCGCCTTTAATGATGTCATAGCGTGTGTACATGCAAGACAGTATAACCCTATGATAATGCCTGTAGCTGTTGTTGGTAAGATGTGAAATATAAATTTCAAGGTTCAATTCATTCGTGTAGTAATTTTGTATATGTTCAACGCTCTTCATTCGTGCGCTTGTATTGTTAACATTCATTCATAATGAGTGCCCCTTTAGAGTGTCTTGTGTTCCTTTAAGATTCAAACACCAATATTACATTACGTCCCTTGTTTCGTGTCACTTTAACTCCTTGAGTGTATTGCCCCTTCGAATGATGTCATAGCGTGTGTACATGTAAGATAGTATAACACTATGACTATGTCTGTATCTGTTGTTGGTAAGATGTGAAAATATAAATTTCAGTTCATTCGTGTAGTAATTTCGTATATGTTCAACGCTCTTCATTCGTAAGAGTAATTACCAACTGGAAGTTGTACTATTTTTGATAAACATCGGATTTGCTCATCAGACGATAAGCTGACAATATTTACGTATGGTCTAATTAGATTCATGCATAAATGTAAGGTAATTTTTGTTATGGTCAAGTTTTTTGTTAAGACCATGTTCTAACATAGATCGATAAATAAGTTAAAGGTCATTATATTCCACAGTCAAATCTATTGGTGATCGAATTTGATAACTATTTTATTGGAACAACTAAGAGTATTATTTACGTGAGATCAATGAGTCCAATTATTATAAATAATAAATTGCAGGCATCGGTGGATACCCGATTGTCACCTTTAGTGATCACGTGATAAACTGATAAAATGTCCAAGTGACGTACTATAATGAGCAAAAAAAATGAGTTGACCTTCGGCTTCGTCCCGATTGGGTACTGAGCTGACACCGGGGATAAATTGACCAATGAATGCCCTTGTATCCTTTGACAGATATGCGTGCGCAGACTCGTTTGATGTTCGCTATCGCATTACTATGTTTTAATAGCCGAGCCTTCACTTCTCGTCTGACTCTCTTAACGACAAGACCTGTCTACACAGTACTTCTCCGGCAGACTATTCATCCACTGATAGGCCTACATACAGGTATGCCCGTTTTTTTTGCTCATTTGCTCATTTTTATTGCTCATTTGCTCATTTTATTGCTCATTTTTTTTGCTCATTTGCTCATTTATTTGCTCATTTGCTCATTTTCTTGCTCATTTGCTCATTTTCTTGCTCATTTGCTCATTTTTATTGCTCATTTGCTCATTTTCTTGCTCATTTGCTCATTTTCTTGCTCATTTGCTCATTTTTTTGCTCATTTGCTCATTTTTATTGCTCATTTGCTCATTTTATTGCTCATTTGCTCATTTTTTTGCTCATTTGCTCATTTATTTGCTCATTTGCTCATTTTTATTGCTCATTTGCTCATTTTCTTGCTCATTTGCTCATTTTTTTGCTCATTTGCTCATTTTTATTGCTCATTTGCTCATTTTCTTGCTCATTTGCTCATTTTTTTGCTCATTTGCTCATTTTTATTGCTCATTTGCTCATTTATTTGCTCATTTGCTCATTTTTATTGCTCATTTGCTCATTTTCTTGCTCATTTGCTCATTTTTTTGCTCATTTGCTCATTTTTATTGCTCATTTGCTCATTTATTTGCTCATTTGCTCATTTTTATTGCTCATTTGCTCATTTTCTTGCTCATTTGCTCATTTTTATGCTCATTTGCTCATTTTCTTGCTCATTTGCTCATTTTTTTGCTCATTTGCTCATTTTCTTGCTCATTTGCTCATTTATTTGCTCATTTGCTCATTTTTATTGCTCATTTGCTCATTTTCTTGCTCATTTGCTCATTTTCTTGCTCATTTGCTCATTGATTGGTGCATACTCAAGAGTCATAGACCTAACATCCAATGTACGTTAATGGTGTCATAGCGTGGGTGCATAGAAGACTGTATAACACTATGCCTATGTCCGTATCTGTTGTCACACCGTGAGTGGATTGTCCGCCTTTAATGATGTCATAGTGTGTGTACATGCAAGACAGTATAATACTATGATTATATCTGTAGCTGTTGTTGGTAAGATGTGAAATATAAATTTCAAGGTTCAATTCATTCGTGTAGTAATTTCGTATATGTTCAACGCTCTTCATTCGTGCGCTCGTATTGTTAACATTCATTCATAATGAGTGTCCCTTTAGATCGATAAAATAAGTTAAAGGTCATTACATTCCACAGTCAAATCTATTGGTGATCGAATTTGATAACTATTTTATTGAAACAACTAAGAGTATTATTTACGTGAGATCAATGAGTCCAATTATTATAAATAATATATTGCAGGCATCGGTGGATACCCGATTGCCACATTTAGTGATCACGTGATAAACTGATAATATGTCCAAGTGACGTACTATATGTATGCATTCTGATCCGCTGTCGTTATTCATTCCATAACGTAATGCCTCAGGCCAGTCGAAAATTGGTTGCTCGTCATCTTCATTATATTGAAATTTTGGAAGTTTTTGAAATTTTGGAAATTTTGGAAGTTTTGGAAATTTTTGTACACACTGACAGCTAACCCGAAAAAATAACCCGTCAGTTATATTCATGTCAGTCGACAATAGGTTCTCTTGATATAGATGGTTTATGTATACGCGCTGGTATTTTATACATTTGAGTTAACATAATAGTTGGCCTCTCAATCGTCTACAAATAATTCACTTACCTCAGCTATATACCTAATTAATTTTAAGAGTTAAATTGACCATCAATAATGTCTCCGTTGTCTGATTTCGGACTTGTATTTCTGTTTACCCGCCATAATATCACTTCTTATATGGCTACATATACATGTATACAAACCCTGAACACAGCAATCCTTTAGTCATTATTATCGAATAATGCAACTTCTGGTGTCCGGTCAGTGGCGGGGTTAATATGTGTGGATAGGGCGAATGTGGGCCTTTCGTTAGACACCAAAAGGAGCCCTCTATACACGTGCTGTTATCCTCGAGATATCGGCCGTTCCACACAATTTGAAATTCTGTTCCACAGATTGTCGTTCTATTCCATATTCCATCCCATCCCGCAGCTGGTCATGTCCCGCCGTCCGATCGCAGCGACGCCTTTCGTTAGAATTGTTATAGAAGTGCAGGCGTGTTATTAGGGTCACAATTACAACATCCAGAATCCAATTTATGTTTGTTTTAATTTTTGCCTTTCAATTCTGAGATCCGTTTTATGCTCATTTCAATTTCAACTTTTTAAATATAATATTTTAATTCCAACATTATACCTTTTTTGTAGTAGATTTAAAATATTAAAATAAAACTATTAAGTAAGAATTGAAATACAAAGTTAGAGTTACAATTAAAATATAAGAATTAAAATATTGAGTAAGAATTAAAATATGAAGTTATAATTAAAATATCAAGTTAGAATTAAAATGATAAGTTAGAATTAAAATATTAAGTAAGAATTAAAAGATTAAGTTACAGTTAAAATGTTAAGTTAGAATTAAAATATAACAATTAAAATGTTAAGTTAGAATTAAAATGTTAAGTTAGAATTAAAATATAAGAATTAAAATGTTAAGTTAGAATTAAATTGTTAAGTTAGGATTGTGACCCTAATAACCCTCCATAGTATTTTGGATAAATTCTAGCCTATTGTAAACTATAGTTAATCTATAGTTTTTTAAATATAAAAGACAACCACTGACAAAAGAGTGTGGGGTTTTCATGGTCACTCATGATAGTTAAAGTGCTAGTTAAGATAACAAACAAGAGAAACTCTCTAACATTGGACATTCAAGGACTATTTGTAGGATGATCTAAAGCATCTCATATCTTGACTGTGACATTTGACCATTTTAATAAACATTGTTAGCACAAGTAGCAATATTGGCTGTGGAAATATAAAAATGTACATTTGTGGCATGCGAAAATCAAGTTAGAAACGTGCGATATGATGCTAACCGGCCATAAAATGGTGTAATCGAAATGTTACCGTGCGTTCAATACAAATAATAAAAAAAATACCGGGCGTTCAATGTTTTTTTGTCAGATCTTACCGTGCGTTCAATTCTGTTGGAGCACCACGCTTTGAAATCGGGCTCGTATGTCGAGAAAAAACAGGAAACAGGGGACAATCGTTAAGCGTGGCTTTCAATGGGATATTAAGGCATCCAAAACATGTTTTTGTTATAAAATAAGACATCGTATAGTTTGAAAAATGTGCTTTTGATCGCAAACGTGACGTGTTTTTAGCACGAAAATAGGAGGTTAAACCTTGATTTACGAGAAAATAGACACGACACTGAATCGAAATTAGTACGAAAATGTAGCGGAACATATCCCTCATCGAGGCAGATTGGCACCCGGGCTGGGTTTTTTACACAATTGCCGGGAAAGACGAAAATATATATACGTACCGTAGTTAGTCTGAGGCGAGCGACTTTTATTTATGACGATTACCGCAAACCAGAGTGCACTTCCGTCCATACACAGTGATGTTATCGTAAACTGGAAGTACAGACAGCTTCCAATGCCTTTTTCTGGATTGAAACACGTATCACTCGCTCGGAAATGTCGACACGCGGTATTCAGAAAGTGTTTGTGACGACAGTTTATGTGTAAAATTGAACAACAGCAAGTGGCACTTTTGAAAACACCCACGGCGTCAACTGTCAGCAGTTACTGTCAACTCAAGAATGAGTCTGGTTTGCCGCTAAAAGCTATATATGCGTATTTCAAAGTGTATGCTATTTTGGTCGGGCTCTGCAACCAGCAATTAAAGTCCGCGCCTTGTTTATACTCGACGTCATTTCGCAAGAAACAATCTTTTTCCATTTTCGGGGTGTATGCATGCGTACCCCTGACATGGACATACTTATACTATATATCAGGCTTGCCCGGCATATCCCGGCGGATTAAAAAGTAACAAACTTTGCTATGTGAGTTATATTTGGTTAACAAATGTAGATAATAACGTGGCTGAATAAATGTGCATTATGTATCGACGCCTGGGGCTGTCCCGTATAATCAGTATATCCATAGGCTAACTGTTATTGTGACCCGACCAAACCAAAACCCCTGACACGAATGGTGTCACTTAGGTGGGTTAAATTATGGCATTATAAAGATACGTCGCAGCATGGAGATTACCATATATATAATTTGGTGAAGTCGGCGACACTTTTTTAGCAATGTTGGTGCCTCATACCCGACCCCCATTCCCGACTTGGACGGCACCACGCTTTTTGGGAACTTTAAACCACACCATTTGATTCACGGTGTAATCAAGACGCCAATACATGTTAGTAAAAACGATTTTTCAATATTGTGCTCCTGTCCCCTGATCCACAATCCTGGCCCGAATGGTGCCATATCGAAAAATGTGAACTACACCAATCGGTTTCGTATATGTTTCTTATATGTCTTTATATAATTTTGTAGAAATTCTGGATAAAAAGATAAAAGTTTTATCAATTTTAGTGCTCCTCCCTCCACCACATCCCAATGTCCGACGGATACAAATTTGAGTCATATATATATAGATATAACTTAATGTTTGATGGAAATCAGCGACAAAGTGTTGTTTTTTATCAATTTGTATGACCCTTCCCCAACCCGTATTCTTGACATTGATGATGCAACTTGGCAATAGGCAGTCTGGGTGAACGTCGACTCTGTATTTGAAATATTTGAGTCTGGAGCTAATGTCGCGAAAACCATTTCTATTCAGCGAAGAGCTTCCCCAAAATGACGTCACGGATTTAAAAAAATACATCGATGATTGACAGGTGTCCCCACGTGTTATCTGTTGTGCTTCCCAATAACAATGGCCCGTGTCGCGACATAAACTGACAGAAGATAATATTTGTCGTGTGTGCGACTATTCTTTTTCGGGAGATGAACTCGCTGCATCAACCGGAAAGCTGCATCCGAGAGCAAAAAATAAGGTCGTCATCAAAAATGATGCTTTAGAACTATTTAAAAGCATAAAATTAAGTCATTTCCTCGGTGTTTAACTTTCAGATGACTTTTTTTACGACAAATAATTTGATTTGCAAACCAATAAAGTAAATCAAATACACGGACATGAGTGAGTTCTATTTATATTTATGGGAGGCCAAGTTGGTACCATGCGCAGGCCTATCTATCAGGTCTAGCAAATCCTTCAAATTAATCCGAATCGTACCGAATATATAATTTCGAAGCCATTTTTTCTGTCTGTTGTATTTGCAAGCATCGCTTTCGATCGGAGAAATGCCGACTCTGTTACTATATTTAGAGGTGACATTATGGTAGTCTCCGCCCACTAACACTTGTTTATTAACCCATGCGGTTTCATTGGACGGAAAATAATTTACGCAATCAATCAGATTACGGATTCCCGAGGACTTGGAAATGAGATAGCGATGTTATCCGTCAGACCTAATATTCAATGTTGTAATGAATATTTAGGTATGAGTTTACTCAGACTGGGCAATAGGTATACTTGCGAAGATATAAATGTTCAAGTGAATTAATTCGGTCACCTTTTTTCGATGTTGCGAAATCTCCTAAAAACGGATTTTTTTTCGTGAAGTTTTTGAAGTTATTGTGAGAGCTCATTAGTCAAATATTTATGTTGCTGATATCTTTGGAAAATATAGAAAAAATGAATGTTGAAATTTAGAGCAAATTATGACTTAGGTACCTGGCAACAACAACACCATTAGATTCATGGGGATGTCTACATTTACATCTAATTTGGTAACATTTATAGTGCAATACTGTCCACAATCCTTCCCCCACGCCACCGCATTAAAGCCCACACCATGGTATTCCATGTATAGATGATGATTATATATAAGTTTGGTGAAAACGGCGACAAATTTTGTTCATGCACTGTTGGTGTCCCTCCCCTGCCCATAACTGATTCGAATAGGGCCACGTTGGTTTCTTTAAACCACATCAGTAGGTTCCTCGCATCATGGAGATGACTATATATAACTTTGGTGGAAATAGGCGACTAAAACATTATTGTCATTGTTAGTGCCTCTCCCCTCCACAATGCCTAACTTATTCACAGCTGCATGCTGTGAATGTTAGAGAATGATGCATGGCTTAATAATCACATATTCCATATAGTATCCGTAATATGTTTTTCCCATTCATCGCATGCCTTTTTATAAGCCGCGCGCGGATCCCACGGGGTCGGGGAGGGTTCACATAGGATGCACATTACCGCAGATAGGACTAATTTCATGTTACAATGTTTTGAGATTATCGCATACAGGAAGAAGTCTACCCAACCAGAGGCGTTGAATGCGCTCAATTAACTATCGGCCCGTTCGAGAATCCCGGGGTTAGCCCCCCCCCCCACAAATACTCTCACCACCGCTCAATTAACAACTAGAAGAGTCACATATATAGAATGTCAATGGCAACAAAAGCTTAGACAGCAATATGCATATATGTACTAAAGAATTCGTATCTATACTTAGCGATGAAAATATGTTACCAAATATACTTTCACCTCAGTGAAGTAGAAATTTAGTCATGCAGTTGTTGTCGGATTTCGCGCACTACAGATAGTACGGTCGTTGAAGCAGAATTTGGGGGTCAACCCGGAAGAAATTGGACACAAGCTGATTTCGGTATCATTCGACGCGGAAAAGCCTCAGGAAAAACATATCCAAAATCTTTTATTCAATTTTGCACAAAATGTAAATTTCATTCAATTTCGTCCATCTTGCCAGCCATTTTGGGAAAGACATTCTACAGATATAAGCAATGTTTGTGTATATTTCAATTTATTACGAATTTAGCATTAATTGGAGCACCTATCGCATAAATTCAGTATTTTCCGATAACAACAGACATCTTGGAGGCTGAATTTTCCCATGAGCGGATTTTGGATATGTTATTCCTGGTGTTCTTCCGCGTCGAATGACACCAAAATCAACTTGTATCAATTTTTCCGGGTTCAACTCTCTTGCGACCACACTAAGATTGGTTCTTGTACCAATTGAACCAGTCGTTCGATTCTATACGTAACTTGAGCATATAGTATATATAGTGCCTACCTCTTCGTTGTTATGTAGATACGGTGATCAAATCGCCCATCGACGTCCTTCCACCTCGATCCCCAATACGACCTCATTCGAATCGTCAGCATTTCTGGAACAAAAATATAAGGCTGTTTACACTTATCAAAAACATGTTTGCCACAAAATTTGCTGAAAATGTGCCGCAAACCATTCCAGCAATGCACAGTTTGTCATGCAAAATTAGTTTGCTAATTTCTCGCGAAGGTATAGCCGTAAACATAATTATTCAGCTTGTTGTATATACTCATTGCAACCAACTCTGAGCTAATTGAGGTGAATTTTAAACACATGTGTCACAAGAAGCTTACAAATGCATGCATGTCAAAGGCACACTATTAAATTATTTTAATTACTATAGTGTCAGATAGGAAGAATTGATGCTGAAATGTGACTTCTAAATTTATGTCAAGAATAACTGAGGATAATAGATATAACGATACTCTTATTTTTATTATTTCAATTTCAATGCATGTTCTTTAATGCCCACACAAACATGTACACGCAGTAGTTGTTACTCTTGGGAAAGGTGTATATGTTTCATAGATTGCAGAGTTTTCTCTCCCGGAAATGTTAACCATTGAGATAAATGTCTGCGTCTTTCTGTGCGAATTATATTTATTAGTTCCGCTGTATACGTATACAGTGGTGATAATTTAATTTGTGTATTCCTCTATCAGGCATTGTTCTTGTACCGCATTGCTTAGCATAAGTCTTAGACTTCGGGGGCCTATATTCAGCGTTGAAAGGGCCTGCGGCCAATGTGTGCGCTTCGCGCACATGGCAGACAGATCCTACTCTTTTATAAATATATAATATTTATTACTCTATATACTTCAATACACTCGTGCAAATAGGTTCATATTGGACATATAGTCATTGATATTTGTTCATATTGGACTTATTTGATCTTGGAATAAGCCCACAGTGGACTTATACCCGTTATTCCGTTGGATGGCATGGCCACAATAAAACACATATATTAAAGTGATATGAAACACTACGGTATGGTGATCACATAGAAATTGAGAATAATCTTGCTCAAAGTAGTTATATGTTATGAATATTAATCAAAATTGACGATACACAACGTCATTCTTATATATTAATTAAATGCAATGAATCTCGATGGCGAAATAATTTGTGTTAGATTATCGCCGATATAGTTGCGTCCCGAATCGAGATGTAAATATTTACAATTGGGCGTAGTTCAGACGATATTTTCTATGGAGTGGTATGGTCTATTTGCTTGAGATTTTCGGCGATGTTAGTAGCATGCTAAATTCCCCACGTTGGCATAGCACCTGCAGTGAGTACTAACTTATATCAATTTCACGCACCCGAACAAGTCCTATATAATATGTCTTTAAGAGTGTATATATGGTTTGCAAATAGGTTAATATTCAACCTAAATATTCACATTTATTTGATTCTGAAATAGGCCCATAGTGAGCTTATTTTAATTTGGGTGTTTTGTTATTTATATAAATCACAATTTTGACAAACAAACGCCGTTATAAACTCCGCCAGGGTACACCGAGTCACCACACCAAATTTGGTTGAAATCGGTCAAGGGGATGGGAGAAAAATCGGCGCAGACAGTCAGACAGATCCTGCTCTTTTAAATATATAGATATATGAAATTCTATATATTGGTTCCTATTGCCTTTCATATCGTATTGACTTCAAGTTATTCCGTAGTTACTTTGATGTTACAACATATGTTTAAATAATAATATATATTACGATGAGATATGAGTAGGCGTTTGGCGTATTTTGTGTTAAGAATCACTGCACGTAGTCACATGGTAGAGTGGTGTTGTCAGCAAGTTGCAATTTGAGCTGACCCAGCCACCAGTGTCATGACCTGCGACATAATTAGAACACCACGTCCAAGAAATTTGGTATTTTGACAATCCAGTTATAATCAAGCCTTGAAATGGGGTGTCTGTCATTTGCAGAATGAGGTCCCAAGAGGGTGAATTTATAGCGGGGTAGCATCACTAAATTCACCCTCTGTGGACCTCATTCTGCAAATGACAGACACCCTATTTCAAGGATTGGTTATGTTTTCGTTTTAATCCTTGTTATCCCTCGTCCGAGTTGTCGTAAATACACGAAATAAAGTTCATATTTTAATTTAATTGAACTGGTATTAGATTCATGACATGGACATAATGTTCCGCCTGTTCCATCAGAACGTCACCGATCCCGTAAATTATTATAGATGCATATTCCGATTAAGTGCCCCTCAATCAGGGGGGTGGGAATTTTTCCGAGCACGTATGCCGGGGTGGGTGGGTGGTCGATGGGACCAACAAACAATTTTTTCCGCAACTCAATTTTTTTTCCTGCAAGCCTTTTTCACTGTTTTTGCAATGAGTTTGGCTTAAAACACATTAGAATAAGAGAACTAATGTAATTCTAACTGCTAAACTGACTGCAGGCAGATATCGTGTTGTATTTTGTTGCAAATGGGTGTCAGTCCCAGCTGTCAGTCCAAGGTAAATTCAAACATATATTTCGTAAAGACAATTTTTTAAACAAAGACTGCCTTAATATTTTATATTAAACCAAGCTAATCAAATATACGCACCTGTAATAAAATATACTAACAGAAGACTTAATCAGTTTTGTATTACAGGAGGGTTTAGCTGGTTAGTTTTATTCAATAACTCAACAGCACTGAAGGGAATTTTCATTTAAATCAGCTGTATAAACAACAATTTTCATAAAAATATAACTTGTTTTTGCATAATCTGCATATAAAACAAACAAAAATAACATTTAGCATAAAATTATAAAAGAAAATAAGTGGAATGCTCATCACTAAACTATGAAACAGCAACTGCATGGGCTCAGCTGGGCTGATTAAAAATATAACTTTTAAATAAGAAAGTAAATACTACGATAACAGCACATAGAGTACTTGTCGTCAATAATAGACTAGATCGGCTGACTTGATAAAACGTAACAACAATAACCATGGATATGCCATGCGAAGCTCCATACCATTTACATATTGATTTGTAGAGACAGGACTCTGATTGTCAAATTCACCAAGTTTGGTTTTTCAAAGTTTGATTGAACCAACAAAACTTCACTATAGTCATGATGCATATAGAACTGAAATTGACATAATTCTACAGAAGTATTAATCACGACATTATTTCACGTGAATCTATGGCTTGTTTTAGCATGATCTGCCAGGATCTGCACAAATTTAAATGTGCAAATAAAACAAACGAAAAACAAATATGGACGGCTTTTTTGGCAAAACAACCTTTGTCATAACAATGTAAAAATATAAGTGGATTTCTAATCACATAAAGTTGGCACATGATAATATTGAGGTAAGGCTGAACCTTACAGACATATACAACTAAAACTGTAAATATGATAACAAAAAAGTAAATATGATAACAGAACATCTTTAGACTCCGGTAACCATCTTCCTCAAAATTAGAGATCTGCTCACCAAATTAAAAGATAATCGCAGTATGTATTTATATGGGTAAGACTCAGGTGAACTTACGAATGTTCAATTCAACAAAACCGACTTTCACCATAATCATAATGTCTATAAATTAACCTGACACATCTTTACAAAAGTACTAAAAAGTCAGAAGTAAATGACCCTTCGTAGTTCTTATTGCGCTTAAATGGACCAGTGATCTAAGAATGAACAGTTGTCAAAAATGTATTTAGGACATAGTTGTATCTCAAATCTGACTATGCGTTCAGATAAGATATGCACAGAAATTCATGTACAGTTATACAAAATTTGGAATGGGGGGGGGGGGGTGGTGGGTGGGTTCCCAACAAGGGTCGAAAGGAAAAAATCAGCATACGTGCCCGAACATTTTTTCCGACCCCCCCCTGCCTCTATTACTATTTATTTTGATTCTGGGGTAAAGAGTATTTGATTCGAGTCGAGGAACCCACATATCAAAGCTCGGAGTTATTAGATATCGATTTTAAAATCTATTATTTTTCACCATCGAGACTTACTAGTGGCCCAGTAAAAAGTCGACGAGCCGACGGTCTCGGACCAAATTGCGGATAAAGATGGATAACTCTAAAATCAAGAGACTTTGTGGTGATAATAAGGCCACATTTCGTCGAACAACATGTTGATAAATAACACGTTTTGGGCAATTGTATACTATAATTGACAGTGGTTAGCATTATTTTTGGACAATTAATCGATTCTGATAACTGAATTGGCATTTCTAAAAATGTTGTTGTTGGAATCTGATCATATGGGGACCATCGAATCGAATTGAGTACCTTTAACTTAGTTCTACTTATTTGGTTTCTGTAAATTACACAGGAGAAAATGAGAAATATATGTAGCACTGGAAACCATGGGCATACTGGAACTTGTAAGTTGAACAAGCCAAACATAACAAATTACGGTTACGTAGCGTTTTTCCGAAGACCCATAACTCCGAAAGTCCGATTCTCCGAAGGTCAGATTCTCCGACGCCCCGATTCTCCGAAAGCCCATAACTCCGAAGTCCCGATTCTCCGAAATCCCATAACTCCGAAGACCCATAACTCCGAAAGCCCATAACTCCGAAGGCCTATAACTCCGAACGCCCATAACTCCGAAGGTCTATAACTCCGAAGGGCCGATTCTCCGAAGGTCCGAAAGTCCGATTCTCCGAAGATCATGTTTTATCGCTTATTAAATAGTGTACAGTCCAGTGGCGGGGTCAATGGGGCCCTAGGGAAGACCGCCCCCAAAAAACATGTCAAATGTCATGTAAACGTCAGGAAATCCCTCCTATGCATTCAAATATTCACAGTGTTCCTGCCCAGGGGAGCCCCCGGACCAACGATTGGGGGCGACCCCTCCCATGTATGCGCTCCCCAAATCAGGCCTTCGTGATATGCTTTCGGCATATCATATGCATGATATATCCCCCACATATCCCCCACATATGCTAATTAATGTGCACCCCTAAATGGGAACCCTGGCTCCGCCACTGGTGTGCACCGGGTATATTATAACGAAACGCTGCAAGAATGTCAGAGTAGCCTAACATGCACAGGGGCGACAAGTTCTTCCCCGTTCACCCCTGTACATTTTACTCTGGCATCTCATGGGCCAACGTAACGTTATAGTATCTGGTGTATAGTCAGTGGCGGGCCAGGATTCCCATTTAGGTGCACGGGGACAGTAGGAAAAGTTTGAATATTTTGATGCCCCATGAACGATTTCCGGGCGTTTACATGACATTGGACATGTTTTGGTAGGGGCCCATATTGTCTGAAATAGCAAGTAGATGTTTAATGGGGGCAGTGGGAATTTTGGGACTCCTTGGCTTCGCCACTGGACTGTACACTATTTAGTAAACGATAATACCCCGATAAAACAAAATATTCGGAGAATCGGACCTTCGGAGAATCGGACCTTCGGAGTTATGGGTCGTCGGAAAATCGGCCCTTCGGAGTTATAGGTCTTCGGAGTTATAGGTCTTCGGAGAATCGGCCCTTCGGAGTTATGGGCTTTCGGAGAATCGGATCTTCGGAGTTATGGGCCGTCGGAGAATCGGGTCTTCGGAGTTGTGGGCCGTCGGAGAATCGGGTCTTCGGAGTTGTGGGCCTTCGTAGTAATAGGTCTTCGGAAAACCGGTCTGACACCCAAATTACTATGCATATATACTTGTGTTTTCTACATAATCTAATTTCTTGAATAGGATTCCGACTAAATTCTGTCCGGACCTTGGATCGTATTCATGGTTTATCCACCGAATTTCACTCAAGTTTCAATTACGTATCATATTACTTCGATGTCTCCACCGCACTGCAGTCTGCATGTTCGTCCCATGCAGTCGAATGTCAAATGACCATTGATGATAACGATCAAGAAAGATTATAACGTATTCCAATTTTATAATTTTGCCTACGCCAAATGTTGATTTTCAAGAGATTGACTTATTTGCATGCGCGCGGTTTTCATTTCAAAATCGTCTGCTCAATTCGCACTTGCGTGACCCGTATGTAAACGCGGCGTGTTGAAACTTTTTAACGGATCCTTGTCTTATGCGTGTTTTGCACAATCAGGACTATTTCTACACATGACGTATACTAACAAAAAATTACGTTGGCTTTTTAAAAACTAAAAAATCCAAAACTTTCACGAACTTTGTCTGACTTAAATCCGTACCACGGTTCCCGTTTCATTTTTCAATTCTCAGTATCAAATTTAGATTTGGAATTCACTTCCGCCTATAGTTGTCATATTGGAAAATACATGAATAAATCTTTGTTGTTTTCAAGATAATAAACCTATTCCGGCGAACGGTTGTGAGTTGCGGCAAAGTTGCAGTAAACACACAAGTTTGCGGCAAACACCTGCGAATGTGTGCACTTTCAGCGAACACACAATTTGTTGCAAATATGCCACAGGTATGCTGTAAAACATCCATTTTGTTAAGGGCATAGGGAAGTTGTAGCATTTGTGCCCCAAACCATTTGTCAATTCACAATATAATTTTGTTGGTTATAAAATATGTTTAAAATAAATACTCACTTGTGAGTCTTTGGTAGTAGAGTAGCGTGCTGTTCATTGCCACAAGCCAGCCATCGTATGCATCCCACACTTGACTCTGCAGCGTACATTCGTTACAATTTTCATCAAACGTCACGGACATACACTCTGCTGTTTCAACACACTTTCGGACACACTTCAAAGGATTGGTGGTTGAACTAGACAGCCGGTACATAGACACGTCGGCTGAAATGATGCCACGTTCAGCTGGTCCGAACACGTGAGTTCCGCTCACAAGGGCGACAACTAGCAACAACAAGAAGAGGATACTGTCCACCATGATCAATTTGTAATCGTCAACAATAGTATAACAGTACGTCAAGTACAATTGTTCATATGGAAAGCGGTTTACACGCGCCTATGGAATGGACGTCAAGGCTGTGGCGAGCACACTGAACACCGAATATCGATGACTATCACTAAGATACTGGCAACTAATGTATGCCCGTTGTGCAAGGGGCGTGTGTCAGTTGATAATTTTCTCAATCGATGATGCATTTTCCCCCTTGACACGTCGAGTCGGTGAATATAGAAATGAAAGTGAGGCCAGTTGCATAAGTCATTCCGTTTAGTTGTGGCAACTTGTGGGTAAATCAGTGTTTTTTTTAATTGATTCTAGCAGTGGTCACGTTTAAAATATCACAAACGGCAATTATTATCTATGAAAATATCATCTATAGAAACCGTTATGATAACATTTGAAAATATCATAAACGTCAATGGTAAACGCCGAGTTCGTCATAAATACACGTCGATATATGGAGAATACCTACAGCTTTTGTTTGAATACCGAAATATCTTATGAGTGTCTGTAAATAAATATAGAATATTCACAAAGGGATGCGCGTGCGCGGGCGTGTGAGGGTGTGTGTCTGCGTGTGTGAGTGTGTTAGGGAGGGTGTGCGTGTGTGTGTGTGTGATTGGGGGATGCAGTGTTGTGGAAGTTGCGATATGGGGCACAATGTCACCTGAAATGGGAATTTCAGCGACAGCCATATTTATGTAGCCCAACTATTCCAATTTCGGGATCCGGATGTTGCGGTATCAATATAGGGGGCAAAATATGATTTTTTTCACATTTTCCTCATGCTACCAACCTTATTTTTATGCATTTTTCGGGTTAGTTCCTGTGAAGTTCATCAGCCTAGGATTCTTTAGCTGTATTCAATTTATCTTATTCTCCCTTTGATATGGATGACAGTTATGTGAGTGATATTGAAAATAGTAAAAAGTTGCCAGATAATCTTTGGACGTTTGAGCTGTGACCTATTTTGTTAATTGTGAATGTATTTATTTCGCTGATTCAGCTAAATGTGCCTGTTTCAACTTCGTTTATCAAAATCTTATCGGAATTTGTCACCATATATATGCATTTTTGTGACCCGTGGCATATCTGCTATTCGATGGCTGTATTAGTGTTGCCCTATGTCGTACGTAATGCGAATACAAGGCAAAAACTTATCCCTTCCCCAAAATTATATTTATTGACACATTTGACAATAGTCGGATTTCTTATGTTATATCACATTTGTTGCTTGCTAAAAGCGATCTGAAAACAAATGTTGTATGCCTATTAGGTATATTTTCTGAATTGACTTGTTTCCATTCTTAAATTTTGGAGTGTCGGCGTAAAACGGGGTCAAAATAATGTAAAGAGCGTTTTGTTTTTATCGAAAAAGATAGATGGTGCCATTTGGCATATGGTGATCGGTTCTATTTGAAATATTATGACAACTGCTAAGTGTGAACCTCACACATATATTTGAAAATTTGGATATGGTCAGTGGGTTCTTGTTGGCTACAGTTGTGATAAAAAATTAACATTGAACCATATGGAGATTCTTTTATTTGGGATAAATGGCGCCCATTTGTGGATAATATGTGAATTGATATTTCTCAAAAATACTTAAATGAAACTCAGGTGCAGTTTAGAAAAAATGAATGTGGTCATATTATTCTCACTGACTACAGTTGCGATAAAAATTTAACATTGAACCTACGTTAAATATTTAGTTATATTACTCGAACATTGATAGTAAAATCACTAAACCGTAACCGCGTGCTACTATATGAAGACAATACAATCGCGCCCGACCCACTGTAACTATCAGTAATCTAATGTATGCAATAGTCGATATAATTATGCTTCTAGATACAGCACTGGGCAAAAGTTTGTGTACAATGGTTTGTAATGACCCCGATACCATACAATCTGATGCATGTTGAGTCAAATGAAAAATTGTCACAAGCCTATAATTATTTTCACGATGTGGCTATAAGGTAAATTATGTTTTATTGATACCTGTATATGGTATCCGTTCACCATTAAGATGATGTCATCTGTTCTCTATATGATATGCATACGTTTTTGTATGATGTGGTTCCACCTTTATATGGTGTCCATTAATCTTTATATGATTTTACATTGTCGTCATATCATGTGGAAATGTATGTATATGGCGTGAAAATATCTTTTTGAATTGACACCATACAAAGGAAACAACACATAATGGACACCATATCAAGGTGAATTGACATCATATAAAGGCATTTGCACACCATATAAAGTGAATGGACACCAATAGCAAGATGGTGTCATCTGTTCTCTATATGATATGCATACGTTTTTGTATGATGTGGTTCCACCTTTATATGGTGTCCATTAATCTTTATATGATTTTAAATTGTCGTCATAACATGTGGAAATGTATGTATATGGCGTGAAAATATCTTTTTGAATTGACACCGTACAAAGGAAACAACACATAATGGACACCATATAAAGGTGAATTGACATCATATAAAGGCATTTGCACACCATATAAAGTGAATGGACATCATATAAAGATATTTGCACACAATATAGATGTGAAAGGACACCAAATAGAAAAGTGAATGGACACCATATAAAGTTGAATGGACATCACATAAAAACATTCGCACACCATATAATGGTAAATTGACTCCATATATCGGTGAATGGGCCCCATAGAAAGGTGAATGAACACCATATAAAGACATCCGCACACAATATAAAGGTGAATGGACACCATGTAAAGACATTTGCACATCAAAGGCAGGTGAATGGACACCATATCAAGACATTTGCACATCATATAAAGGTGAAAGGACCACATAAAAGACATTTGCACACCATATAAAGGTGAATGGGCAGCATATAACTGTGAATGGCACCACATAAAGGTGAATTGACACCATATATAGGTGAATTGGCACCACATAAAGGTGAATAGACACCATAGAAAGGCGAATGAATACCATATAAAGGTGGATTGACACCAACAGAGCTCACCATTATAAATGTGAATGAACACCACATATGGACATGTACACATCATATAAAAGTGAATAGACATTATGCAAATATGAATGCGCACCATATAAGCCATATAATGACATTTACTTACCATATATAGGATAATGAATGCCATATAAATGTGTATGGACACCATATAAAGATGAATGGAGTTCAATGGACACAATATAACGACATATGCACATCATACAGAGGTGAATGAATGCCATATAAAGGTGAATGTACACCATATGAATGTGGAAGGACGAAACCCCATAACTATGCCTTCCATAGAAAACAATACTCTCCTGATGTATGTGTGATAGATTCTTGAGAGCGATGATGACGGAGTATAATTAACCAGTGTATTTGTCACATTACAATTCGTTATGTTCTACAAGTTGGCTTCATTCACTAGTCTGTTGCTAACACGTATCAACAAAACAATAATATTATATACAATATAGTCACATTGTGAAACTGGTGATCATTCGGTGAATGTCTCGTCCTCATATAGTAGCACTTGGTGGCCGTATAGTGATATTAATATCAACATTCGAGTAAAATAACACAATATTCTCCATAGGGTTCAATGTCAAATTTTGATCAAAACGGTAGTCAGTGAGAATAGTCTGGTCACGTAACCTTTTTCAAAAAAGCACATTAGCCGAAAACTTTTGTATTCACTGTTCATGGTAATAATGAGTGAGCGATCAATTATCGCTTCGTGCATGAACAATGAAAATAGGTCACGCTATTATAGAGCGTGTGGTGTCATTTCTAGCCGAATCGCCTTGTATGTCGGGTCAACTCCAATTTTTTTGTTCACTACCTTATGTTTCTGGTTATGGTCCGACTGGATAATATACAGCAGAGAACTCAGACATCCGACTGTCATATACCAGAGTAATGACCAATTGGTGGAAGAGATCTTCAAGTCGAACATTTTGTGTTCGCATTTATAAGTTAAGTACCGTTGTATTTTTGTAACAGAACAGGTGTCCTGGCAAAATTATAATTATAATTTTAACATGTAGTTAAGTCAGAAAAATAATTTTAAGTTTAACAGGTAGTTTACAGTCAGAAAAAATAATTTTAAGGTGAGAATGAACCATATATATATTGCATAAAATTTTCCACACGAATGGTAAAAAGAGAGTCAGTATTTAATAACATTTTTGTTAGAAATTAAAGATAATCGTGAAGAAAATATGTTTTGAGAATATTGCTGGGGGAAATGTGCACATGTATGAGGATATAATAAACTAATTTACATATTCAAATGCCGGCAAATTTATTTGGTGATAAGACTGTATTTATTCACCTGTCTTGTCATTCTGATGGAAATATTTCCAGACCTAATGGGTAAAATTTAATCCTTATAGCTGATGATTCAATTCGAGGGAATGCATGAGGCAGTTGGTTACACGCAGATGATCTCAGCGAACAGACAACAGTATGGCCGAGTACATTCATGGATGCTTACCAATTGGATCGAATCATACGATTTGCATGGAATGAATCGGAATAAGATGAGTATAGTAGTTGCTTGCATGTTTTTGTCAGTGCGACTTGGTGAAACACGATTTAGATAGCGATATAGCAGAATAAGCTATGTGTTCAGTTATTGTGAGGTAAAAAGTAAACAGCTTTACTACACAACTACATATAGTCACTGATACGTGTACATACATGTAAATTTATTCCAGGTGTTATATATACGTATGCGCCCATGTATGCGCGGAAGTATATAATTGGACAAGAACGCCAATAATGTTTGATAGTAATAAATACTAAATTTAGAAAATTCCAACCAAGAGATTAATAATCAAGTTATAAATGTGATATTTTGTGGTATGTTGCTTATATCTGATTAGTCACTCAGTATGGTGTTCAGCTGTTTTGAATGTGCCCAATCCAGTGAAGTGCATTTCCATTTTGCATTTAAACGTTTTAAAAAAATACAAATTAATGCTAATATTTTATGCGTTTTTGCTATGCATATTGCTGATTTTGGACCCATTTTGATGTGGGGGGAAAATGAATGGGGAATTAGCATGTTAATATAATGACATGGTATCGTGTGATACATTTGTTTGCATGACATATTTACGGTGAGCTAAATAAGCACGAGCATATATACGGTGTATGTATAAGTGTAGGGAAAATGGAGGCTATGTGTCTTGATGAGACACGCCATACAAGAAGCAGTGTAGTGATATGCATGCGTATGCATGTGATATATGCCTGTTTGCGTGTGTGTATATATATATGTGGTATATAACGTGCGAGAACCGTTTTATTCTCGGACAAAATTGACATCGTATAATTCAGTCAATATATCGAAAGCGCTATATCAATTATATAATATAAATCGAATTATTAACGATGATCGGCTGCAAGGAAAACGCAACGGGATTAGATTTGTTGTTGTTTGTGGTATATATCATATATAAACATGTATGTTTTGAGATCATAAAAACCGTCTATAAGTCTGAAGTAATGACGTTGGGTGAGAACCCATGATAAGCTGGTTTTCCTGTTCATTTGTAGAACATGGGTAAATTTGAGATCGGAGCAAGCGCGTGGCGCAGCTATTGGTGTTAATGACATGTTTCTTGAACATGGTCTGACGATATGTATATTGTGAAAAAATGTGTACCTTGTGTGCGTACATATGTATCTAACAGAATAAGAAGTGTATATGCACGATTATATATGTCATGTATTTTTGAAAATAATGAGGTTGTATTGTTGGGGGTAATTGGGAATGTGTGTATACATTGTATATACATATCGGAATTTTGAGGAAGGTTGTTTGGTACATTGTGAATAAAATTTGCTTTGCAGATACGATACGTCCGATAATTTATCATGGTGTATTTGGAACCAAATTATGGGGATCTATGTTGCGGTGGTGTATAACAAAAGCAAAACAACATAGACGAATGGACAGCTACAATTCGTGAATTCATCGATGGACATTCGAGTGGAAATAAGCTTAAAACGGAAAAGTAACTATGGTTGGCGGTGGTATATATATGTTTATATACATTGTATAGACTCAAAGATTATAACATTTGTTAGTAATGTTATTGAACTGTTTATATGACGGGCACGTCTATTTAATATGTATGAAGAAAATGTTATTTGATATTCCCCCATATATAGATGCTTGTAGATGTGAGCAGGGACTTTGTAATGTTAATTTTGTTAACGCATATACAGGTGTTCGATTGTACCGATGGTTATGGTGTGTACACGCATATATACGGTGGAACACTATATATACACGAAATGTATATATGAGGGCGTGAGGCCACTGAAATAAATGATAATAGAGAACGCGGGCAATAGACCGCATGATATATATCAACATTAAACGTTGTGCGTTTGTCTGAAGGACATGAGATATAACGACTATATTTTTACGCGGGCCCGATGGTAAAAACTAAATAGTTTACGTTTATGCTTTACGAAGACGCACTGTTTGTTATACGATTAAATGGTGTGTGGGCGGAGACCCCCGATATAGTAACACTAAATTGTGTGTGCGAACGCCCGTATATATAGTGTGCGCGGGTAGAAACGGTTTTTGATATGGTGACGAAAATATTATTGGGTGCGAAGCTGAAGGATGCTATGATATGGATATGTGTTGTTGACATAAACGCTTAAATATATAATGCGTGGCCGTGAGTGCCTATAATTGCGTGCGACATGACATATGGTCGTCAGCTTGATATATGCAAAACTAATGTGCGGCCGTTGATCAGGTCGAAAACATGTCAGTGATTTTGTGGTATGTACAATAGGTCGTGGTAATATGGATTTAGCACGGATTTTCGTTATAAGAACTTGAATCGCGTTTTGGTACGAGAGCTATATGTTCTGGTAGTAATGTAACGCTTTAATGCGAAGGCGATATGCCATTATTAGAGCCTACGATTGTGTATTGATGTTAAAACCGATATACATGTTGTTATTTTGGTGTTCGAGCACTTGAATATAGCGCTTTTGTGCATAGGTGTTAGACCTTGTTAACATGGTTTTAACAATCTGGGTTTTATAAAGCCATGTTATAGAATTTTGATATGATGGCATGTGGTCCATGATAACTTAACCAAATGTTAAACATCGAATATTTTGTTTGGCATGTTTAATGGCGCCTTTGTGTGCGTTTTAGAGGCCCATGTGGAATTTCCAAGATGATCGACATTTGGAATCGCGTCGGTGCGAGGGTTTGAGGCCCATGATGATAATCAAGATATACTAGTGCTCGGCATTTAGAACTGGCATCGAGTTTTGGTACGCGAGTGATATGCTTTAGTAGTAATGTAACGCTTTAGTGCGAAGGCGTCATGCCATTATTATAGCATGTTGTTATTTTGGTGCGCGTCGGTGCGAGGGTCTGAGGCCCATGATAATAATCAGGATACTATGCATTTGGAAGCATGTCGATGAGAGGGCGTGAGGCCCATAATAATTCTCAAAATGCTCGGTATTTTGAAGCACGTCCGTGTGAGGGTTTGAGGCTCATGATAATACTCAAGAAGCTCGGCATTTGGAAGCATGCCGGTGCGAGGGCGTGAGGCCCATGATAATTTTCAAAATGTTCGGCATTTTGAAGCACGTTTGTATGAGGGTTTGAGGCCCATGATAATACTCAAGAAGCTCGGCATTTGGAAGCATGCCGATGCGAGGGCGTGAGGCCCATGATAATTTCCAAGATGCTCGGCATTTGGAAGCACGTATGTGCGAGGGTTTTGAGGTCCATGATAATACTCAAGATGCTCGGCATTTGGAAGCATGTCGGAGCAAGGGCGTGAGGCCCATGATAATACTCAAGATGCTAGGCATCAGTGATTATGTATGTATATATGCACATGTATATGTGGATTGTTGTAAGGTGTCTGTAACATGGGCAAACACGAATTAATGTTCATGTAGATTACACAAATATGATCAACTTTTCGGTATAATGGAATATATTTTCTTATTATTATAAGATTAAAGTTTAATATTTAATGATTCCAACTACCAATTCTTTGTAATGGATCTAGTGGACTCCGGCGCGGCTTGATGGCAATGATGGTGTTATCATTATTGGAGAATTGGGAATACTGATCAGTTTTCAGCGTTTGGTGCAAAGCACATTAGCCGAAAACTTTTGTATTCACTGTTCATGGTAATAATGAGTGAGCGATCAATTATCGCTTCGTGCATGAACAATGAAAATAGGTCACGCTATTATAGAGCGTGTGGTGTCATTTCTAGCCGAATCGCCTTGTATGTCGGGTCAACTCCAAATTTTTTGTTTCAAACATTTCAGTAATGTTATGGATTGACGGTTCAATATCGTAATGAGATGCGTATTTTGAAACTATATCTGATAAGCATATATTCTTATAACGCATGAAATCATGCATACTATAGAAAGTTGACGTTGAATTTTTTTTTGAATTATCATTAATAAAAGTTAATTGTAACTTTGAAATGTGCATATCGCACCTTATTCAGGAAGTAATAGTTTTATATGTAGTCATTTATATTAAACGCATATAAATGTGTCATCCGATCACGATCATATTGTATATATTTGAACATGTTAAATATGTTAATTTATATTGGTATTATATAGTGTGTACACAGGTTTGTGTTGCACAATTGATCAATTAGAATGAATTTCCGAACATTCGAGCTGCGTTAGTGATGTTGGTTTCGGAAAGCAGGTTTCCATCGTTTTTCCCAAGAGGTTTTTCGTTGGTTTTTTCCTGACCGCCAACGCAGACACAGTAGGATGTAATTAACCTGTATGTGAAGACAAGTCCGTTCCTTAACTTGTAAGCATGTATACCAATAAACGCTGATGTCGACCCCTAGTGGACTCCGGCGCGGCTTGATGGCAATGATGGTGTTATCATTATTGGAGAATTGGGAATACCTGTCATACATATCAAAGGAAGAAAAATATATATTGAATACAGCTTAAAAATCTTAGACTGATGAACATTACAGGAACTAACCAGAAACATGCATAACAATAAGGTTGGGTAGCATGAGGAAAATGTGACAAAATTATATTTTGCGCACTATATTGACACCGCAACAACCGGATCCCGAAATTAGAATAGTTGGGCTACATAAATATGATGGTCGCTGAAATTCCCATTTCAGGTGACACCTCGGGTAATGAGAGCCCATACTACATGGAGTAGCAACGTATCACGTATCTCCACACTTGCGTATTATACATTTCCCCCCGGATATGACTGTCGGTTTGATTGATTACTCAATAATGGATCCGAGTATATGACATCAGTTATGTTCAAAAGTAGAGCTGCGATGGCAAGTTGACAGACATTTCAGGTGCAAATGTAAAATTGATCTGTCGTCAGTGACAATGGCGGTTTAGTACACAAATGCACGTGCTATGTATATATTGTGTACTAGCAGGGTTACCCGGCGTTGCCAAGGTTAAAATGGTGTGAAACCCTCCTCTGTTGACATTTTGTGGGAATACTCTTACACGTATTCTCGTAAATTGTATATTGGAATGGCATCACAAAATTTCTTTCTTATACATGGTTTATCAGTATAGTGGTTCACCTTGTCGGAATGATTGACAATAAAGAAATATTTATGTATTTACAACAGTGCATACTTCAGACGTTATCATTTTTTAAATTGTGCAGTCGTCGCTGTAGGAATTGACGTTTGTTTGTTTGTTTTTTAATATTTGTATTGGGATCAAAACATGAACATCATAAACACATAAGTTCACAAAAATATACGACAATTGTGTTTTACATACACCTAGTGGATTAGACTAAGATTTTAAGGACACCTGGTTATCGTATCTCCACGAAGATACGGATTTTTTAATCAAATGTCCAGGTGCTCCTCTGTTCATAGTGCTATACTGGCTAATTATTCTCAGTTTAAAATAAATATTGCTATATATCAGCTACATGTGCCCGACATATAGCGAGATTTTAAGTCGTTTACGTTAGGCCATGAGCCTGTTCTAAAATAATAAAGATCCTCTGTATCGGGTCATTCTTGAGTTGACAGAAAATGTCAACCGTTGTTGACGCCGTGGGTGTTGTCAAAAGTGCCATAGTCACTTGGTGTTGTCAGTTGTATCAATTTGACACATAAACTATCATCACGAACACTTTCTGGGTATACCGTGTTGACATTTCCGAGTACGTTTTGTTGGTCATCGATCGTGTGGATTCAGTTAGAAAGGTCCCTCATTGTGCAAGAACTGTAGTGTCTTTAACGCTCATGATTTGATTCCTTCGTATCATTGCATGGAGAAGAACGTGTAAGATTTGGTGAAAATTAGTACTAAACATATTTGTATCAGCTTTGGTGTCCCTCCCTCCACAGTCATGGCCCGAACGGCCCCATTTTTCACATATTTAAACCACGTTAATTACACTTATGGTATTATGGAGATCATTTGTATCAATTTGGTATAAATCGGCGCTAAAATATGTTTGTATCAATTTTTGTTCCCCTCTCCCCTCCGTGACTCGAGTGGCGCCATATCATGAAGATGATTATGTATAAGTTTGTCGGAAATCGGCGACAAAACTATTTCATAATTTTTGCTGCCCTCCCCCTTTCTGCCCATGCCACCAACAGAGTAACTTTAGATGATTTTAACCAGCACCATTATCTTTCTCTTAAAAATTTACCCCTGCATTTGAGATCCCTTTGCTACCTCGTAAAGTTATATAGAACACAGACATTATCAAATATAGGCACCAAATGTGGCCTCTTTAAACGATACGATTTGATTCCTCGTATCACTGTAGAAGAGATATATGAATTGGTGGAAATTGGCGCTAAACATATTTTTTATCAGTTTTGTGACCCTATCCCTGACAAAAGCGGTACCACTTTTGACATCCTTAAACCACCCAATTAGATTCATTATGAAGATGAATATGTATGCAATTGGTGGAAATGAGCGACTGAAGAATTTCGTCTCAAATTTAGAGTCCCCATCTCTCACCAAAACCACACCAATTTGGCGTATTTAAACCACAGGATTAGATTCCTCGTATCACGGAGAAAAATATGTATCAACTTCTGGAAATCGATGCTGAAGTCTTCTTTTTTTGTTTGTTTTTTTTGTTTAGCAATTTTGGTGTCCATCTCCCTCTCCTTGCACCGATGTCGCACGGCTCAACTTTTGACATCTTTAAACTAAACAATTAGACTCCTGATATCATGGATATGATTATGTATAAGTTTGATGGTAATCGGCGAATAAACAAATCCTTATCAAATTGATTACTCCCCCAATCACTCATCCAAACGCCACCAATTTGGCGTCTTTTAATCACACGACTTGAATCCTCGCATCAAGGAGAAGAATGCGAATTGGTGGAAATTCTTATAAAATTTAGTGCCCTTCCCCCAACCTCTCATCCAAACGACACCAATTTGGCGTCGTTCAATCACACGATTAGATTCCTTGTATCATGGAGAAGAATGTATATCAACTTGGTGGAAATCGGCGATAAATAAATTTTAACAATTTTGGTGCCCATCTCCACTTCCGTGCACTATGACTCGAACGGCGCCACTTTTGACATAATAAAACCGCACCATTTGATTCCTCATATCATGGAGATGATAATGTATAAGTTTGGTGGGAATCAGCGACAAAAATTGTTGCTGCCCCTCCCCAGTTCTGCCCTTGAAAACAACAGCGTCACTTTAGAAAAATTCCAACACGTACCATTATCTTCCTCGTAAAAAGTTACCCCTGCTAGACCCCTTTGGTGCCATATAGATGGTCCCCCGTGGATGTTTATAGAACACAGACAGACAGTCAGACAGACAGACAGACAGACATCCGCAAATATAGATATAGATATATGTGGTGATAGTGTTGATTATCAAGTACACATTTCAGATGTGGTGCACAGTTTCATTCGCTACTAGATATTGGGCGATACATGTGGCTGGATAGACAGGCTGGATAGACAGAGAAGAAGAAAGAAGAAGAAGAAGAAGAAGAAATAAACTTCATAATTAAGATAACAGTCACTTTCATAACAAATTACTTGTAATTTAATAATTGCAGGAACAGCCCGTGTGTGCTTATCCAGTACGAGAATCATAGCCTACTAGTCCCAAACTCGACCATGGGCCTACAAGTAATATAGTAGCAGTATCCCATCATATTTATCCCGGTTCAAACTAATTTATAACTTTACAAAATCGCCAAATTTGTCAATTTAGGCCAATGCATTCTCTTATATATGCGAGGCGACCTATGGTCGACTCGCATATATAAGAGAATGCATTGGCACAGGGCATAACTGTAACTATCACAATGTGGTCAAGGAGCCGGTTCCAATGATATCCATATTTGTATGGTTCTATTGAGACAGACCGAAGATATTTTAGGCTGTTGAAGCTTTATTTGGCCGGGTTTGGCCGGTTTGTTGGGTAAAGGGTTAAGCGGTACTGCTAATTTTCTATTATGATGTTGGTGGGTACTGTTGAGTTTCTATGGTACTGGTAGGGCAAATTGATGTTGCTAAGAAAAAGTATACCGTTATGTTAGTTTAAACAGTTTATTCTCCAACACAATTCATTTACATGTTAATTTATAAATGTTATATACAAGAAAGCAAGTATAATAAATGAATTTTGCTCTGTCCATTTGCATATATTTATGAATGTAGTTATAGATGAATGGGTTGAAATAAAACTATATTTATCGTATAGGGCAGAACAAGAAGGGGGAAAAAGCGGTGCGTGGTTGTGAATTTGGGCGGAGGGCCATAAAACCTTGAATGAACCCGTTTGCTAACGAACATGCATGCGGAGTATTTCTAGTGCGACTACACAAATCATATACAAGAAAACCATAGTCAGAAATGGTAACGCCACCAAGATCATATTATTAGCCATAAATATAAATTATAATATAAAATATATTGGTTACATGAATGCACCGCATCAGAATTCCGTTAAAACAACTTATCCTTCAAATTATTAAAAAAAACTACGGCTTATTACTGCAGATTTTTTATTCACAACAAACCAGAAAGCTTCTAAATGCGTGTGCATGGCCCAGCCATTGTTCATACCTAAACATCGAACGCAATTAACGCGGTCATAATAGTTACATACTGCAACTATAAGACATTCATCGAATACACACTCCACGAAAAACCGAAATGTGTTGTCCTGCGAGATATCCCATCGCTATAGCTCAATTTGACACGGTCAGATTAGCCTTTCTACAATATCCTAAAACGATAAAGCTTCTCAAATCATCGGCATAGTCAATAGAACTTTTACGAACTTGGACATTCCAACTATAACTTTTACCGGACTCGGGGTCGCAGTACAACTTTAACGCGTCCCAAAATAACCGTAAATGTTTTTTATCTATTTATAAAATCCTCATAGGTCTACAGATTTCTAAAATTTGTCCAGCAGTATACACCGGTGGCGTTAATTAAGCTCGGATGTGGCTTTTATGATGTTCATATACATCATTCACTGAATATTTGAAACGATTTGAATATGTGGCTTTTATAATTTTTGTTTAGATTGTCATCACCATAAATAAACAAAGTGTCGGTTATAAGATTATCGGGTAGACTGTTGCAGAATTCGCGGCGGGCGTGTTCGCAACGCAGACATTGGAAAATTAAATGATAAGCGTCTTCAATCGCACCACCTACACAACGGTTAGTATCGGATATATAATTAGAGAGTTTGTGAGTATTTAAATTGCTACATTCAGTATGCCGGCGAGTATGGAGTACATTGTACCTGAGCTCTTCGATTGTACAATAATACCAATGTTTCTTTCGTTTTACATTATTGTTAATATGTTTTAAATACGTCACTAACAGATATGGTTTTAGTTTCTTCTGGTAGTGAATTCCACAGAGATGTGGTTTCTAGGAAAAATAAAAAAAAATTCGTGCGATTTTGTATTCCATCTAGGGACTCGATAGTCTTTAGCATTTCGAGTTTCCTTGTTTGATTCAGATGCCTCAGATACACGAATAGTCTGATCGTTGAAGCATTGGATCTAGAACAAATTGTTGACAAGCTGTTTTTCATGTCATTTTGTCGGGAAGAATCTGGGTAACAACATATCCAAAATCCGCTAAAATCCGCTGATAATTGTGAGCCATATCACGAGGATTGGGAATTTGAGCCCTTTCCTTAATCGAAATAGATGTACTAAATTTCGAAGAAAAATTAATTATTTTTTTAATTCCCAGAATAACCGCAATTCGAACACACCACGCAGTGTACTGAATACCCATTATAGTCCGATATGAACCACTGATGCCAATTTTAGCAGAAATGATGCCATCTCTTCACAAAATAGGGACAAAATGGTTACCGAAAGTAGTAGAATTGGGCAATTCACCAGATTGTTTCCATTTAGACGAACTTTTTTTTTATGTAATCGCAAAACAGCAAATGATTTCGGATCCTAATCCGATAAAATGAGGTATATATGTAGAGAATTTTTCCTACAGCGTCCCAAAATGGCGGAGAAAATTGCGATCGAAATTAAAAAAAAATTAAGTTTGTCATTGATTTGTAACTAAATCTTCTCATATCAAATATAATTTTGATGAGTGTCCAAACCAACTAAACTAGTATCGAAATACATCAATTGAGTGCTCAGAACCACTTAACGGATGTTCCAAACCATCTAAGGAGCGTAAAACCACGCAACGGGTGTCTCATCTAGGCAACCACTTTCTTAGTAATATACCAACTTAATCGGTGAGTGTCCCAGTCCATAGAACGGGCGTCCCAAATCAGCCAACTGGTATCCCAAAACCGCATAATATGTAACACAGTCCACCAAAATAGTCTCACAAACCATCCAAATAGTGCTAAAAACCAGTCCAATGTGTGTTCCAATACCATGTAACGATTGCCATATGTCACCCACCGAGTGTCCGCATTCATGCACGTGGTGTCCTAAACCCACACAAATGGGTGTCTCAAACCATCAAGTGTGTACCAAAAACCATCCAATGGGTGACCCAAACCAACATATGGGTATCCATAATCATCCGAATGAGTGTTCCAAGCCACACGATGATTGTTTCAAACTACCAGGAGTGTCTAAAACCGTCCAACTTGTATCTCAAACCACCCAGTGAATGTCCCACATCATACCATGAGTGTCCCAAACTAGTGTTCAAAAACGTCTATCAAATATATCAAACCATGTTTTGGTAAACTCATTGGATGGTTTGATAAACTCACTTGATCGTCTGAGATACTCGATGGAGGGTTTTGTACAGGTATTGTAGATGCATTGTGATGCCAGTTGGTAGTTGGTTTGTAACACCAGTGTGCTGTTTGGGTCACTGTTGGATGATTTGTGACTTCAGTTGGGTGGTTTTGGGGCACCAATTGGGTGATTTGTTCACATTGAGTGGTTTGGAACACTCGCTATAGAGTTTAGACACAGTTTATGTGCAATGGGATACTGCGTGGCCGATTTGACTGATTTGGGCCGTTTGGGACACTATAGTTGAATGGATTGAGAGGACAGCTGAATGTCGTATGACATCTGGCACTCCCCGGGTGTCTTGTGATACTAGTTGTGTGGCATGGGGTACATTTTGGATGCCTGCCACTCGTGTAGTTTCGGACACTCGATGGATTGTTTGGTTACCTTGGTATACCCATTGTGTGGTTTGGGGCACTGATTGGGTGGTTTGGCACTCGATGGGTGTTCATTGTATGGGTTGTTTTACTCATGTGATGGCTATGGATACTCGTTGGATAGTTTTTACACCCGTTGGGTGGTTTTGGACACACCTGTGTGGTTTCGAATATCTTTCAAAGTCTTGAGCACTGCCGGTGTGGTTTGGAAACATCTGTTGAATGGATTGGGTCGGTTGAGACACTCATTTGGTGGTTTGGGACACTCATTTTCGTGGGTTGGAATACCAGATGCATGGTTTGGGGGACTGTGTGTGGGTTATGACACCAGTTGAGTATCGTTTGGGCACTACCTACCTAAGTCTACATCAGCCTGGGTGGTTGTGAAACTCGTTTGGTGGATTGGGACATCCCTTTAATGGTTTGGGACAATATTTGGATTTGGCCGGGGGCGCCCATCGTATGGATTGGGATACTCATGTTTGTTTTTGGATACTACATGGGTTTTGTACACTCTGTATATGGTTTTGGCGCACTAGTTATGTGGTTTGGGACACTCATTTGATGTATTATGGAACTAGCTAGTGGTTTTGGATATCGTATGGTGGAACCGTGGCATATATGACTACATATTGGCTATACATTCATTCGATATCATAAGATTTGGTTAAAAAAAATCGACAACTAAAAAGAACACTTCCGACTGCCATTTTCCCTATCATTTTGAAAACTTTATAGAAACCGAATTTTCAAATCCTCGGGATATGACTTATTATAACGGATTAGGATTCGCCGCTTTCTAGATTTAGAGTCGAATTATGCACGAAATGGCAGGCACATGCTATGGCAACAAGCCTGTTGCGTTTTTGAGGCAGGTTTCTGTCACATTAATAAATTTAGAGAACATTGAAGTGATTGGTAGTACACTCAAGGAAATGGTCGCCATATTGCCTGGAACATACAAGGCCACACGTTAGCGTCAACATTGTTTGAGCAGACGTCATTTGGAAAACAAAAATGGATGTTTAATACTGGGCCCCAGTCTGGGGGATGCACGTTGGCCGACCTGGTTCCCGAAAAAAATCCAATCTTCACCATATCCCAGTTTTTTACGACTTTCCCATTCTGGAATTCATGGGGATTTTGGATGTGTTATTATATGAGTATAGTCACACTCAAAAACACCAAAAGTCATTGCATAGCAAATATGTTCACGGTTGGGCGTTTCTGTCCATTAATTTGACTGGACTAATCAGGAACTGCAAAATTGACACAAAAAATCCATAAACAGGACCCTATTTCCAAAATATGTAGAAAATTTCTCCCCAAAGCGAATTTTTGATATATTATTCCCCAGATTCTGCCCGACAAAATAACACAAAATATACAGCTTGTTACCAATTTAATATAGGTTTACTATAAAATCCGAGTCTCAACCAGAAAATTACAATTTTCACTTTCCCACCCAAGGATTCATGGGGATTTTGGTTATGTTGTTACATGGGATAATCTCATTCAAAGACACCAAAAAACATTGCATAGCAATTTGTTCACCGTTGGGTGTTTCTTTCCATCAGATTGACTGCAACAGCAAAATTGACACAAAAAGCCATAAGTACGACCCTATTTCAAAGAGCAGTAGAAGTTTTTCCCCAAAGCGGATTTCAGCAGATTTAGGATATATTGCTCCCCAGATTCTGCCCGACAAAATGACAGCAACACAGCTTGTCAACAACTTGTTCTAGATTCACCTCCAAATCGAGTCTCAACAACCAGACTAGAAGCAAATTGTTTAGGTAGTTAGGGGCTATCATTTTATGGAATATATATAATCAGGATTTCTCGCGCCGTTGGCTTTAAGAGTTCACATCCTGTTTCTTCTAACAGTGTTTCAAAACTCGCAGATCTAGTTACGCCGGTTACTATGCTTGCTGCATCATATTGAACACGTTCTATGTTCATTGCTATCGTATGGTATTACAGATTCCACAAACAGAACTGGCATATTCAATTATATAGGTCTAACCGTGGTGATATAACATTTTTCCAAAGTAGCTCCTTCGAGAACGAATATTGGAGAATTGATTTGATAATTTACAGGCATGTGTAGATGGGAGTTATCAGATTTGAACATTTCTCGTCGAAAAACCTGCCCGCCAGCATGAATAAATCCTTTGGCGCACCCTACAGACCACATCCCTTATCAAATCATCACCATCAAGACAAAGACATTGACCAAAGCACCGAGCTCTCCATACGACAGGCCGTTACACAATATTCGATAAGTGGAGGACAAGGTTTCGTGAAATGTTCCTGTAGTGGTCCGAAAAAGTGTAAGACGAGAAGATGTAAATGTTTCAAGGCTGGATTATTCTGTAATAGCCGGTGCGACAACATTTTGAGCTGCTCCAATAAGTGACTCTAATCATTTGAAACTATTTAAATGTATATTTCTATTACATTTATGATTTATTATTATGAATAAAAATTAACTCAAGTCCTAATTTTATGTTCACAATTGAAGTCCCCGAACCAAAAAAAGTATTCAGTCATTTCGTGAAATGACTGACCACTAATTTCAGTCATTTCGTGAAATGACTGGAAATTTCAGTCATTTCACGAAATGACTGGCCCTCACAGTGGTTTCACGAACTGACTGAAAATTTTAGTCATTTCACGAAATGACTGGTTTCACAATCTGACTGTAAAATATATATCCCTCACCCGATCATGATCAAAGTTTATATGATCGCCAATGAACACAGGACATTGCGCTATTAGGCCATCGTAATCGGCACGGTCATAATTATAAATGTTTCGAGATTATGCTTTCTTGATTGTACGTTTGTAATCGGTATCAATCTCTACGAATACTGGGACGTGGAAACGGATGTATTTCCAAAAGAAAAGGTAAAGTGTTCCACTCGAAGTGACATTACACGCATCATCGGTTAGTATAACGTCAATTAAAGTTTAAGGATGCTCTATAACATTTGTACTGACTTTTAACATCTGTTTCATGGCAAACTCGGAGCATATTCCTTTGATATTTCCGCATGAAGGTGCATATTGATTTTCATTTAAATCGCCTGCACAGGCAATGTGTTGGGTGCATGTGTCAGTTGCACAGTCAAGGGTTTCCAAAATTCTATTCCAACAAGCAATTGTTGGCGGTCGATGTATAATATCCAATGAGTATCTTTGTTGTTATTGTTGTGCTATTAACTTTGATACAAATATTACATTCAAGGTAATCACTTTTATGTCAAGTCGACGTTTGTATAAAAGTTCATTGCATATATACGCTATTACCCCCTCCACAACCAGCACAACCACCACCACCAAGGCCCCCTCTGTCTCTACGTTCTGGTACATGAAAGCCATCAACAATGAGTTTGCCTTGTGTTGTGTTATCGTCTAACCAGGTCTCGGTGAATCCACATGTGTCATAATTCGACATTTCTGTCACAAGGACATCCAATTTGGTAACAATACTCTGTATATTTAAATGTAAAATCTTTATAGTTTTGCTTACAATATATAGGACCAGGGTTCTCACTTATGTCTACACAACGCAGTGGTAGATCCCGAATCCAACTTGGGATAAGCGAAATTGGGTTAACCCTTTCTGTTTCATAGCGGTATTATTCATCCAGAGAACAGTACACACAGCTCTCTTCCAGTTAACGACAATAAATATCAGCAACATCAAGTGGAGTATTAGTCTAATTAAGTTCCGTCCCTTTAACAAACAAATTTATTGAAGCCACTAATAGTTTCGATGACACATGCAGCGGGTTACATCTGTATGATTTGTGGGATAGAGTCTCACAGTTATGTAACAGACTCACCCTGCACTATAATATATTCAACAGTTGGACACATCCTTGTTATAGTATACGAAGCTGGTTGTTGGTGCGGGGGTGGCTCTTGGTTGGGATTGCATATTCTGGTGTTCAATAGATTAGTGTCACTCGAGGGTTATATATCTGCGTTGGGTGTTGTAGAGAGTGGTGAGTGCAGTTTGGAAGTAAATGTGAAAATGAGATAAAGAGGAGAGAAAGGACTGTTTCACTGTCACAGAATGAAAGTGGAGGAGAAAATAATAAACCAGAAGTGAAAGGTGTGATACCATTGATGTAATACACACCGGTCTATATCGGGTTGACTAGAGGATTCTATGGACTATGTTTTAATTGTCGGTAAATGATCGATCAGCTTTATCAACTTCAAGGTGTGTATGCCGTATGGTCTATGTCAATGGAAATCGAGTAGGATAATATGCATTATATACTAATATAAAATCATGCGTGTGAGGTGGGATTTCATTTCAATGTGAAAAATTAAGATGAAAATGAGAAACAAGAATGTCAAAATATGATATACGTAGTATATAGTATAAGTATAACATTATACGGAGGTAAATTCAAAAGCAAGGTATCGCTAGTATTGTTACCAATTTTTAATTGTGCTAATTAGCGTCCAGTTTCAGGGAACCAAATATGCGATATATTTTACAATATAAATTATAAAGTGAGTTATCAAATGGAATAAGTATAATATATATTTATTGTGCAATTTAGCGTACAGTTTCAGGGAACCAAATATGCGAAATATTTTATAATATAAATTATAAAATGAGTTATCAAATGGAATATGTATAAACATATATAAAAGAGAAGTTTAGACAGAAAACCTCTGAGTAAAATTCCAACGTCAAGCACTGTCAGTCACACGCTGCATACTGATTAGTTTAAACATATTTTATTTTAACCAATATAATGTACAAAATTCACGGTATGATGATGAGAGATATTGATGGTTATAATGGGATTTGGCAGTAAGCATAATGCTTATCTTAAGCCATCTCCTACACGTATGAAATAATGAATGGTGACCGTTTCATACAGACAAAACTAGAATGTACATTTCGATGTATATGAATGTATACAGCTCAAGAAATTACTTACTGTTATTGTTAATTATAATGTGCCTGATAGCCCCCCCTCAATCGTAGCAGGTTTTGGCAGGGTACTTTGGGATTGATGTTACAATTAGTTTAATTTTGATTTTAATGCGTTTTTAATTTGTTCCATACGTAGCCTAAGGTCGTATACATCAGGTCTGTGCATAATATGGCTTGAATCTGCCAGTTAGTTCTATATATTTCTGAATGTTAGCGAATATCTCAATGTTTTTGGACAAGGGAAGTGATTTTGAACCTTCTAAGAGTGTTTTTGTTTCCAAATTATTAAGGTTGCTGAGACATATATCTCTCTCGGCTTCAAAGACGGGGCAATAGTGCAAGAAGTGTGATACTGTTTCAATTTCGCCACATATACAATATTGATTGTCTTGCAAATGATTGAGATATAAGTCGTAGTTCAGATTGCTACACCCTAGTCGTAGTCGACAATGAAAAATTTGACTTCGTCTTGTGTAAGCAAATTCCATGTAACGGGGGCTCACGACGAGGTCAGTATTAAGAAAAGATTTGAAGTCCGATATGGTTTCACAATTTTTAGCCTCCGGTGGTAGATCATTCCATAGACTCACAGCTGCAGGTAAAAAGGATTTTTTATATGATTCAGTATTACAAAAAACCGGTTTCATGTCTTTAGGTCTGAAGTCGTAATTTGTTAGACTCCCTGATATAGGGGGAACATATATGTATAGGTAGGCGGGTGTTGACTTTTTCACCATTTTGAAAAATTGAGTTAGCTTGGTTTTTCGGCGTCTATTCGTAAGTGGCTCCCACCCAGTTTCGTGGAGCAAGCCCTCTTTACTACAGCTTCTTGTCGCGCCAGTTACGATTCTTGCGGCTTCGTATTGGATTTCTTCTAATTCATTAGCTTCTTCGTTGCTGCAGTTGTCCCAAACTGAGGAGGCATACTCCAGGACAGGACGAATAAATGATAAATATATTCTTTCTAGTGACCTCCTGTCAAGGTTAAATTTATGCCTCCTCAGCAGGGACAGCCTACTATAAGCTCGTTTTTCAATATCTGCGATATGGTATTTCCATTTACCATCGGAACTAAAGGTTAGACCTAATTGTTTATGTGTCGCTACTTCGCATATTGGCTGATTTGCCATTTTGAGATGGGGGTGGCTAGGTTTAATTTCTTTCCTGCTAACTAAGAGGGATTCAGTTTTGGATGGGTTAAATTTAACAAGCCATTTGTTAGACCAATCATGTATTTTCGATATATCTTTGTTTAGGACGTCAGCAGCCATTATGGGATCTTCTACTGCTAGATAAATGGAGGTATCGTCTGCAAAAAGTCGGATATTACTTGTTATATCGTCTGCTATATCATTGATGTATATCAAGAATAGTAGGGGACCCAGTATTGACCCTTGGGGGACACCAGATTCTACAGATTTCCAAGACGACTGGGTAGTTTCCAAAATGACTCTTTGTTGTCGATTTTCCAAATAATTTTTCAAAATGTCGTATGTGTTTTCACACACACCTAGGTTACTTAATTTGGACAATAATCCCTTATGCCAAACTTTATCAAAAGCTTTGCTGATGTCACAGAAAAGACACCTTATTTCTTTTCCTTCGTCTAAAGATGAAATAAGATAATTATATATGTCTGTTAGTTGGAATACAGTACTGTCATTTGGAGTGAAACCCGATTGTAAATCTGTTAGGAGCTTATTTTCGTATAAGTATTTTGATAAATATCGAAAGATACATTTCTCAAATATTTTTGAGAGGCAACTTAGCAACGAAATCGGACGATAATTCGATGGCATACTTGGATCTCCTTTTTTAAAGATGGGACAAACGTTTGCTCTCTTCCACTCATCAGGGAAATAGGAATGTTTTAACAATTCGTTAAATATATAGCACATAGGACTTGCTAGGGCCGTTGCGCAATTCTTTAGAATTTTTGGGCTGATACCGTCATCGCCACTGGCCTTTGCTACTTTAACACTTGTCAGGGATTCCAATACATCTTTGTGTGTAATCTTAATAAGTTTCAATGTACAATTTCTAGATCTAGATAATAGCGGTAGTTCTTTTTTGTCAGATTCGGGCAGGGACGATGTAGAGCAAAAATAATTATTTAATATTTCCGATTTAGAATTGTTATCTGTGTATACGTTGTTGTCCTCGCAAAGTGACGGAATAGGTTTGTGGTCTGGGGCCATGAGTCTATTAAGAGTTTTCCACCACACTGAGGAATCAGTAAAAGAACTGCCGAGGAGTTTTTGTTTTTTTTCCATTTCCAGTCGCTTGGCAGTTCTGATAGATGATATTACTTCATTTCGCTTGGTTTTATATTTAGCCCATGCATTTAATGTCGTATTCTTTTTTGCTTTGACATATAATCGTTTGCGTTGCCTCATAAGGAGACGAATGTGGCCTGACATCCATTCGGGTTCATCTGTTCTAATTGTAACAAATTTGTTTGGAATGTGTTTTATCGCGACTTCATTTATTTTGTTAGTTATCACCGTCGCAAGTTCTGTATAATTCACATGTTTCAACGGATTCTCGGAGCCCCACGTTTGCAATTCTTCATTCATTGCACTGCAATTTGCCTCGTTGTATTTCCATATTCTTCTTTTGATGAATCGGTTCGATGTCCCTTTAGAAATATTTAAAGTAAGTACGATTGGGCAGTGATATCGAACCAATTCTGCAAAAAAAGGATCTAAAATCTCACACGACTGTACAAAATCCGGTTTATTTGAAAAAAAAACAGGTCTAAGAGTGATCGGGAATTTTCGGTGAAGTAGGTAGGTTGTTCTATAAGCTGTTTCATACCAAACTTCCCACATATATATCTTGTTTGTTTTGGTTCAGTGCACAGTTGGTTACAATTGAAATCTCCGGTAACAATTGTGTGATTTCTTGATTCTTTTGTATCCATCGCTCCATCAAGTGAAGTGTTTATTTTATCCCAGAGTTCTACGGGTGAATTCGGAGGTCTATAGAAGGTTCCAAAAAGGAAACTGTTCGTATGCGTGAAGATTTCTAACCACATGTGTTCAAGGCCGAGTATTTCGATATCTTTTCGCCTTTTGAAATGAAGTGAGTTGCGGACATAAATCGCAATACCTCCACCGAGAGTAGGACGATTAAGTCGTTCAGGGCTGTTGAATCCCGGTATAGTCAACTCCTCGTCCGAGGTTGAATCTGATAGCCAGGTCTCAGTAAATGCAAGTATATCATAATTTTGACATTCGGCAATAATGGTATCAATCTTTGGCAATAGGCTTTGTACATTGAGGCACATAATCGATAGGGTATGTGCGTTTGGTCCAGGATTTGGGTGAACGCTCCCAGATTTCATTAATAAACTTTTCATTATTTCATAAATTGCACGACATAAGTGTGATAAAGTTACTAGTGATGATCCAGATATTGTGTTTATTGCAACATTGAAGGAAAGTTTGCTAAAGTTTGCAGTGACTCTGAAATTATTCCTATCAAAAATATATTTGGGAAGAATACTATCGTTATTCAGCATATAATACTTCAGAACAATGAGGAAAGTCAAGTTTTCCGTTATACCAATGGAACGTAGTGCAAGGAATGACAGAAGGCTAAGTGAACACAACATATTTAGTTTCTTTCCCTTTGTACTTACTGCACGCGTATAGAACACACCAACTCTTGCCCGATAAGTCATAATATTAATCATTACAATAGGATTCGGCCACAAAGGGCCGATCCCAGTTATAGGCAAACCGGTGGGCAAGAGGTGGTATGTGATCGTAGTGTTTTATTGGGGAGGGTTGGGCTATCAGGCAATAACAATATATATGATGGAGGCATAAATCAATTAGCAACGCAAGAATTAGAACAGGCATTGCGTACATTCTAGTTCATCCGGTTTTAGAACCCGGTTTTCGGCCAATTTTATATGCGTTCAACTGTTATATCTATACGGAAAGTAATAAAACTTGAGATAGAAATGTGATGTCATTCTGAAAAAGAACACCAATATACGGAGAGGTTATCTATGTGTCAGTATTTTCCATTCTAAATTACAGGACTATATACCGTTTTAACTGAGGTCCCGTTTGGTGTTTGAGACTCGCACATCGTAATTTATGATTTTACAAGTGTTACAATGAACTGTTCAATTCCCAAATCGCGCTAATAAAACTTCGTTGCTATTGCACGCGAGACAATATGTATCGGGTTATGTTCGAGAATCGCGCAGGCTGATCGCCGCTGAGTACAAATATGTCGAATATCATGCATAAACTATGACGCGGAGGTAATTTTCTTCATGCTAGCCAATGGAGTCGCTAAAGTAACGCCTTGATGAATATTAATAAGGTATCACTGACAGTTGGGCGGTACGAATGTCGGAACGCAAATCTATTTTACCGCTAGTCACACTTTGACACAGAAATAATAACAATGCATATCAGGGTTTCCAGAAAGAGTAAGAATTATGGGATGGGGTTTCTCAACTCCAGCCTCTTTATGCACATTCCGAGACCAAATTAGCCCATATGACTATTGGACGTACCAAATAATAGTTAATCTGGCGGAGAGACAATATATATAATAGCCATAATTTGTTCAGGGAGCCTTTGAAATTTACACATTAACCAAGTTTTAAAAATGATGTCTAACTTATTATTAGTAAGTTTAAGCGGTAGATTTTTAAAATTGACAACTAGAATAGATCTGGGAATTTCGATAGGGTAGAAGTATTTTCACCCCAGAAACACTTTAGGGGGGTAAAAAGTCCGAATTGTGTGCATAAAGAGCGTTCAACCTTTGGATAAATTTGTTCTGAAATGATATGGCCAACATACGGTTGAAGTTATGGAGTTGGACACCCACCCCATATTTATGTACATAAATAGCATATAGTAATTAGTAACAATATACAGTGATGCTCGCGCATGTATGATGCATCAGGCGATGATTCTTGATTATTATTATTTTATCAGCGTAGTGTCCATATATAATCCGGTGGTTTCATATCCCCAATGGTACACCATATGTAACCCGAGGAGGGCACCGAGGGCCCAGATCCGCCGAGAGTCAGTATATCGTGGAATAGTATGTGGGCGATCGGTGCCATCCCTGAGAAATAGAGTATGTGCAAGAGTCCACCGCCCCTTCATTGCATCCCTTCCGAAGTTTCAAAAGTGAAGGGATGCTGAAAGGGAGCAGAGTCTTCACGACTATGTTATGTTTTGAGATTGCCAACAACACGATGGAGTATTAGCATCATTGGACTTCATGTCCACCGTGTGTGTAAAAGTATATATTGGGAGATTCTGTTAAAATGGAATGCCTACTGATTGGCCCGTCAAGCGTTCACTCGTATCATCTGATCGATGGCTGAAAATCAGAAGCTCTCCATTTTATGTTCAAAAGTCTGAGAGTTATCTCCCATCGTTAGCGTAATAATTTGAGACAGAGAAACTTCTTACCTCCGACGTCAAGCACTGTCAGTCACACGCAATGTTCTGACTGAACCCATGCATTTGGCGATCAGATGCACAACCTGATCATTGGTGGCTGAAATTGTCCGACATTTGAAACAAGAAAAGAAGATGCATGCATCAGAATCCCCATGAACTATTTTACAAGATTTAATCACGTATATTTGGAAAGTATTATAAATTTAATATATATATTTATAACACAATTAGCCCCTAAATTCGGCCTCATGATTTAGCAAGACACGCGTTTATTACCGGCCCGCGCATTGACACAAGAGCTTAGAACAATTATATCATTGGCAACACCAGAACTTTAGTATTATGTTAAAAGTCCAGTGCATTTGTGGCTTTCCCTCAAACTATTTGCAACAAAAGTTTCTCATTGGGAATAAGTACATTAGCCAATTAAAAGCAACATGCTAAAAATAAAACAGAATCAAGAAAGGCGAAATTGATGAATTTGTGAATTTTGTGAAATAAATTTGTCAAAATTTGTTAGAATACTCAATTATGACTTTTCAACACTGTTTATAAAAATAATATTTCACAAGGCCTTCCATTTGTGTATCCATTTTGTAAAGTGCGTAGACAATCCTGAATACAGAACAGAAAACTTTTCCCAGATATGTTCAGTATTTTTCGGGTTATTTGCCTCAAAAATTGGTAGTTTATCTAATTTCAGAGCCGCAATTTCTCAAAATTAGCAAAAATCCATTTTTTGTGGTCTTGTATTTTGGAAACTAAAGAAAAATGAAGGGATGTCTTGTTGTTTTATTTATGTCTTCTCTAGATTGTGCACAAACAAAAATTATTTCCTTATGCATCTATGATTGAGAAGACAAAAATAAAAATATATTTTCTTAAACAAATTGTGTCTTCCATTACATGGACAGCCAAATTTGCCTGTGACCGAGAACCGGCGTGATGAAATAGGATATTTGAGGTCATACAACTCAATAAATATAAATCCATATTCTCTTCATTTCTCATAACAACTTAAGTATACATGGTTAAACACAAAAACATTGTGTGGAAAATCAACTTATGGCCCAATGAATCCTCAATACGATTCCATATATGATAACAAAGAACAGTAATATTAATTTCGGGCTAATATTTACTCCATGATGTCCATGCGAAATTTCTTGACACAGGGTAAACGCAGTTTCGCGTATCAAATAAGAAGTTTTCTGTCCATATTAAGTTGAAACGTTTTTGAGTTATCTCAAATTGTTAATGTTTTGGGTGTATGATGAACGAAACCATTTCTAAAATTATCATTTTCGTGGTTAATCAGATCGGTTTGAGAAAATAGACATTCTTCAAAAACATTTCGATAATGGTTGCACTAGTGTTTGCAAAATGACAAGAATAGCGATCTCGACTATGGTAAGAACCAAGAATATTTCACAATATTGAAATAAAATTTCAATGTTTGTACATAATCAGAATCAATTTATTGCAATATAGCTATGATTTAACATAGAACATGCTTAATATATATGCAAGTATGTACAATAGCAGTCGATCCGTGGGTTAAAAAAATCGATTCGTTCAGATAATTTATATAACATAACAGTAATTTTTGTTAAGAGCATCAATTTGCCCAACCATGCAGCATCATTTCAATTATAATAGCAAACTAGTCAGACCACTTAACTATAGGGGTGAAAAGTCAATTTTGGATAAGGATTAGACAGTGTATGATACTAAATGTGACAAAACATTACACTACAGGCATGTAATTTCTTTATATCGCGAACAGAGAAAATATTTGTTGATATTGTTCCCTGTGCACTATGCATGCATCCTATATCTATGTTTTCCATACCGACACCAAGGACTGTGTATATCACAATACGCCTCCTGTGCATTCAAAACAAAATACGCATAATTTCCTTTCGTACACAAGTCGTTAATCTTGATTGGGGGTGACAACCTGGTTATCGCGAATATATATCTGAAAGGTTTCACTAGACCTACACTACATTGAATGAATTAGATTGTTCTCTCCAGTGAGCAATTCGAATGATATAAACTGCTTCGATTATTCACCCCTTAGAAATTGAATGGACAACCAAATGTTATGAGCACTCTCCAAGTACATATATGCGCGTTGCTTGAACTCCTTGCTCGTGTTAAATATGCAGGCATAGCTTAATATCCGCCGATGTATACTATGTATCACAGGAAAAGGAAGTTTTCTAGATTCAACGAGGAAATATTAGGATAAAGATTCGCGGATACTGGTATTCTGCTACCTGAATTTGGAAATAACTCCTATAATTTGAGAGGTAAGACTGGCACTAATTGGAATGCAATTCACATGCACACCTGTATGATACCGATATAAATGGCTGTCGACAAAAACATGGGAGCCGGTACTGAAACCGTAGTACATGTAACTTAATCAAGGGTATGCAGTATCTATATATTTGGGTTGGAGGTCACGTCGTGTGCTGATATACACGTGTCAATTTTTTATCAAGGAAGTTCAGTCTTCGCCACATTCAATAAAGTTAGCTTTATATATATATATCTATTATCATACACACAATTTTGAATTCAATTCTTTAATCTCATTGAACCAAACATGGTATTTGAGATATAAATAGATGCATATATATCATGATGATATTTAATGTAGCCGCATATATAGGTCCAAATTAACAGGGAAACAATAGGCTAAATAAAACCGTTGACGACCTATAGAGACAGAGATGAGATAGGGAGAGGAGAGAGGGGAGAGGAGGGGAGCGGGAGGAGAGAGAGAGAGAGAGAGAGAGAGAGAGGGGAATACAGAGATAGAGAGAGGGGGAGAGAGAGGGAGAGAGAGAGCTTTTCTATCTATATAGATAATTCTTTGATTTCATTTGTTGAAATCGCCGGAGATATATTAAGTTAATTGTCCTTCCGATATCAATTCAGATATTATTTCGGTTAGAGATGTTAGTAGTAATACCCGAGCTCGTGATAATGAGGACAACACAAGAGGAAGTGAATTTCTTCTTCAATCTCGTTCAAGTTACATAATTATGACACACATGCGTTCATGGCGTTTCTCTTTCCAGTCCAGTTTCGATCCTTAAAGGGAGAATGTCACATCGGAATTGTCCCCAAATATAGGTCGGTATGATTTGTGTATACACATAGCTACATATTTCTCAGTTCATATGCCATGTTAAATTTGTTGTATGCTCGTAATATCGGGACATAATTTTGTAGCCAGGTTTCTCCATATTGTGCATGTAAAACAATTTTCACAAGTCTGTTGTCAGGTAAATTTATCAAATGATTGAAAAGTATGGCCATGTTTACCCATACAGCGTCGCATTCTACTTGTCTCAATACCAATTTCCACATCTATAGCCAAAATCCAACAAGACCTATGTACCCCTATAGAAAATACATGAAAGACGTATGTTGAATCATATATGTATACCAACATATTTATTATAGCCTCAAACCGCTGACGCGTTGTCTAATATCTGACTTACATGTGCAGTTTAGAAATAGTTTTCAATATGTCTAAAAACATTTGTCTTTATATGTGTGATATTTTTGTTATAATGCTGCTCCTAAAGCTCTGCATGCAGATTTTGCCAGAGTATGTGCATTAAAAATACTGACATCCCAATTTTCATAAAATGTTATTCCAAGATACTTGTGCTTTTCTTCAATTCCTGCTACATTATTATTAAAAACAAATATCTAGGGTGTCAAATACGCAGATTTATACGTCCGAAATAAACGATTTTAGTTTGATCTATGTTGATAGTCATACGCCATTTGCAATTTTTTTTAAATTGGTCAACACTGCCTTAACCCTCCCCCGTGGGTCAGGGGTAGAATTGGCCTACCGCCCCACTGCGAGGGGTAAGAATCCCCTAATGTGGCACCCTGTTTGCCGTGGGATGCATCCCGTGAGGTGTGGTGTAGGAGTCCTGTAGGTACTAGTGCGACCATATCACATGAGGCATCGTCCTTTTTGGTCCTACATCTCTTCAATGCGGGTGGTTGAGTTGACCCTGCTCAATCAATCGACTAGTCACGCCTCTCCACAGTGTTTCAGATTAAATTTGTGTTATATGTTGTATCGCTCGTCTGATGTTTGAAGTATTGTTTTCTGTTTTTCACGTATGTTTCTTATCTCTCCTGTCTCTGTTGTGTTCGTCCTGATGATTGTTGAGTGGTGATTCCTGTATTGTTCACACATGTCTCACTGTGGAGAGGTACAGAGAGGCTGCTATATGCAGTGGCTAAACAGGTCACCGATTCAGCTATGTACCAGTCTTTGGCCCGACCAGAATTCGAAGGGTAGTCCACGGCGGCTGCTATGCTATAGTTGTCGATCTTTTGCCTTTCATATGGCAACTCAAAGCAAAAAACAACGTATTGCTCGTAAGAATAATGACTCACCAAGTTACAATGATGCTGTGGTATTCCTTCAGTACTTGGTTCTTGGCTTTGACCCAAATGTGAAAATACCTTCTATTTTTGTCATTGATAAAACGCTACAAAACATTTCTGGACAATTGAAATATGTTAAACCAATCAGGACTGGGTCAATAAGTAGCTCTCTCTTGATTGAATGTTCAATGAAAGTTCAATCTGTTGATCTGCTGCAGTTAACAACTATAACACAGACAACAGTGGGGGTTACTCCTCACAAGCCATTGAATAGTAACAGAGATGTGTTGCGGACCCGCGATATAGCTGATTCTTCAGAATCAGAAATATTGGCGGAGTGGGCACCACATGCAGTTACAGAAGTCCGTAGATTTACGAAGACTGTTGATGGACTAGAGTTCCTCTGAATAGTTATCTTCTGACCTTCAATCGATGCGAACATCCACCGACATTGAAGGTTGTGTATATGAAGGTAGATATAAGTACATATGTTCCAAATCCATTACGATGTTTAAATGCCAGGACTATGGCCATGGTAAGGAACATTGTAAAAGTAAAGAAACCGTTTGTGCACGCTGTTTTGTTTCTGGTCATGATTGTACAAATCCTAAAAAATGTTCGAATTGTCAAGGTTCATATGCTGCATGCAATGGATCGTTCATATCCCATATGGGACTATGAATTCAAGATACAATGATGTAAGGAAACAATTATCGTACATAGATGCTAAGAAATTAGTTAGTGCCAGACCATCAATTTATCAAGTCACATACTCGGCTGCCGTTTTTAAGAAAAAGTATGTTGATGCCAGCACTCAGAGAGTCAAACAAAACTCGTCACTATATCACTAGCAACACAAGTTCAAGAGAATGATATTTCTCCTGTTCCAGAACCTGTCTTATGGCCAATGGATATAGCTACTGCAGTTTTTACGTTTGCTCTGAAACCAACTAAGGAAGTTGATCCCATTGTTCCAAAACAAAATATCCAAGGTCTGTCAAGTCTTTTGACTCTCAGAAGCAGAGGTTGAGCATTTCATTTTTAAAGTTTGATAAGATGCTTCGAGATTAAAGGCAAACTTTGTATGACTGGGACAAAGACTCCCATAGAAGTGCGTGGATGGATGCTGGCTTTTGGGTGAGGGACCACATACCGAGTCAACCACCGACTGTCAACTAGATGAATTGATTAAGACCCACAGCAGATTCAACAGATATTTTAAATATATTATCCATCATCCAGAAAGCGACGTTGTCAGCTATTCTAAATATTTCGATATGTAGATGTCTTAAAAATTATTTATATTTGATGAAAACATTTCGTGTAGGTTTTATATTTGCTGTTTTCAAAAAAAAATTGCTATCGGTTTTGATATTCTGTTTTATATGTGTTTGCACAATGGTCAGTTTCCTAATTGTTCTGGCCCCAATCGATCGCTCACGTTCTAATTTGAGTGTTTTTATTTGTATATATTTTGTTTCATTTTAGTCTAATATAACTGTCATTTCTAATCACAGTTGCTTCACTCGATTTTGATAATCTGTTTCTTCTCGTCGTGATATGGCTTTGTCGCTAACACGATGTTAAACCCCAATCAATCAGTCAGCCAATCAATCAATCAATCAAAACCTTTAACCCAACTAGCATATCAGTTTCATTCGCTATTGTCAAATCAAAATCATTTTCTAAAGCATGCGAGGAAATTGTATGTTCAACTAAATCAGCACCAATGTTTAAATCTTAAAGTTCGGTAATAAGATTGTTAACAAACAAAGTAAAGAACATTTGCCCCCTGTTTCACCCCTAAGTTGCAAGCAAATACAAACGCATACACACACCCTCACACCCCCACCACACAAACAAACACCCCCCACTGTTCTTGTCAAGCTGGCTATGTAACACATAATAAATATTCAATGTTATTATAATATATCTCTTCACAGTAGACACACGATCTATCAATTTATCGATGATGTACCATACAATTTCCCTATTTCGATATGTGGTAGAAGTGCCTCACGGCCGGTATATATTTTTTCTCGAGGATAGTTTCTCGACCCACTGAACATTCCATGTGGTTGTGGTTACCAAAGCTCACCAAACTGCAATGTATTTGAACCCGCGATACCACACGCGTAGCGGCGTAGATACAGCCGCGAAAAGTATAGATAAACGATCATCCATTAATAACGAAATTATTTGCCCGACACCCTCACTAAATAACGAACAAGCCATTCATTTTTTAGGAATATACGTATAGATGAAAATTTAAATTTGATTATCACAGTAATTACATTTGTAAAATAAATTAACAAAGTCATACATGCCTTATGTAGAGCCAAAAAGTTCCTACCAATCCAAATATTAAAATCACTATATTATGCCTTGGTTCACAGTCACATTTCTTATATAATAGAAATATTGGGCAACTCGTCCTACATAGGAAGGATCTTCAAACTACAAAAGAAAGCTATTCGCATGATTTGTAATGTTAAAGACATATTATGGACTTGTTCGGGTCCGTGAAATTGATAAGTTAATACTTATGCGATATGATAACTTGGGTAATGTAACATTCTACTAACGTCGCCGAAAAAATTAAAGAAATCGACCATACCACTCCATAGAAAACATCGTCTGAACTGCGCTCAATTGTAGATATTTACATCCCGATTCGGGACGCAACATTTGGCGATAAACTAACACAATTGATTTCGCCATCGAAAGTCATTACATTTAATTAATATATAAAAATGACGGTGTGTGTTGTCAATTTGGATTAATATTCGTACAAAAAATAACTACTTTGAGCAGGATTATCTCAATTTCTATTTGATCACCCTACCGGAGTGTATCACATCACTTAAGTATAACACACATTGACCCTCCTTTCAAACGATTAGATATCCCAAAAGTTCAAGATTTGTGTACTATTAAAACCTTAATCTTTGTCTATGATTGGAAACACGAACACCTACCGAAGTCACTGTCAGATTCTTTGCGGAAACCCAGTAAAAAAAAAACATGCCCCAACAAGACAACATCGTGATATCCAACATCACACACACCCAGAACAAATTTTAGTGCCAAGTTACCACTTCACCAATTTCCTACACCATGGAATAAACTATCTACACATATTAAGGCTTGCACCCCGAGATTAACATTTAAGAAGCTCATAAAATATACTCTATTATAGATGAATATTCTTTATCTGTTAGCTGTTTTGTCCAGATTGTAAAAAATCTTAGTCTTTACCGACGTGCAACGACCATTATTAATATACTGTTTAATTACACATTGACCTATGGTAATTATTAATTATTAATGTAATAATTAATGGATTTGTTAAAATATATGAAATTTCGGTAGACCTGTCATCTCGATTGTAGATATGGGCTCCTGGCAATTCGTGCCACGATGTCTCCCTGCGCATGGGACGGCCGTTTGGAGTTACTGTTGTGCCATGAGCTTCCGGAGACTAAACCGTGGGCTTTGTTCAACTAACAATTACTTTACCATGTCGAACCCATAACTCAATCAAGCAATCGTAAACAATTCTTTATTCTGTATTAAATAATTGTCTGAAATCGCCCACACATGTTAAGATAAGTGGAGATGTATCTTTATGCCTATTAGGAGTAGCAGTGTAGTCAACTTGCCTAACTATTGATGCATAGGCGGCGACGGGAAGACGGCCAGATAGGTTACGTCATCGCCCTGATTTTGTAGTTACATCGCACTATATATGTTTATGTTGTTTGTCCAGTGTATATACATTACCCAACAAACATTCATTCATTCATAGGATCAGTATACAAAAATAGCTCATGTATACACGGATGAAAAGCGAACGAAAAAATGCCAACGCGTTTCTCGACGACAAATGTCAATTACAGCCACACGATCAAAAGTTACGACTGTCAAATTGGCGAATAATTTATAGGAGGGGCTGGTGTTTTTGTTTTCGATGTCACATTTTTAAGGGAATAATGTGACGTTTGTCAAACGTCTATAGTTACGCGATGCGTTGACAATAACTTTTGGGCACATTTTTGTGAGTCTAAAAGGACGTTATTCACAATGTGCAGGGTCAACATGTTCCTGCAAACACAGGCCAGTGCGATTTGTTAACCCTGAGGCCTGTGATTGCTTGATTGATTGGGGTTTCAGCAACTAAGGTCATATCACGACATTGCCAGTTTTGGTGGAGGGGGAAATCCACACACTTACGGCTAATCTAACAGTGATTTCAAAGGCTGATCAACTCGTCGGCCATGCATGTGCGGCAAACCACCGGCTATCGGCGAGTAATTGGAAACTCCATCAGATCAGTTTTCGAGTTACAAAGTCCATGATGGAAACATGTGGTTGTACCCTAACTGAATGCTTTATTTACTCAATCATGAATTAACATGAAATTAGAGATGAATGTGAACATATATACCCTATTTACAACATAGTCATGCAGTCATCATCATCGTCGCATCATCATCATCACCATCATCACCATTATCATCACCAATATCATGCAATCATCATAATCGTCAACTACTCGTCATTTCATCATCGTCATTCACCACCATCGTCCTCATCCTCATCGTCACCATCATCATCATCGTCATTATCAGCATAACCTTTGTTATCATCATCATCGTCATCATCAACACCATCATCTTCGTCTTCGTCATTATTATCGTAATCGTCCTCATAATCCTCAATATTGTTGGATTTTTGTGGTGTGTCATTTAATGGCAATCAATGAATATGAAACATAAATAAATAACTAACCTTGCATATAATCAAGAGTATCCAACGTTGTATAAATATACGGCAATAGAGAATATTATGAATGTAGAAATGGTCTGTTTATCGTGGCTGTCGAGGAGTGAATGGACGAATCCTAACGTATCATTCCGCTGGTATGTTCTCGAATTGCGCCGATCTTTCATTGGCTGGTCCGGCGGAGCGGCATTTGTTTGTGTGTGTTTCGGCTCTCTGATAGAGAGCATTTGGCACTATATTTTCTGATACCGTCATTTAATTCATATCCAAAAATACTACACTCAACCCTGTTTTATTTATTAAAGAATTCCATTTGAGAGTCAATTGAGTGTGGAAGAGTGTATTGGACTATAAGAGTCGAAAACCCTCGCATCGCTAAATTGGGGTTGACAGAATTATAGGTCACGAAATTGTGTGTACATTATTATGAGTACATACCCAGATGTGGGCATTTTTTTAGAAGTTGACCTAATATCCGCTCATTGCCTAGATTTTACTTCATCAATCCTTTTGACCAAACGGATTGGAACAGTGCTACTGTATTAAACATTGTAAACTTATTTGTGTTTTGGAACTGATTTTGAGAAACTGAGTATGCAATTCCATAAGTGGAATTATCTATCAATTACTGTACATATGTATATTTGAGAACAGAATATGCAATTCCATAAGTGGAATTAACTATCATTTACTGTACATATGTATAAAGGATATATGATCGATCACCTCTGGGTGATCATTTGTTTGTCTCTTGGACCTTATTGGAATGTTGGTAATTTGCCAATTTCATAGAGAGCGGTAGCATTGTTATTTGTGTAATGGAGGACTTCTCGAGTTGTCTCTCCTCTGATGATGGCTACACACTCTGCTATTTCCCCCAATAAAGCCGGAGAAGTGTGAGGTCGTCCCAACATCTGCTCGTTGAAATATGGTGCATCGGTCTCTAGTATTAGCCGATCTTTAGGAATAGCTGCTACTGCAGCCTTTTGTGGGTCGGCAAACCAGAAACATGACCCATTGATTCCGAAATAAGTATTTCGAAACCGATCGCTCCATGCTTGGACGATATCTGGAGTACCCATGAATGAGTGGAAGTGGAATTTCCTTCTGGATATACACTCACTTGAGCAGATGTTGATGCCAACATGACTTACGTCCCTTGACCATGGGTCGTTTTTGTCGCCACGCAAGTGTAATACGATTGGCTTTTCTGCTACTGTCTTGGTGTGGTACCGTAGTCTAGTGAAAGCCAGATCCTGATCATAACGACCTTGTGGCGTAAGGCCGCGGATAGATCGGTCCAGCCCGATTTCTCCAAAAGCTGTGACACGTGGGTCGTTTATTAGCTGGATCCATCTAGTCAGTATGCCCACATCCGTTAGCAGATGGTATTGTTTTGGATGGACCCCCACTGCCGTCTTCCAATATAGGTCCACTGGAATGATATTTGGGTATTCCAGTGGATCACACATCACATTTACGCCACCGATGACCGTAACTGGAACCCTAGGCATTAGTTGTGTGATACTCGTCTGAATTGCCTCCATTTGTGATGTTAGTGATACGTGGAGGCTTTTGCAAAGACGATTGAGGTGAAAGTGTGTATCAATCGCCATCAATGCCTGGGCCCTTTGATCTGGCCTTGCTACACTGTTTGGTGGAGCTGTTGATTGCGACGGCCTTTGAGGCGTCGTTTGTTTCGGTGGCGGAGTGTGCTTGGTGGCTTCTGTCGCTTTCTGTTGTGTTGGCTGCCTTGGGGCAGTCTTTTGTGGTGGCTGCCTTGGGGCAGTCTTTTGTGATGGCTGCCTTGGGGCAGTCTGTTGTGGTGGCTGCCTTGGGGCAGTCTTTTGTGGAGGCTGCTTTGTGGCAATCTTCTGTGTTGGCTGCCTTGGGGCAGTCGTTTGTTTGGTTATGGATTTCGATGGCTCCTTATGAGGGGCCTTTTGTTGAGGCTTCATCGGATTGCAGTATGGCCTCGGAAATAATAATAATCCTGCTGCAATTCGTGCATTGGGAGCGTTTTCTGGTAGCGTTCCTCGATTTAAATCGCTAATTTCTGTCTTCACTCGCTCCCTTGCTTCTTTGTCTTTATGAAGTGTGTGGAACTCCCTGATGATATCATGCCGTCCTATTTGGGACGGCTTTTGTTGGCAAAATTGTTTGGCATCAGCATTCTTCAATAGATTGACCATGGCTGCCAGGCATCGCCAATATATTAAGCACGCTGGGGAGTTAATTGGATGCAGAGAGAACCCTAATTTAGGAATTGGCCAGCGATTGTCTCTGCACATGGTTTGCATAGCATCCAAATATTGTCTGCCTATTGGGACGGTTCTTGGAATAGTTGTATAAGAGACATTCCTTTTGACTGTCTGGACCAATTGATCTAGTTTTTGGTTGTCCGTCCTTGTATCTGGCGATTTTGGAATTATTTGTTCTGCCAGATCGATCAAGTCTTGGTATATCACTGGTCGGTAGGCGTGATGGAAATCGTGCTCTTCTACCCACCAGTGTGCTGGCATATGCTGAGTTATGGAGTGACGCTTAGCCTTGCTCGGCTTTTGATAAACTCCGCAATAGTCAAAAGGACACGGAGACTGATTCTTCACCTCATTCCTTTGTTTCTCAGGTACTAATGGCGGAGCGTCATCTTTTAAAGGCCTTTTTCTTGACGAGACGTCAAGTTTTATCCCTGAAACGGAATGTTGGGTGATGTCACTCTTTGGTATTTGTGATGGCAGTTTGGCATCTTTTGTTACTGGTATGGGGGAACCTTTTGGTGTATTTAACAAGTTGTTAATATCTTGGAGAATATTTATGTCAGCATTCCCCAATTCCCTTTCTATTGTTCCCCTATCTGTAGATGATTCTATTATTATTTTACTGATGCTATTGCCTGATTCCAAGGAGGGATCTTTTGGCTCACATCCAATTGCAATCGTCGATTCCAAAGTGGAATCTTCTGTTAAATGCCAAAAAGTGAAATCCATTGGTTCCACTGTACTAGTGGTTAGACTTGTGGATTCCTGTGAGGAATCTTTTATTTGGTCTGATGATTCATACTGTGCTGTATGAAAAAGGGAACCATCTGTAGTAGTGATACTTAAAGTTGGATTGTCCTCTTTGTCTCATTCCAAGATGGAATCTTCATTTTTAGATGACAGTAGCACCTGCGTTGATTCCAATATGGGATCGTTTGCCGGTGTAATGTCACCTTCGCTTTTCTCGATTAGTGACCTATCTGGGTCAGTATTTGTACCTGTATTTTCTTGTTTATCCACCTCCATCTCTTCTGGTTTGTGTGGATCTTTGTCGTTTGGTTACTCATTCTGCATTGTCATTCTGCAATGAAAAGGACTAAGTTGTACATTTTGGACATTTATATTCATCCAAATGTTCACCTTCTTCTGCCGTGATATTTACACACATGCCATGATACCAATCTAGACAATTGTCGCATTGTATCATGAATTGACCTCGATGTGTCTTTTCACAAATACAGAAGGTTTTGGTGTTTCTTATAATTGCTACTTCACCTGTATTTGCAAAGTCTTGGCAGCATTTTATTAACCAAGGTGGCAGGCTTTTGTCACGACACACCTTGATTCTATCATGATTTATTACATTCATCGTGTTTTTAAAGATGATTTTGAAAAGGTAGGGTGTGTATGTTTCTGATATTATTCCCGGCCCTTTCCATACTGGTTGGAGTTTTTTAGATTTGCCTTTGACTTGCGCTGTATCCAATAGGTATACAACGTCTCCAACTTTATAGTCATGTTTGTATATGTTAATGTCATAGTTTCTTTTCATCGTGCTTTGAGCAGATTTTAAGTTCGTTCTTGCAATTTCATGACATTTTTTGATTTCTTGTTCTAATTGGTTGACATATTCTGGAATTTCTGGTTTTTCTTGTTCTAATTGGAAATTGAAAACCAAGTCAACGGGGTGATATACTTCACGCCCTAACATTAATTTATTTGGAGTATACCCTGTGTTTCGGTTGACGGAGGAGCGGAGTGCACCTGCTAGTTGGGGTATATATTTGTCGCAATTCTTTTGGGTTTTGTCAACATAACATCTGACTGCGTTCATCAACGTACGATTCTGGCGTTCGATAGCCCCATTAGAAGAAGGCCGATAAGGTGTCGTACGTGATTTGTGAATTTGAAAGAGTTCACATATGGCAACGAAAAGTTTACTTTCGAAGCAAGACCCTTGGTCAGTGAAAATTTGAAATGGGGCTCCAAACCTGGAAAAGAATTGATTAACTGCTGTTAGAGCAGTTGTTTCGGCGGTTTGGTCTTGTAATGGAATACATTCAACCCATTTAGTAAATTGGTCTATCATCATCAAGATGTGTTTGTTCCCATTTTCACTTTTTTGTAAGGGTCCAAGGAAATCTAGGTGGACTCTTTCCATTGGTGCGCCAGCATGGAATTTGGTCATATCCCATTTTGATTTACGTGTTGGTTTTTTAGCTTGATTGCATTTTTGGCATGCTGCGACAAACGAAGCGACGTCTTTTGACATGCCGAACCAACAAAAATGTTGTTTAAGTCGGGATAGGGTTCTGACAACACCCTGATGTCCTGATGACGGAATGTCATGTGCGAGGGACATCACTTCTTGAGCATATTTATTAGATATAACTACAGTAGATTCCCCGGATTTTCTTATTTTGTGCAAAACGTTGTTTTAAAGATGGAATCTACTTCTATTTATCCAGAAATATTTTGCGGCTGGTCCGCTGATAAATAAATCACCTTCACTAGGTTCATCTCCATTTTCTAGCCAATCTATTAACAGTATTAAATCTGGATCGGCTTTTTGTGATTTTATCAAGTCTTCTGGCGAACAGATGTCAGATAATGTTAAATCAGTGTTTGTAGTCAATTGTCTGACTATTACACCTGGATGTGGTAGACTATTGTTAGCTAGACTCAGTTGAGTATGGGTCCACCCAGAGACTGGGTCTATTGTATTCAGTAAGGTTTGGTCTACCCAATTATTTAGAGATTCTGTTATCTCGGTTTCTGGTTCGCCAATATTTATAGAAGATATTGATGGGGTGCCATTGTTTGTTTCAGTTATATATTCTGGATCAAATTTACATGACCCTTTTGCAAGTGGAATGGCATAATCAACTTCTTCCTCAAATTTGGCCCAATTTGTATGGATGCGAGTACAGTATTTGCATCCTCCACAAGGTAGCTTATTGAGTTTAACCCCAGCCACATAATAATTACAAATTGGTTCTACAGGTGGAATTCTAGAAAGTGCATCGGCATTTGCATGTTTTGAACCTGGCCGGTGTTGTATGGTCATGTCATATTGACTTAGTTCTTCCAGCCATCTTGCTAATTGACCTTGTGGTTCTTTGAAATTAGTTAACCACCTTAAAGAACTATGATCGGTTCTCACAATGAAAGGTTTTCCCAATAAATAATGTCGGTCTTGTCTCGTGAAGCGAACCACTGCCAGTAATTCTTTACGTGTTGTACAGAACCGTATTTGTTCACCGGAGAGGTTGTAACTACCATAACATATTACTTTTTCCTCCCCTTCTTGAATTTGAAGAAGTTCTGCGGCCACCGCAAAATTACTTGCATCACAATCGAGAACAAATATATCGGTTCTATTTGGAAGTGCCAAAACTGGTGGTGTAATTAATGCTAGTTTAAGTTGGTCAAATGCATCTTGTTGTTCACCTCTCCAGGTGAACTTTTGTTTACCAGTAATAGCATAAAGCGGTTTTGCAATTTTTTGCAAAATCCTTTATAAAGGTTCGATGATAATTGACGAGACCACAAATTTTTTCGACATCTTTTGAATTTTTGGGTATGGGCCAATTGTGAACTACATTGCAGGATGCTTGGTTCATTGCAAGCCCATTTTTGCTAACCATTCGACCGAGAAATTATATTTCTTGTTGGCAAAATCGACATTTCTTCGGTTTCAGTTTGAGGTGGTATTTGCGAAGTCTTTACATTACTAGACGCAGATTTTGTAGATGGGATTCAAAATTCTGGCCCAATATGATCTGGTCGTCAACAAAAGAAAGTACGACATCCCAATTCAATCCCGCGAGTACGAGATTCATTGCTCTACAATATGTTTGGGATGACCCGTGGAGTCCGTATGGCATTTTACAGAATTCCCAGAGCCCATATTTTGTGAGGAAAGCTGTTTTAGGCCTATCGCTTTCCTGGACGTTTACTGCCCAATACGCTGATTGACAATCCCCAATACTAAACCATAGATTGCCAGCTAATGAATCTAAACACTCATTTACTAGCGGCAATGGGTAATTATCCTTAACAGTGACTGAATTGACCAGCCTGTAATCGATAGCCCAGCGGACGGTATTATCACGTTTACGGATGTGGACTGGGGGAGAACTCCATTCGCTCATTGATGGTTGAATGACGCCGCTTTTTAACATTTTTTCTAAGTGTTCTTTCTCTTCGTCAACGAAGCATAGCGGTGTGCGCCGCATACGTTGTCGAATGGGAGTAGCGTCTTTTGTGTCAATTTTGTGTTCGAATGCAGTAAAGTTCCCAATATCAAAATCATTTACCGCGAACACATCTTGAAATTCAGTCAGCAGTGACGCCAATTGTTTTGCTTCCTCAGATGTTAACAATGAAGTTGATCGATCGTAGAGATCTTCAATATGAATTGGCACCGTTGATTTATTCTGTGTTTCTAATTTGCATTCCGATAGCGTTGAAACAGATGGTGTTTGTTGACAATCGTTGTCAACTTTTGTAATTTGATCATCGGTATAGTTATCATTTTCTTCAAAGATCGATTCTATTTCGGAGGCAGTTGTGATAACTTCGTGATCTTTTAGTTTAATGGTGGAATCGTTAACATTTATTATGCCAACTTTTGGTGTCTTACCGGGTTTATGTAATGTTCTGAATATTAATAAACCGTGTATGCAATTTGTTTCAACGACATATTCATTTAAATGACTATCTAATGTGCATTTTAGTAGAACTACTGATCTTGGTGGTATTGCAGTTTTTTGGATTTTCAACATTGATTTGTTGAATTTTGTGATCTGACCCACCTGGATCAAATTGAACTGATCCATTTGATGCATCAATTAGAGCTTGATGCTTTGTTAGGAAATCGATTCCTAATAGCATTTGATCTTCAATCGGTCCTACATAGATTTGTTCATAAAAATTTAAGTCACCTATTTTCAACATAACAGGACCAATGAGTTGACCAGAAATTTGAGAGTCTCTTGCAGCAGTATTTATGGATATAGTTTTTATAATGGGAGGTTTTGGATTAAGTAATGGAAATATCTTATCAGAGATGATTGTGATATCTGCCGCTGTATCAACGACTGTTTCTGTATTATATCCTCCCACGCAAATAGGAATTTTGATAGCTGAAAGTGATTTGACTCTATTTATAGTCGGTACAAGTTCACTTTCCATGTTTATTGCATTATTGTCATAAGAAATGTTTGACAATTCTTTTTTGTTAATTTCAGCTCTATCGCTGTCAGTTATTTCAATTTGAGCTGATTTTGTGGTATTCGAAACTTGTTTATCAATTTTAACTTCAACCCTTGTCTCAATTGGAGTTGATTTTGTTTCCTTCAATACATGATTGTTAATTTTTAGGGATGGTGTGACATCGAGGTCATTTTGATCGCTGGGGCTCCCTATCAGACCTCCTGATCGGAACCTCGATTGTTTAAATCAAATGCAACAGATCGTTCTCTTCCAATTCTATTTTTAGGATTATTGGATGGACATTGGTTCTGATAGTGGCCATAACCTTGACATTGGAAACAGCGATTGTTCCTATTTTTATTAGGAGAAGGCGACCTATCAGGACGCGTTTGAACATCTGTTGTTTGTGGTGGCAACTTGATGTCAGTTAATTTTTTGTTAATTTGATCTAGAGAAGTTTCCACATGGCCCATCTTGTTTTCTATTGAGAAAACTTTTGATTTTAATGTACTGACCTCAACATTCAAAGGCACATATGGTGTTGGTGATGTTGATCGTGAACGATCATTTGAATTTTGTCTACCATTTGAATTTTGGTGACTATTTGAGTATTGGCGATTATTTGAGTTCTGTCGGCCATATGAATTCTGGCGACCATATGAATTTTGTCGTCTGTATGAAAAATTACTATTTTCATTTCTATTGTAATTATTGTTATTGTCTTTATTATTGTATTTATCGTTCCTCCATGGTGGACGATTATTGGATAATGCACGAACATTTGCCTCATCCTCTTCCTCCGATTCGGAGGATGCTGAAGTGGACAATTGTCTTATTTCGCGCTTCAATTTGCTAGTGCCATAAATTGCTTGATGGGAGTATTGGTACCATCTTAACTGATTGATCGCACTCTACATATTTTGAGGTCTTTTGTTAGCAACTGATTCATCTGCTTCATGATCACTACACCCATGGCAAAATTTATTGAGTGCTTGCTGCACTATGAATTCATGTGGACATGTTTCGAATGCCCGTGTAGCAGATTCCAAGACTGTGTCAGCCCAATCCTCTAAGGATTGTTTTTGATCTTGTTTCAGTTGATGGAATGCTAGTTGAACGGTCTCAGCAAGATCACGATAACCGAAACGTGTTTGCAAAAGCTCTATTAGTTCAACAAATTGTACATCAGGATCATTATTTACAATTCGTGTGTAATGTTCACTGGTTTTACCAGTTAAACACCAACAAAGAGCATATTTTCTTTCTTCTACAGTCCATTGAGAAGTATTGGCATATGATAGAAATTTGAGACGAAAACTTTGCCATCCTAATGCATCTGCACCGTCATAAGATAAACTTTTCGGAGTCATGACACGACGGTTTTGATTATTGGCTCTATGCCCACCATGATTATCAACATTTTGTTGATTATTATCAGCAACGATTCTTGCTTGCAGTTCGGGGACCGGTTCATATTGTGGATAAACTGGTGGTGGTTGAAATGGTGGTGGTTGAAATTGCTGCAATTGCGGTTGAAATTGTTGAAATTGCTGCAATTGCGGTTGAATTTGCTGCAATTGCGGTTGAAATGGCTGCACTTGCGGTTGAAAGTGTTGAGGTTGAGGTTGTTGTGGTTGAGGTTGTTGTGGTTGAGGTTGTTGTGGTTGAGGTTGTTGTGGTTGAGGTTGTTGTGGTTGAGGTTGTTGTGGTTGTTGAGGTTGTTGTGGTTGAGGTTGAAATTGTGTTTGAGGTTGAAATCGTGTTTGAGGTTGGAATTGTGGTTGTGGATATGGCATAGTCTGGTGTTGCATACCTATAGGAGGCATGTTTTGATTCTGAACACTTGGTTGAGTGTTCATTTGTGTTTGAAAATGACTATGAATTGGCGCAACCGGATTGGAGATTTGTGGAGGTTGATTTTGATATGAAGCCGGTTGATGTGTTGTGGTTTGCGGTTGAGCATATTGTTGGAATGAAACACCCGGTTGAGGCGTTATTTGTGATTGAGTAATATTTTGAAATTGAGCACCTGGTTGGGGTGTTATCTGGTATTGAATAGTCGGTTGAGGGTTAACTCCCATTTGGGGAGTTATTTGTGGTTGAGCCAAGTTTTGAAATCCTTGGGCCTGAGAAATTTGTACATATTGTTGAGTTGTAACTAGTGGAGTCATAATTGGTGTTGCCTGAGATTGACTCATTTGAGGCTGTGAAATATTCATATGAGCCATTTGTGATGTGGCATTGTTGTTTTGTACCTGAGGTTGAGGTACATTTTGTTGAGTGGATGCAGCACCTGTTATTGCCTGATTGGGCATTCTATGTGCTGTTTTGTATTGTCGCTTTTGTCCACCGTCTGGTGGTGGTACCGACAAATTTGGTGCCAAAGAAAAGTCTGAAAACCCAAATTGAAATGGTACAATTGCTGGTTTTGTTATGTTTTGAGAATGCAACTGATATGCACTGACCGGGTTTTGGAACATTGAGCTTGGTTGAGTTGGAGTATCATAGCCTTGAGATGAGGCTATATCTGTTGTCTGATTCCTTCTATGATACATTGCAGCATTTTGTTGATAATTTGTAGTGCTGCAAGTTGCTAATGTTGTGCCTATGATATTATATATGGCATCTGACTTAATATGTGAGTCAGCTTTTGTAAAATCATTTGCAAAGTTCGAAACCTTCTGATTATTGTACGAGGTTTCATTTGAAGTGGTTTTACTGATTTGGTCCCTATGACCATAAATTGCACCTGATGTCGGAGTCTGCATTTGGTGCAAAACTGGTTCCTTGGGGCGCGTTACTTGTTTTGCTTGAAAACCACTATCCCTTTCAAATGAATTATTAGTATCAATGTCAGATTCATCCCCACTTAGTGAATATCTTAGTGGATCATTTAGAGTCCTCCTTGGTGGTGAAAATTGTGGTACATTTAAACGAGGAGGATATTGAGATGGAGGTTGTTGGACCGGTGACTGAACTCCCATGTTGTGAACCCTGTAACTTGTTGCCCCTTGGAATGGACTGACTACTAAATCGCTATAACTAGGAGTGACTAACGGACTACCTGGCTGAATATCAACTGTTGCTGGGAGAGGAGACCTCGGGAGAGGAGACCTTTCAACATTTGGCCTAGGGTAGTCATCCACCAATTTGGTGTCTATATCATTATTTACGGCCATGCCTGCTGGTGGGGAGCTCAGATCGATGATGGCCATTTGTTCCCTGGAACATTTAAAGTAGGGAATGGTGAAGAGATCTTCCTTCGAGAGAGTGAGAAGACATTTCCTCCTTTCTATGATCCCGGCTGCCAGTCTTGGACCGACACCGGGGATCTGCTGTAAATCGCAGAATGATGCATAATTTACATTTATTTTCAGTCGTTTTGGAGGCATTGCTATTGTATAATAGACCAACACCCAATTCTACTGAAAAATAAACGTTCTGTTCAATATAAACAGACCTTTAAACTCACAAAGTGGGCCATTTGTAATAATTAATATATTAATATAAATTGGCGGAAAAAGTGGCAAAATTCATGGAAAATTAGACACTAATAGGATGCATATTGTTCAAAATTTAAATAACCGTGGGCAAATAACAATTGAAAGTTCAAAAATACAAGTTATAGAAAAGTACAAAAATTGGACAAAATGTGGAGTTATAAGGCAACAATTAAGCAAGAAGCAATTATAAATACTAATTTATACAGAAAATAATTAATCAAAAATTGCAAGACAATTGAAATGGAAAATTTATATCAATAAATACTCAAAAACTAATAATTACTGTCAATGTTATATAATATAGAAATATAGCGAAAAGTTGTTCAAAAACCTAGCGGTGGGATTCCAATGTGGAACCTATTGGGAAATAATTGGCGACGAAATAGCCGTAGGCTATTGATTGACAGAATTGGATGAGTGCGAATGCACTAAATCCAACATGTCAGCGGCCATGCTTTCCGAAATCGCAACAGGTACGACCCAAAACCACGCCATTGTTGGATTTTTGTGGTGTGTCATTTAATGGCAATCAATGAATATGAAACATAAATAAATAACTAACCTTGCATATAATCAAGAGTATCCAACGTTGTATAAATATACGGCAATAGAGAATATTATGAATGTAGAAATGGTCTGTTTATCGTGGCTGTCGAGGAGTGAATGGACGAATCCTAACGTATCATTCCGCTGGTCTGTTCTCGAATTGCGCCGATCTTTCATTATCTGGTCCGGCGGAGCGGCATTTGTTTGTGTGTGTTTCGGCTCTCTGATAGAGAGCATTTGGCACTATATTTTCTGATACCGTCATTTAATTCATATCCAAAAATACTACAATATCATCACCGCGTCGTTATTTGTCGATCCTTTTCAGTCCTATTTTAATTAAAATACCTAGACATTTCTGAAGTTCGGGGTTGCTGGTAGCTAATAGTTTATAGAATTTCCATCTAGATGGTTCTTCACAATAATATCGTGGTAGATATTTCTGCCTCGTCCCATCCAATTATTTACAAATGGATACAAGGTGATATTCATCATTCGCATCGGCCTGTCTACATATAGTGCATTCATTGCTGCGTTTGCCTGCATTACCCCATCTACTAGTTTCAACACCTAGTCTGTGATTGGCAGTTCTCAATCGCATAATATTATGAGATAGATCACGAGGTAAATTTTAAAAGTATGTCTCATAGCCAAACTTCATTTTGAAATTTCGATAAAAATGACCCCGTGATGAGTTATCGATGTCGTACCACCATTTCTGAATAAATTGATCTCTGAAAGTGTTCTCAATAATCTCAATGTCATGACTAGAAATGTTCTGTTCATTCCAAATGTGATTATGTCCGGAAGAATCTATTAGTCCCTTAATGCAGGATAGCCAAGTCGTGCGTTTTTTTGTTTTACCGGAATTATCCATTTGTAGCGAAAACGTATACAATTTTTGAACGACTTTAGAGCATTTACCATCTAGAATCCGCTTCCAGTAGGATAGCATGCGTAACTTACATTTAATGTTCAGTGGATATCTTCCAATTTCCCCATAAACCATAAATGTGGGTGTACTTCTTTTCATTTTAAGAATCTGTTCATAAAACCCGAGGATTAGTTTGTCCAACTCGTATAAAATTTCCATAGCCCAAATTTCACTACAATACATGACTATTGGTTCAATTGTTTTGTCGAATAAGGTGAAAATTAAATCATTAGTCAGGTTTAATTTTCCTGTTTGGCCCAGAAAACTATAGATAGCCTTCTTGCATACAGTCACAATCTTTTTCACTGCTTGACAGAATCTTCCATTATGAAAAAACTCTACCCCAAGGTATGTCATATTGTTCAGAAACTCAATGTTTTCACCATCAAGGGTCAATTGTTCCATATAGTCATCTTTACGGTTGCAAAACACCATGGCCTTGGTTTTGTCTACATTGACAGTTAACTTCTATGCTGTTGCGTAATTGCTAAAAGCATTCAATGCACGTTGCATACTTTCGTGATCTTCTGCGAGAATAATCGTATCATCGGCGTAAAGCACACACATAATTTTCATGTAGTGTCCAAGTTTATCATAAAACTCGTCACTTAAAAATTTTAAGCCATCAATGGCACAATTATCGAGAAAAGTTTCTAAATCGTTTAGATACATTGAGAACAAGAAAGGTGACAGGGATCACCCTGTCTCACCCCCATATTACAACTAAAAAACTCAGATCGTTCACATCCTTGTACGACACATGACTTAATATTGCAATACATGCTGCGTATAACTTTAAGAATGCAGCCATTAATATTCGTCGTCATCAGTTTTACCCATAGGCCGTCACGCCAAACCGTGTCAAATGCTTTTCTAAAATCAATAAAACAACTGTACAGTTTTTTCCCCCGGGAAACCCGCTTGAAATTCAGAGACAGTGTCACTTTCTTCGCAAAAATCAACTAGTCTTTTGTTCAAAATCGATGAAAATAATTTTCCCATTACGCTCAATAGAGTGATTCCTCGGTAGGAGTCCGGGTTTGATCGCTTCCCCCTTTTCTTGAAAATAGGTTGGATTAGACCTTCTGTCCAACGTTCGGGGAATATTCCACTTCTAAAAATAGCATTAAAAAGTGCACCTAATGCGCATAAGATTGTCCACTTATAAATGGACAATCGGTACGGTACGCTCTTTAAAAACACTTCTTCGAATATTTCCGTTATTTCGTCAAAAACTCTTCTTCAAATCTCTCCGTTATTTCGTCAAAAACACTTGTTCTCATACAAATCACCGTTATTTAGCAAATTAACATTATTTATAGAGTTATTGCCCTTCATGCAGGATTAACAACACATGTCTTCATTTAGTGGACAATCCCAAGCTCGCGTGCCACGCGTGGTTGGATTGTCCATTTATTAATGACCATTTTAGGTACCGATTGTCCATTTATAAGTGGACAATCCTTGGATAATTGCCTGGAAATGTTTCAGGTATATATCAACCATCAAATGTTTTGTGTTAATTATATATTCTGGTAAGATATTGTCTGAACCAGGTGACTTCTTTCCCTTTAACCGGCCTATAGCATTAAATATTTCTTCTCGGGTTATGTTACGATTCAATACACTGTCGTCATTATCGTCATACATCTAATAAGAGATCTAAATCACTATCTAGATTTTGGGAATCGTTAATAGTTTTGAAATGTTCAAAAAAATCATTCATTGGGACATCAGTGTTAGTATGTGCCACACCATCAGCATTAATTCGCTTGATAGTTTTCCAAAATTGTTTCGGGTTGTTGCAAGTTCTACGTAGTAAGTCGTTTCGATGTCGTTCGAAAGCTTTTATCTTGTCATCTAAGATTGATTTATATTGTTTCCCTGCGTTTTTCATTTTTAATTTGTTATTTGGCGATGGACGTTTCTTATATATTCGTTTTGCTCGGTTAAATGACTTTCGCATATTAGTGCACTCGGTATCAAACCAGTGTGGTCCTTTTCTTTTTTTACGAACATTAGTTTTCTCGACTAGACCGAACGTTTTTGTTGCTGCGAGAAAAAACGTGTATTCTATATTGCTACAAAGGTTATCAATATCGTTTTGTGAGGTCAAATTATCTGCTAACTTAAATAGATCATCAATTTGTGTATTGCAGAAGTTTGAAACAAAATCACATAACCTATCACCGTCCCATCGACCTGGTTTTGGGCCCAGTGGAAGTTTACGATCGTCATGTATATTAGGCGTATCTACTTTTGGGTCCACCAATAGTTCTACTGTGAGAGCGCAATGAATATCCGAGTAAAATTCGCTAAATTCATTAACATAGAAATCGTGCAGAGTCTCCACCATATCGTAGCTCACCAGCGCATAATCTATTAAACTCTTATTGTGATTTGTAAGCATGCCAATTCCGTTGTCATTACCTAGCCGGCCGTTTGCTATTATCACTTTGATATTGTCGCACATTTCAACAAGTCTGTACCCAAACGAATTTGGTTTACCTTTATCTTGGGTGGCTCGTGGACCTGGGTCGAAATCTGGTCGACTCCATATGATATCGTCTTTCAAGTTACTTTCATCGCCTAATATGTGTTCCGCGCCAATTAAACATTCAGTCGGGGTGAAATCTTTGAGTAGTGCTGTTCTGGTGTTAAAATCGCCTAACATTAAAATATATGCTTCGGCACGCAAGTCTCGTACTTCCGACTCTATTTCATCGTCATCACCACCATCACCATCATCAGCAGTAGTATCAGTATCGTCGTCGTCATCATCATCATCATCATCATCATCATCATCATCATCATCATCATCATCATCATCAGTCATTTCGTCATCAGCAGTAACATCACTTTCGTTTTCATCGTCGTCATCATCGGAAATGTCATGGCTGGCATCGTCAAGATTTTCCGCAAAATCAGCATCTCCGTCGTCATTGTTACTGTCGTCATCATCATCACCATCATCATCATCATCATCAGCATCATCATCATCGTCATCGTCATATTCTGCATTCAATATTTTAGTTCTATCTGAAAATGAAAAAGTATCAATGTGGCAAAGTTCAGTTCTAAAGTGATTTTCACCGCAGGACACATATCACGAGTTTATTTTGACATGTTTGCTTTGCTCCATTCTTGGGGTCGAGGAATTTCGTTTTCGGCTGGCCTTTACCGTTTCATTTGACGTCGTAACAAATGACTCAGCCAGTTTGTCTCTGCCATCCGGACTAAAGTGTATGCCCTTTCGGTCCTTGTCACTAAATAGTTCATTTCGTACGCCATCGCACGATTGGAATTTGTCAGTATTGTCAATAAATTCAACACCTACCTGCATTGCGCTCGCAGAATCGAGCCATGAACTCATTAGCAATGATAGCTGTAGAATTGTGGTCCTTCACCACCATACTGTTTCCCTTCCTATGTGGAATGTTACACAGACTGACCGTGGCGTTGGGGAATTGCGATTTAATCTTTGGAACCGCTTCAGAAATATTCAAAATTACCGAACTAGCAGAGTATTTGCTTTTGGTTACATCATTTGTACCGAGGTGAACTATGACGGACTTCACGTCAGCCATTGAGTTCCCGACATCTTCATCCCCACAGCATTATTCAAAAGTTCTGATATGTCTGCGAAATTTGCCCCGCTAACCGAGAAGTTTTTTATATTATATATATACCTTTATTTCCTCCGCAACGGAGAGTTTAACATTATACATCATACACAAGTTTAGAGTTTCAACATATTGGTGACAAAAATAAACATCAATTTATCACATGGTTTTATACACAAAATATGCGCAATACAAATTCAATGAGACGGAGTTGTCTGCGATATAGCTTTATTTGCGTTATAGAGTTGTTGAGTTATTATATCACGTTTAGTTAGATGCAACTCCGCGACTAAATACAAATTATTCATGTATATCTTGTTTTCTGTCTTCGATCAGAGCGGTTCGTGAGCTGTTTATATGTGATCCATTTAGTCCACAGATTCTAGCCGCATCAGATCCGAATATATGTTCCACAGCTTGAATGCATTGCGAGCAAGAAACAAGGCGAATTGCTTAATATCATTTACGAAGTCGCGAATGGATGGCGGGATACATGCAAGAAATATCATCAACTGATATATGGGGTTCAAGTTGTCAATATATAAGAAACATGGTTTACCGAAATCCTCTATGACGTTGAACCATATTTCGATTCTTGTTTCGGCTAAGGCGGGACACAAGAGAATTGCATGCTCGATTTCGTTTTCAAAAAGTTTATGACATATCTGACACTTCCCGTGTACTGGGGACAAGGCCCGGGCCAGGATTTTGGCTATTTCTAGAAATTCAAGCTTATGTTGAGGATAGCTTCTACATGCTAGCCAAAGAGGTGAAATTGACAGTGAACTATGATTATTTGCGAATGGGACTAGAGAATGTTCATTTCGTAATCTTGTCTGCCATGACTGCTCGTTTGATTGTTTGATTTTTGTTACTATGAGGGATTTCCATGTCTCCTTGGATGGGAAGTGTCCTTCTTCTAGAAATGATGTTAGATATGGTGTGAGGTTATAGTTGTCAAGAATTCTCATGATTTCTGAAATAAACGATGCATTACAATTAGGTTGTTGAATGTGACTCTTAAGACGGAACATGAAAATCGTTTTCGATGTCTTTTCATGTGCCGTCCTGCAAAGACATCCAAGCAGACTAAGTTTTCTCTTGTCAATAACTGCTGATAGAGGGGATAGTCCTAGCAAGCCTTGTATACCACATCTGTGCGCGCCCTATAAGGGAGTCCTTGAATTTGTTTTAAGCAAAATCTGTGAACTTTTTCCAGTGAGTTTTCATTTGTCAAAGATATGCCGCAAAGGAATTCAGACCCATATAGGCCTTTGGGTAAAACTACAGTGTTGTACAAAGTATTTGAACTGAGGGGCGTTATGCCACCGGCATACATACCAGCGTTACTTAACATGAGATACGTAGAGCGTATTTTGTGGCATATGTGATCAGTTAGATGATTGCCCATGTTAATGTTTTGTAATGGGATTCCAAGGTGTGTGACCTGATCTTATTCCGACACGTGTTCATCATTTATAATCCATACAACTGTTTCTCGGGATTTTTGTAAGGAAGATGGTTCATTAAAGATGACTACTTTGCATTTATCCTGGTTGTATTTGAATCTCCATTTCTGACTGTATGAACTGCATAGGTCACACAAAGTTTGGAGGCCAGAAGAGGTTAGAGACAAGAGAGTCATATCATCGGCTTGGGATGGAGATGCGCAACACGCAGAGCCCACTCGCAAACCATGGTGACTGTTTTCAAGTTGGAAAATTAGCTCATCGATGAAGATCATGTAAAATAAGGGGGAGAGTATACTTCCATGACGCGTTACCTGTTGTATATCGACGTATCGCGAAATCGAACCATTGAATTGAACAGAGCATTTTATTCCACTGAACAAAGAACTGATAATATGCCATATTTTACCAGTGAATCCACGTTGATAGAGTTTGAGCAGGAGACCGTGAATCCAAACTGTGTCAAATGCTTTACGGACATCTAAAAAAACAAGCAAACAGTGGGCTGTGATTTTCGGCCGTGAAGGCGATACTTTCCTGAATTATGAAGTGATCCTTTTTGAAATCCATGCTGTAGTGGATGTACTTTGATGAGATCTGTTGAAAAGGTTTCAAGACGGTTCAAAATATTTTTTTCAAAATTTTTATATAGAACAGGGAGCAATGTAATAGCACGATAATTATAGAATTGTTTTTTGGATTTATTGCCTCCTTTGAAAAGCGGTACCATAAGGCCGAGTTTGGCTTGTGCTGGGACATGGTTGAGTTCAACCATTTTGGACATTAATGTTGCAACTGTGCTCTGCAGGCGCTCTCCACCATAAATTATATGTTCATAACTTAAAGTGTCTAATCCAGGAGCCTTGCCTTTCTTGGCATTGTGCAGTACATATTGTACTTCATCAATAGATACATTGAAACATAAATCTGCATCAAGGTCGCTATATCCGTGCGACGAGCGTATGTTCTCTATTTCAGCGTTAACATATGAAAAGTGTTTTTCGTCAAAATCGTTAGATTTTAATGGGGAATAGAGGTTCTCATAATAAGATGACCATGCTTCAATTTCCGCCTGTGGGTCTCTAAGCGTGGAACCGCTTACTTCAAATAAACAATTTGATGCGGTTTGCCGTTGAACTTTCCTTTTGTTGAAAGCCCTAAAAAAGCTGTTTATGTCAAGTTCGGCCATTTTGTCTAGCTTGTCATCCATTTCTTTGAGATAAAGCTCATTCGATTTTCGGAATTGTGCACGAAAGAGACATTTTGCGTCTTTATGTGATCGATATGCAATGTGTGATTCCTCCCTTGGTCTCCCGGCAGAGATCCACACTTGACGCGCTGATGTCATATTATGATTCAGTTCTTTTAAGGTATCATTCCAAAAAGGTCTGAGGTGGCGATTGAACCTCCTAGACGGTATGACTTGTTGGGTGGCATTTCTTATGACTGACACAATTTCATCATAGTAGCTGTCAAGCTGATCTACGGTTTGAACGCATCTATCATGTAAGTTGAAATTTATAAATGATTGGTAGGCGTTGATCAATTCAGGGGATGCACTAAAGTGTTTCCAATTGATTCTTTTGGTTGCAAAAGGTGTTTTATTGGGGCATGAAATTGTGTCGTAACAAATTTGTGCAAAAAGTGGGCGATGATTTGACACATTATTTTCTGAGTCATCTACGACCTCGAAGCGACCTATTTTGTGAAGTTCTGCTGTGGGTATGATGATGTGGTCGATTATTGGGAATTGCGATTTAATCTTTGGAACCGCTTCAGAAATGTTCAAAATTACCGAACTAGCAGAGTATTTGCTTTTGGTTACATCATTTGTACCGAGGTGAACTATGACGGACTTCACGTCAGCCATTGAGTTCCCGACATCTTCATCCCCCACAGCATTATTCAAAAGTTCTGATATGTCTGCGAAATTTGCCCCGCTAACCGAGAAGTTTTTTATATTAGCTTTGTCTACTATTAGGCCTACACAATTGCTCGCCCCATGTATGACCGTGTTCACAGCATCATCGGTGTGGTTAATAGCGTCGACTACCTCAGACTGAATATCTGAGACGTCATACCAGTCATCCATATTATCCTTGGACGACGGGTCCATTTTATCTTTACGCTCTTTGCCAACCGGTACAATCGGAACAGTTTCATAGTTCGATTTCGCGCGAGAAGCGTGTGACTCTCCACTCGGCCCGGCGTCCGACCCAATGAGCCACCGAGTCCCCCTGAGGCCTATGTAAACGATTTGGTGTTTTGTAACCTATAGTAATGCATCTCTATTCTAAATATGACGATCCCGAGCAATTTGTTTTTCAGATGGAAGCCTTCACAGAAGAACAAACTGCAGGTCAGTATAGTAACGGTGGGGAATCACGTGCATGGTTTAGAGTTGATGAGTATCACGCATTCAAAATGACCGAGGCGATCTAAAACGCGAACAGACGCGAGGAAAAAAGGTAATAAACTAAGGAATGACATATTCCATATTATTTTGACAGCTACGAGCAGATGATATACTATTTTTCAAACAAGCTGATACCTCATTTATGTCTAAATTCATATTTATTTGCTCTATCATTCTTACCAAAGTTGTCAGTCGAAGGATTCTCCAAGATGTATGGACTGGTGTATATCACACACATCCGACTGGCAACTTTGGTCAGAATGTTATAGAAAACCATTAAGTATTTCCAAACAAATAAGGTACTAAATTGTTTCAAAAATAAACTAGCATATGCTCGTAACAGTCAAACTGCTATGTTTTGTGTCAGTTCCTCGTATATTATGTGTTTGTGCACATTTTGAATGCGTGGTACTCACCAACCTCGAAACCACGTGATTCCCCACCGTGATAGTTACTAGAGGGTAGTTATAGAGGGATCAACAGCAGTAAACGACGTCGCTGTAGTATACATGTAACTACGTGTATTGCTATAAAGACCAATATTTGTCAGAAGTACATGTATAAATTATCGTCACAGACGCCATTGCTAATAACAAACTTCAGGCATGGTTGTTCCATAAGAAAGAAACACTCTTTGTTTAAGTTATTCGGCCTCCTGTATATATGCATTGGTTTCATCCCATACTACAAGTACATGTGTTATAATATACTAACATAGCTGAATTAGGTCACGTTGTCGAAAGAATTCGAAACCAGCCATAATATAATATCCCGCTTCATCGATTTTGGATAATAGCGTTAAAGGTACACATGGACCGAAAGCAAACTCAGTTGAAAAACCGGCAATGATAATACAATATACAGGAAATATAATTTATTCTTGGCCACACTTCACTTTCACTTGGGTTCAGCCGCTTCGTGTCAGAACGTCCGCTTCCGGAAAAAAAATCCCCGATATCTTGACGTGCAAAAGTAGTCATAATTTACAAAACAACATTGTATGCGTATGGTATGAATCGAACTAATTGTTAGAGTGACTGGTGAGATGGGTCAGCATATATAATAGTACCCAGGCGATCTAGCCGAAAAATGGGGACAACCCGGAACTAATTGCAACACAAAAGCCTTTTAGTTTCATGCATTGCGTAACAGGTACTGCATTAGAATATCATGTTTTTATTTATAGGAACATCCAATTGGGACAAATTTTTATAAATTTGTGTTCCTATGGCAACGATGGCTAATAATCCGGTATTTGGAAATTTTACTTTAAAGGCCCACTTAATTTTCGAGTCGCCAATTATTTTGTTATAGTAACTTGATATACGGTTTTAATAACAATCTATGCCATAAAATATGATTAAAATGCTATAATTCATCACTATTTTAAACATCTGTGTCTCAGAAGATGCCCACAGATAAATAGAAGACTCCCCCATCTGTCACCCAGAATGCAACAGAATTCAAACTTTTTCAATGGAAGGGGAAGAATTTTATCTTTAATATATAGAGGATATCTAGTGTTTTTGAGTGGATACCGAAAAATATGTCATGAGTGAGCGAGACAAATGTTTATTTTCGCGAGCGGCTTGCCGCGAGCGAAAATAAACATTTGTCGCGTTCACGAATGACGTATTATTCGGTATCCACTAGTAAAAAAAAATACTAGATATTCTTTTTATTATACGCATTTCCAAAGAAATTCACCACATACGACGTTAAATGATCGTCTTCAATCGATGCATAATTTTTGAAGCCATCAGCTGATCGATGCCTGTTCTCACAATGCTACTTCACCATCCGCAGAATATAAAAATATAGTTCCCGTATTCTTCCCTTTATTTCCGCCATAAATATGTCGAATTTCAACAAAAAATAGATTTTAATTATAACTGTATCAGTGAATATAATATAATTTAGAATATTACAATGGGTTCTTTCACTTTGACCTTCTTCAATAGTACAAACCGGAAACAGTATTGGTACTCGCAAGTGAATCGGTCGCACGCGCAAGCTTGTGTGAAAAATATTCTTCTATATCCCCTTCTGGGTGATATCGATATTTATCTAAACGCGTTTTTTTCTATAATTCACTGTTGGGCGTATAATAAATAGAGTTATTCCACCTGCATTGAAAATAATACTGATTTTTACTTCAATTTTGATGACAAAACGCGTTGGCAACTCAACAAAAACAACATGTACACAGTTTATTACACCGGATAACCTGATAATACAATGTTTTGGAGTTTCCTCTTTCAAATGTATAATATGGCATATATTTTATATAATTTAATCTGGGGGTTCGAAAATTAAGTGGGCCTTTAAATGGTGCGTATCGTGAATAATCTAATAACTACCTAAAAGTTTACATTGGTTTATGGAAACACTTGGAATGGCCGACATTTTCCACATATCCATGGTGACTTTGAAATGTCAAGGTCACGCATAAAGGTCATTATTAAAATCAGGATAAAGACCCAAAGGTTCTGACGGCCTTTTAGGGTGAAGGAGAAGATCTCTCGATCTTTTCGACCATCCTGGGCGCTTCGCGCCCTACTACAACTTCTACGATTTTCGGCCTTTTAAACTGTTTTGAAGAGCTTTGTTGAAACTGTCAAAATTTTCAACGATCACACCAGTCGCAAAACAACTTGCATTACAAGACTTCATCCCCAGCTGCGGCAAAAGGTTAAAGGGAAGTAGAATCTTCATTCGTGATCATTTCTCGGAAGAAATTGAGCAACGTCGTAAGGGCTATACCCTCATGCTAACAAGGCACGTAAAACAACAGAAATGTGAAAATGGTGAAGGATAGACTCTACGTCAATTATTTTGTGGTAGGCCTAGGCTCTTTCAGATGGGGACAGAACACGAGGAATGTGCATACGACACTTTGCGAGAGCAGACTTGACCACAAAAAATTGTTCGGACAACCTGAGAATCACCAGAAACATCTTACTGAATCACAGAACAGAAAACACCATGCAGCATTTGGAGACAACACGCGAAGAATCGCGCGAGCAGGACGAATCACTCACCCTCGCCACCGGGACGACACCAAAAGCAGAACAATAAGCGCGGCTGTGACCCCCCCTGATCAATCACTAAATATTTATCCCAACAATGAAGAGACTATATGAAAGTTAAAATTATGTTGCTAATTGTTTGTGGGCTCGTTTCCAAAATGTATACTATTGTCCTAAATTTCATGAACTGGTGCAAAATTATGACATAATTATGTGAGACCAAAATTTATGGTGCAGATAAAATATATATGCCTGGATACACTGCTGTATTGCGTAACCGTAAAACTCTGACACGAACTATTTCTGGAAGCATATGTTTGTTTTATAAAAATGAGTTGGATGATGCTGAATTAGAAATGCTTAATAACGAATCGAAACACGTTATATGGTTTAAATTAAAAAAAACCGCGACCTACATTTTCAATGTCGAGAAGATATTATGTTTGGGATGGTTTATATCCCACCAGAGAATAGATATTATTCTACCATTGAAATGTTTTCTGAGATAGAGCGAGAACAGATACATTTATCCAAATTAAGTGACCATATATGCAAACTGGGGGACGCCAACACGAGAACGGGACAACTGAATGAGAATACCGAATTAGAGAAAACTTTAAGCACAACTCATTACGCCCTATTTTATGGGTGTTTACTGCTTCGCTGATCTGTGCCAATTGGACAATGGATGTATTTCGCAGGACAACACATTTCGGGTTTCACACGATGCGAGTTATTTTTTAGGAAATTGTAGTTAGGCTGAAGTGCATGCTACAGCAATGGGGAATATCTCGCAGGACAACACATTTCGGGTTTTCGCGGATGTATCTTTGCGGATGTCTCATTGTTGCAGTGGGTAACTTTTATGGCCGCGGTAATTGCTTTCGATATTTAGGTATGAACAATGGCTGGGCCACCCTTGAAGATTTTATTGCGGAAACACAATGATAATATAACAGCTAACTTTGCTGATGACGTATGTCTCAGTTGGAATGTAGAATAAAGTTCACATTACGAAGTATCGGGCGTGTATTTAATCCGATTAGTAGATTTTTGTTCCGCATTTAGAGGCTTTCTGGTGAGGTGAATGAGAAACCTGTAGTAATAAGTCGTAGTTTTTTTTAATAATTTGAAGGATTAGTTGTTTTAACGGAATTCTGATCTGGTGCATTCATGAAACCAATATATTTTATATTATAATTTATATATATGCCTAATAATATGATCTTACGTGAGGGCGTTACCATTTCTGACTATGGTTTTCTTGTATATTATCTGACTGTTTTTGGAGTAACTCCACCTGTATAACAATTTCCATGTATTATAAGAACATCGGTACACACATAATTCCAGTAATAATTCCAAGCGCGAATATTCACCGACGGACAAATCAGTAATTATCCAAGCGGTAATTTATCTGAACAGAAAGATGGTATCGTAGATATACAACCATTTGTCGTCCTCTTGATTCCAGAATATAGAGAAGCTTTCAAGTTGTTCGATAAGGATGGCGATGGTGCTATAACTAATTGTGAGCTTGGGACCGTCATGAAATCACTGGGACAGAATCCTTCTCCGGAAGAACTGCAAGAAATGATTGCCGAGGTAGACACAGATGGTAAGTTCATGTTATAGTGGTTTGTTGAGATTAAAACCCAAGGCACGATTTCACATCATAAAACTAACAGTGGTGCGTTTTCCATTTTCAAACGGGGAAGTTTCAACACGTTTAGAATTAAAGAGCGTTCTCAAATATAATTAATTCTACTAATTGTTAAATGTACTCAATTCGATTCGATGGTCCCCATGTCATCAGATTCCAACAACCACAACAATTCTTTTTTTGAAATGTCGCTTCAATTATCAGAATCGATTAAATGCCCAAAAATAATGTAAACCACAGTCAACTATAGTATATAATTGTCCAAAACCTGTTATTTATCAACATTTTGTTCAACGAAATTTTGCCGGTTTGTCAAATATCTGACACACAAAAAGCCACTTTATTTTAGAGTTCTCCATCTTCATCCGCGATTTGGTCCGAGTCCGTCTTCTCGTCGATTTTTTACTGGGCCACTAAAAGTATCGGCGGTGAAAAATAATAGATTTCAAAAATCGATATATGATCACTCTGAATTTTGATGGGTGGGTTCCTCGACTCGAATCATATACTTTTTACATCCGAAGCCAAGGAAGTAGTAATTTGCGAGCGTTAATTCTGATTATGCATCTTTAACGTAAATTATTTTCGCGATGCCTGTGCCATACAACTGATGGTGATTTGAAGTATTTAGCTTTTTTATTTTGTATGGTATAGGGATAGGCTAAAATCACTTTTGGAAAGTTTGCTGTCAAATCGCACTACTTATCTTTATTCTTTAATGGACCACGGTTTGATGTTGTAAGCGAGTTTTAATGGTTGATAGAAGACCACACGGAGGATGAATTTTACTCGGAATCCGCTCTGAACTTACATGTAGAAACGACCGATGGAACTGACGATGTGCCTATTTACACGATTAATGTTACTCTATAGATTAAAGTATCACACGCGAGCCACCAACGACTCCGTTTCGAGGAAATGATTATTGTACGAGTGAGTGTATGTCCCAGTCACATTCGTGACAGTTTTTTTTCTGTGCAGCGGTATATTATTCGATTCAATATTGGGCGGTTTGCCGGTTTCGCAAACACACGGATAAAGTTACGATTACGTTTAGGGTACTACGTCATGAAATTATGTGCAGGATCTCACCAAATTATGTGCAGGATCTCACCAAATTATGTGCAGGATCTCACCAAATTATGTGCAGGATCTCACCAAATTATGCACACGTTCTAACTGTAGCCATGACGTCCTAAACGTCACACCGCGGATATGGTAAAAATTCCTTCGATATGTATATAACAAGAAATTCAATTAATTGAGGAAAAACACTCACCGCCCTGAGTGGTATTGATAAGCTATTGGGGGGGGGGGGGGGTCTACCACTTCGCATGCAAAATAACACGAATGACACCAACAGCTTGGATGTGAGAATAATCCACCATATATGGTAGATATTCAACCAGACTGTGCTTAAGTTTCTCAATTGGTGACTGATGTACATATACAGTACACACAAATAGTAATAACAATTAACGTTGTGATTTTGAAATTAACCATGCTAGAATATTGACGGTAAGGTGGTATTAACTACTACGAGCATAATAATAGTACTATTCTTTTATAATATATGTGGGCATGATGTATGGAAATATTAAAGGTACTCAATCCGATAAAACTCATCTCAATTACTATTTCAATGGCTTCGGGGGTCAAAAATATTTGATTCGAGTCGAGGAAGTCATCCATCAAAGCTCAGATTTGTTAGATATCGATTTTAGAAATTTATTATTTGTCATTATCGGGAATTCTTTCTGGCCCAGAAGACATTCAAAATTGCGTACCCTGATTATAGAGTTATCCATCCTTGTCTGTTTGAATAGAGTTTTGGCGTAAAATCTCGAGCAGGTTACCAAATTGACGGCAGTTGTTAGTACTCATCTCGAGCAATTAACAAATTTCAAAAATCAATATCTAATAACTCTGAGCTTTGTTTGATGGTTTCCTCGACTCGAATCAAATATTTTTTACCCCCAAAGCCAAAGAAATAGTAATATAGGACCCTCTGATCGGATTGTTGTTGTTGGAATCTGTTGAGATGGGGACCCTCTTTTCGGATTGAGTACCTTTAAAGGACAAACCAATAGTTACAATACAATTATAACTGTTTTTTTTTTAATTAAGAGCAAGAAGAGCTAATTGTGCTTAAGCACAATAAGGGATATTCCTTATTGCGCTTATAAGCTCAATAAGGGAATCTCTATTGTGCTTAAGCGCAATAAGGGAATATTTAATTGCGCTTAAGCGCAATGAAGAATATTCAAATTTCGCTGATAAAGCCTAATAATGAATATCTTATTAAAGAATAATATATTATATATAGTACATAAACTCCTTATAATACAGATGGTGTAGTCCATCTCCATTCTCCATGGCACAATGGGTGGAACAAATATAGGATTATTCTACTATTTGCAGAAGGGTGATCTAATGAGAGATATATTAATTGTGTTTAAGTGGAATGGGAAGTAATTGTGGTTAAGCATAATAAGGAATGTCTTATTGCATTGTCATTGGGCTTAAGCGCAATTAGAGATTCCTTAAGTTATTGCGGTTAATCAAAATTGTCTATTAAATGTCAATTTTGATTCCCATAGAGATCATCAATGATGTCTATGCGCAAGGGCGACGTGCCAATCTTCTCTATTGGGATTCCAATTGTTGGCTCATTAAATATGCACATATGCTTAAGATACAGTCGCGCATGAAGCGCGCTCCCGTAAGTCGGGTTTTGGATCCCAGTTAATGAAAATATTATTGAAATAATCGGTTTTCCCCAATAAACAACCATATATTCAATATACATGTTTTGGAGCAGAATTAGGCAGTCCATATTGGACGCCATCATTGAATTAATTTTGTTTTGTTTAATTTTCACACATATTTATTAGTTATGTGGATGAAGTTCTAATTAAACCTCACATCCTTATATTGGTTACAGTAATGCCCAAAGTAATTGACCACTTAACCACATCAGAATTATTGGTAATTTTTCAGGATTTAAAATCCTGAAAAATTACCAATAATTATGCTGTGGTTAAGTGGTCAATTACTTTGGACATTACTGTACGAGGATTGAGTTATCATTACACCTCAAATCCTTATATTGGTTACAGTAATGCCCAAAGTAATTGACCACTTAACCACAGCAGAATTATGGGTATTTTTTCAGCATTTAAAATCCTGACAAATTACCCATTAGTATGCTGTGGTTAAGTGGTCAATTACTTTGTACATTACTGTATGAGGATTGAGTTATCATTACACCTCAAATCCTTATATTGGTTACAGTAATGCCCAAAGTAATTGACCACTTAACCACAGCAGAATTATGGGTATTTTTTCAGCATTTAAAATCCTGACAAATTACCAATAATTATGCTGTGGTTAAGTGGTCAATTACTTTGGACATTACTGTATGAGGATAGAGTTAAACCTCACATGAGTGTGTTGGGGATTTGGACTTTGACTTGGGACCTTTTGTTTTTAACGCGACAAATGCGCATACACCTTATACACAAATTTCTTATGTAACCAGAGTTTTTCTTGGATAAGATGAGTTTGAAGCCTGCTTACATTTCAAAATGTCGTCAGTTTTATATTGTCTGCAGCGGAAATTATCTATCTCTATAGATAGCACCAGGATTATATAGAAAGGAATAGCAATTGATATACGTATACGGTATACTATAGTAATACCATAGACAAATAAGTACAAGTATCACATGATAAAATATTACGTAACGTGACTATGCCGATGAAAGAAATAAATAAATTGGACCGGGATTAGAGGTTGGGTTGGTTATATGTTGATAATTGGATATGGAATTCATACCGATGAAACGATACAAATTAGTGGAGCGATAAAGACCAATGTTGACATTTAGTCAGGCTACGCGGGAGAAAATAGGGGTTGATACGATAGACCGAAATAAATTTGTCGGGTGATAATGACCAATGTTGACCTATAAAGTAACGCGACTGTACTGTCGGATAATTATCAGGTGTAACCGGTCAAATATGGACTCTAGTGACCAATTTAGAACAGCTCAGAAAACATTGGCAGGGCCCTAAAATTTATTTAACACCGCATTTGCCATTAAAATCGATTTATATCGATAAAACTGTCATTTTTCAAAATTTTAAGCTGAGACTTGGAGTGTGTGGGTGGGATACCTACATATTCCTAAAATGACAGAGTACAGCACGTAATTATGTTTTAGATGGAAGAAATGAATTTTTTTCAATGATAAAATTTAACATGGAATTTACCATTAACATCGATTTATGTCGATAAAACTGTCTTTTTTCAAACCTGTAGGCTGAGACTTGGTGCATGTGCGTGGGATACATATATGTTCCTAAAATGACAGAGTCCATCGCGTAATTATGTTTTAGATGGAAGAAATTGAATTTTTTTCGATGATAAATTTTAACATGGAATTGTCCAATTCAAATCTATTTATGTCGATAAAACTGTTATTTTTCAAAAATTTAAGCTGAGACTAGGTGTTTCTGCGTGGAATACCTATATATTCCGAAAACGGCAGGGTTAAGCACGTAATTTTCTTTTAGGTGGAAGAAATTGATTTGTTTCGATGATAAAAATCCAGCGTAAAATAATCGCCAATGGAGGCTTCGCTTCGCATGGTTGGCAATTATCACGATACACAGGGAACACTTTGACGTTCGTACTCATATTTCACCAATTTTTGTACCTGGCTTTCCAATCCTAAGTTTCAAGGGGAAATGTATAATTTTACTCTATTTGTCGTTATATACATATTATACATATTTATCACACCATTTATTATTCATTTTCATAAAAATAAAAAATAAAAAGCCGAAGATGACATGTTTAAACTGTTTGAAGCACGAATTTGGCGATAACTTATCAGAGTACGTTATACTTGTGATAGTTACGTTACGCACACGTGTTCCAATATCCTATTGCGATAATCGCTTAACCCTTCAGTTTTCAACGGCATTTCAATTGGTTGAAATTAAAATTTCTCAAGTTCCAGCTCAACACGAATCTAGTGACCTAATTGGTAGAAATACTTTAGCAGTAATTCTTAGTTTTATAAGTCATAACTCTAATTTTATTGACGATACGAGCTCAACATCATAATATGTCACTGTTTATGGCGGAGTTATCCAAACGTGTGCTTTGATAATGGTTATAATTTTATTTTGCGATCAAACGTCAGTGCAGCCCAGCAGAAACGCATAGGCACTAGTTCAATTCAGCAGAAACGCATAAGTTCTACGATTATAGTACACCCACTGAACGCGCTTCGCGCGTTGGTCAGTGGGTGAAACAATCTTCATTTAATGACACGGACACTCAGTCAATTAGTTTTATTTTATCGCACAGCCATCACTTATCAAGGTTCGGACAACTATCGGTGATTGGCCAATTGAGTTAAATATTTTTTAACACCTCGTGTTAATCTTGTGGATTGACCAAAGCGAATATCTCAATGCAAACGATTATCAACGAATTCCGGTTCAGTAATCCTAATCGTCTCCGTTATCTTTTGCGAAACCAATTTGTTTAACCTTCAGTAATGTCCTAAATAATCGACCCCTAAACAACAGCAGAATTATGGGAAATTTTTCATTTAAGGATTTATTCGGAAATATGGCTTGCTGCAATTCATCGGAAAGCTCTCGATGTGAGATATAAATCCTGAAAAATTTCCCATATTTCTGCTGTGGTTAAAGGGTCATATACTTTGGGCATTACTGTACATTAATTGTACGACTACAAATAGCTAAACGTAGTCGTTATTATATCCGTGAATTGCGAAACCTCCCTATTCACGAGGTAGTTTAATTAATTTTACATGTATATCGCACATCAGCCATTGTATCCGACTTGTTGTCCCGTTGTTCTTTTGGTGATGTACATGCATATAGGCACATCATGGCATAGGTTACAAACAACTAATTATTTTCCATATGCGACAGTGTTAGCTATAAGTCCCGCCGGCGATGAGATAAGCATATTTGAACTACATCATTCGATACACCTGTCGGTGACAACAAACTCGCCATTTTCCGTATTTTTTTTAAACGATAATGTTGCATTTGCACAACTACCCCATTTACTGCACAAAAATCAGCAGCATAAAAATACCCATTACCCCTTCCGTAACTTAGGGACCCCACAGACTCTTCCTGACCATCTACACAGAAATGATCTCCACAGTTACGTAGTCTTTGTACACCCCGTGTACGTGGTATCACCAAATCGGAAGGTATCACCAAAAAAAAACGGACCATGCGGTTTTTGATAAATGAACATAGCTCTCTCAGATGAATTTGAAGTTGAATGATGATATCCACTATTCAAAACATACTTTCGTACAATTAAGAACCCAAAGTCTTCCTGACCAATGCATTAACCAATGGATATATACCCACTTTATTGGACTCAACCCAAAATGTTTTCGGCCCAAAATGTTTGGCCGAGGTGGCCATTTATGAATATGGGACAATTTGCACATTTTCCGAAATTTTCCCGACCGAGCAGAGCGAAAACTGAAATTCGATCCACTATTTTGGACTCGACCCAAAATTGTTTTGGCCGAGGTGGCCATTTATGACCCATAACTTGTTTCGGACAATTTCCGTTTATTTTCGGACTTTGCCTATTTTCGAGGCATTTTTTTGACCCGGATTTGTTTTTACCCAAAATTTAATCTCGCCTTACTAAAGACGTTGTCACGGTCATTTCCCACATTTTCCCAATTGTTTTGAATAAGGAATAAGGAATAACGGAATTCACGCTGTTGCTTTATACTATATTGCTGGTATGTGCAACATCTATCATCTTCTGAATGGTTACTGTATTTGTCCACTGCATTGATGCATTAGAATGTCCATTAAGAGGTTGGAATTTGACCACCAGGCTGACCTATAGCATACTCTCATCACGCACTGACCTGGAAATTCTAATGCAGGTATGTGGTAGACATTTACCTATCAGTCAGTATTTAAAAATATTCAATTTTCTTTTAAAAAAAAGCTGCTAAAACTGGTTAAAATGTCATTAACGCCCATCGGGTGTATACTGTGGTACATATTTTAGAAAGCTGTGGTTCGCTGGGCATTTTATAAATAGATAATGGTTTTTGTTCCGGTTGTGACAATTCGCAGTAGTTCACCACCACCACCACCACCACCACCACCATTGCTTTCGATGTTTAGGTATGAACACTGGCTGGGCCATGTACTCTAGGTGGGAGCACAATGCCTCCGATTTTTGATCCGCATTTAGAAGCTTTCTGGTGTGGTGAATGAGAAACATGCAGTAATAAGCCGTAGTTTTTTGTAATAATTTGAAGGATTAGTTGTTTTAACGGAATTCTGAGGCGGTGCATTCATGTAACCAATATATGTTATATTATAATTTATATATATGCCTAATACATGCCTTACATGAGGGCGTTACCATTTCTGACTATGGTTTCTTGTATATTATCTGACTGGTTTTGGAGTAAATCCACCTGTATCACAATTTCCATGTATTATATGGCTAATAATATGATCTTGAGGGCGTTACCATTTTCTGATTATGGTTTTCTTGTATGGACTAAAGTACATAAGTCCCCAGTGGTATGAGCGATATGCGTAGTGTTTTATGCTGTTTCGGACCAAAATTATTGAAATATGCCAGATGCAAACAAAACGGCACACCTTCCTGCAATTCTTTTACTACGCCCTCCTTACAGATAGCGCTTATAATACACATTTGAAATAACTCCATATGATATATACGAAATGTTGCCAGGTAACGGCACAATAGACTTCCATGAATTTCTCGAGATGATGGGGAAGAAAATCAAACAAGGGGATCCCGAGGAAGAACTGAAGGAAGCATTCAGGGTGTTCGACGCTGACGGAAATGGATTCATAAGCGCACCAGAACTACGTCACGTGATGGCCAATCTGGGTGAGAAATTAACGGACCAGGAGGTGGATGACATGATACGAGAAGCTGATTTCGACGGAGACGGACAAATAAGTTACAGCGGTGAGTTACCCAGTTATTGAGTTCAGGTGGAGACGAGGTGGCTCAATTGAGCATTAATAGTCATCGAACGTTTTCCAAAACCTACATATTCCAGAAATGGCGCTGCAAGTATGTATAATCAAACTACATCACATGAAACCCCTATTATATCATTAAAAAAACATTACATATTCCTTATATCACATAGTGTATATGTCACTAGTGACGAATAAGCGCGTGCTTCCCGCCAACTTGACAACGCGCCAACAAAATTTCTTTACATTGATTAGGCGGATTAATACTATTTTTAAAAGCCGCACATGACACCAAAAACCAGACAATGCAAAACAGATTGATTTGTTCATTAAAGTTAAATTCTTGTCCAACTTCATTCCATTAACGGAACTAGACACAAAAACAAAAAGGCAAATTGGGGGGATATATTTTTCGCCGCAATCCTGAGCGCGCAATTTACAGTCGTATACGGTTGTGAAGCGTCTCAGCCAACCATGTAAATGGATGCATTTGTAAGCATCTTTTAAGGATGTTGTTTTGTTAAAAAGGCATTAAGCTCTATTTTTTTCATGTGATTTACAAGATCTTCAACTCAATATCAGAGCAAGGTTGCCCACTTTTTTCAATGCACAATTTCTTGCTTTCTAATGCAGATCCTTCCACCCAAAGTATATACATCTGAACAGTCAAACCCAAAACATAACTTTGGAAAGATTATAGGGGCCCAATGTTCTTAAGAACGATTGGATAAACTTTCATGTGCGTGTGTCTTGTTTGGTGTCGTCTGTTAACCAAAATAGGAAGTATGAAGGATAACTCTACTTCATCGGCGGATTCATGTTATTCAACAGCTGGGACAGACAAGGAGATAAATAAAAGGCCGATTGACTACACTTCCACTTTGGGACATTTCTTTTTCAACAATAATATTGAAATTTCTAGGTAGATATATCTAAGGTTATGATACAGGTACCAAACAGCACAGTATAAATTACAAGCAAAATAAAAAACACAACTCAGATATGCCGTCACTCGCATATTATGTCAGTTTAAACGAACATGGATCATTTGAACCTACATAATTTGGGAGTGTTTATATATATGGTTGTTCGATAGATACACGATAAATACCCATCTACGGACTTTCTATACTCTGAAAAAAATCAACGTTATTTTTCGCTCAGACGTGGGGAAGTCGCTCTTTATTTTGGCCATATATATAGGAATAACAGAACAACAAGGAACACTCTGCATATTCGTTCCTATATAGCTGAATAACATGTGTTAATTGGTATTTTACGTTCTCTGCGTTAGAAATATAGCATAAGTATAGTTTTCTCCGCGCGACAGTAGGTCACATCACTTGTTAAGTGGTCCTGATAATTTGGTATGATGTTGATGGATCCTGTTGAACTGATGGCAGGTAAACCCGATGCTGTTAAGAAAAAGTACCATATTTTTTATTTTTTTTGGTCATTTTCGCGGTGTTTGGCTGTTTTCATAATCAGAGCGTTTGATGGTGGTTATTGAAAAAGCTATGCAGTCTCTGTATATGTAACGTTCAAGAACATTTAAAATTATTTTAATAATGACTGCGCCGGTGTTTGCAAAATAAACATTTTGACTATGGTAGGTTTGCAACAACCAACACAGCCAATAAAATATGTCAGCATATATATGGCTATGAATGGTTTATACACGTGTATAGATCATGCCATGAAACTCCACTCATGCTAACGCTCGTGGAGATCATATTCCACCAGTACAAAACCTTGGAACTTCAAACAGGGAACTTCATAAAGTCGAAAACATGACGCGGGGAATATATTTCCTCGTTATTATCTGTTCCTTAATAATGTACTTCACTGTCGGTGAAGGTCCTATATTTTACTCGAAATTTCACGATTTAAGTGACTTTGTGAGCGAATTTTGTGAGCGCTTTTCGTCGCTTACAATTATAGAATTCTCCTGGGTAATTAACTAAATGTTTATTGCGACATCGGCTCCGAAAATTCACAGAAAAGCATGAACTTTCGAGTTGGGAACTTTACCTTCAGTGAGGTACAGATAATAAAAATATATTCCCCGCGTTATTTTTTCGACATATAACGAGATTCCCTGTCAAAACTTGAAAAAGTTCCAATGTTTTGTACTGGTGGAATATGATCTCTATATATACGGGCGTTAGCCATAGTAGAGATTCATGGCATGATCTAATACACGTGGTGGCTTATCCTCCATTCGGTCAGAATACTCAAAAGGCCGCGATAATGACAACTTAAGAACAATAACGGTACTTTTTCTTAAAGGTACTCAATCCGATTAAACACCAATAAATTACTATTTCTTTGGCTTCGGGGGGGGGGGGGGGTAAAAATATTTGATTCGAGTCGAGGTACCTACCCATCAACGCTCAGAGTGATCAAATATCGATTTTTGAAGTTTGTTATTTCAATTGTTTGTGGCCCAGAAACAGGCCGTCAAATGGATGGTCTCGGACAAAATTGCGGATGAAGATGGATAACTCTAAAAAAAAGTGGTAATACGGCAAAATTTCGTGAATACTCAAGTGATAATAGGGCGATATTTCGTTGAAAAAAATGTTGATAAATAACACGTTTTGGGAAATTTGATACCATAGTTGACAGTGGTTAGCATTATTTTGTTGCAATTAATCGATTCTGATAACCAAAGCGTATTTTGAAGAAATGTTGTTGTTGTATCTTGATGATATGGGGACCCTCTGATCGGATTGCGTACCTTTAACATCTTTGGTATACAGCATGTGATGACAATAGCCACTGCCCCCGAATTTGTCCAGTCATGTCTTGTGAACTTATAGCCCATAGACAATTAATAAAACTCATCAAACACCGGCTATGTGGGGGAAACGCGATTGGGTGAACTTGCACAAGCCACGCCCCTTCAGACAAGTTGAACAATAAGGGTGCATTTACATTGCTATAGAAATGTATACAGATCTGTATGAAGTCACGTGTCGCGCATTACTGTGATCACAACATGATTACTAATAGTGAACGCGCGCTCATCAGTACTCTGGTAATTGACAATTCACTGCGAGTCGTGTCAGTTTAGGCCAGACATAACAATGTATCAACTATCAACAGATAACAGCGATTTGGTATGTGCCGCAGGTATTTAAAGTGTATCCTTATACCACTTGATAATGGTTCGAAGAAAGAATGAAAATCATGCAGTTACCCTACAACACCCTTTATTTGACCAAATGTACTAAAATTTTCAACTGATGACAATTCCAATGACAATGTTTACCAGTGTACGACAATATTGTTTTCTTAAATTACATGCAGTTTTTATATATAGCTGTTAGACAATAAATATGATGATAATGACTGGCCACGGGGAGGGACCAGGTCACAATCTTTCCAAGTGTTGGACATTTCCAACATTACACCCGCCCCTATGATAAGGTTGGAAAATTTCCAGCTGATGGCCATTCCAGCTCAAAATTTTTATAAAAAGCAGGAAATTATGCAAATATTGGTCCGAAAACAATACCCCCCTCCCCCCAAATAAAATGTTTGAAAATCAAACTACAAGATCATTTTCAATCTATTGCTGGTTTGGAAATTACAACTAATGTTGTGTCAGGTATGAAATATCCAACAATTGAACAAGTTGTCACGTCCCTATCCGTATTCAATATTCGAAATACACGGGTTGAAATGACAACGAAAACTAAAACACATTCGCCAAGCCCAAGTAACAATTAATCAAAACTGATTTGCCTGTCGCAATGCTTCGGCGTTGACCGTGACGTATAGCGGACACGATTTTTGCTCACACGAACTAATACCGTTTTCTTTCTGTGTGCATTTCTAAAGCAACCCGTTTACACTAGTCTGCGTGTAGATCTATGTACATTTCTATAGCAATGTAAATGCACCCTAAACCGGATATATTGTATTTCTTTGCAGAATTCGTGACAATGCTGACTGGTAAATGCTGACTGTGAAATAACACGAACCGAACCACTCAACACTAACAGATGAAATCCCCATCAGATCCCCTGCATCACACTTCCAAGACAAACTGTTGCTACATGGTTGCTCACATGATACTTACCGGTTTACTAGCCACCTACTTGTGTGGTTATACTGTCCTCATGCACTTATAATACGAACACTTTTGTATATAGCAAGATAACTAAAGGCCCACGTTTATTTAACGTTTATTTTTAAAACTATAAAAATATAAGTCTTGCTAGATTGTTTTATCTCGACTTTCTCCTTATTTATAATGGTGTATCTGTGGCTAATTAGTCGGTAAGTTACCTTGCACATTAGGCTGTCATGTGCCTCAACTCGATGTTGAAGATTTGTAATCCATACACAGGGGTGGTAATCTGATTAAAGATGGTCTATCTCTTCCGGGCCACAGTTACAACAACAGCATAATTTATATAAATCCCGATTTCAAGACTACGAAGTCCAAGTCTGCTCGTATGTAAACCAGCTAGGATATTGGGATAGCAATATGCTGTTTTACGTCCGAGAATGTCTGGATACCCGTTCTATAACTGATTTCCGCCCAGACCTGGTGGCGGGATTTATTGGCTATTTTACTCGATTTTACACAACAAATCATAACATGATATACATATCGGAAAGAGTTACATAATGATGTATAATAATCTAACATTCATGTTAAATTACGCACATATTAATCCAGTTTATTAGGACCAACATCGATTTATTTACGTTAAACTGAGAGCCGAAGTGTTCACTGAGCAGTGCAATCGACAACGACGCACACAACGTGTGCTGTTATTTTATTCCAATATCCCAGTACTATGTGTTTATTTTTAATTGTAAGTGGTCCTATATTACTTACTAGTTAAACAGAGCGATATAAATGTAATTTCCATTTTACAAATTTAAAATATATTGCATACGACAAAGAGTCTTATTTATCTGGGACTATTTCTTGCAGGACAAACAACGCATAGTTACGAGAAACGTAATCGCATGCGCAGGCGTTATAGAAATCGATGTTACGCCAACGTCCAACATATTGATTTAACTATGTTTTATGGAGTTTTTTGATCAAGAAATACATATAATCTACAATCCCCAGTTTATATATAGTGACATTAGTAGCCAAAGGCTCGTTCCAGATCTAATTTACTGGACTCGTTTTGTAAATTTCGCTATAAACTGGGGGCTCGTTGTAGATCCTCTATTTATTTCGATCGTATGTGTATAGTCGTGATGAAATATATAGTAAAATACAATTTGTCGTGATTGAGGGGGCTAACAAGATAGAGTTGTCTTTTTTTTATACGATTTGGTACGCTCCGAACAATTTCGCGCGGATTTGTTTTAAAATAGATCATAAAACTGTCCCGAGGATGTGATAAGAAATTCTAAATAAAATGGATATTATTTGATAGAATCTTTTCCGGGCACGTGTCTTCGAAAAAAAAAACGGTTCTTCAAATATCGCCGTTATTTAGTCAATATTAATTCTCGATTAATCCTGAGATCACTCTTAAAAACACTTCTTCTTCGCCAAAAGTAATCCTTAATATATCTTGATTTAATATAGCAATTCTGCATGCACGCGTGTCTCCCATGGTTGGGATTATATATTATAAAGTTAGTATACTTTATAAACACAAGCTGAACATCTCTATCACTCATATCAATATAATGTTCGGCCTTCCCCACCGTCAAAATTTCAGTGTCAAAAATTTATTTCTGACATTATAAATATTACATATACAAAAACAAATTCGACCCCGATACCTTATCCCTGAAATCATTTCTACGTGAACTTGATGAGAGATACCGCTTAGAGAAATATATAGCACTGAAGAGAGATATCCTTAATGACTTCAAATTTTTGTCATATCGGATACTATAAATTACATGTATATTTAAATCATACTAAAAGATTTCTGGTGACATTCCAGTCATAAACATAGTCTGTGTAATACAAAAACACGCATGGTGTGTCTTCGATTTTGAACGTGTGTGAGTTGCGAGCGAAAGCCCCCATCTCGAAAATACCAGGACATTATTTTTGTTATTGTCATTATGCTGTATTTTAAATATATGAATATGTCCATGTATATAGTGTCAATAAAGAATTAATAAAAAAAATAAAAAGTTATTATACAATGTTGTGCACAGTATGTGTATGACTTTTTCCCGGATTACCATTTGACGGCTTTTGCCCAATAAGAAATAGTGTTAATTAAGGGATGGATATTAATAAACATCCAATCACCGCTCCGATTAAGTATTTATTTATATGTAATCCTATAAGAATGGCCTGCATACACCAACATGTAATATTACATGTGGGTAGTTGATAGGAAACAGAAAGTAAGTGGTGAAAATTCAAATATTCTTCCGAAAATGTTTTATCTCATGTTTCTAGGGGGTGGGTGAGTGTCGAAAAATGGTTGGAAAAAACTTGCTAAAACAAAATTATTTTGGATCGAGTTTTAAAGACGTAAATCATTGGGTTTGATTTGCATTGCAGTGATCTATAAATCCGTTAGATGGATCAGTTTTAATGATATGTGTACCTTTAAAGGCATGGGCGGCGTTCGTTGTAGAAATATTCATATTTGTTCAAATCGCCATCAACAGAAGGAATATTAAAATATATATAGTTTTGTTCACATGCCAAACATAATCAGCGCGTAAATAGTATGTTGTCGCCAAGACGTACGATGGTGTACGTAAACAGCCTGCTCGTGTTACATAAGTTGTGCTTCTGTTTACATAACACATCGCATTTCTATTGGTTAATCACACACAAATGATATAAACGCTCTTTATTATTTCCATATCAGGAAAACAGTAACAAATAACGCTCTTTATGTTTACCATATCCGGATCTAAACAAAATCCAGGTAACGTAACGTTTTTTGCTTTTGTTTACGTAACAAAGGAAAAAAATGGACAATAACATACTATTTATGCCATATTTCTGATTGGTATAAGAACAAAGTCGCAGCAGTTACTAACTTTATCCAAAGACGGACTTCAATTGGTTACCAACGTGTTATTCTTTCTCAGTATATGCTACTCCATGGGTAATGCAATTGATAGTTTAATGTATATACTCCCGATTAGCCGTGCATGGCGTTATCAATTGTGATTCTAATGATCTAAAAATGGTCATGCATGCGTAAACATCGGCAGGAAGAATAACCGGACGAATAGCTACAAGTGGTTTCCAGGCTATCCGTTGGTCCGCCTGGCAGGACGAATAGCAACTCCGTATAATTTATTGGTTATAATAACATACGTTGGTCAACGGGGATTGGAACACAATTTATTTCAACTATATACTTCTCTCCCCAAAATAAGAAGTCCTTGAGAAAAACTGAAGTAAACAATAATCAACTCAATTGTGTGCACAACTTGGCAGGAAATAAGAATCAATGACAATTAGGAAATGAAAATGAGGGTGGTAGAAAAGAGATAAACCGATTGTCATCGGATTATGAGCACATCTATTCACATAAATTTACGATTTTTATATTAGACATAATCACCATTGCTGATCAATCCGGTAGAAATGTAATACAAGTGTCGATTTTAAAGATGGACTATCTCTTCCTAAATACGTTTTACATAGTTTCCGGTGTATAAAATAATAAATGTGAGTCGATGACAAACGGGAACGCATATATCAATTAACATTGATTTTATATCGATATTTTCTTATGTAATATGGTATTCAATCGGGACATTTTTTCGTTGTTATATTTAGAACAGACCGTCATGATCTCAGATAGAGATAGAGTTCTCCCGCTTGCTACGATCCGGACGTTTCCGCGAGCCGTAAAATGTACCAAATTGGGAAATGATTAACAATGAACGCTCTGTATTGTTTCGTACACAACTGTTACCATGTTGACACACATACGCCTGCGTAATATAATGCAACATGGCTATCAAATCGAAATTAATTGAAAGAAGCGTTTCCTGACAGGTGTCTTCGATTCATAGTTAATGTTTTATACACCAGGAACTATGTAAAACGTATTTATGAAGATATATTGGCACTTTAATGTCACACGTGTTTCGTATTTTAACGGAATATAATAGTTTGCCCATAGTTGATGAGACGGTTCTTATTGCATGATATTGTTGACTCGGAAATTAAAGATTCAGTTGTTCGATCATTGAGTATACATATGCCTTTATAAAGCAGAACGTCCTTGGCTGACATAATTTTATACATATGTTAAAGATGCATGATCCGAATTAACGCTCCCATGTTACTATTTCTTTGGCTTCGGGGGTAAAACATATTTGATTCGAGTCGAGGAACCCACCCATCAAAGCTCAGAGTGATCAGATATCGAATTTTATAATTTGTTATTTCTCGAGATGTGTATTTTTTACAGCCTGGTAAAAAGTCGTCAAACTGACGGTCTCGGACCAAATTGTATATGAAGATGGATAACTCTAAAATCAAGTGGTAATACGGCCGAATATCGTTGAACAACATGTTGATAAATAACACGATTTGGGAAATTTTATACCATAGTTGACAGCATTATTATGTTCTGATTAAACGATTCTGATAACTAAAGCGTATTTTGAAGAAATGTTATTGTTGTAACCTGATTATATGGGGACCGTCTGATCGGAGTTAGTACCCTTAAAGGCACGGGCGGCGTTCGTTGCAGAAATATTCATATTTGTTCAAATCGCCATCAACAGTAGGAATATTAAAAAATATATTGTTTTGTTCATATGCCAAACATAATCAGCGCTTTAATAGTATATTGTCGTCAAGACGTACGATGGTGTGATCCTGATCATCTTACATAAGTTGTGCTTCTGTTTACATAACACAGCGCAATTATATTGGTTAATCAGACACAAATGATATAAACGCTCTTTATTATTTCCATATCAGGAAAACAGCAACGCTCTTTATGTGTATTCTCAATTCTCCAATAATGATAACACTATCATTGCCATCAAGCCGCACCGGAGTCCAATAGGAGTCGACGTCCGCGTTTATTGGTATACATGCTTACAAGTTAAGGGACGGGCACGTCTTCGCATATACAGGTTAATTACATCCTACTTTGTCTGCGTTGGCGGTCAGGAAAAACCAACGAAAAACCTCTTGGGGGGGGGGGGCGATGGAAACCTGCTTTCCGAAACCAACATCTCTATAACGCAGCTCGAATGTTCTGAAATTCATTCTAATTGACCAATTGTGCAACACAAACCTGTGCACACACTGTATACTATATAAATATAACTTAACATATATAAAATGTTCAAATATATACACTATGATCGTGATCGAATGACACATTATATGTGTTTAATATAAATGACTATTAAACTATTACTTCATAAATAACGTGCGATACGCACATTTCAAAGTTGCAATTAACTTTTATTAATGATTATTTAACAAAATTCAACGTCAATTTTCTATAATATGCATGATGTCATGCGTTATAAGAATATCTGTTTCTCAGATATAGTTTCAACATACGCATCTCCTTACGTTATTGAACCGTCAATCCATAACATTACTCAAATGGTTGAAAAAAAATTGGAGCTGACCCGACGGACAAGGCGATTTGACTGGAAATGACAACACACGCTCTATAATAGCGTGACCTCTTTTCATTGTTCATGCACAAAGCGATAATAGATCGCTCACTCATTATCACGAACAGCGAATACAATATTTTTCGGATAATGTGCTTTGCACTAAACGCCGAAAAATGATCATTACCATAACCGGATCTAAACAAAAGCCAGGAAACGTAACGTTTTTTGCTTTTGTTTACCTAACAAAGGAAACAAAATTGACAATAACATATATATACTGTTTATGCCATATTTCTGATTGGTATAAGAACAATGTCTGTCTATATTTTACTATTCTTTCTGTTTATGGCGGTTTTGACGGAGGTGAATATTTTAACAGCATACCCATCCGCCAACGCCGCCCGTATCTTTAAATATGGTCAGATATATAAATGTTCATCCACCCTATATGACTTGCATTTCAGATATGTTATGTGTTGTATTAATTAACACCAATATATCGACATATTGCCAGTATCATGCAGAGTATATCTCCTGGATATATAACAAAACTTAGCATGCTGCGAATGGCCACAAAATGCACAATTAGCCCAATTGTATAGCGGATATTCATTGTTAATCGAAGCAGGATTCGAACACAGCATACAATCCTTCGCTGAAGTCGAAATACTTGCCCAATTACCAGCAGTTGTTCTCGATAAGTCCCAATTACAAACATGAGAACGATTACATTTTTAATATAGGCACGGACTCAAGAAGTTAGGTCGGCAAATACAGCTTTCGTTGATATTTGTATGTACATTTTGGATTAAGAAGGAAAGTGTCATTCCTTGTCTGTGTGTCTCGTTATCGTTTTTATAATGGATGCCATACGGTTCTGCAAAACGTTTCTTTCTGAACACGGAACAGATATTCTTCAGGTTAGTTAAGATTGATTAACCCTTCCATGCCTGGAGCTTCCTGAAATTTTGCGAAAACTCTGTGCCAATGCATTCTCTTATATATATGATATAGTCTCCGATATGGAGCCTCGCATAATTATAAGGAAATACGTTGACGTAAAGGTGGATTATCTATTTGTAAACATGTATTATATAGTTACCGGAATATAAAATATTAGATCTGAATCGAAGACTCCTGTCCGTGAATGCTTCTATCGATTAATATTAATTTTATTTCGAATATTTTCTGGTCTAAAAAGGTGTGGTTGTTTAGCTAACGAACAATAGTGGTTACTGTTAACAGAGACCAGAAATTTTATGGTGTAATTTTTGTCACAAATAAACATTAATTATACTCATTATCGCTTATAACTATGGAATAAAATAATACAACCAATCAATCTGGGACATTTGACGTTAGGTACGTAGCCATAGGAACAGCCTAATGCTCTCTATCGCTATATGGTATCACGCGAATGGTCTGTTCTAAAATAGACAAATAAACGGTCCCAATAAAATATTCGAAATAAAATCAATATTAATTGATAGAAGCCTTTCCGGGCACGGGTATTCAGTTCATATTTATTATTTTATACCCACGCAACTATTTCAAATTTATTATTTAAAGAGATAATCCATCTTTAACACTATTTACCTTGACCTTGTAATCCTTGTATTATATATACGAAGCTCCTATAGGAAATTTAGAAAATGCAATGGCACAGTATCTTTAATGCTGCACCAGCGCTGCTCCTAGCATGAAAGGGTTAAGCGAATTTCATGTATCTCTGCGTTCAAGCGGAATTCATTTATTTTCACTTAGCGCAATTAACATTATATAAGAGAATGCATTGGCACAGGCTACATGTACTTAGTGCTACACCAGCGCAGTTAATGAAACCACACGAAAGGGTTAAGGCCGCGTTCACACCCTGGTACACTTGTCATGTATTTTTGCAGGCATTTCGTCATAGAAAGTCCATGGTGCAGGAATATGACTGACAACGTTCGTATAAAATGCATATATTTACCAAAGCTAACGACATGAGAAGTAAAATTGGCCCCATGTATGTGTATAATGTATACATCTTGTGAGATGATTGCATTCTATTTACATGCTATTTGGCCGGTCGTTTGTGAGTTTGACACGAAATATTTCCACAAAAAAAACGCCCTTCATTATCTAGCTTATGAACCCAACTAAGGTATACGCTTTGTCATCTATCTGAAATCGTGACTGTCTGCTAGGAAATAAATCAAACAGTTTTCATTGCATATTTTAGTTGTTTGGTGGCAGAACTCTTTTTTTTTTTTTTAGAAAACATCACCATAAAACAACATAATGTCTGAAAATATGAATCAATATTGAGTATAATTATATGTCTACCATATTATTGCGGACGTGCATGGTTGAATCATTTTTGTTGTTTTATGTTGTTTTGGTCCTACGCACGATAAAATAGTTCAGCAAAATGGCTACTAAAAACTAAAATATGCAATGAAAAATGTTTGATTTATTTTCTGGCAGACAGTCATGATTTTAGATAGTAGAAAAGTGAGATGTTGACCCTAGTTGGATTCATGAACTAGATAATGCAGAGCGTTTTTGCAAATATTTCGTGTCAAACTCTCAATGATCGACTCAAACTATCTTTTTTTAATAATTGGAACATCTCTCTCATACTGTGAGGATAACATAAGTTAATTTGTTTTAGTACTATATAGCATACATTGGCTATAAATAATAATGATTTTTTCCTTCAAATTGATAGTTTGAAATTGAGATGTATTGAAAATTCACAAATGGGGCGCCTCCTGAACAGATTTTTTGAATTCGTTTTCTGCGCATTATAGCTATCTGTATCGAAATGCCCACACAAAACACCGGGTAAATTTCCGAGTGTGTGAACGTGGCGGCCTTAAAGGGCGTGTCTCACTTGGTCCCACACATTATGTCGGCGTAATTTGGAAGGACGGAGAAGATCGGTCGATATATATAGACAGACTCTCGATCTATACAGACTGCATATGCTCTGAAAAACTTGCCATAGAAAATCATGAAATAAAAGTCATAGAAAAATGTCCAGCTGATTTCAATTGTTCATACACAAGTGAGACACCGCTCTTGGTGATGCCATACTAAAATAAACAAACGCTCTTTATTGTTCCACGCAGAAAAAAGTTGGAACTCGATTTTTACTTGAATATGGTAGGCTCGATGACTGCATGCAAAGCTTGATTTATGAGAAAAATGAAGACATTGACACGCGACACGACACAAATGACAAATGCTATTCAGATTCACCTGAGATTAATTCAATATGCATTATGATGTGTTTGCGAATTTTGTTGAAAACCCGAAACCGTATAATCGTAACTGCGGATATGGCAAAATGATAACTGATAGAAAAAACACAAGTTCTAGTGACGTAGTACCATATTCTTAATTATTATCAGTAGTAGTCCATTATGCGAAATGTGTCCATTATCGAGCTTGCACGTCTAACACAAGTTCTGAAAGATTCATATTTATTTGTGGGAAATGTTCAGATAATAAGTTCAACTAACGTTTGTTGAACTTATTATCGGAACATTTCCCACTATTTCAAAAATACTTTTTTTTTCGTCTGTGTTTCCTCTATTTTAACTGTGAATCCTACTAGAGTCACATGGTCATTTCCTACAGGAACAATAAACTGAGGTAACGACGCGTGTTCTGTGCTTAAGTTTCATATGGACTGTTCTGCAAAGCCTATTATTGTCAATGGAAGGGCAATAACTCTACATTTTAGTTTGAATTATGTTGCATTCTGGGAGCGAAACGGGGGAAAATGTTTGTATGTTCTCAGCTATTTTCTATTACTCTATGGGCACCTTCTGATACACAGACGTTCCAAATGGTGATGAATTATAGTATTTTAATCATATTTTATGCCATAGTTTGTTATTAAAATCGTGTATCAAGGCACCATAAAAAATAATAATCGCCGACTCGAAAATTGAATGGGCCTTTAAAGATTCCCTATCAAATTTGACGCAACAAAACGTTTGATGTTTTCTGTACCAGAACATGAGGGAATATATGAGTCGATATCATGTGAGTTGTGGATGGTCAGGTATCGATTTTCAAAAGAGACAGAGAGGTGCCACCAGTAATACACAGTGAAATGCACAGAGGTTCCACCAGTAATACACAGTGAAATAAACAGAGGTGCCACCAGTAATACACAGTGAAATAAACAGAGGTTCCACCAGTAATACACAGTGAAATAAACAGAGGTGCCACCAGTAATACACAGTCAAATAAACAGAGGTGCCACCAGTAACACATGGTGAAATAAACAGAGGTGCCACCAGTAATACACAGTGAAATAAACAGAGGTGCCACCAGTAATGTAGAGTGAAATAAACATAAATGCCATCAGTAATACACAGTGAAATAAACAGAGGTGCCACCAGTGATACACAGTGAAATAAACAGAGGTGCCACCAGTAATACACAGTGAAATACACAGAGGTGCCACCAGTAATATACAGTGAAATAAACAGTTGCCACCAGTAACACACGGTGAAATAACCAGAGGTGCCACCAGTATTACACAGTGAAATAAACAGAGGTGCCACCAGTAATGTACAATGAAATAACCAGAGGTGACACCAGTAATACACAGTGAAATAAACAGAGGTGCCACCAGTAATAAACAGTGAAATAACCGAGGTGCCACCAGTAATGTACAGTGAGATAAACAGAGGTGCCACCAGTAATACACAGTGAAATAAAGAGAGGTGTCACCAGTAATACACAGTGAAATAAACAGAGGTGCCACCAGTTATACATAGTGAAATACACAGAGGTACTACAAGTAATGTACAGTGAAATAAACATATGTACCACCAGTAATACACAGTGAAATAAACAGAGATGCCACCAATAATACACAGTGAAATACACAGAGGTCCCACCTGTAATGTACAGTTAAATAAACAGAGGTGCCACCAGTAATACACAGTGAAATAAACAGAGGTGCCACCAGTAATACACAGTGAAATAAACAGAGGTGCCACCAGGAATGTACTGTGAAATAAACAGAGGTGCCACCAATAATACACAGTGAAATAAACAAAGGTGCCACCAGTGTTACACAGTGAAATAAACAGAGGTGCCATCAGTAATATACAGTGAAATAAACGCGCTTATGTTTTCCTTGCCCACTATAGCGACGAATATGAAGAAAAAACGTTCATAAAACATTTTTTATAAATTTTCTTGGTTTCATGATAATTTTAATTAGTAGCATGTTTTGCGAAAGCCGTTGATAATCTTTTAATTGTCTGATAGCGAAAACACGACATTGATGTCAAATATGACTGTGCGTATGGTATTATAATTTTACACATATAAGTTTTTATTATCCATCCATTTACTAACACTCTTTCTGATTGGGCAGTAACCGTCCCATGATAATCCGGTAAAAGGTCCTGCTGGACTCCAAAAGTGTCGGGAATATACTACCTGGTATCACACAGGAGTCCAATATGACTTTTATAAAATTTATCGGGACTCCCGGTGACGTCACGAAGTAATTCGAATCAAAGCGCAGTAACTTTATTGGCAAGTCAATCAGTGAAACGCAGATGGATAATAAAATTGGCATTATACAATGTCGTGTACAGTATGTTTTTTCTTGTACTCGTCAATGTTGTGTTGCGCGTCTCATCCAAAATGACTTTTCACCACAACATGGACTCGTACAGGAAATACAGAACAAACATTGTATAATAATTTTATAATATATCCACCACAATGGAAAACATTACGCAGATGTGCATGGTGATTCCAACAAATCAACCGACTCTCTCAGAGACATATTATGTACTTATTTCAGTGAATCAATCTGATGAGTGAGTACCCAGGCACTATTCACGGTGCTAAAATGCAGCATTCAACTAGTATTTCCGAAAATTCCAGCCACACCGAATGTACCATTTCACAAAACACAATGCCCGAACAATACCCACAATTGTAAAAAAAAAATTTTCACTCAGTCTCATCAGTTCTGGACGAATTTTCGCCGATGAAAAAAAACAACAACCACCAAATGACTCCTCAAACGAGAATAGAGCTCTTAACATAACATATAACATTGCTGGTTGATTCCGTTTTCTATCACTCCAGCAGAGCGTTTTACATCACTTTAACCATTCCATGGCGGGAGGGGGCGCTGGTGCAACATTAAAGATCATGTGACATTGCATTCTCTTAAAGTGATGTGAAACACTCCAGTATAGCCTATAGGGTGATCAAATAGAAATGGAGAATAATCTTGCTCAAAGTTGTTATTTTTACAAATAGTATATCCAAATTGACAACATACACCGTAATTCTTATATATTAATTAAATACAATGACACTCGAAATCGTTTTCGTATAGTTTATCGCCCATAGTTGCGTCCCGAATCGAGAAGTAAATATTTACAATTGAGCGTAGTTCAGACGATGTATTCTATGGAGTGGTATGATCGATTTGCTTGAGATTTTCGGCGATGTTAGTAGAATGCTACATTCCACCAGTTAGCATAGTTCATGAGTTCTAACTTATTAGTTCCACGCACCCGAATGAGTCCATAATATGTCTTTAAATATGCGAGTCTCCCACAGGGAGCCTCGAATATATAAGATGATGCACTGGCTTACGTGGTCAAGGTAAATATTGTTAGGCTAATGTATTCTCTTATAAATGCGAGACGCCCTATGGGAGACTCGCTTTGTATATGAGAATGCATTGACAAGATACTAAACGTCCAAGACACGCTACTAAATGTATTCGGGTAATATAGTTCGGGTATTCTTGATGGTCATCGAATTGAGAAAGAAATTGGTGTTTGTGGGCAGGACATGTCGAACCAAATTATGTGCGACATGCACTTAATGAAACTATTCATATACGATATATAACTTTAAACAGTAATGACGTCCGTATAAAATGAGAGCTTGACAGAAAACTGTGCAACGGTCAAAGGCCATACGGTCAAATGAATGTTTTTGAAAATGAACTGAATGAATAAGGAGCAATCAATGGGGTATTGTGTGGCAGACATCCTTTTGTGTCCATTTTAAAGATTTTATAGCGTTTTATATTTTGAACTAGCTGTGCGCATGTGAAGATCGTGTGTACATAACCTTAGAATTTTTGTTGAATTTGTTGAAAATGGCAACCAAAATGGCCGCGCAAATACCCAAAAGTTAAACGCTATTCAAATAACCAATTATATCGTTGACATGCTCTGATCAAAATATCGTTATCAACATGTTCAAACTTACACGCTAGTATAGGTGTATTTGGGATTACAAACCCACCAGTAACAACAAACAACAAAATCTAATTTAACAGTGTTATGGGCTTTGTTCTAATGATAACACACATGGCATATCAATTATAATTACTGAAACAACAATGTGACTTTGTTACAAAAAAATAACACAACATCAGTGGTTCTTAGTATGGCGTAATTACTAAATAGCTAGGTCATACATAGGAAATGAATCACAGAAAAATAGTTAAAATGCTAACCTCTTTGCCAACCCACTCCACTTTCGTTGATCGCAGTCTGATACACATGTACACGGACTGCTTATTGCCAGCGACTTCAATCCAATTAAACTTGTCTTAGAGTTTAAGTTTTACACCTCGAACAACCATCTGCATGATCATGTGTATTGTCTGAAATTCATATGTAAGAAACGGTATCCTTCAAAAGCCAACCCTACACTCATGCAGATGTTCGCAACCAGCGAACAAGTGAACACATAATGTTTAGGATGCATTGAACACTTGTGTGTATGTTCCCCAAACATGTATATATTTAGGACAAACCTGAATTGACGTTCTAATAGATTATATAGAAGTTGCGACCATCACACCCATTGACTTCTAGTGCTATCTTTAATTACTAATCAGTTGTGGTGAGTTATATATATATATATTTGTAATACGACCTTACTAAACCTACATACAAGGCTCGTCCTGATTGGTCAGTATCATGTATACCCATGGAGATACGACCGTCGTTTTGTGGTACAATTCTAGATATTCTGAATTGTACCACAATTGTACCGCATTGCTTAATGTCATGCTATACGCTGAAGAAAGAGACATATAATGACTACCTACTGAACTATACTGAATTTTATTTAAGACAAAACAAAAATAAGTCTTAACTGAAATTTTGTTGTCAAAAAGGCAATGAAAACTGGTCGCCGTTCAATAGTGCATGACGTCATGTTTGACGTTCCAGTTCTAAGAGAAGAACTTTTTAGTGGAAAATCATACCACGCAGAACGGCTTGGGCGGATTGTCAGTGGCATCACTCGCTCTGCATCTAATAACACAGTTCTGCAGGAAGTGGGGTGGCCTTCTCTCGATAGAAGGCGACAAATACACAAACTGCAACTAGTCTACAAAATAGTAAACGAACAAGCCCCATCTTATCTAGCATCTACACTTCCCCCTAGAGCAAACGAGGTGTGGGGTTACAACATGAGGCGACCCGGCAAATTTTATTCACATTTCTGCAATACAGAACATTACAAAAAGGTTTTTTTTCCGTCGGCAACCACTGAAATAAACTTCCCAAAATAATCACTGACGTTCGCCAATTTTCGATATTTAAAACAAATTTGCATCTATTGGACCCCTCATCTGCCCCTCCTCTGTACTTCTACACAGGACAACGAAAAAACAACATCCTACACTGTCGAATCCGAAACAGATGCAGCGAAATCAGCACTGATATTTATAACAATTATATCTCCGATAGCCCCGTGTGCTTCTGTGGAAATAGATCCGAAGATGCCTTTCATTTTTCTGTAGTTGCCCCTTGTATCAGTCCGAGCGAGCCGTCCTCGCTGATAAGTTGACTCGCAAAAGCCTTCAAATTCTCAATATTAACGAAATTCTTTTCGTAATACCATATATCTCGTCCCAAAGTAATAAGAAACTGTTCGATATAATTCAGCAATATATTGTAGCAACAGAACGTTTCGATAACTGAATTTAAAACAAAATACATTCACAATGAAGGACTACAAATTGTCTATGAACACCGGTAAATATAGGAACTACGCAGTTTAGTAATCAACTGGCTCCCCACTTATGGACCTACTCCCCCACTCAATCACCAGTTCTCAATTACCTTGATCTACCGTACGTACTGTCTTCCAGAGTAGCTGACTAACACTTGACTAACATATATATATGAAGTAAATACCCCTTTGCATAAACCCTGCTCCAACATTAGTTAAAACGAAAAAAAATCACAATAACCCCACCAAATGTTATTGCTACCAAACTAGCCATAACACATATAGCAATATGCTCTGGAAGGCACTACATCAATCACCATAAAATAACAAAATAATGCATGTAAATATGTTCAGCTGTCATCTTGTAAACATTTTGTATCTAAATCGACTGTATTGGGTGAGGGGCTTCATAAGTTGAAAAAACTTGTGCCCCAATCCCTTTTGTAATATTTGCAAATAAAATACGTTTCAAGTCAAAATCACCTAATATAAGTGGCCATTACTTTTAAGATAGGTCATTTGTGTGTGTGAGCAATTGGTTATGGGTCTGAGGAGGAAGAAACCTGCGTTGTGCACTAGATGGACACTCGAATTCGATTTTGTTCAGTATCTTCCAACGAATAGGTCATATCAGCGGGGTCATTCCATATATGTTTGACTGCGCGTGCATAAGACGCATGTCAGAATATAACATGTCTCCTAATGTCGATTAAATAACATCATAATGGTGGGGTTTTAACTAGTTGACGGCTTTGCGATGCTGGACTGCCCTTCTCATATCATATATATACACACATCACGTCAATAATGTTTATTAGAACAATATCATAACAAATTGTTCCACGGAAAATCAATGTTAACCGTACGCCATGTTCTGTGTGAATATCTGGTTATTCATGTCTCAGACTGGTTGCTTGTGTTGGGCCGAAGGCATTGTTGTTGACATTATCAGCATCAGGCGCTTCAATCATGAATCACTTCAACCAACGTATTGCTAGCCGACAAAAAATGGAAATTGACTGTATAAATACAAATAACACTGTGCCAAATTGTTTTGTCCGAAGACTGAACAGACTGCCATGTAACATACATAGGAAAAGGAGTAAGCATCTTGAATCACTGAACTCCTGAATATTAGGCGGTGAACCAAAGCCAACTGAGGGTGCCAATTGAAACTCTAGATCTGAGTGGAGTTGGAACTGAAGAGGAGTAAGGGTGTCGTTGGTATGTTTTCCCTGATATACTTGATCTGCGTCAGCACAAAGCATGCACAGCAACATCTTGGGAAGTTAATCCCTAACCAATGGGAATATCCTTTAACCCTTTACCCAACAAACCGGCCAAAACCGGCCAAATAAAGCTTCAACAGCCTAAAATATCTTCGGTATGTCTCAATAGAACCATACAAATATGGATATCATTGGAACCGGCTCCTTGACCACATTGTGATAGTTACAGTTATGCCCTGTGCCAATGCATTCTCTTATATATGCGAGGCGACCTATGGTCGACTCGCATATATAAGAGAATGCATTGGCACAGGGCCGTTATGTTGGGTAAAGGGTTAACATATCTAAATTCTTATATTATTCTTAATAACTATGGCTGCTGAGTTTCTCCTGACCAGGGTCGTAAATGGTTTGGTAATTACTATGTATACAACGTGACACCCTTAACTTATTTCAAAGTTATGGTCTTCAATTCTATAGAGAGCACCAAGACCCCAACTGCAACTTGTTGCCCGTCGTCTTCTATGGATGTTTTACTACCGACTTCAGACTCCATTGTATGCGTCCTTAGAGTTCACTCTATAAGTAGCAGTAGATATTGAAGTACAATATGTCGGTACACGTGTTGTGCAAAAATGCGAATACAGTATTCTCTTCAACATCACTATTCCCAAGACCACAACACCCCTTACTTTTAGCAGGGTCTGCTTCGTGAAAGAACTATCTCCTATAACTTCACCTTCGTGAAAGAACTAATCTCCTATAACTTCACCTGAACACGACTCGGTTTTAATCGATTAATAGATCTTCTGCAAACAAAGACAGTTTGTTTCAAATTCAAGTTTCCTGATACATATGTACACTGGTGGCTTCGTGGTTGCTTTACTCATATTGGAATGGCCATTCTGTTAGCTTGCGTGTACTGAGGGGACACAATACTACATGCTACATGCGATTGCGTCATCATATTGCTGGGGTTTGACTTTGCATGTTGACGTCTCTTGTCTTCATGAGACAACCTTACTATCTTCATGTCATAATTTACAAATTTAACAATAATTGACAACTGCTTTAACACAATAAAACAACTAAAAGTAGGAGCAACAGACTATTCAAGCAAAACAAGAATACACAAACACTAGGAATTTCATAGAAAATTATCCTGGTATTTGTCATATAAAGAGTACAGGTACATTATTAACTGAGACCAGTTTTTATGAACAATTGACCAGGATGTTCAAAAATTGGATTGAAATATGCACTCGTTAACAGCAATAAGAATGTAAACAATTTTAGATGAGAATCACCGATTCATAATATCGTTACCATTCACGTGCCTAAAAATTTGTGAGGCTACCGCGTGCAAAGAGGTGCAAAACTTAATCATGCTCTAAAACTAGAGCCCCCCTTTAATCTTACGGGCGGCCTTGTTTTATTCTAATTTATAAGATAACGCAACCGGTTTCATATTTTGACTTTTAGTATTTTGAAACCAACACTTTAACAGATACAAAAAAGTTGAAACAAATTCTGTTCTAATTTGTTCTAGTAGAACCACATATTGACTGGACTAGTAAGGAAAGCATTTTGGAATACTGTTTAAAGGTGGATTATCTCTTTGTAAACATGTATTATATAGTTACCGGGGTATAAAATATTAGATTTGAATCGAAGACTCCTGTCCGGAAATGCTTCTATCGATTAATATTAATTTTATTTCGAATATTTTCTGGTCTAAAAAGGTGTGTTTGTTCAGCTAACGAACAATGGTGGTTACTGTTAACAGAGACCAGAAATTATATTGTGCAATTTTGTCACAAATAGATGTTAATTATACTCGTTATCGCTTATATCGTTGGAACACAACAATACAAACAACCAATCTGTGACATTTGACATTCGTTGCGTAGCCGTGGGAACAGCCCAGTGCTCTATATCGCAATAAGGTCTCATCCGAATGGTCGGTTCTAAAAATAGTAACATAAATGGGCCCGATTTTATATTCGAAATAAAATCAATAATAATTGATAGAAGCTTTTCCGGACATAGGTCTTCAGTTCATATCTATTATTTTATACCCACGCAACTATTTAAAATTTGTTATTTAAAGAGATAATCCATCTTTAATGTTTTTAAAGTACAAAATTGGTTTCTTGATATTATTTAATGGTTCTTTTCTGATACACCATAAAAGCGTAAGCAGCCCGCGTACTTTGGTTTAGTAATCAGGACCAGCTTAACTTGGGATTAAAGGCCCACTTAATTTTCGAATCCCCAGATCACATTATATAAAATACTAGAAGGTGACCCGACTTCGTCCGGGCTATTCAAAAACCAAATTTCAAGTCGATTGCTCCACCCGTTTCCTAGATCTGGTCTGCGCATGCGCGAAGCTGGTGTCGCACGTGCTCGGCGACCCGATAAAATTCGTATCCGGGGCAAGATACATTCACATACCAAATTTCAAGTCGATAGCTACACCCGTTTTCGAGATATATAGCCCAATGTCATTTGCGGATACCTCGGCCGGTGATGAGTTAACGCGACACAGTCAAATGCATCGGCAGGGTGAGAGTTAACGTAATCTAACTTTATTACCTCTGACGACGTCATAGAAATTACGCATTGATTTTATCCTGATAAAAGCATCGTACCACTTGTACCTAATAATTGAGGCAGATAACTAAAACGGATACATACATATTATATATCGTTGGAAAGATGAATCCACACAGATTCTAACCGTGCAAATTATATGACTGGCAATTTATTATTCGCGCTATATCGAATCGATTTGTGAGCACCGAACTGAAATATATTAGCGCAAAAACGGCGTAAAAATAGATTTGACCTCCGCACGTGAAAAGTTGACCTCGCACGGACAAATAAATATGCCTATGTTCGTCTCCGGCCGAAAATACCCTAAAATACGATAGCTACACCCGTTACCGAGATATATAGCCCAATGTCATTTGCGGATACCTCGGCCGGTGATGAGTTAACGCGACACAGTCAAATGCATCGGCAGGGTGAGAGTTAACGTAATCTAACTTTATGACCTCTGACGACGTCATAGAATTTACGCATTGATTTTATCCTGATAAAAGCATCGTACCACTTGTACCTAATAATTGAGGCAGATAACTAAAACGGATACATACATATTATATATCGTTGGAAAGATGAAGCCATACAGATTCTAACCGTGCAAATTATATGACTGGCAATTTATTATTCGCGCTATATCGAATCGATTTGTGAGCACCGAACTGAAATATATTAGCGCAAAAACGGCGTAAAAATAGATTTGACCTCCGCACGTGAAAAGTTGACCTCGCACGGACAAATAAATATGCCTATGTTCGTCTCCGGCCGAAAATACCCTAAAATACCAAATTTCATCGAAATTGGCTTAGTCGTTTTCGAGTCCATCGATTTCAAACACACACACAAACAAACACATACACAAACAAACACATACACACACAGATCTTTCAAAATATATAATAGATATGCCAAATTATACACCATTTGAAAGAGTAAGCTCCAAAAACATTGTATATTCAACTTATTTGATGTAATAAACCGTGAACATGTTGTTTTTATTGAGAAACTGGCATCTGTTCTGTGATCAAGTTTATGCACAAAGTCAATTATTTTCAATGGAAGGGGAATGACTCTATATATTTAGATATAGAGTTATTCCCTTTCCATTGAAAATAAACTATAGTTTGAATTCTGTTGCATTCTGGGAGCCAAAAGGGGAAAAATTATTTTATGATTTCAGCTATTTTCTATTACCCTGTGTGCACCTTATGAGACAAAGACGTTCCAAATGGCAATGAATTGTAGTATTTTAATCATATTTTTTGGCATATATTGTTATTAAAACCGTATATCAAGGCACTATAAAAAATAATCGGTGACTCGAAAATTAAGTGGGCATTTAAGCCAAATTACTGCACATGTGCCAGTCTTCTCGCTCTCAACATGAATATTAAAATTCTTTACAAATGCAGTTGACTTTATTACAGATTAATATATCCTTATTTCCTTCAGATATGTTGTCCGATGATACAATGTATATTGGCCTAAGTTTAATTACAACTTTCAGCAATAATGATCGGTAAAAATGTTCTTGAATGTTTTATTGCCGTTACATGATGTGGCAACACAACTTGCCACACAAGCATGCATTAATGTTGATCAACGTTCCGCGGATGTGATTGCAGATTGAGATCAGTTTACTGAATTATTCAACGAGTTTAGTATAGAGGGCTCTGTAACGAAATTGGCGCTCAAACCAAACTGAACATCGCCCGCAAGGGATTTGGAGATATGCAGACTTGATTATATGGAACAACAACTACCAACATCATCATTCGTCATATATGAAATACCGGTATCAGAATGCTCTGAATGTGATCATAATTGTGGCTCAGTATAACGATGCAATCACGAGTTTTTTTCCCATCAGCAAACCCACCATCAGGGTACGACACAGCGGTTAATGTCTCATTAGCCCCCAGTCGTTTGTATGCAAGAGTTCCTAAATTAGTTGCAATCCAGAATTATCCCGACAAACCGGAATTACATATACAGCTTGTGTAATCGGCGTAGAGAAAATGCTGTATGTTTCTTGAGCAATTAGTCAGTATTATGGTAAAACCGTGCATTCCCATGGGACTCTGTCCGTCCGACCGTGTCTAGTAGCTTGTCGTCAAACATTGCCGATCAGTCGATAATGGGAGATTTTAATGCCGAAGCATTGTTGTGTATAGACCAGTCGTTTAAATATTAACGCGTTTCGGCACAGCTCCTGTGGGGATCGATCCGGGATACTATGCCGGTTCCTGGCTTTTACAGGACAAAGGGGCGCGTGCAGTACAATAAGCAATACCTTCGCTAAGTGGAACTGAAGTGGCATAAGTGACCGGCGACAAGAAGGCTCTGAACTTCACACTTGTTTGTTGTTTTGTGATTACTGTTAGTATTCTTCAGGCAGAATGTCCGCGGTAAGTGCTTATATTAGCAAAACAACGTTAATTTGAATTAATTTTCTTTGAAGTCTTTTAAGTTGATTCTCTGTAGCAGAAACGGTTTAATTACTTTCACATTAGTTCATATCTGCATATAATGCATATATTCGTCTCGTATAATTACTTTTTATACAGCATGCAAGTCTAAAAGTCCGATTTGACATTTATTTAGTGAAAATAGCCTAAATAAATATTCAGCATACCAGGCAGAAGAAAATTGAAAAAGAGAAGAACAGTTGAAATCATAATTCATACGGAACAGGCATCACGAAAATATATACAAAAGAATCATCTATCAAATGTACGCTGAAAACAAGAATGAAAGGTTATATTTGAGGTTTTGCAAGGGAAACGAGATCATGCACGATTTTTATCAGAGACGATCATTGGAATTTTTGCTAGCCTGACAAAAATCCAAAACATATTAAAACATCCTATTTTGAAGCTTCAAATGACTATTTTACTCAGTTTTCCCGATCTTATCCAATCAATGTTTCGTATCATGATTATAGAAGCATTCCTCCTTTTTATTTACCAACAAGACTAAAGTATCAAAACAATTCTCAAATAAATGTGGGCTGTAGGGTGTGCTGATTGATTGACATTTGAAATCCAAGATGGCTGCCAACGGCCATATTTTTCATCAAAAATCATTCAAATTTGACAGCTCCCATCTGAAGGTGATTCTAGACCCATATACCAACTATCGTTGAAATCGGTCATAATTTGTTTAAATACATTCGTTTTATTTTATTATGTTTTTGGAATAGTCTATTTTTATTTGAAGAGTTCATTGAAGAGTTTGCATTTATTTGAAGAATCTATTATTGTGTTATGTTTTCATTTATATCAGGTTGAATAAATGATTTTTAATAGAACTATTTAAATCTGAGCCTTTCCATGTCAATGTGCATTGATAGATCCTTGATGAAAACATTTAGCAAGCTGACCTTTTTATCACCCATTGTGTCATCCCTCATTACTAACTGATGGTGAACTCAAACCCCCATACCAAGAGTTAAGTGCATACCTATTACATGATAGACGCATTCTTAAAACCTTTTGTCCCATTATTTTGAAGAAAAACTACTCTAGGAAATATACAGACCCCCCCCCCCCCTGGCTCATGGTGTAATATCAACTGTTTTTCTTTACTGAAACGTATGGAAAACGTGGCGATTGTCGTTTTTTTGTGTCAAATAGGAATGGGGCATCTTTCATTTTTACAATTCTTCAAAGAGGTGGTATTAATACATTTGGGAATTGCGATTTATATATACATAATTATACACATAGATACCGCCTGTATTCTGTACAGCAGAAACGGTATCATTGTGCTCTCAAGACTACTTGTTTGGAATCACACATTAGCTTGGTTTGAGCATATAATAATACATTGCAATTCTCTGTCAGCTCTCAGGAATGAAATATGGTATGATATCATAAACGTATATGGAATTGAGGCCTTCATAATACTTGATTCATTGCCACAAGCCATACAGCTTGCCACATTTTTGGGTCACTTTCCTTCTGAACTGAATGTATTTTCTCTTACCTCAACTCAAGACTTTAGATTCTTCATGAAAGCTACGCTTAGTCTATGGTCCTTGTTTCATCGCTTAGAATAGATTATCTTCGACTCGAAAAACTTATGTGACAACACAGAGTAATAATATCTTGGGTTTGTTTTATTTTACACATGATATAGCATAATGTGTATATTATAACGAGTACGATTGGTGTGCTCGGTGAGAGAGAGAGAGAGAGAGAGAGAGAGAGAGAGAGGGGGGGGGGAGTGTGAGCGAACTGAGTATCAGTTTGCTTATTACATGTTTGTGATGTAATTTGTTCTTGTAATGTATACTATCTTGTAAATATGTTGACCTTCCTGTGTCTATGTTTCCTTTGTGTATTTGTTTGTGTTAAATAACTCTTCATTTATGGAGGACAATTAAAGATATATATAACTTGTAACATGTGTTGCCATTGCCAACTGATGGTAACTGAACGAGCGATCATTAAGGATGTATTAAACAAAATATATATATATATATATATTATAAATAAATATATATTAATTACAAATTTCGCTGGAAGATATCGAAAACGTGTAGGATTGGCGCAAAAAATCATCTGACAGTTCCCGACATGTGCACCTCCAATATCCATAGTAACAAACGTAGCAAGTTACACGCACTTGTGGCTGAACCTGGCTAATATAAAACAATATGACTGCGTTTGGTTGAAGCTTTGCGGATTGTATCACCGAGGAACACTGTCATGCATTGACCATAACACTAAAAGTCATCTTATGTCTAGACATTTAGTGTAATGACTAATTTTGTGCCAGAGACCTTTGCTGTGATATACATGTAGCATGTAAATATGACATGGCTTCCATATTCTAGGAGAAAGTGGAAGCCGTTTGCTTGTCAAATAAAACAAGAGCAAAATAAAGGGCGTGGCAAAATACGCCCTTTAACCATTTCGAATTATACTATCCCGAAATACAATAACAATTTGAGCTTATATACAAATATATCTGATATAACCCTAATTTAAATGCCAAAATTCCAAGTCGAGAAAGGGCAGTAACTCATGTGAAAATAATTGAAAAGAAGCCCTATTCGAACTTGACCTGCATTTTTAGTTGGGAAACACACATACCAGCTTTATTTCGGATCAAATAATCCCAACAGGAGTTATCTGTCGGAAACAGAAATGTTATAAAATCGGTCAACTTCTAAGTCGAAAAATGACCGTAACTCATGTAAACAATCTGGACGGAACCCATTTTCGATCTTGACCTGTATTTTTAGCTTGGAAATACGCATACCAACTTTGGTTCTCTGACGGACGGACGTCCCGACGCACTGGCCAGAGTATACTTGTGGGGTGACCGCACATACCTATGAATACTTGTGGGATGCGATCTTTTGTTTGAGTAACTTGTGGTAACAACTGACGATTTTTTAAAGAGCGTATTTTTAAAGAGATTTTTTTCAAAAGGGCGTATACAAACCTGTCTTTTTATGTTATTAAATCCGGGATAGTGAAGGGCCGCACTTTCTCACATTAATCTCTATCTGGATACACGTTCGTCTCGCGAGAGCCGCACATTCTCACATTCCTCCCTATCTGGATACACGTTCGTCGAGGGAGGACCGCACATTCTCACATTCCTTCCTATCTCGATACACATTATCACATTCCTCCCTATCTGGATACACGTTCGTCTCGCGAGAGTCGCACATTCTCACATTCCTCCCTATCTGGATACACGTTCGTCGAGGGAGGACCGCACATTCTCACATTCCTCCCTATCCCGATACACGTTATCACATTCCTCCCTATATCTGGATACACGTTCGTCTCGCGAGAGCCGCACATTCTCACATTCCTCCCTATCTGGATACACGTTCGTCTAGGGAGGAAACACACGTTTTGCCCCATGGACACAATATAGATGTAAAAGATATTCCACTAATTCTTGACCGAATTAAGACTGGCCATTTCTGGCAATGCACGTGGTATGTATGCGCGTTCGAAGGTCTATGTAACCAGCAGTTAAAACAAAAAGAATACCCATCGAAAATGGCATGCAGTGTGGCGGAAGGTCTATAATTCTTAGGTTTTTCAGGAGTTGTCGTCCTTTATAGGATTTTTAAAACAGATTTTTATCTGTCCACACTTTCAAAATATTGGTACTATACTTGCTTAAATTTATACATCATAACATAAAGATATATGTTATCTCCTTCTATAGATACCATTGTGCACTCTTTCATTGAAATGTGTATTTTGAAGTAATCTCGATTCCACGATAAACAACTCATGAAAAACCTACGAACTTAACGCCTTTCGTTGCAGTGTGAGGAGCGTAATTGGAATATTCCGGAATTGTAAAATGGGTCTAGATCGGGGAGGGTGCTTGTACTGCAGCTAGAACAACGAATGTCAACACCATCCAATAAATACCTCCTTACCAGCAAACCATGCGGTTCAGTTGGTAAGGTACATGACGTGTTAATTAGGCTAACATGCATAAGACATCCAGCGATGACGAACTTGGTTAGAATCCGATACCCGCAGATTGGTGATCAAAGCAGAGGGGAGATATTTTAGCTTGTGTATCTGGACAAGTTTCTCAGTTGCTTTCTTGGGGGGGGGGGGTGTCGGAGTTTTCCAGGTAAAATTGAACATCAGCGCGGTCCTTCGCTCACATAAAAAACTTATAAATTCATGATATGCCATATTGTATTGAGGTTGAAACGGCGACAACCCCCAAAACCAAGTCTAGCGTCTGACTGCTGCGCGATTGTGACCAGCGTACTAGTCCAGGCACATTAGACATGAAAGTGGAAAAGTAAGGAAATAGATCGGGGAAAGCTGAGTTTTGTATATTATTTAGGCCATAACATCGCGGACGCGTCACGAAAAGTCCCCTGAAATCCGAGTTGAGCTTTCTGAGTTACATCAGTTTTTCCATATAATTAAAAAATATATATTTTTCACAATCATGGAAATAATTGGATGCTGTAACAATTTTTCAGCCGAAACATATACAATAGGCACTCAATATTGTTCAATACATAATTCTCGAACCAAAGACACCCATTCAAAGGGTAACTTAGAATGAATTTCGCCGATATGGATATGAAATGAAACACTGAGCCAAAACAATGACGATTGTGAAGGCAAACTCTTGTATTCGATGTTGGATTTCTAGGGCTTCTCAAAACATAGACGCAAGCTCTCTATTTTAAAAACTGCACAGACACAACTCCGTCGCTATAATAGTCGCAAAATTAGTGAGTACGCATATCATAAGTGGCCAAAACATCTAAAAACATAACCCTACCCCCATAACTGGTTGTCAACGATCTGGTCGTATTTTGCTCTTATATTTTGTCTAATTTAGTCATATGCATTACGAAGTTATACCTGTTTATTTAAAATGTGAGTAAGAGAGAGAATATAGTGACACGATCAGAATAATACCATCGCGGTCATGAAATGGCTGTCAAAATGGCCACAACATCCAAGCCAAGCCAAGACGAAAGCAACATATTGGATAACCACCTAGCAGGTAAAATACGTATTAGTAATATACAAGTATGTTGTTAAATATCTTTAAATGTACACAGAGCATTAAAACATATCCATCTGGAGGATTTATAGGTCATTGCAACGCAAGTCAAACCCAATGATTTACGTCTTTAAAAGTTCGGGTTTTCTGTTTACAGTTGGGTCAAAAAATTATAATTTCGGGCATGCAACACAAGAAGTAATGTTTCACCACACAGTGTATGTAGAGGTTTCATTCGGCTTGATGATAAATTATTGAATGTAACGCAGAAACTTAAATGCATATCCTTGCGGTATAGTTTATATAGAAGGTGAGAAAACCCTACCTCTTACCATCTATACAACAAAGTCCGTTCCAGCGTTGCACCTGACATCGCATATCAGAGTTACCATTCGTGATATTCACGCTGGAACGGACTGGTGTATAGATGGTAAGAGGTAGGTTTTTCTCACCTTCTATATAAACTTACCATAACCACACATGAACTTGTGCATAATATCAGGTGATCAGCGTTTAGAGCTGTTATTTGAGCCTTGGCCATTGACTCAATGTTGCTATTTATGGTTATGCATCCAGCAGATATGTGTAACATTCGGGAGTAGGGATAAACACGGTAATGCGGCTGCGGAAAACATAGTATCATACGCGTATATGTGACCTTGGTGAATATAACCAAATATAAATGCATATCCTTGCGGTATAAATAGTAGTTACATTTCTGAATTTTTTCAGCACTGTCCGTGATAATAAACCATACAGGTATGTTGCAATGCTTATTATATTGCAAAGAAACCGCCATATCTTCAAAAGATTAGCACTCCATCTCACCAGATCAAATAGACAGAACATCGTACATTTTATATAAGACTAATTTTCGTGCTGCTTCCAAACCGGTGTATTAGTAGACAATTTGTTCAAATTACTTCAGTCGTCAACTTGCAACTGGAATATGCTATATACGCAATGTACAATATTAGTTTTCCGTATTTTGTTGTTTGAGAATATCTTACCAAAACCACCCATGAACTTGTGCATAATATCAGGTGATCAGCGTTTAAAGCTCTTATTTGAGCCTTGACCATTGACTCAATGTTGCTATTTATGGTTGTGAATCCAGCAGATATGTGTAACATTCTGGAGTAGGGATACACACGGCAATGCGGCTGCGGAAAATATAGTATCATTCGCGTATATGTGACCTTAGTGAATATAACCAAATATAATTCCAGGTATAAAGACAGTCTCCGACGGTCTGTCACAGAGTATGTAGGCAATTTTGGTCAAGTCTAGATCTTTTTGAAGATAGTATATGGTAATCCTTTGTGTTTTGATAAATTGCGTTCATTGTATACTACCATGCATTTCTTGTGATAAACGCGAAATATTCGTGTTTTATTACTTGATCTTAGGCAACTTAATATTTTTAAGAAACGGAGAATATAATCTACACATTTCACCCATTACTCTATGAATATCTCTCATACTGGTACTATAGCAGTTTGGAAAGGTTTGATGGTGTAATATCAAAAGAAACGATGACCGGTCACATTCGTGATACTGCTATGAGAACATATATTTCGGCTTCTAGGAAAGGTCACAGAATCAACTCGTCGCTATTAAATTTCATTTTATAGTTTAGTGTACACATATATCACACGATGCAAGATAAATAGTGCAGAAAAAAATGCCTTATTCTTCCGTTTCTTTGCTCCCTAAAAGTCCAGATTTGACCATTGTATGAGATCTTGCTTTTCGCTATATCTCTCGCGAGATATATTACAGCGAACTCGTACATCCTCAATAAAATGTTTCTCTTATTATATACCCTGAAGTCATTATTCCTCACACATTTCGAGCGTGTTGTCACTCTTGTGGGACTAGCTATTCAATTTTACATCAAATGTAATTTTCATTCTATTTTGGCCATTTTGGCGGCCATTTTGGGACATACATTCTACTTATATGGTCACGACTAAGCATTGTTTGTATATATCTCAATGTATTATGAATTTGGAATTAATTGGTCTACACATGACTGCATCCGCATATGGCCTGATGGAAATACTTCAGAATTTGAACCACTCCGAAAAATCAAGATATCTCAAAAAGCTCAACTCGAATTTTATGGGACTTTTGTCATGTTGTTCATAAACATGATCTTATTGATCCCTGAAAAAATCAGCTTTTCCCGATTTTTTCCCTAGTGAAACCTAATGTGCCTGGGCCCTGTTTCATGAAAGCAACTTATGACATAGTTGGGACTTAAGATGGTCATAAGTTCAAACTTCGGTCATAAGTGCGTTTCACGAACAAGGTCTTAACTTAAGATGGTCTTAACTTTGGTCTTAACTTTAAGACTGCTGTGAGGTGTCATAAGATAATCTTAAAGTTAAGACCCACGTGATAAGTGGCATATCGATCACAAGTATGGCGGCCTATGTTATTTTTTAATTACGGAGATACCTGTACATTGTCTGGGTGGGCAATTCGTCGTCTGGTATACAGGGTCGTGGCCACAGAGTGAGAGGGGTGTTCGCCTCGAAATGTCCAACTACACTCCCTTAAACAACACCAAATTCTCGTTGGGTTTAAACATTCCAACTGGTACCTAAAACTTTCCAAAACCAAAGTTTGGAGAGGGCACCCACCCCCCCCACCGTATAACCATAGGGTTAGTTTGGTAAAAACAATTCAGAGCAAAGGCTTATCATCAGGGACGTGGCGAATGGGGTTTGTGTGTTGTCTACCCCCCCCCCCCCCCACACACTATGGTCGAAATGTTTAGCAATTGGAAATGTCATGTCTGACAACAACATTAATCGTACACTATATATAGGTTTCAATTGTTTGAATTTCTAACTAGTAAAGGAATGTGTTCTTTTAGACAAACAGCAGCAACCGAAAATCACCAACTTTAGGGGTGTCAGGTTAGAAATTTCGAACTGTTGGAATATTTGAGATACCAATTGGAAAGTTTAAATCCAACGGGTGGGGTGGACATGGCATTTCGCGAACATGGAAGTTTGGCCCGGTTCAATTAAGGGGCGGATGCAGGTGGAAATTGCACGATGTACCCCCCCCACATGGACCAACTAGCCACCCCAGAGCCTCGTCGAATGTAGGATATAGTCAATTATCAGCTGTGTATGTGACCTATAGATAATATATATTATCAAATTGTATTACCCACGAATTAAACTTTTGATAAGAATTATGGCCTAGCTCAAAGCTCACAATCTCCTCTATGTTATTTCATAAATTATGTTTTAGAAATAGTGACAATTTTCTATAGAGAATATTATTTTTATTGAGTTTATGCCCACGCCCATATGTCGTGATTTTCAAGGCTGTCCAAATGTTTGTCATGTTTTTTTTGCAGGGGTGGGATGACCGTTGTACAGCATACTGTATATATGATATACACACCCATAACGATGACACCCCTTAATACGAGTGTGCTAATGAAAACGTAGTTATATATATATCCATGGTATGACAACCGCATAAAACATCTGCATAAAAATAATTTAAAAGTTACTCTAACAAATTTTTCATTTCCCTTTGAATCGAAAAATGACCTATGTGTGTCCTGGTGACATCGCCGATTTATTTTGATTATTGCTACACGTAGAGAGCGGTGGTCGATAATACACGAGTTATGTCGGCTCACATAAAAAAAATCGCCGCCTGATCATTGCTCTCAGTGGATTAACTCGGCGTGAATGCATGGTCGCAGTCATGCATGCATCGATCCATATAATGATATTGTCTTATTTCTGACACCGCCACTCGTCAGTAAACGCAAAGCTCGTCATTTTAAGAGCCTGCGATGTACTCATGTTCGAATTCACATCGTGGAACTCATACAAGTCTAAGATCCATATGCGAATATAAGGCCACTGACTATAGACACTAAGACACATGCGCTGATTCGCCCACCCACCCCAGCCGCTATCCAGCATCCATGTCACACAATAATGTCAACTCGGACTCGGCTCTTTCTCGATAACCTCTCAATGCCGTACATAAAGATTGCACAAGCCCACATTTTTTTGTTCCGGACTGTAGAAAACTGTCGATAACCAGTCTAAATGAGCGGGAACTTAACTTACTACTTAAGTAGGACTTAATCTTGTTTTGTGAAACGCGTTCTTGAAACGAAAAAGTTACATCATAAGATCCACCTTAGATCTTAGATTAATTCCATCTTAAGATAATCTTATGACATTGCTTCATGAAACAGGCCCCTGGACTAGAACTGGTGCTGCATTAAGCACATTGTGTGCTATATACAATACACGTTTTGCAATGAGTTTTTATTTCTGTATTTGTAGTGTCAACAACAGCAACAGCAGGATCATCTCTCTGATGAATACATTGCTGGTGAGTGGAGCCACATTATTGACATTATATGGGCATTGGGCAATTATCGTGCCCGTCCATGGCATCGGCCAATGAGAGTAGAGACTGAGTAACGGGAAACTATAAGAGATAATATGTTCAGTTTGATTGACGGAGGTCCTGGGCTTTTTTAAATTTAGTAGACATAATTTGAAATTACACACAGTTAGGAAAGGCTGAGAAAACAAAGAGTGCTGTTTACTATATAAAATTTTTGACTTGACATATTATACATGTATATATATATGTTTAAAATAATCGTGGTATAACGCAACCGAATCTATTTGACAGTAACTCACATTCCTTGAATTTTTTTTTTATTGGAGTAAACAGACATCAATAAAGGAATGTAAATATAACCAGAGGTACACATTATTATATATCAAGTGATATTCTTCCAATTCGCTCAATCTCGCTCACTTCATTTACACGTCTTTCGTACTCTATATCCACTCAGTGACTGACATGTAAATTGGGATAAATCGAATATATGTTCATTTTTATATAGTAATTCAGATTTTAAATCCTTGAACTTTGTTCCGTGTATGGCGTATCGGTACGACATTCCTTGAATTTGATCTTTCGTGGCCTTTGGTGTGCAGCAGACAAATACAAGAATACATGTACAAGCACATAATTATAATGGGACTACTTATGTATGCGTAACTACAAAAATACAGCTCGCCGAACATCCCAAAACACTGGAGCAGCAGAAGAGAAACAAGGAAAAACAAGCCTCGCGTTCTTGACGGGGGTAATTATCAACAAATCGTTTGTTGGTAACAAAAATAATTAAATTACGATAAAATTACTGTATGCATGAGGGACGGATAAAACGCAAAGCCATGACCGCAGTCCTACAGTAAGCTAATACTGCAACAACGCCAGAGAACACACCATATATAGTATAGCATCCATACAACCATTTACAATTACATATAGACTATGCTTTATAGCAAGACAAACGTGGCTCATTTGAAACCCCTAATTGGGCTTATATATACTATAAATTGGGTGGGCGGATATGACAGGGGACTAACTTTAAACCGGATCTAAATCCAGATCCAGATTTGACCGATTTTATCTTCTTCTGGATTCTGGATTCCGGATCAGGTTTGAAGTAGAGGTACATGATGATGGACTATATTCACCGCACAATGATAAAATATACATATGGCAAGATTCTGGTGAACATTCGTGCCAAGCCATCATCATGTAGAGATTTTATTGTGTCCTGGTCGAACAAAGTATGCGATTTGTGTTTATCGTGGTTGTCATCCAATCGTGGTGTTTCCAGAAAGAGATGAGTTAAAGCTCTGTTAATGTATACAAACAGAAACAATATAACATCAACAAGTTGAGCGTATATACACAATGTTGTATATACTAGACGTCCAGTATCACACACAGTCAACCAAGTTAAAATGGACAATAAGGTCATGTTGAGTGTCCAGTAAAAATATTTATCTTACCATATTTTTTTTATGTAGAAAGATACGTTAGCTTTGTATCCACGTGAGAATATTGTTACACACATAATGCCCAAATGCCTAATATCAATTTATTGGCATAGTTATACCAATGTAACCTTATTGAAGAGTTTTCAATCGTGACAAGCATGAATAAAAAAATTACCAAAATGCAGCATTGTGTAATCTCGAAACCGCGTGAATCCAACATTCCGGACCCTGTGCCAATACAGTATCTTACATGTTTATATGCGAGTCGACCATAGGTCGCCTCGCATATATAAGAGAATGCATCGGCCTAACAGTTTTTTTAAATCCATTTTTCTTACTTTCTTTAGCAATTTTTATCATTTATTTTATAATTTGTTTTTATAATCTTTTTTTTCCATTTTTTTCTTACATTTTTAATAATTATAAAAATAATATAAAATTTGTTAGGCAAATGCATTCTCTTATACATGCGAGTCAACCTATGGTCGACTCGCATATAATAGAGAATGCATTGGCACAGGGTTTTCGCAAAAATTCAGGTTAAGTATGAAGTCATTTTATATATCTTGGCCACGCAAGCATGAGAAAATAGACACAGCTACTGAATATAATTGTAGCGTAAAAATTACCGTATACGTTTAATTTCGAAAAAAAATTGTAATATGTGACAAAAATCTTACTGACCTTCAGATAAAATGACCGAATGGAATATCAATAAAAATAATTGAGAGTCCAATATGTCGCACTACAACAAAAGTAATGCCACTTGGTATTTTGCAAATCTTGTATTGAAACAAGTCCTAATGATGAACTTATGCTTTCAAAATTTAAGATCAACTGGTGAAACATTAGGGAACGTCGACAGATGGTGATACTTAGTGTAGGTCTTGATTGTTTGTCTTAAAGTGATGTGAAACTCTACGCTGAGGTGTTCCAAATGAAATAACAAATGATCATGCCAGAATAAGTTATTTTCATAAATTTGATATCCAAATAGTCAGAAAATAGCATCAGTGTAATAAACGAATTCCCCACAGTGACTATTATTGGCGCAATCAATGTTTATGCCCAATAATGCGTCCCGAATAATGTAGTAAATATTTACATTTGTGCGTAGTTCAACCGGTGTGTTCTCTGAAATGATACAGTTGATGTGGTTGGAATTTTCGACAATCTTAGTTCATTGCTGCATTCTTCGAATGGGGATAGTATTTGGATACTATCTGATTACTTTTATTGAATGAAATAAGTCCACAATATGTCTTTAAAACGAGAAATTCGTAAAAAAAATGGATAACAAATCTGCGTAATTAAACGAGGATTTCATTCGGTAACCACGCCCCTTATTAACCAGCCCATCGTGAACATAAATGACATTATAGGTGATTTAATAATGTACGAAAAATTGCCATATTAGTAGTTGGCTGCTGTTATTCCAACAGAGCTATCACGAAAACAGCGTTTAAAAGGCTTATTAATTTTCAAACCACTAAGCTTGTCTTTTAGTTACCTCTATCAAAAATAGCAAAAGCTCAGCGCCAGGCTTGGGTTTTAGCCACTCTCGTTTTGTAACGTTCTGTTGATGGGGATAAGTCGAGAGTGACGTGTATACACATGTGCGAACACTGCACGTATATATATACGCATGAACTTTCTATACTAAAATTCGCCCACCAGTTATACCAGTGAATGCATTATTCATTTGGAGGAATGTTCAAGTAATAAAAGCAGACGACATACTCGCAGCAGGATTCATATTAATTGGTAGGAAATGTTCAGATAATAAGTTCAACAAACGATCGATGTGTGTTGAACTTATTGTCTGAACATTTCCTCAATGTGCATACATGTATTTAGTAAATTATTGGTTAATCTACGCGCACTGAAGCGACATCAATACACTATCAGTTTTCATCTTTTCGCATATACATGTATGCTCTTTGTCATTACCACATCAGGATAAAAATATCAACGAATGTTTTCTATGGTTTGTGTGCATGGAGAACAATGGACATTTGGATGGGTGTTCATGTAATAAAAGCAGACGGCAAACAGAACAAAACATATAATACAAGAGCAGAATGATTCATATTCATAGGTGGGAAATATCCATTTGTACTTTTATGATTCCGTTGTATGTAGTCGTCAGTCACAGACCACCAAGGTCGTGGCCATTATTGAAATATTGGGAACCATTTCGCATATTGATTTCAATAGGACTCAGCGAAATTCTGACAGCGTTGCGTTTCTCGGGTAGGTGTCGCGTTGTTTGTTGTCTGTAGGCTAACACAACACATGAATGTGTATTTCCTCTACAAAGCCAAAGTCTCATTTAAAATATTGATTGTTGGCGCCAAACATTTGTCATTAGTTGGAGATGAATGGTGCCGTCTGCGATGGAGAACGTGATCCATCATAAGTCTGACTGTAGCGAGAGCGGATATGCAACAGACACCGCGTTATATGAGTTCTCGCTTCGCGCGCGAATAGGTTCTTGCACGAGAAACAATCGTTATGGACACTCCTGCTGACGGGAATAGCATGAACCCGTTTACGATTCCTGTAATGAGTTTAGAGACTCGGTTCACGATATTCATTAGACACCTTTCGTATAATGAACTGCTACTGATAAGAATGCTATACATGTATACATCTGCGGATGGGAGTATGCATCTCTGAATTGGATTATAACATGCATGACATAAATTTTGGTTGTCAATTTTTTTTTCCAACATTTGGTACTTACGGTTTCGCCTCCATTGACCCGATACTTTACGACTGTACTTCAATGTTAACCATTGCGTTTAATATACAACAATAGGGAGCTAGTTGGCCGGACAACTTTAAAGGGACTCAAGACCTACAATGCGGGTTCATGCGTAACAACATATTTTAAAAATAAAAGTCTGCAAAACAACTGTCAACTAGTGTACGAAAAACAGAGTTAATTATTAATAATTCTCCAATAATGAGATTTCGCACAGCAAAACCATTGTTAAACAATATTGTTTTGCAAACATTACTGTTACAGTGGAACTCTCCATAACTATCCATTTAGTCCAATAAGAAACCAAAATATAACCAATACTTAACGTTAAGCATTGGAAAAGGCCAAATCATTGAAAAATGGTTTGAAAATCATATTCAGGCTAAAACATTTGAACTTTCTACACGATTAGCGATGTTTTTAATCACTGTAACAGTTTCAACTGGTTTCAACACTGGTTTCAACATGCGATTTTTCGTTATTGGATAACTATCATTATATATGGTCTGTCTCTGCCTACAACAAGTTTTATAGTTTTTTGTGTGAAAGTGATACATATGAATTGAAGACCCCTCTCCGGAAACGCTTCTATCTATTAATTTTTATTTTATTTAGAATTTTATGGTATAATACATACATGAAACATTTTTACGGCTCCCGGGTCGTAGCAAGCGGGAGTACTCTATCATTATCTGAGATCGCCTGAACCCTTCATGACATTCTGTTTTAAAATAGTAACGAAAAAATGTCCCAATTGATTTTCGCATTATATAAGAAAATATCGATAGAAAATTATTATTAATTGATATAACAGGACAGGTGTCTTCGACTCATAATTGTTATGTTGTACACCGAAAACTATGTAAATCGTATTTAGGATAATCCATCTTTAATGAATAGAAGGACGAAGCTTTAATATTTCTCCATGTTCTTAATTGTGATCTTTACCCTTTCTAGACTAAAGCATCATTGATGAGTAGTGATCCCAGGAAATGTTCAGATAATAAGTTCAACAAACTACCATAGGTAGAACTTATTATATAAACATTTCCCTCAATAAATAGGGCTCATTTTTCACTTTTATTTATCTGTTGTCTGATTTTATCACATTAGCATCCCACCAAAATCAACGATAGAGCATTCCAATGTACACTTGTTAACTGACCTGGAGAATCCACTTAGTATAGAATGAGTAAAAGTCTATATTTGTGTACATTTACCCACTGTGCATTGGGTCACTTTAAAGATGCCCTGTACGATTTGATACCTTAGAACCACCATCTTCAAGATTTCTGCCAGAAAATAACAATGATTATAGATCGGGCCGATGAGCCCACCAATAGGAGACTTGATGGCCAGATATAGACTTTCAAAAGAGGAAGTTTTAACACGTTTTAACTTTTTGTCAGCCAGGCAAATCATCCAATGGTCGCCTCTTATAAAGATCACCAATGATTATTTCACACAAAAGCTGAAGACAATGAAGGCCGTTTTCGATAATGAGCGTTTGTGGTCTTTTTCAGAGTATTAATTATGAATGATTTTGTGAATTTTCGAGAATTACTTATGAATGATTTTGTGGATTTTCGAGTGTTACTTATGAATGATTTTGTGGATTTTCGAGTGTTACTTATGAATGATTTTGTGGATTTTCGAGTGTTACTTATGAATGATTTTGTGGATTTTCGCGATGCCTTTGTGATACCAATGATGTGATTGCAATTATTTTTTATTTCATTTCCGCGTTTAAAAGAAAATTTAGAAATGATTAATTATTTGTCGTCAATTCGGAGTATGGATCTTTAAACATAGGAAATTATAAATTCCCTTGGAAATAACAAAATCTCATTATTTTTCAGTTTCAAGGAATCTGCACGCTCGAACTTTAAATATTCGTTGTTCAAACCCTTGAGATTGAGAAACCTCACACACCATGTCAATTGGGTAGATAGATAGATTTATTGACAGATACGCCCACTCGAGCCCGATGTCAAAACAATTACCTGAATAAAAGGTGATTATTATTATCGTAACATAAACATATTGATTTTCAATGTTAGGTAATTCACAAACTTCATTAAAATCAAATTGAAAGAAAGCAACATAGATAATTTTAAAACTGATATTTTCAACGATGACGAATGTTCGGACGTATCGTGTAGTCAAACATCAATACGCAAAAGAACCATATCTGAATATTGTCCATAATATCGACACAACGATAATGTTCTGTAAACTAAGAATTAGTAATCATAACTTGGAAATTGAAAAGGGTCGTCATAAACAGCCAAAAGTGCCACTTGATGAAATAATTTGTAGGGAATGTAACATGGAGGTTGGGAACGAAGAACACTTCCTTATGCGCTGTAATACATTTGATAAGATGAGTAAACATCCCTTGATGATATAGGAATGACGAGTGATAAATTTATTGGATTGAGTGATGGCCAAAAATGCCAATACATAATGCAAGACAATGTGCCGCATACATGCAACATAATCTGTAACATGGTCCGGATATTTGTTCAAAGAAAGGTCAAATTCTACCGATATGATTATGAGATATTTATATACTATATAATATTATGTTGAATAATTGTTCACATTGTCATATATATATTCTAATTTGACATCGGTCTCGTGCATGTGTACGTTTTTATATCATTGAGCTGTCACTGTTACTGTTACACATTTATGTAGAAAGAGTCGGACCATGTTGCAGATGATATTATGTTTTGTTTTCATCATTTCTCAAAATGGGTGTGACTAAACACCGCCCGGACCAGCCCGGACCAGCCCGGACCAGCCGTTTGACCTTGACCACTCTCCGTGCGTATTTGGGTTTCATTAACACCCTCGCACAGATATGAATACTAAAATCACACATGGACGCAGCAGGGGCGGTCCCGGCTGTTAGCTTCATTTCGCGGCGAAAATTTTCGCCGATGCCGGCATTTTGAGGGTTAATAGCGACCCTGAGTGGGTTTCCATGACACCCCTGCACTTATATTGCCCTTAAAATCACTCATATAGTCCATATGGGGGGGGGGGTCCGGGCTGGACCGGGATGGTCCGGGCTGGTCCGGCTGTCAGCGTCGTTATCGGTAAACATAATCGGCGATGGCGGCATTTTGGGGGTTAATTGCCAGGCATTCGTGGGCGACTCGCCCTTGTATCTTCGTGAGTGTAGTCGAGGGTAGTTCCACAACACATATGTAAGGGGTTATTAGAAGTACGAGGACATTAAGGGGGTCCGGGCTGTGAGTTTGTTTATTGGGGGCGCAATTTTGTAATTCTGGCTGAATCTGGGAAGTTTAGGGGTTAATAAGCGGCACTTCCGTTTGACCTTGACCACTCTCCGTGCGTATTTGGGTTTCATTAACACCCTCGCGCAGATATGAATACTAAAATCACACCTGGACGCAGCAGGGGCGGTCCCGGCTGTTAGCTTCATTTCGCGGCGAAAATTTTCGCCGATGCCGGCATTTTGAGGGTTAATAGCGACCCTGAGTGGGTTTCCATGACACCCCTGCACTTATATTGCCCTTAAAATCACTCATATAGTCCATATGGGGGGTCCGGGCTGGACCGGGATGTTTAGTCACACCGCTCAAAATGATTAAGAATTTCTGTTGGTCAGCCATATATTTATCTGAATATTGTCGTTTATTTCCGCAAAATAAACGCTTTTTCATATTTTTATAAAAATAGGGCATCGTATAATAAGTGTTCTTCGGTTTCTACATTTATTCCACACTTTTTACAAAATCTATCATCAGCGGGTACTTTAGATTGTTTGACCCTGTAGGAATGGGTGTGAACATACAACATTCTGACACTACTGTTTAGGAAAACATCGTCTGAACTACGCTCAATTGTAAATATTTACGTCTCGATTCGGGACGCAACTATATACCGGCGATAAACTAACGAAAACGGTTTCACCATCGAGAGTCACTACATTTAATTAATATATAAGAATGATGCCAATTTTGATATAATATTTGTATACAATAACTACTTTTAGCAACATTATTCTCCATTTCTATTTGATCACCCTACCGGAGTGTTTCACATCACTTTAGGTAACATCAACCTTTCGGTTGACGTCGAATGGTTGCTGTTACTATACAGAACTTGCTATATGCCCAGTAGTGTTCTATTGGTACATATCCTTTTACGTGATGTGGACATGCACATGTGTATACTACTGATTATGTTTCAGAATATGACAGAATAATCTAATCAAAATTAAAAATTCAACGACATGGTCCGTGGTGATTTTGATGCGCATGAAAGGGCTGATAAAGAATCGCTATGAAGTTATTAATTATTGAAAAATTGTGCGGGGATTCTTAATCAGCATTTCCGGACTCGAGTATTGATCAGGAGTACCTAGAATTCCCGAATGTATTGGTATCCTAATGCGAGACGAGTACACTGCTATAATGCGGAGCCCACGTATAAGAGAAAGCACACTATACGCACCTGCATGTGGAAAGTTGTGACTAAGGAGGCACAGTTCGTGTCTTGTAGAATTTATGAAGTTGCAATGACTCATTGAGATTTTCATAGTAGCAAACAATGGTGGCATCTGCTTCAGACTTGTTTCTTTTCAATTACACGAGCTCTCGGTCGATCTTTTTTTGGGACATGCATAGAAACCTCTCACTATTGCAGTGACGTCGCGACTGGAGAGGGGTTGGTTGAAACTTTGAACAGTTCATACCTGAAATAAAAATAGTTCGAAATTTTACACAACATATAGGTTCTCAATGTTCTCAATGTTTTATTTCCAAATATTATTTTTGGACCAACGGTGGACAATATTTCCACTTTTGGTCTGAAATTGGTATTTCGCGAACCTGGGTTTGGTCTGATTCAAAGAGGTGTAGTTGGAAATTTCATGTTGGACACCCCCCACTAGAGCTGAATAGGTCACTCTCATCGGTTTTCTGTGATAAAGTTACCCAGGTTCCTAAATTTGTGATAAAGTTACCCAGGTTGGAGATAATTGTGATAAAATTACCAGGTTAAAGGTACTCAACCCGAAAAGAGGGTCCCCATCTCAACAGATTCCAACAACAACAATCCGATCAGAGGGTCCTATATTACTATTTATTTGGCTTTGGGGGTAAACAATATTTGATTCGAGTCGAGGAACCCATCAAACAAAGCTCAGAGTTATTAGATATTGATTTTTCAAATTTGTTATGTTCTCGAGAAGAGTACTAATAACTGCCGTAATCTGCTCTGGATGTGTACTCCAAATCTATTCAAACAGACAAGGATGAATAACTCTAAAATCAAGTGGTAATTTTAACGCAATTTTGACTGAGTTCTGGGCCAGATAGTATTCCCGATAATGAAAAATAATAGATTTCTAAAATCGATATCTAACAAATCTGAGCTTTGATGGGTGACTTCCTCGACTCGAATCAAATATTTTTGACCCCCGAAGCCATTGAAATAGTAATTGAGAGGAGTTTTATCGGGTTGAGTACCTTTAAGCAACTCTCACAATATCAACTCGATTTAAAAGTGACAGAGGGAAATATTGTTCAGTTTTGTCAAGTAATAGCCCTTATTAAGCATAAATTAAGACATATTAGTACTGTAGTTCGTCATTTTTATCGCAAAAATGAATAATTTGTTGCTAAACATGAAATGTTATTAACCTGGGTAACTTTATCACAATCCTCTCCAACCTGAGTCACTTTATCACAATTTCGGGAACCTGGGTAACTTTATCACAGAAAACCGATGAGAGTGACATATTCAGTCCCACTAGAGACACACTAGCAACGTCCCTCGATGCCCATATACTCTTCATATAATGTTTTCACCATTTACAGTATTATGAGCTTTCAGAAATTAAACCATTTCATGACGGGAGCTGCGCTAATGAAGCCTTAAATATCATGTGCCAGTACTTTCTCTAATATATGCGAGTCTCCCATAGGGAGCCTAGCATATATAAGATAATGCACTGGCTTATGAGGACAAGGTTTATATTGTTAGGCCAATGCATTATGTTATATATGCGAGGCTCCCTATGGGAGATATATAAGAGCTCCAGTAATGGAAGGATTAAGATTTTGTTATAAGGAATGATCAATTAAGTGCACAAATAAAAACGGGCAAATACTGATAATCCGACCAAAATTTTAATTTTGCACACTCTGTAAAATATCGGAAACCGTACTACAAGAGACCTAACCCTTATCAACTCACAAATCACAGGACCTAAATATGTCAGTGTTTAAATTATTTAGACCCCCCCTTGAGGCTTAATCTCACCCAAGCCTGTCGAATTGAAAGTTAATGTCGTACTATACATGTATTGACATATTGCACATCTCTCTGTATGTAATGTCTAATTTTAACTGAATTGAATTGAACTGCGGACTGTATACTCTCGTTTTGCAATATGTAATGCAGTGTTGTATCGATCCAGGTACATAGTTTTCAATTGTGTGAGCAGTTTATTTAGAACAATCATACAACGTTGAAGAATTCAGCTATGTGTAATTAGCATCCAGAACGTAATTGCTGGTTTGTCCATTTGTTGCAGAATTCAAAGAAGCTTTTAACTTGTTCGATAAAGACGGCGATGGCACAATTACAACAAAGGAGCTGGGTACAGTAATGAGGTCACTGGGCCAGAATCCAACCGAGGACGAACTCAAAGATATGATCCACGAAGTTGACGTTGACAGTGAGTTGCGTGTAGGGGATGCTTTCTGGGATTCATTCGGAAGGATGCATGCCACATTAACCATTTCTTCACCATAGAAGGTGTTCTCCCACGCACTATATACTCGTCAATGAGTATTTGGTAACTAACGGGTTGGAGATGCATTGTCCTATCTGACACCATAAAACCAAAAACTGCAATTTTTCTATATCATAAAATGATTAGATCCCGGGTCCATTGCTAAACAAAAATTATTTTTAAAAGAGAAAGTTTTACTATGTTTTGAATTTTTGTCAGCCTATAAGCGAAAATTCCAATGCACGCCAACTATAAAGAGCGCCATGATTCAGTCGTCCAAAAGCGGTAGATAAGAGCGTTTTTAATCAGTGGGTGGGTGGATAAAAAGTGCACACACAAGGTTGATTTTTGTGTTTTTCCGAATTTTGGGACCCACCCATCCTTCCATGTAATTTTTATCTATCAAATATTTTTACACCCACCACTATCCATCTCCAAATTCCGTCCATTTAAGCTCATGATACAACATAAGTCAGTGTTTATGACTGCCCACACTAAAGTCAATACAACATTGGTTGCCTGAAGTCAAGATGGAACATATTCAGCGGTGGCGCCATAGGAGGATCAGGAGGGCTGTAAAATGGCTGGACTTTCGTGTTCTTTGGATATGATTAACGATTTTGATCAACTTAATTAATTCTACAAATATATAAGCTAGACTCTTGTCCTGGCATAATCTTACAATATCACCGACTGTTGGAAGTTACTGATTCAAGTTTCAAGAAAATGGGTTACCTTTGGTGTTCCATTGCTTTTGCGTGCTTAAGTTGAGGGATGTTGTCCAAACACATCAACACAAAGCAGGGGAATACAAAATGTATAACCCTTTCTTCGCACGAATCGGTAACTGTCAACTGGCGTCTGGCTATGCTTTTGCAACATTATACACTTGTCCTTACAGTTGTACAGGTCTGCATATATGCCCTGATATATGCAGATATATGCATATTAAAGACAAAGTTTTCACTGTTAACGTGTAATGAAACTGAATGCCAGTGAATGTTATAGGAAACTGTTTGTCTAGTCTACCAGAATCTAGTCTTTATTAAAATAAGATAAACCTGTGATAATTGGCATTATTCTTCACAAATCTTAAATAACCACATTGACAGCAAAGAAGAGCTAGGTCACAATCACATCCCAACACCGTTCACTCATAGCAACAACATAGCAAGCATGACAGTGACACCTTTGCAAGCATAATAGCTGATAGTTATGGAAGAAATAATAAGATAATAATCATATTTGACTCCAGTCATAAATTCATTTTCATTATAATTACCATGTTGTTTGCATCGTTCATATAGTAAATGAGTGCACCAATCCATGGATCAAATTCATTCATTTGTTGCAGATATTATGTTCAGTATAAAAGGAGTTGGTCCCATAAATGGCAAGATTTAGTGTACAGTACCCCTTTAACCAGGATTGGTCAAGTAACCAACGATTGCACTAAATGGGATGCTTACAAATCTAATTCCATTTCACTGAGGTATATGAAGTGTTTGTTTTAATAATGAAATTGTTCCATATGCAGACTGATCAGAGCGATAAGCATGGCCCAGTGAATTGGACAGCCTGGGGATGAGTTCTGCTGTATATGCATGGTGTTCATATGGATCGAATCCCAAGGTGCTTTCATTGTGGGCAATCTTATGTCGATAGCCCTCTAAAAGCCCAAAGATATGAATAAATGATATACAGATCGATGTAGTTTTGTTTGATGTCTTTGTGTGGATAGAACTAATTTTTATCCACGCCTGCTTCGTCGTTAAGTCGAACATACTTCTCCAAAGCGGAATGCACGGCGCATGGTCACATTCCTCAGTCACATCGATACCGACGACGGAACATCGACTATGCATGATGGGGAACTCGCTAACGATTGCCGCCTGGGTGTGAACGAACTATCGAATTTCGATTGGTTAGAGAACAAAATTTAATGGCAAGAACACATGTAACCACATTGGACGACATGCTTCCAACACCATCCGAGAGACACATTTTGCGATCTGTGTGGATGCAAATCGTGACTGGGCGATATGGTCGCCCCTACTGATTATTCGTATGGGGTGTCCAACAGAAATTTCCAATTTCTTACCACCCTTGAATCAGACCAATTTCTCATCTCTGGCAAATTTCATTTGCAATCTCCCTGGTTGTGTCAGAAATTTCCAACCGGTACTCTATGTTTTCCACCTGTATGTTCGAAGCTTTTAAACATATGCACACAATGCGACCCGGAAGTTTCCAACTAGATGTCTTTCCGGTCAAACCTAAATATTCAAATTTTACTCGAGCTTCGAGAGTTCGAGACTTTATTGCAAGAGTTTACTTCTCAATGGTGCGATCAATAGTAGATTACGGGGACTGCATATGAAGAGCAATACCTTCTGAAATACAAAGGTATTAGCAAAACTGGTACAACGCACTATAACACTCATGCGCCAGCCAATAGTCCAAGGATTATATATAAAACAGTATATAATCGGTGTTGACGATTAGGTGTAATGGTATTCAATTTGAACAACACGTATCACGCGATCTTCCATTGAATATCATTACACATAGCTTATCAATATAATATAAACGGAAGGGGGATAACCAGTGCTAACTAGCCATTATAGTTATTTAAGAAATATTTGTTCCTTTTGGAATGATTGTATCTTCCAAATGACGGAGGTATTCAGAAACAAACAGTTTTGTTTGTTAAAGGCCCACTTAATTTTCGAGTCACCGAATTGTTTTATAGTGCCTTGATATACGGTTTTATTAACGATCTCTGCCATAAAATATGATTAAAATACTATAATTCATCACCATTTGAAACGTCTGTTTCTCAGAAGATGTCATCAGAGATACAAAATAAAAAAAACAGCTGAGATCACAAAAAGATTCCCCCCGTTTCGGCTCCCAGGATGCAACAGAATTGAAACTTAAAATGTATTTTGTATGGAAGGGGAATAACTCTATCTTTAACATATAGAGTTATTCCCCATCCATTGAAAATAATACACTCTGCACCACAAAACCAGATGAAACCTAAGCAAAAAAAAAAAAACACACACCAGTAACTCAACAAAAACAACATGTTCACAGTTTATTACACCGGATAAGTTGATAATACAATGTTTTGGAGCATCCTCTTTCAAATTGTATATATTTTATATATGTGATCTAAGGGTTCGAAAATTAAGTGGGCCTTTAAATTAATCGAACCTCACATGTGCATCCTCGGGAGAGCGGACATACCAACAAAAAACTATTTCTACTGTTCTCCGTCTTTTCTGGGACATCAGTTCTACTGTTTTTATAACATAACAGAAAATGATTGAAAAGCTGTCTCTGGAAACGCTACAACTTAAGTGAACTAAATGTGTTTACACTCTTAAAACCCCAGATAACATGGAATACCTACCTAGATACTATACTTGTAAACCCCAGATAACATGTAGTACCTACCTGGGTACTATACTTGTCCCGTGTGGAGCACCTGTCTATCTGTAGGTACTTCACATAGTGCCTGTCCAGGTACTCTGGTGTACCAAATATCCAGGTATTAGGTTGAGTACCTGTCTTTGTACTTTGGAGTACATGTCCGGGTATTCTGGAGTACCAAATATCCAGGTACAGGGTAGTGAGCTTTTTACTGTACATGGAGTAAAATATTTCTGAATGTCTGAAATAATCGGCCAAATGTCTGAATTTGTGTTTAATTAAAGTAAACATTATAAATAAGAAAATCTTTAACGAGACAATGCTGAAAACCCGATTCCACCACATTTTCACATGACCAAATTCGATCCTGAAGACGATCCGATTAAGCCATTTGTTTTCTTCACTGTAAAATATAGGCTGCAAAGTTTACAGTAAAATACCGACAGCAGAGTTGCCAGCAATATTATACCGTGAAATAAACAGTACACCGTATATATTCCCACACCGTAGATTAAAAGGTTATACTGCAAAATTTACAGCACACTGCATTTCCCTATACCACAATATACCATAGTTTTAACTGTTATACCGCAAAATAGGCTTTATATATAACACTTTTTTTTGACAATTTTATACTACAGTTGACAGTGGTTGGCATTATTTTTTGTCAATTAATCGATTCTGATAACTGAATCGGCTTTTCAAGAAATGTTGTGGTTGTTGGAAATTGATACCTTTAAACATATCGTTTACAAGAGTCATTTATTCAATTGGCATATTGAGGGTGTTTGGCACCAGCAGTTGGAATCCAATTTGTTGCGACGGATAGGACAGCACTGTTACAGTTACAGAACGTCCGCACTTTGCGTGTGGTGAGACAATGCATTAACTGTGATGGTATATTATAACTATGAGTTTGCGAAATATCTGACGGTCATCATCTCAGAACTGGAGGTTGTATGTAAAAGTCCAGGATATATTGTTGCTCAGTACCACCAGGATATATTGTCGCTCAGTGCCACCAAAATATATTGTCGCTCAGTGTCACCAAGATATATATATATTTTCGCTCAGTGCCACCAGGATAGATTGTAGCTCACTGTCATCAGGGTATATTGTCGCTCAGTGCCACCAGGATATCTTGTCGCTCAGTGCTACCAGGATATCTTGTCGCTTAGTTCAACCAGGGTACTGTACTATAGATCCATAACAGCCGTGTTTTGAGTTGCGAGGAACGTGTCGAATACTATGGATACCGGCAATTTAATACTGTGTGCGATTTCCCCGTCAATTACAAGAGCAGACAAATCCAGTGCTATAGATCTCCGTTTGTTGTGCGTGAAGGCGGACACTTGTTAACCGGTAAATATAAATTACTCTAATGCTATACGGGAATGGATATAGCAATGCCTATATGAATCAGGGTGCAAATATATAATTCAAGTACATTTTCTTTTCCCAAAGGGTTGGTGTTACTTTTTGTTTATGGAGAACTTAGATTTTACAACGAAATTAGACTATTTAACTATTGGAATGATTACAACCTATTCTCCAGTCTTAAATTTCAAACTCAGTGGCATTTTTCTGGCATGGAATCGCGTTAACGTTCATGTATAGGGTCTCCGCTGACCGAGTGCATCTCCTTCCCTTGAACCAGATAATATTTCCGAGTCCGGTTGAAATTCTGCGATGGTTACTCAAGATTTCCAACATTACTGTTAGAAAATTACAATCCAACAACTTCCCCACCGATCGAAACGTCTCAAGAGATTGCCATTTAACTCCATAATTCAATCATATTTGGGATCTTCATGGACGTTGGAACGAAGAATAGGGTGATGCACCCAACCCCCTATCGGCACGTCCCTGTATGAAATTCACAATTATTGAGTATTTTGGTGAGAATCGGCCTTGTCACTGTCATAACATGTCTGTGGAAACCCTGTAATTATCAAAGGCAACTTCTATCTGTTTATGAACCCCATCCCAAAATATATGTATAAACGCGTGCATAATTTGAACCCAGCATCCCGACATGATATGACATTTATTGGCCCCGTGAGACTTAGCACGCCAACAAAGGGTATTCACAAGAATACAATTGCTCGAGTACTATACAACACAGGTCTCGCTTTACAAAATTAGGAAATTGCCGAGGAACGTTCTCCGCAACTCATATCACTGCTGTTACGAATCTATAGAACAGGGCCCAGGATAGATTGTCGCTGAGTGCTACCAGGATATTTATTGTCGCTCAATGCAACCAGGATAGAGTGTCGCTCACTGTCACCAGGATATATTGTCGGTCAGTGTCACATTTTCCTGATTTCACTGCTTTCCATCCGTGGAAACCAATGTTGAGAATGTTGAACCTGGGTCGGTCTGACCTGAATTTCAGGACCGCCGCTCCAATGCCGTGCACATATTACATATGAAACGAGCGATACATCGATGGTTCGCATTTGCCTATTGTGTATGCTACCCCAAGGGATCGATTCGCCAAACACAAACTGTAATCATTAGTCGCGAAATAAATGGATATCCGTGCTGTATTTATCAATCGTCAATTTGTTCGGTCTATTCGGCGCGGCGAATTTGTGTGAATATGCACACTGTACGTGCACACAGCAAACTTACATTCTCGAATTGCGTGTTGTATAAAATGTAGTTTTATTGGTACAGCGTTGGCACATTCGACAAACTTAAAGTCACGGATGGCGTTCGCGTTGGGTATTGCTGTTAAAAGTCACTTCCGTTATAACGGCCATAAACAGGGGGGGGGGGGGGTCGGAAAAAAATTTCATGCACGTATGGCATTTTTTCCTTTCGATCATTTTTTTTACCCACCCACCCCCACCGCCAATTTTTTTTCCGTTTTCGGCAGTTTTTTCCGACCATTTTTTGACACCCCCCCCTTTTTAACACTAAAACAGAGATTTGCGGGGGAAAATTCACTGTAAACAGCTGTATATGAATTTATGTGCATACTATTTATCATGGATGTTAACATGGACATGTAAATAGGAATGAGTCATTTTGAGGTCATTCGGTCAAAAAAACATGGCTGCCAGCGGCCATCTTGAATTTCAAAATTTGCAACAAAATATAACACGATAACTGCCTGCAGTCAGTTTACCAGTTAGAATTACATTATTTCTCTCATTCAAAGTGGTTTTGAAGCCCAACTCATTGCCAAAACACTAAAAAAACAAGCAGGACATTTTTGTTTTGCTTGTTGGTGGCTTTGACCACCCACCCACCCCGGCATACGTGCCGGAAAATATTTTTTCACCCCCCCCCCTGCCATAAACAGAAAGAATATTAAATTATAAACAGATATTGTTCTTATATCGCGTAAATAGCATGTTATTAGAGACCTTTCGCAAAATCACGAATACGATTACGGATATGGAAATATCCTGCCAGTATATACGGCCAAAATTCGATCTTTACGCACGGGGTTTCTTATGTGAGACAAAATATACCCCACACAGTTTAATTATGTGCAGATGTGTCAAGAATGTGCCACCGGTTCTGCTTGGGGACGCTCTAACATTATTCGTGTGGCCTATTACATGCGGATAAGCACATGGGATCTGAAGAGACACACATTACTTCTTCCATCAAGTATATGTGTAACTAAATAAAGTGGGGCATATGCTGTCTCACCAATTAGCCATCTTACTAGGACAATATATCCTACCCGTAATCGTAATAGTGATTTTTGCGAAAGGTCTCTATTGTCAAGTGTGTACGCTTTGTTAGATAAACAAAAGCCAAAAATGTTACAGGACCTGGCTTATGTTTGCATATTAAAGCGTACAAACTTGACAACAACATACCATTTACACGATTGGTATAAGAATAAAATATGTCTTTCAGTGTATGGCAGTTTTAACGGGTGTGACTATTTTAACAGCATACCCACATCGAAGGGCCATCCGTGCCATTAAATATTCAAAACGTAGTTACATGTACATCATCTGTTTTATTTGTCGGCACATGTGCAGGAATCGCGACCTCTCGCTTATCGGGATTGGCGTGATAAATCGCGTCTTGAATGCTTTATTCTCTGATCAAAATATGACAATGATATCGAGAAATGGAAAGTATATACACAGAGGGTGGAGAAGAGGAACATAATGCATTATATACACAATATACAGTGTTGTCCCGATTGACATGGCGCACGTTCATCATCATTTTTATCATCATTATCATCAATTTCATTTTTACATTAGAGTCATCTTCATAATCATAATAACCATCATCATCTTCGTCATCGTCATAATCTTTATATCTAACAGCAACAGTCTTAATACAACACTAAAAAACAACATCAACTCCAACAACAACACCAATAACAATAACAACAACAACACCAATAACATTAACTCTATACTAATCACTTGTGTCCAGTTTAAGGTTTATCAGTCGAATGAACGAGCACAGTTTGCGAAGAGACGTTGCATCTTTCAAATTTAGTATGTCATCTAGAATATCAATAGTTGGGTGTTTTATACCTATATATTTCCTAAGCATGAGGCGATTTCTTGCCTCTTCAAAATATTCACATTCCATTAAGTAGTGAAATTCATCCCCAAGTTTACGTTTTTTACACATGGGGCACAATCTAGAAAATACGTTTGTTCCGTTCCAACGGCCTTTCTCTATTGGTAAGCGGTGGTTACTAGTACGAAATTGACATAGAGATATTCTATTTTTTGTATCCAAACTATCCAAGTATATTTCAAAATTAATGTCATGCTTGAAAATTTTATAGGTGTTACCTCGATTAGAGTTTTCAATATCAGAAAACCACACATTACGGAATTGACTATTTAAATTGCACTTGAAGTATGGTACTAGTGTATCTGAACATGGAATATTTTCCATTTTCCAGAGATGGATCTGACCACAATTTGTCAGGATATCCTTTATTTTTTCTATCCACTGAAATTTTACTGACACAGATTCACATACATTCAGAGCTAGTAAATAAAGAGTTTTACAAAATCTGCTTTGTTTCATATTCTTAATATTCATCCAGTATTTCAGAATGCGCAGATTAATTGTGTACTCAATCGGTAGTCTACCACTTTCACCATATACCATATAATTAGGAGTCGATGACTTTAGATGGAGCACATGCTTTATAAATTTTCTGTGGATATTTTCAAATATTGCATTACTCCCTGAGCCCCATACTTCACAACAATACAACATAATTGGTAAAACTTGGGCGTCAAACATTTCAAACATGTTTTTCACTGACAAGCAATGAATTCTTGATTTCGATATAATAGAGTACATTGCCTTGGTTGCTTTATTCATGTCTGGTAAAGAGAACAACACACTATGTTAACAATGATGGAACGTTTGATTTAGTGCTTTATGGTTTGGCATCCATTGGGATTAGTCTGGTGAGGGTTGTGGGAGGTGTAATGTTTTCTTAGATCGTCGGTTGCATTAGCAAGTAGAGGCCGCTCCGTTTCCTATTGAAAGACCATTCCGTACATCAATTGAAGTCATGCAATAGACCTGGCTGTCAAATTGAGTGAATTGTGTATAGCCATGATACAGCAAATAGAGCTGCTTTTCTCTATTCTCTATTTCTGAGGAATAGATATTGAAAACCGTGATGACTCTTTTCATGTAAATTGAACAATCAAGAACGCTTTAAGGTGCCCTGCCTCATCGCGAAAACACTTACAAAATAAACAACAACAACAACAACAACATCATCATCATCATCATCATCATCATCATCATCATCATCATCATCATCATCAACAACAACAACAACAACAACAACAAAACAACACAAATATAAACAACAGCAGCAACAACAACACTGAACACACAAGGGAAACGCATAATATTACAACTAATTTACTTAAAATGATCGTAAAATGAAATTGTGATAAAAATGTTACAAAATTCTAATAATTGTCACAATTCCTGTCCCAGGTTGTAAGGAAAATAAGACAAAACAGCTACTTCCCAGTGACATAAGCTAAAGCTAAAGTTATGATCCATCTGGCTAAAACGTCTTATTTTATACCTCTCAATCAACAGAACGTTTAGTGAAGATATATGTAAAACATACGTGCACATGAAGAGAATAACGTCCGTCAAAAAAAAACAATATGGTCTGTGCTCAGTAAAATGTTTGCATGGTGTAACTTTGTGAGAAAGAGATGTTATGACTATGACAAAATATGGGCGTATTATCACTTGTCTATCACGAAATTTTGCCATATTACCACTTGATTTTAGAGTTATCCATCTTCATCCGCAAATTTGTCCGAGACCATCAGTTTGACATCTCTTTTCTGGGCCACAAATAATTCGAGAAATAACAAATTTCAAAAATCGATATCTGATCACTCTGAGCTTTGATGTGTCGGTTCCTCGACTCCTCGGTTCCTAGTCATTTGGGAGCGTTATTTATGGATCTTTAACACCATGCCGGGGTCGTTCTATATGTCTTGCATATTATCATATTATACATCTATACATCACATGCATGTTCATCTTTTTCAGACAGCGGAACCATAGATTTCCCTGAATTTATAACAATGATGGCAAGGAAGTTACAATCTCACGACAACGAGACCGAGCTTAAGGAAGCATTCCGTGTCTTTGATACAGATGGGAGTGGCTTTATTACGTCAACAGAACTGAGAAACGTTATGCAAAATTTGGGCGAGAAATTGACAGACGAAGAAATCGAGGAGATGATACGAGAGGCGGATATGGACGGAGATGGACGAGTGAACTACGAAGGTGCGTTCAATACCGGACATGAGTCATTTAAATGGGGATGGTTCATTTGAACCTTCTAAAATAGCTCTATGTTATTTGTCTGAACGAATAAAATAGGCCGACAAACCACGAGGTGCCGGTTATATATTATGGAAAATGATAGCAATTTCCCGCTGTTTTACATTTTCGCGAATATGTGAGGGAATTAAACGTTTTTTATTTTTACCATATCAGGAATAGGCTAACAATTGCGAACGCTCTTTATTGACTCATGCTGAAGAAAAAAAGCCGAGACCCGATGTTACTTATTAACATGAATTAAGTAACTACTCGTGTGGCATATATCATGTTCGTAAAACAGTATTTAAAATATTTATCGACCTATTTTGATACCAGGAATCAGACCTGACTGAAACAAAAAAACAAACATAATTTGAGGTTTCAACCCGAGAGGTAGCTGCAAATAATGTATATGCAATTTGTAAGATGTAGATCATGCCACGAATATCTACTCTGGCTACGCCCGTAGAGATCATAGTCCACTCGTTCAAACCATGAATGCATGGGAACATTGAACGAACAACGCAGGAATATATTTCTTTATTAATACTTCTTCCGTAATAATCTATTTCACAGTGGGGAGTGGTCCCAGCTCGAAATGGCGTGATATTGTGATCCGGTGTCGCAATAAACATTATATTGATTATCCGGGTGAATTTCCACGATTGCAAGCAAAGTAAAATCGGCTCACAAAAGTCACACAAACCATGCAAACTCTAGCCGGAACATTAACTTACTCTGACATTAAGGAACAGATATTAACTAAGAAATATATTACCTGCATTGTTTTGTGAATGTTAGAACACGAACAAGATGCCAGGTTTTGAACTGGTGGAGTATGATCTCTACGGACGTAGCCAGAGTAGGATTCATGGGATGATCCAGAACAGATGATATATCCTATAGATGTCGACAAGTACACTAGCTCTCGGTCTCTACATGTTCCCCATATACCCTGACAAAAGCATTCGTAGACAGTTTCCGTGAATTATCATTTCTTGCACGTGAGATAAACGCTCTTTATTTCTTATCATACCATGGATAGCATAGAATAGAAAATTAATTGTGCCAAGATGAAGATAAAAAAAACTGTTCCAATTATTCTTTCTGTAGCATACATGTTCGCAGATAGATATGCTTTATTCTCTCATCCAAATAAACACATGGAAATTACATGTAACGGATATTGAGAAACAGAGTTATATACAATAGTCATATAGTATGATTATAACACAAAAGATAATATATACATGTAAGCCCGGATCTATAGCAGGTTGGGTTTAATAACCCTCATTAGTTGTCAGAAACCGCTACCAGCGTATCAGCTGAGACGAGTAAGACTGCACCGCGCATTTTCCGAATCTGCAAGACTACTCGGGCCTGTTTGTGTTCGTAAATAGAACGGAACCGGAAAGTAATATTTTCGCATAAGTGTAGTTCTCGTATATATATCGACATAAGAGATCTTTCGCAAAACTCACGTTTACGATTACGGATACGGATAGGGTACTACGTCACCAACATTTGTGTACTTTCTAATCGTTGTCGTATTTTACTATCCGCAATAACGGTTACGATTTCATGGTTTCTAATAAGCTCAAATAACACCTGAAATTTATTTTCTGCAATATATCACTTTACTCCGTTCGAGACTGTATATGTATATCATGTAAATCATCCAGTTGTATTGAGCTACGACCTCGATATGCTGTTTAGATTGGCAATCGCTGTACTCGTCGTCGTGAATCTCGAGCTTCCCGCGAAATAAGATCGCTATTCACAACGAATAGTAATCGCTGGGTGCGACACAACACTTTGCAGTAATATATAGAAGTGCACTATGAAACCAGTCGCCAAAAATACACGACTGACATGGATTTGGTGGTACTAAAATAATATTTGGCACACCCACCGACATCACCGTGTCGACTTTGTTTCGATTTGATAGGACCAAATCAGAAGTGATGCACATCAGCGAGCACAGCAATCTTATGTCTGATTTCCTAAACCCAAAGAGGTGATAGGCCTGGATAGGATAGGATAGGATATTTTATTTCCAATACACATACACAGAGACGTGGCGACAGGGGGGGGGGGGGGTGGGGGTGTCTCACCCTCCAATTTTGGTCAAAATTTTCAACAGTTGGAAATTTCATACCTGACACAACATTAGTTTCACACCAACAATAGGTTGAATATGTTCTTGTAGTTTGATTTCCAAACAACTTATTGTGGGGAATTTATTGTTTTTGGACCAATATTTGCATATTTTCCTTCTTTTGATAAAATTTTTGGACTGAAATGGCCATCAGTTAGAAATTTTCCAACCTTAGGGGTGTCAGGTTGGAAATTTCCAACACTTGGAAAGCTTGTGTCCTGGTCCCTCCCCGTGGCCAGTCAAAAACTTCTAGTTAATTTAAGAAAATAATATTGTCCTACATTTGGTCAAAATTGTCACTGGAATTGTCATCAGTTGGAAATTTCCAACTCTATGAATGCTTGAGGCTAGTCTAGATGCCAGGATTTTGCGATTTTCTTGTTCACGTTTAAAATGTCCTGGTTCCTCCCCGTGGCCAATAAAAAACTGCTAATGAGTTTAAAGGGGTACTGTATGCCAATTTCAATAAATTCCCGGTAACAATTGCGATCTAATATCAATATTATATTTTAAAATAACGTATTTGAGTCGACGATGTCTACTGAAAACGTTCCGGTTAACAGGCTATCATAAGAGTAAAATTGAATTATTTAATATAAATGAATTTATGGCTGGAGTCATAAAATGGAGAATTATGCCATTACGAGTTACCGTTCTTGAAATTTCACATGTTGGGTGTCTTTTATTGACGGCCGTTTACGACGAACATTATTGAGTTGCGAACAAAACATGTTACATGCAAAAGGAAGTCCCGCTATAACTTATTTGGAAAACAAGAGAAGAAACAAGATTCATAAAGCGTCAAGTATTTTTATAGGGGGTGAGATTGTTCGATGGAAGAGATTGCAGGCATCAATTGAACTTCCGGTTCACCCTGCAACCTGCGTCTTCTCCGGTGAAGGTCAAAAACATGGCGCGTAGTTTGAAATCGTAATATTTTTATTTACAAGATCAATATTTTCGTCGCTAAATTAGGTTTATACGAAACTCATATAACACGAACACAATCTAACTTGAAAGTTATGTCAATGGGAGTAAATAAAAAAAATGCCTATCTCTGTGTACAGTACCCCTTTAAGAAAACAATATTTTACTACATTTGGTTAAAATCGTTGACTGAAAATTTCCAAACTAAGGGAGAGTATGAGGTTTGAAATTTCCAACACTAGGAAAGCTTGAGGTCAGTCTATATGCTAGGATTTTGCGATTTTCTTGTTTAGTTTTCACAATTTTCTCACACCGGGCCGAACAACCATGGTCGTCCCGTTGGGTCCTGGTCTATTGCCCGTAGTCGTGTGCACACCCCCAACGGAAACCCTCTAGCCACGTCCTTGCACATACATATTACATAATAATGATGACAATTATGGATGATTCTGTCGTAAATTGTGGGGGATGGCATAATCTGGCAAGACTGTCTTCCTGCCGAAATCGCATTGAAATGAAATTGCGGACTGAAAGGGCCTTGAAGTGGTGGCGTCGTGGTTGATGTGAGGTCCAAATTTAGGAACCCCTCTCCCCCCGTCAGCATAACGTCTATCATGTCATCCATGATAACAACGAACTGAATTTCCACCACATATGACCTGGCATTATACCTGTATTGCCATAATATACACGAGAATCCCGGGTCGTACGTTGTGACTGGTCGAATTATTGACAATATAAACAGGTCATGATTATCGCATTGTTGCAAATGAGACGATAAGTGAAGTATTAATGGACTGTATACCAAACACACGCTTTGAGTTGTAAAAGTGGTACGAAATAATGATGGTACGTGTTCGTCAAAACTCTTATGCGTAGTCGTTTTGCGAAAGGACTTTTTGGCCATACGGATAGACTTACGACTACGAATAGCTATCCGTATTCGTAATCGTAAACGTGAGGATGCGACAGGTCTCTAATGTTTAACAAGCGCAATCGACATTCCAGGTTTAAAACCCTTGACATGTCGTGTAAGTTTTAAGTGGAGGGCAATATTCAAGTTTCAAAGTAAATTTAGTAACTACTCGCTTTGTCAACGCCCACAAGGCCCAAATTTGTCGACAGTTCATGCAATACTTACGACACGGATGTACATACCATCGTGTTGTATGTTCAAATATTTTAATCTGAATACGATTTTCAGGATATGTTTTAACGTCTTGACCTTTTCCAATGTTCATTGTGATGTTTTTATTATTGGACGAATTTGACTTTTATCGGTACTACCACTCTAGCAGTATTGTTTGCTTGACAATGGTTTTGACATGCGAGATATAATTATTGGAGCGTTATTAATCATGAAAATAAATACAATGTCAATCTATTTGTTCATGTACTTGTGGATGATAGCTGTTTTACGGGGAATTTATGTTATTTCGCATGAACCACTTAGTAAGCATTGAATCCCATTGGCTCGAGCCATAAACTCATTTTCATTATAATTACCATGTTTCTTACATCGTTCATAGAGTACATGGGAGTATTTTGCACTCATCCCTGGTTCCAATTCATTCATTTGATGCATATATTTTGTTGAGCACAATAGGAGGTGGGCCCATATATGGGCGGATTTAGTGTATACACAGGGATGTGACTAGAGGGTCTCCGTTGGGGGGGGGGGGGGGGGGGGTGTCCACCTTGTGAAATTCCAACTGCACCCCTCCTTGAGTCGGAATCACACCAACACAACTTTTTGCACCCCCCCCTTGAATCAGAATCACAGACCAAACACAAGTTTTGCATAATTCTTGTATCAGAATCACAGACCAAACACAAGTTTTGCATAATTCCATTTCCACCCCCTTGCACATCAGTCCTCGGGCCTACTATCCTATGTATTCATAAACTATGTTGTTCTATATGCCCGGTATAAGAAAATTCAGATACATTAACCTGAGAATTGCATAAATCCTAACATCTAGTAGCCTACTCCAGACAACTGTACACGGCTACGGGTAAGACATTATGTCCGTCCATGTTTGTTCAGCCCGGTGTGAGAAAATTTGGAAAACTATACAAGAAAATCGCAAATCCTAGCATCAAGACTGGCCTCAACTGAAGCTTCCCTAGTGTTGTAAATTTCAAACCTCATACTCCCTCTTAGGTTTGGAAAATTCTCCAACTGATGACCATTTCAGTCCACAAGTTTGACCGAATGTACTAAACTATTGTTTTGTTAAACTAATTAGCAGTTTTGTATTGGTCACGGGGGAGGGGCAGTGACACACCGGGCCGACCATGGTTCGGCCCGGTGTTCGAAAATTTTGAAATCTGAACAAGAAAATCGCAAAAGCCTAGCATCTAGCCTAGCCTCAAGTCTTCTTAGAGTTGGAAATTTCAAACCTGACACCCCCCCCCCCCCACTTAGGTTGGAAAATTTCCAAATGATGACAATTCCAATGACAATGTTGACCAAATGTATGACAATATTGTTTTCTTAAATTTAGTAGCAGTTTTGATAGCCACGGGGGAGGACCAGGACACAAGCTTTCCAAGTGTTGGAAATTTCCAACCTGTCACCCCCCTAAGGTTGGAAAATTTCCAACTTATGACCATTTCAGTCCAAAATTTTGACAAAAATTAGGAAAATATGCAAATATTGGTCCAAAAACAATTAATTCCCCCCAATAAATTGTTTGAAAATCAAACGACAAGAACATTTTCAACCCATTGTTGGTGTGAAATGAAATTTCCAACTGTTGAAAATTTTGACCAAAGTTGGGGGGGGGGGGGTGAGACACCCCACACCCCCCTCTAGCCACATCCCTGTGTATACAGTACCCCTTTAATATGATGTAAAATAAGTTTCATAATAATGGCTTCGATTACTGAATACACATTTAAAGATGCATAACATGATTAAGCGCCATTCAATTACTATTTAAAGGTACTCAACCCGATAAAACTCCTCTCAATTACTATTTCAATGGCTTCGGGGGTCAAAAATATTTGATTCGAGTCGAGGAAGTCACCCATCAAAGCTCAGATTTGTTAGATATCGATTTTAGAAATCTATTATTTTTCATTATCGGGAATACTATCTGGCCCAGAACTCAGTCAAAATTGCGTTAAAATTACCACTTGATTTTAGAGTTATTCATCCTTGTCTGTTTGAATAGATTTGAGGTACACATCCAGAGCAGATTACGGCAGTTATTGGTACTCATCTCGAGAACATAACAAATTTGAAAAATCAATATCTAATAACTCTGAGCTTTGTTTGATGGGTTCCTCGACTCGAATCAAATATTTTTTACCCCCAAAGCCAAAGAAATAGTAATATAGGACCCTCTGATCGGATTGTTGTTGTTGGAATCTGTTGAGATGGGGACCTTCTTTACGGGTTGAGTACCTTTAATTGGATTCGGTGTAGAAAATATTTGATTCGAGTCGAGGAACCCATTCATCAAAGCTCAGAGTTATTAGATATCGATTTTTTAAATCTCGTATTTTCACCATCGAGAATTATTAGTGGCCGAGTAAACAGTTGACGAGCCGACGGTCTCGGACCAAATTGCGGATGAAGATGGATAACTCTAAAATCAATAGGCTTTCTGGTGACAATAAGGCCAAACTTCGTCGAACAACATGTTGATAAAAAACACGTTTCGGGCAATTTTATACTATAGTTGACATGCAGTGGTTTGCGTTATTTTTGGGCAATTAATCGATTCTGATAACTGAAGGGGCATTTCTAAAAATGTTGTTGTTGGAATTTGATTATATGGGGACCATCGAATCGGATTGAGTACCTTTCAGTTCTCAACCAATACAAACAGTTTTCTTTTCTTTTTTTCAGAATTTGTGACAATAATGTGTCCTGACACGAAGTAACCAGTCGTTCTGAATAATATAGCATCAACTTTCTTCGCTATTTTCACGTATAAGTGAGTGGATGTCCGTATGTATCAATGTATGTGATTGCGACATTGAAATCAAACTGATGCCACGTTATACATCACCTGTGCAAGAATTCATCAATGTAAACTACATGTATAATATACTAGTCGATGAAGGGAAGCTTCGCTGTCCTGGGCATATTCCGGCTCAAACAAGAAGAACGGATGGTTTTATTCGAACATAAGCTCGACGGAGATCGGATGCACCGCGTTTTTGTCAATTCCCTCACATGTATATATTCAAACTTTCCAAATCGTTCTATGTTTCTCAAGTTATGCTTATAGCCGAGTTTTTATTTTTCTGCCTCAGTTATGTACATTATAAGTAAACACACATTTATTACCATTTGACAGTTTTTACACAATTTTAACGGGATAAAAAGTCGTCAAATAAAATTTGTTCTGAGAATCCAGAGAGTACGAACATAATATTTGTTTAAGTAATATACATTTCATTATAGATTAACATACATAGTTTATATCCCAACTGCATGGTTAGCAGGTGTGGATGGTCTCACACAATATTAAATACAGTTTTGATAACAATTTTCATCAGTTTGAAATATAATTTATATATATGTACACGAAACAGTTGAAATTTGGTTGAAATTGTTCTGGAAGTTCATTTTATTTTAAACAATATCCAGCGTACAAATATTATATATGTTGCCTCAAATCCAGGAGTTGAGCATTTTTGCTACAGGCACCTATATACGATCATATTGTTTAGACTCAAACGGCTAAGAAAATATACCAAGATGACACACATTTAGTGGTATTTGGTTCAAATGTTGTAACGGTTAGAAAATTTGAGGTACTGGTCGAAAACACCGAATACTCTTATAGAGGCGTTCGCGTCGGTATCTCCATGTATAAAACAGTTATGAGAAGACACTTTCACGGTTTTACCACAGGGACGAGTCGTTTAAAATGACTAAAATATAAATTAAAAAAATTCTAAATTAACAACGAGCGCGCAATTTAACAAACGCACCACCGTTGATATAATACGTTACAATTGAGCTCACCATTCGAATATCTCATCAGTTCTAATGTGCGCAATTCACAAATGCCTGAACCGATTCAAAAAATAAAAAGCGTGGGAATCGAGTCGTGCTCTCTGTGAATTGTTTGTTCATCGTCTGTTGTATAAGTTGTCGAACAGTTTATCCCAAAGCTGTGTAGCAGATTTGTAAACCGTAGCTTTTAATCGATCGATTGGTGTTGGAATTTTAGCAATAGGAGTGACACTTGGTGTAGCAGATTTGTAAATTATAGCTTTTACTCGATCAATTGGCGTTGGAATTTCAGCAATCGGTTCAGGCGTTTGCGAAATATGGTTGTTAAAAGTGGGGAGATATTAGAAATAGTGAACGACATTGTGACGTATATTATATCAATAGAGATGTGTTTGTTTAAGGGTGCATTTACATTGCTATAGAAATGTATATAGATCTGTATGAAGTCACGTGTCGCGCATTACTGTGATCACAACATGATTACCAATAGTGAACGCGCGCTGATCTGTACTCTGGTAATTGACAATTCACTGCGAGTCGTGTCAGTTTAGGCCAGACATGAAAATGTATCAACTATCAGCAGATAACAGCGATTTGGTATGTGCCGCATGTATTTAAAGTGTATCCTTATACCACTTGATAATGGTTCGAAGAAAGAATGAAAATCATGCAGTTACCCTACAACACCCTTTATTTGACCAAATGTAGTAAAATTTTCAACTGATGACAATTCCAATGACAATGTTAACCAATGTAGAACAATATTGTTTTCTTAAATTACATGCAGTTTTTATATATAGCTGTTAGACAATAAATATGATGATGATGACTGGCCACGGGGAGGGACCAGGACACAATCTTTCCAAGTGTTGGACATTTCCAACATTACATCCGCCCCTATGATAAAGTTGGAAAATTTCCAGCTGATGGCCATTCCAGTCCAAAATTTTGATAAAAAGTAGGAAATTATGCAAATATTGGTCCGAAAACAATACCCCCCCCCCCCAAATAAAATGTTTGAAAATAAAACTACAAGATCATTTTTAATCTATTGTTGGTTTGGAAATTACAACTAATGTTGTGTCAGGTATGAAATATCCAACCGTTGAACAAGTTGCCACGTCCCTATCCGTGTTCAATATTCGAAATACACGGGTTGAAATGACAACGAAAACATTCGCCAAGCCCGAGTAACAATTAATCAAAACTGATTTGCCTGTCGCATTATATGGGCGTAGACCGTGACGTGTAGCGGTCACGATTTTTGCTCACACGAACTAATACCGTTTTCTTTCTGTGTGCATTTCTATATCAACCCGTTTACACTGTCTGCGTGTAGATCTGTGTACATTTCTATAGCAATGTAAATGCACCCTAAGTGGCGGGCTCATTTTTACATTTATATATATATTTTTTACTCGTTTTAACAACACGCCCATGTGGGTTTTACTGTCTAATTGATATGTGAAGGTGAACAACTCTACTTCCACTGTTTTCCTATTTATTTGCAGAGGAATGCAGTTATTCCACCTGTGTTATTCACAAGACGGCAAACACTATTTGTAGTTGACACCCCATTATGAGCACACCCTTTACACGCATTGCATACCAAGCATTTGTAAAGAGCGTTTTGAAAACATGATGTATGCTTGTTCTCATAGTTTGGTGTCAAACCGGAGGGGACATCGTTAGTCTGAGAAAGGGCGTGACCTATTTATGGGAAGTGAACATGGAGCGCCTTCTTTTGTGAGGAGAGTAAATATAGACCACACCTTGAACCAATCCGTTTTCTTAACTTGACTTTCATTTGCACTCCCCCCGATAAAGAATTATAATTTTGAATCGTGTACCTTCCAACTGAACAAAAATTCCAACCAAAAACACCCCCTATGATTGGACATTTTCTAACCGAGGGCGAATTAACATAATTTTTTTGATCGAAAATAGGAAAATGTTCAACGCACTTTACACTAGATATTGGTTTGATATTTACAACTGTTAAAACAGTTGACCATATCGGCGGTGGGGGTTAAGACATATCAACCACATGACCGCCCCTATCTGAACTGCCAAACAATTTTCTGATACGATATGTCTGTCACATGTGTCCGGTGATTGACTGACTGTGCATGAGACGCTATATTTCATATTATTCTATAATAGATGACACCGCAAACTCTTCCTCGTGGAAAGAAGCGGAGCAATTGGTAAATAGTAGATCTGCATGGCAGCTAAATAAAGCCCGAAGCTAAACGTATGAACATTTATGATATGTCGTTATATTATAGACCATTTTGATAGCCCATCTCGCGCAACTTTGGATTTGCTATATAATGGGATTGTTTTGGTCAATTGATACAATAGGCAATTTACTCTATCACAGTAGTCGGTTTGCACATTTTATCAATCTGTTTTACATTTGTCCAAATTTGTCAGTTAATACTCGTTACACATATGTGGAATATAGTTTCTAATAAGTAATTTCAGGCTAATGTAGGTGGAACTGCAGCCTACATATGAACACAAGAGGAGAAAAACATAACTAAACCTTTCTATACTAAATACTCATTGGTGAGAAGTTCCCTCAGGAAATGTTTGGATAATCAGTTCAACAAACGACCATATGTAGATCATTTGTTGAACTTATTATCTAAACATTTCCAACCTACAGTAATGCTCTAATTAATCGACCTCTTAACCACAGCAGAATTATGGGTAACGTTTCATGATTTATTCGGAAATATGGCTTGTTGCCATTCATAGGAAAGCTCTCGTCGAGAGCTTTCCGATGAATGGCAACAAGCCATATTTCCGACTAAATCCTGAAAAGTTACCCAAATTCTGCTGTGGTTAAGAGGTCGATTAATTAGAGCATTACTGTACGAATATGAATTCTTCTGCACTTGTATTATCATTTCGCCTGGCTGACGTCTGCACATGCATCCTTACCATCCGTCCCAATGAATAATATACCAGTCCAATATATAATTTTATAACAGAGTGGGAGAAACCATTTAGTATAGAAAGGGCTCAACAATACAAACTCTCAAAATACTTTCATCACATTTATATACCTTTCATCAGAGTGCATTTCAAGTTTCATTTCACACTACATTTACCACATGCCTTAGAATACATGGCTGATTATCCGTATTTTATCATTTTCTTACTTGTTATCATCTACATTTCTTTATTTAATAAATATTTACGAAGACAAAGTCAATGTGTGATTAATGTATGCTATTCCTATTAACGTTCTTGATCTGCAGTGTGCATTGTATAGATGAGTATTTCCTCAGTATTCATTTTCCGCACTTTGAATTCGCTGGTTGCAGAATTTGCAGATGATAACAACCCCTGTGGCCTATAATAATAATTAAATTACAAATTTCGTGATTTGAGCCGCACAGAAAGTGTCGAGTATTATAAACCTCTACAATTTAATAGTGTGGGCGACTTCTTGTAAATCACCAGACAATTAAATGCAAGTCGAGTGCTATATCGACCTCAAAGAATGGACAATTCGGGCCATCCATTCTTCCCCAAAAACAAAGAGTTTCCTATTCAAGCGAATTCGAGTAAATATATGGCTCGTCGAAAAGATAATATTTAGATCGTTTCTCTTTGATGCATGTTGTAAATTAAGAGTTAACGACATACCGAACACATCAACAGTGAAAGAAATGCACTGGCAGATATTCAGTCGAATATATAAAACACAAAATTCACAAATGTTGTATTGCAACTTTAGTATATTACAATGTAACGCACAGTCACTCACATTACAAAAAATGTGTTTTATCTATATATATATTTGCGAATGTCTGTCTGTCTGTCTGTCTGTCTGTCTGTGTTCTATAGAAATTCACAGCGGACCATCTAGATGATGCCAAAGGGGTCTACTAGGAGTAACTTTTTTACGAGAAAGATAATGGTCGGGGTTAAATTTTTCTAAAGTGACGCCGTTGTTGTCAGGGGCAGAAAAGGGAGAGGGGCAGAAAAAAAAATTGTCGGCGATTGCCACGAAACTTATATATAATCATCCCCATAATATGAGGAATCTAATGGTGTGTTTTAAATATGGCAAAAATCGCGCCGTTCGCGTCAGGGGTGCCCGGAAGGGGGAGGGGCAGATTTGTTTTTCTGTCGCCGATTGCCACGAAACTTACATATAATCATCCCCATGATATGAAGAATCCAACTGTGTGGTTTAAATATGTCGAAAGTGGCGTCGTTCGAGTCAGATTTGCACGAAAGGGGAGAGGGGCACCAAAATTTATAAAACTAATTTTAGCGCCGATTTCCACCAAATTGATATATATTCTTCTTCATGATACAAGGAATCTAATTGTGCGATTCAACAACACCAAATTGTTGTCGTTTGGATGAGAGATTGGGAGGGGGGTGGGCACTAAATTTGATAATAATTGGTTTAGTCGCCGATTGCCACCACACTTATACAAAAGCATCCCCATGGTATGAGGAGTCTAATGGTGTGGCTTATATCTGTCAAGTGTGGCCTCATTCGAGTCAGGGGTGTATTGAAAGGGACAGGGGCACCAAAATTGATGCACAATTTATTTGGCGCCAATTTCCACCAAATTGATACACGTTCTTATCCATGATACGAGGAATCTGATTGTGTGATTTAAAGACGCCATAGTGGTGCTGTTTAGGTGAGAGATGGGGAGGGAGGGATTGACACAAAATTTGATTAAAAAAAACATTGTTTAGTCGCCGATTATCACCAAACTTATAAACAATCATCAACATGATATCAGGAGTGTAATTGTGTGGTTTAAGGATGTCACAAGTGGGGCCATTCGAGTCAGTGGTGTATAGATATGAGAGGGACTTTATATTTATATGTTTATGGCCGATTTCCACCAGATTGATACATATTCTTCTCCGTTATACGAGGAATCTTATCGTGTTGTTTAGACACAACAAATTGGTGCCCTATGGGTGAGAGATATGGGGAACTTCAATTGATACGAATTTGTATACTCGCCAATTTTCACCAATTTCATATATATGCATCTCTAATCTCTAATGAGACTTACTTAGTGTGTGCAGCTTGAGTCCGAAATAGGGACGGGGGGGGGGGGGGGGGGGGGTCACCAAAAACTGATACAAAATAGTTTTAGTACCAATTACCATCAAATTCAGACACGTTCTTCTCAAATGATACAATAAATCAAATTGTGCTGTCTGTCTTTCTGTCTGTCTGTGTGTTATATATATAACTTCACGCCGAAAAAACGAAAAGGCAAAAGCTGATACAAATATATTTGGCACTAATTTCCAACAAATTCATACATGTTTTTATCTAATGATATACCATGAATTAAATCACATTTGGTGTCGTTTGCGTCACGGGTGGCGAGCGGATATGCACTATTATAGATAAGATTGCTATGCGCCGATATCCACATATAAGTTATATATAGTCACCCAGGCCATCTCCATATCATTTTAAGGAGATTTGGGCGTTCACATTTCATTATCCCGACAAATGGTAACCCACTTATAAGTCACTTGAACAATTATATCTTCTTAATTGTCATATTTATATGGGGATGGCAATCAGGACATTCACACAATGAGATAGCAAAAAGAGATACATAGAAGAAGCATTAAACGTATAAACTGAGAGACCTCGAACCGTCAGAGGATTGCATATATATTATAACAAAATTGAGTCTGTTCCATTCAATACAGTTTCCACAAAAAAAGTTACAATTTGTCAGGATATATGGAAGGCCTGTTCAAAAATAGTGGTCACAGTGTGCAGTCATATATAGTTTCTTCTGATATACAATAAAATGCAGTTAGTAGCACACGACTTTTCAGGATCCTCCCAATACTGACATCTGACAAGGGGTTTATAACAGACTCATCGACTGCCATAAACAACTCAAAATCTCGCTCTGTGTCTGGCAAATGTAGCTGATATGCCCGCGCAGCAACATTTCGTTGAAACTGAGAATATTTAGCCAATATATAGCACCATGAACAGAGGAGCACCTGGAAATTTCTTTAAAACATCTGTATCTTCATGGAGATATGATAGCCAGGTATCCTCGAGATCTTAGTCCAACCCACTAGATTGATTGATGCATCTCAATATGTAAAACCCAATTGTCATCTTTTATTTATGCGAACTAATGTCTTTATGATGTCCATTTATCATATTATAACGTCTGACGTATACGCAGTTGTAAATAAATAAATACTTCATTATTGGTGGAACGGATTAATCGCGATAAACAGAATGACAATTGACAAGGTGGGCCACTACTTATATTCCATGACTGTAAGGCCCGTTCCAAACGACGGATTTTTGTCGACTCGAATCTAATACCAGACCCACAATTGTATTAAATGCGTCTAAAATGCGACGTTTGAAACAATTAGATCCGTGTCAGACGCACCACAGACGAATCTCCGTCCAATTCAGACGAATCTTCGTCGGTGATGCGTCTGAAATCCGTCTTGGTTTCAAACGACGGATTTTTGTCGACTCGAATCTAATACATGTGACGAGAAGAGCCGAAAGTTTCCGAATAACGAATGCAAATTCTATGATAATGATATGATAATGGTATAATAATGAGGGAGTTCCCCTTATCTGCGGAAATACCCACATGACGTCATTTGTCGCACGCTCTCTTTGTTATAAAGAAAGATATATCTATAAGAATTGCTTAGGTAACATTGTGAAAATTTTAATTATTATGGCAGTTTGATTTCTCAACGAACATGACATGTCACTGACTCACATATTATAATGGATATATTATCAATGATTTATAATAATTCATATATACCGGTATAAGGGATGTGGGTTGTAGCGGTTGGGTTCTCTATTCCTAAGGTTCATTATTCCGAAGGTTCGCTATTCCGAAGTTCATTATTCCGAAGGTTCCCCATTCCGAAGGTTCATTATTCCGAAGGTTCCCCATTCCGAAGGTTTTCTATTCTGGGCGTATTTAACCAGAAATGAATCAAAATGTGCACCCCACCACAAAAACCACACGAGGAATGAAAAATACGATTACGCTAGTATTCATATAGAGTACATTTATACATCCACTTCTAATTCCCAAATTGTCCTAGATATCGGTTATTAATAGCAAGAAAAGAGTATCAGTTTATCGTTCATTATGGAAAGTTAAAAACACGATGACTGAAATAAACTACATGTAAGAGATATAGTTTTTCCGAACTGGCAATCTGTATTTGAAAAAAAAAACATCAACATTCAAGGCCCACTTAATTAATCATATAAAATATATGCCACTATATATACCATTTGAAATATGAAGCTCTCTAACACTGTATTATCAGCTTATCCGGTGTAATATAAACTGTGAACATGTTGTTTTTGTCGAGTTAACGCAGGGTTACCGACTTGTTTTTGTGCTTAAGGTTCATCTGGTTTTGTTGCGCAAAGTAAAGTGTATTATTTTCAATGGAGGGGGGTAACTCTATATTTTAAAGATAATGTTATTCCCCTTCAATTGAAAATACATTAGGTTGAATTCTGTTGCATTCTGAGAGCCATGACATATAACGGGGGAATCTTTTTATGATTTAAGATGTTTTCTATTTCTCTAAGGGCATCTACTGATACAGACGTTTGGAATGGTGATGAACTATATATAGTGTTTTAATCATATTTTATGGCACAGATTGTGTTTAAAATCTGATATCAAGGCACTATAAAAAATAGCCGATGACTCGAAAATTAAGTGGGCCTTACAATTCAATACAAATTCACAATTGCAGTTAGGTTCAACTAATACCCGTCTATTCAACGACATTCTGCTTCGCAGTATTCAAAAAGAGTTATAGTCCCGCTGTTTTAATCCCGCCTTTAGCTGGCGTATTGTTGCCTGTAAGATTATTGAGATATAACGCCATACGCGATGACATTAAATCGCATGGAAAGAGCAATTGTGTGGGCTGCCTGACGTGAAGATGTATTGGAAAATAACGTCATACGTAATGACATTAAATCTCAAGGAAACCCGCGAAAAAATAAAAAAATAACATTTATTGTTTCAATGTTTTAAGTTATTTCCTTCGTGATAAAGAACCCTCTCAATACTTGAATATAGAATTAACCTTTAAAAAAAAAAAACTCTTCGGAATAGCGAACCTTCGGAATAGAGAACCTTCGGAATAGCGAACCTTCGGAGTAGTGAACCTTCGGAATAGTGAACCTTCGGAATAGCGAACCTTCGGAATAGAGACATGTTCCCGTTGTAGCAACTGATTTATAATAATTCATATAGACCGATATTCCTTATTGTAAGGGATAGGGGTGGTAGTCTCTGATGTATAATAATTAATATATACCGGTATTACTTATTATAAGGGGTATGGGTGGTACCACTGATTCTGAGGGGTATATGGGTGGTAACCTCTTATTTATAATAATTCATATATTCCGGTATTACTTATTATAAGGGGCAGAGTGGTAGCCTATGATTTATAATAATTTATATATACCGGTATTACTTATTATGAGGGGTAGGGATAGTAGCCTAAGATTTATAATATTCATAGATAACGGTATTCCTTATTATAAAGAATATAGGGTGGTAGCCTATGATTTATAATAATTAATATATTCCGGTATTCCTTATTATAAGGGGCAGAGTGGTAGCCTCAGATTTCTAATAATTCATATAAACCGGTATTACTTATTATGAGGGGTATGGATAGTAGCCTATGAATTATAATAATTCATATATACCGGTATTCCTTATTATAAAGGATATAGGGTGGTAGCCTATGATTTATAATAATTAATATATTCCGGTAATCCTTATTATAAGTGGTAGGGGTGGTAGTCTCTGATTTATAATAATTCTTGTATACCGGTATTGGTTGAACGATATAACATTTATTTGTAGCGCCTATTATAGTATATTATATACCTGCATGTACTATATACATCCTCATAAACATGAGCACATATATTCGCGCTGCAGTCGCGCATATATATATACATAATTTATACTGTATTTTAGTATATATATGTATAACATATACCGGTATATATAGGCCTCTATATCTACGCGTGACCAATTTTTGATGGTAACCGGGAATCCACCTTTAAATAAATCGACCGATGTATTAGATTCGACGCGACAAAGATGCGTCCGTCTGTAACAAAATCGACCGCAGACGCATCACCGACGGATTTAATACAATTAGATTCGAGTCGACAAAAATCCGTCGTTTGGAACGGGCCTAATAATCATGTTTTGTGATGCTATTTGAATATACAATTTATGAGAAAACGTATAACACTTTGAACAAGAGTGTTCTCTATTCCCAACAAATATCCACAGCATACAGATGGTTTCACATCGCAATAACCTGGGCAACGCCGGGTAACCCTGATAGTAGATGATAAAGACGACGACAAAAATGTCGACGATGGTGGTGATACGGATGATGACGATGATGATGATGGTGATAATGGTGTTGATGATGACGATGATGATAATAATAATGATGATGATGAAGATGCTGATGGTGTTGATGATGATGACGTGGTTGATAATAATGATGATGACGAAGATGCTGATGATGATGTTGATGATGATGGTGATGATGTTGATGATGAAGAAGATGGTGATGATGATGATGTTGATGATGACAATGATGATGTAAGTGACCCCATTGTATATATGTATATATCCATGTTCTGCATTAATTTGCATACAAGCCCAGCGTAGATCGTCGAATTCCAGGATTGTTAGATCATGGGCGAGTTTTGGGGCATAATACTAGACATTCCGCGTCTATTCAGGGCCCATGTCAAGTGGTACTGCTATTTTTGTATTGTGTTGTTATCTAGGTCGTGCTGATTATGAAGTAGGGCGGAATCAGAGTACGGAGTGGAAAAAATTATGCTGAAGCCGATCTGAGTACGGGGAGGAATATCAGTACAGGATGACAACTTCCAACTCTCCGAGACAATACAATGATACAATACACCATCAATCATATATATTTCTCTATGCAGCAAATAACAATATACCGGTGGCAGGTTTGCTTACCAACAAAATCTGACTGTGTGTGAGAGACATAACAGCCAGACAATTCCCACATTTAAAAGTATTTATTGATTCAGGAGAACTCCGCAAGAAATGTTTTGTTGAGAAATCCACATTTTAGGGTTCCAAAACTTATTTATTTCCAATTTTCCAAAGTGATGGTATCAACATCACCTGAAAGTAAACAGCTGGGTTATACACTGACTGCAGTAACTCTGTGTGTCCGGTTCAAGCAACTAGTGTGGTCGTGGGAGCGGTGAACCCGGAATAAATTGGATACAAGCTAATTTTGGTGTCATTCGACGATGAAAAACACCAGCAACAACATATCCAAATTCCGCAAAATCTGCTCATGGGAAAATTCAGGATCCAAGATGGCATCCACAATGGCTATTGGTATCGGAAAATGCTGAATTTCTGCGATATATGATCCAATTAATTGAAATATACAAAAACGTTATGCTTAGTCGTAAACCATATATGTATAATGTCTGTCACAAAATGGCCGCCAAAATGGGCAAAATCTAATGAAAATTACATGTTGTGCAAAATTGAATATCTAGTCCTACAAGAGTGAACAAACGCTCGAATTATGATGATTTATTGCAGAGTATATTGGAAACGTTTGATCAGAGATGTACGAATTATCTCTAATGTATCTTACGAGAGAGCAAGCGAAAGCAGGGTCTCGTGCAACAGTTAAATCTGGACATTTTGGTGACCAGAAATGGAAAATTAACTGTTTATCTTGAATCGTGTATATATGTGTAATTAAACAGTGAAATCGGATTTAGTAGGGATGTTTTGATTATGTGACCTTTTCATAATGTATGTGTAATCAGAGCAGTCTCCCTAATGTACCCGATCATCATTAATTTTGATATCTACAACATCAAACCTTTCAAAACTCACTGCTATGGAACGTTATGAGAAATACTCATATAGTACTGGGTCAAATGTGTAGCTCCTGTTGTTCGTGTCTCAAAATAGTAGTCATATTGCCTCCGATGAAGTGATGAAACACGAATATTTCGCTTTTATCAAAAGAATTCATGGTGGTATATTATGGACGCAATTTATCAAAACACAAAGGAGTACCATATAGGTTATCTTCAATAAATTCCAAACTTAACCAAAACTGCCTACATATACTCTGTGGCAGAGACTGTGTTTATACTTGGAAATTAGATTTGGTTGTATTCACCAAGGCCACACATATGTGTAGATTATATTGTCCAGGTCTCAAAATAATAGTCACAGTTGCCCCCAATCAAGCGATGAACACGAACATTACGCTTTTATTACAAGAATGCAACGTTGGTCCGAAACATGACATTTTTTTTCACTTTTCAATGAGTTAATCGTGCCTTTTTAAGAGAACTTATTGTACCCTCCCTAAAAGAGGTATGACTTAAGGTACATCGGGCGGAAAAAACTGACCCGATGATGTCGTTGTTGTTGGCATTCAGGGCTTCGGGCCGTTGTTGTTGGCATCACGGCTCGGGGCTACCCGAAAAATCTCACATTGCCGTATAGGGAAAATAGGATTGCGTGTATTTAGTAATTTTAACTAATTATTTTCTCGCCAACAATGTCGTTGTTGTTGATATTTACGGCTTGGGGGGCTATTTTCTCGCCAACAATGTCGTTGGCGTTCACGGTTTTGGGCAGTGGAAGTCCCGTCATATTCGGGACGTATCGCAGTGCCTTGGATTCACTTAAACAACTGACCCGATGATGTCGTTGTTGTTGGCATTCAGGGCTTCGGGTCGTTGTTGTTGGCATCACGGCTCCCCGAAAAATCTCACATTGCCGAAAAGGGAAAATAGGATTGCGTGTATTTAGTAATTTTAACTAATTATTTTCTCGCCAACAATGTCGTTGTTGTTGATATTTACGGCTTGGGGGCTATTTTCTCGCCAACAATGTCGTTGGCGTTCACGGTTTGGGGCAGTGGAAGTCTCGTCAGATTCAGGACGTATCGCAGTGCCTGGGATTCACTTAAATTTCAGCAGCCATATAGCTGCGTCAGTTAGCAGGAATTGTGGTGTGTAAGTTTAGACTTTAAAATCTGAATGTTTCGGAAAGAGACTAAGATTTTCAGCCGTAACAAAAATATATACATCAGAAAATGTAAATTCTATATTTTGCGAGGTATTAGCAAGTTTTGGCTCAACGGGTTTAGTAGTTTGAAGTGAATATGGATATAAAAATATACATATATAAAAAAATGTAGATATTTTCTCGCCAACAATGTCGTTGTTGTTGATATTTACGGCTTGGGGGCTATTTTCTCGCCAACAATGTCGTTGGCGTTCACGGTTTTGGGCAGTGGAAGTCCCGTCAGATTCGGGACGTATCGCAGTGCCTTGGATTCACTTAAAAAACTGACCCGATGATATCGTTGTTAGCATTCAGGGCTTCGGGTCGTTGTTGTTGGCATCACGGTTTGGGGCACTGGAAGTCCCGTCAGATTCGGGACGTATCGCAGTGCCTGGGATTCACTTAAATTTCAGCAGCCATATAGCTGCGTCAGTCAGCAGGAATTGTGGTGTGTAAGTTTAGACTTTAAAATCTGAATGTTTCGGAAATAGACTAAGATTTTCAGCCGTAACAAAAAATATATACATCAGAAAATGTAAATTCTATATTTTGCGAGGTATTAGCAAGTTTTGGCTCAGCGGGTTTAGCAGTTTGAAGTGAATATGGATATAAAAAGATATTTTCTCGCCAACAATGTCGTTGTTGTTGATATTTACGGCTTGGGGGCTATTTTATCGCCAACAATGTCGTTGGCGTTCACAGTTTTGGGCAGTGGAAGTCCCGTCAGATTCGGGACGTATCGCAGTGCCTTGGATTCACTTAAAAAACTGACACGATGATGTCGTTGTTGTTGGCATTCAGGGCATCACGGCTCCCCGAAAAATCTCACATTGCCGAAAACGTGTATTTAGTAATTTTAACTAATTATTTTCTCGCCAACAATGTCGTTGTTGTTGATATTTACGGCTTGGGGGCTATTTTCTCGCCAACAATGTCGTTGGCGTTCAAGGTTTGGGGCAGTGGAAGTCTCGTCAGATTCGGGACGTATCGCAGTGCCTGGGATTCACTTAAATTTCAGCAGCCATATAGCTGCGTCAGTTAGCAGGAATTGTGGTGTGTAAGTTTAGACTTTAAAATCTGAATGTTTCGGAAATAGACTAAGATTTTCAACCGTAACAAAAAATGTATACATCAGAAAATGTAAATTCTATATTTTGCGAGGTATTAGCAAGTTTTGGCTCAACGGGTTTAGCAGTTTGAAGTGAATATGGATATAAAAATATACATATACAGATAAAAACAAATGTAGAGTTACTCCTCTTGGATCGCGAGCGAATATCAACCAGATTAACACCCGCCGTGTTTGCGGTGATTTTATTGATTGGGAAGGGAGAATCGGTTATCTGAGCTTCTCCAAAAAGCGACCACGAATATCCCCGTGGGTTTTTACACTTATATACGAAATTTGAGCTCAATCCGTACACGCGTTTTCGATTCTATGAAGTACCCACACACACACACACATATATATATATATATATATATATATATATATATATATATATATATATATATATATATATATACATATATACGGAAGTCTCAAAATATATATATAGACTAGCAGGTTAGCCCGCCACTAACGGCAATCGTCAGAAACATGACAATTTTAAATTTTTTAAATTAATTTTTTTAATTAATTTAATTTTTTGTTTTTCAATGAGTTAATGATGAGCCCGACGTTGTCTCCGGGCTATTCAAAAACCAAATTTCAAGTAGATAGCTCCACCCGTTTCCGAGATCTGGTCTGCGCATGCGCGAAGCTGGCGTCGCACGGGCTCGGCGACCCGATAAAATTCGTATCCGGGGCAAGATACATTCACATACCTAATTTCAAGTCGATAGCTCCACCCGTTTCCGAGATCTCGTCTGTCGGGATTTCTGAGAAGCATTATGCCTATATCCACACTAACTACCCCCTAAGCCCTGACATAAGTGATGCTGAACACTTTGAGGCAATTATTTATATTGCAGAAATGTTGTAAGAGTACTATGGCATCCAATAAATCTCCCCGCATAGGAAACCACTCAAAATCCCGTATATCTCTCTGCAGATACTAATAACGTTGAACGGTAAATAAACGCTCTTTATAGCGATGCGTCAAAAACAAACGCTCATTAAATTATCACTTGATTAACCACCGCAGTGCCGTTTTTTTGTGACTAAGATTGGAGAACGGGTGCCCTGAGCTTCTCCAAAACGCGACCACGGCGGTGTCGGTGGAATTTTACACTTACATACGAAATTTGAGCTCAATCTGTCCACGCGTTTTCGATTCCATGAAGTACACACACACACACACACATATATACATATATATATACGGAGTTCTCAAAATATATAGTATAGACTAGAAGGTGACCCGACTTTGTCCGGGCTTTGACCTTGAATTGACCATTTAGAAGGTCAAGGTCAGGTGGGGTAACGATTTGACCCGTCCAAAACACTGCCCGGACAAAAGTACCCGACAAAAGTACCCGTCGAAATCCATCCGGTTTTACCCGATTTGACCTTGAATTGATCATTCTGAAGGTCAAGGTCAGGTCGGGGTCACGATTTGAAGGTCAATGTCACGTCGCACGGGCAAACGAATAGGCTCATGATGCTCCCCATACGAAAGTATCTCTAGACACTAATTTTCATCGAAATCCCGTGATATTCGAGAGTTTGACCTTGAAATGACCCGATTTCAAGGTCAAGGTCACGTCGCACGGGCAAATTAATAGGCCTATGCCACTACCCGACCGAAAGTACCGCCACATACCAAGTTTCGTCGAAATCCCGTGATATTCGGGCGTTTGACCTTGAAATGACCCGATTTCAAGGTCAAGGTCACGTCGCATGGGCAAATTAATAGGCATATGCCACTCCCCGGCCGAAGGTACCCCCACATACCAAGTTTCATCGAAATCCCGTGATATTCGGGCGTTTGACATTGAAATGACCAGATTTCAAGGTCAAGGTCACGTCGCACGGGTAACTTAATAGGTCTATGTCACTCCCCGGCCAAAAATACCCCCACATACCAAGTTTCATCAAAATCGGCTCGGCCGTTTTCGAGTCCATCGATTACAGACACACAGACACACACACACACAGACAGATCTTCCAAAAAAATATAATAGATACTTGCAGATTAGTCCGCCACTGGCGGGATTGTTCCCATGGCTTTGGTCGATCCATTAATTTTAGTTTTTCAAGGTAACACCGTACGTCGCTGCCACAGCTGATGCCCGAAATATCGCCCAAGGTCATTTTCGGGTACCCGTGTCAAGGTCATGTTGGGTTGACAAAATAACCCGACAAAAATATTTCCCGTCCCGAGTTGACCATATATAACAAATTTCACATCGATGTCATCGCTGACTACCGAGATATCGCCCAAGGTCATTTGTGGGTATCGTTTCAAGGTCAAGGTCACCTCGGGCGAACAAACTGACCCGACGAAAATCTCCCCCGTCCCTTGGAACCCCTAAGTACGAAATTTCGTCTCGATATCCCCAGTTTCCGAGACGGTCGATTGAGCCGTATTTATACTCGTGTATATAAACGATCTTTAATAGCGACAACCCATATACAAACGCTCATTAATTACCACGCGATTAACCCATCAAACCCCATTACGGTGGCAGTTGAAGGGCGAAGGTGTGCTCGGACGCTATCAGAAGCGGTGCGATGACACTTCCCGGCTTTTTACCCTTAGATATGAAGTTTGGGCTCAATCGGTCGAGCCGTTTTCGAGTCTTTTAAGGACACACACACACAATCATATATACGGAAGTCTCAAAATATATAGTAGACTAGCTGGTGGACCCGACTTCGTCCGGGCTGTTTCCCCTCTGATTTTCGGCGAATTTGATCCCTCCAAAACACTCCTCGGACAAAAGTCACCATATGTATCAAATGTTGTCGAAATCCCGTCACGTCAAAATTCGCGATTTGACCTTGAATTAACAATTTTGAAGGTCATGGTCAGGTAGGGGTCACGATTTAACCCGTCCAAAAGACTCCCGGACAAAAGTACCGTCCGTTTTACCCGATTTGACCTTGAATTGACCTTTTTGAAGATCAAGGTCAGGTCGTGGTAACGATTTGACCCGTCCAAAAGACTCCCCGGACAAAAGTATATGTAGGTATAAATTTCGTCGAAATCCGTCCCGTTTTACCCGATTTGACCTTGAATTGACCTTTTTAAAGGTCAAGGTCAGGTCGGAGTCACGATTTGACCCGTCCAAAACACTCCTCAGACAAAAGTGACCCTATGTATCAAATGTTGTCGAAATCCCGTCTCGTCAAAATTCGCGATTTGACCTTGAATTGACAATTTTGAAGGTCATGGTCAGGTAGGGGTCACGATTTGACCCGTCTAAAAGACTCCCCGGACAAAAGTAACGTCCGTTTTTACCCGATATGACCTTGAATTGACCTTTTTGAAGATCAAGGTCAGGTCGGGGTAACGATTTGACCCGTCCAAAAGACTCCCCGGACAAACGTATATGTAGGTATAAATTTCGTCGAAATCCGTCCCGTTTTAACCGATTTGACCTTTAATTTACCTTTTTAAAGGTCAAGGTCAGGTCGGAGTCACGATTTGACCCGTTCAAAACACTGCATGGACAAAAGTAACCGTATGTATAAAATTTCGTCAAAATCCGCCCGGCAGTTTTCCCGGCCATAGCTAACAGACAAACAACAAACAAACAGACAGAAGTCCCAAAATATATAGTAGATAGTTAAGCATTGCGACAAATGTGTATCATCTATTATCACGGAGAGTCTTGAAAATTCTGGATTAACGTACTTGGTTCAGATCTTATCTATATGACCGCCAGCAACGTGTTGTTTTAACCTCTGGCCAATATGCATGGGGAAAGATAACCGCGGGTGTACCCCAAGGATAGGTCCTGGGGCCTGTACTCTTTCTTGTCTTTATCAATGACATAGTTGAAAATATGGCATGTGACATTCGACATTTCGCCGACGACACTTCACTCGCACTTGTCATCGACGACCCAAACATAGGAGCGACTATTTTACAGAATGATATCAATAGACTAGAATCGTGGTCCTCTAAATGGCTTGTCAAGTTTAATGCTCTAAAAACAGAAGCATTGACATGCACTCGGAAACGTACGAAGCTTGTTCACCCAACGTTGTTCATGAACCAACAGCCTATTGAAGAAGTGGATACCTATAAACATCTTGGAGTTATTTGAGTAAAACAGTAAGCTGAGGACCCCATATCGAACAAGTGATGAAAACCGCATGGAAACGCATTTCACTCTTGAGAAAATATCAATTCTATCTCGACAGAGCAGCTCTCGAAAAATGTTATTTTACAATGATAAGGTCAATCCTCGAATATTCTTGTGTTTGTTTGGGATGGTTGTAGCCAGCAAGAATCTGACAACATCGAAGATATACAATACGAGGCAGATCGTATTGTGACAGGCGCGACTATGTATGTCAGTAATGTATCTAAGAGAATCTAGTTGGGAAATCCTTAAATCACGACGGAAAAAACATAAACTAAAATTATTTTATAAAATAGTAAAAGGTCAATCACCTGTCTATCTCAGCAACCTAGTTCCTCCTACTCACGGGCAGATATCACAACGTGAAACTAGACAGTCTAGCAAGCTTATATGGTCCCTAGTTTTGACTATGACTATTACAAAAAAATCGTTTCTCCCATCAACAACAATTTTGTGGAATAACCTAGACACAAACAAGGTATAACCAAGGACTCCCTGGCAACTTTCTCAAATTCTCTGGAACCAAAACGAAAGATGACCCCTAAATGGTTATACCACGCTAACACGCGCGAAGCGCAAATTTTGCAAGCACGCCTCAGATTAAACTGTAGCAATCTGAATTACCACAAATATTCTAACTTCATTGCCGAACAACCCATGTGTACCCATGTGTGTGGTGAAGTAGAGAACACAGAACATTATCGAATTAAATGCCAATTATACAATGCACAGCGATTGTTATTTATGAATAAGGTATCTGATATATGTAACATCACCACCAATATACTTCTACATGGTTCTTTTGAACTATCTCAGGAAGATAACATAACGATTTCCCGAGAAGTTCAGAAGTACATTATTCGAAAAAAAAGATTAAAATAAAATCTCGACCACAAACCAAGGACTTCCTCTTGAACCACGCACAAGCATATCACATATCACCTAACAGTTATCAAATCGACTCATATCGTCAAAAATCGCGTGAGAAATAGAAATATTAATGTTGATGTTATTAGATATTCGTACAAATCCAATTGATAGTGGTGTCGGCTCGGATGCAAACATGCTAGGTCAGAACACAAAATTAGTGCAGAAATTAAAAGCAATAGCTTATCATTTGCACTCCCCACCTCCCCTCCCTATACTGCATATCAGACTCACACAAACGTTTGATATGTCACATCACACCCTTGTCTATACCGACCTATACTTCGTTTCGCTATACTAAATCTATTTTCAATCAATTTCTTTCTATTATTCCATAAGAAAAAAACACACCTCATTTTGATATATCTATCGATCCAGCGCACACTGTGAGTAGCTGAGTAACATATATACCAACAAGGATCTTCTAAAATTAGTATGAACACAATTACCTAATATTATGTTATCATTCTCACAGTGTGGGCTTATTCACACGTAATCGAAAACGACCCCATAAGCTTTATGCTTGATGTCGGATCCCCTCCATAAACCAATATTCATGATTCATATTTTTTTGTTACATACACTGTATTATACGGAATAAACTGTTTACATCAACACGTATTTTCACTCATATGTGGTTACCCAATATGTTGCTTTATTCGTGGTATGGCTTGGAGTTGAGGCCGTTTTGACATTGTAATAAAATACATTTTTTCACATTAAATGGCCGCTTACAATTTACAACTCGTATGGCTTTCAGAACAAATAGCATGTCTTCTATGGAATTAACCGAGTTACTGTCACAATTAAAGCGACACCCATCCCTACCAATTCATTAGCTGCTTTACGTCGAAGGAAACATTGACTGTCCAAAAACATGAGAATAAAATCAAATTTTGTTGCGTGATGTATGGATTTTTCAACAAATCATTCTTGATAGCTAGATAGATAACTCCCAAATAAGGAGTTTATTGTGTTATTTATATGATTATCTCTGCTACAAATCCTGTGCTTGTTCTAAAGTGGGAAGAAAGTACATCATATTTACTTTTCTGTCACAGATAAAGTGTTTACTATATTTAATGCATGTATAGTTGTTTATGGTCATTTCTGTGAAGTTTGTAGTATTTTTGTTTCTATTTAAAAATTTACACCAACAATCCATATTGGATTAAGATTACTTAATGCTTAAATAAGGCACGTTCGGGGCATGCTTTATACTCGGACAGGGTTCACGCTCCATTGAAGTATGTATACGTAATTTGAACCGAGGGACAAGATAGCTAGCTAGATGTCGACAAATACGATTACATAATTATCTACATACTTTGATGTATCTTTATATACTCAGATACAACTAACCAAAGTCAAAGATATTCTCGAGTCGTTTTCAATTTTTCTCAGAGACGAGAAACTGTTTATTTAATTATCATAATATAGGACAGACTAATGCGGAACGCTCTTTAATTATTGTTCTCTGTGGGCGTAAGATGGTATGCAAGGAGGCCATCGACTTCAGTGGTTAATAACAAACTGCGAAGAGACTTGCCCTGTACGTCATGGTTCCATGCGCATCACAATTTTAGTTGAAAAAACCCATAGACATATAGTATAGGCTGAAAAAAGACGTGAGGTCACACCTCAAGTTATCATTTCGCTAAGCTCATACTACACTACGCGTACCAATAATACACGTGTGTCGTATTAAAACTATGAGGCCGGGTTTATGGGTTAATTATGTGATCAATAAATATATGTTGGCTTTATATAAATAAACCGATTTATGATGACTTTATGTAGAAGTACATGTACGATGTAATAGGAAAAGTTGCGAAATTAGCGATTACATTCGTTCTCTTGGCATTAACCCAGTCAACTATACATCGATTTGTGGCTAACTCTGTCTTTATTAAAAATAATTGGTTGATGAGACTTCGTGTGGACATGTGATCGACTGTACAAATATCGCGTCTCGGGGGGGGGGGGGGTATATATATGCCCGTAACCTATTAATTGTCTATAACTGCCTGCAGCAAACCGCATGTATATACAGTACGAGGGACAAGATAGCTAGCTAGATGTCGACAAATACGATTACATAATTGTCTACATACTTTGATGTATCTTTATATACTCAGATACAACTAACCAAAGTCAAAGATATTCTCGAGTCGTTTTCAATTTTTCTCAGAGACGAGAAACTGTTTATTTAATTATCATAATATAGGACAGACTAATGCGGAACGCTCTTTAATTATTGTTCTCTGTGGGCGTAAGATGGTATGCAAGGAGGCCATCGACTTCAGTGGTTAATAACAAACTGCGAAGAGACTTGCCCTGTACGTCATGGTTCCATGCGCATCACAATTTTAGTTGAAAAAACCCATAGACATATAGTATAGGCTGAAAAAAGACGTGAGGTCACACCTCAAGTTATCATTTCGCTAAGCTCATACTACACTACGCGTACCAATAATACACGTGTGTCGTATTAAAACTATGAGGCCGGGTTTATGGGTTAATTATGTGATCAATAAATATATGTTGGCTTTATATAAATAAACCGATTTATGATGACTTTATGTAGAAGTACATGTACGATGTAATAGGAAAAGTTGCGAAATTAGCGATTACATTCGTTCTCTTGGCATTAACCCAGTCAACTATACATCGATTTGTGGCTAACTCTGTCTTTATTAAAAAGAATTGGTTGATGAGACTTCGTGTGGACATGTGATCGACTGTACAAATATCGCGTCTCGGGGGGGGGGGGTATATATATGCCCGTAACCTATTAATTGTCTATAACTGCCTGCAGCAAACCGCATGTATATACAGTGCACTATAATTCTAGTTATGTTTACTCTCACTGGTTGGACCCCAATAGTCAGAACGCCACCTGGGTGCAATGGGTGGGAGATAACCCAATGAAATTTCGCATAGACATCAACGCTGTGTACATAATTTGAATACTCCAATGTCTTCTTAAGGCTGTTATCGATAATATTGTCCGCAATACTCCAATGGTCGTATACACTGCCTGCATATGCCACACTGGACATTTGAATGAAGTTCCGTACTGACGAAGATTTTTCAGTGTGTCTGTACAATTGAGCATTATAACTAGGACTCTCATTGTATACGACCACTGTACAGACATTGTCATTCCCATTGAATGGCCCATTCAAGTCTCAAAGACTACGAGAATCTGTTATTGAAATATCTGCATGCACATATTTAAATGCAGTCGTGATTAGTTTTATTCAAATGACAGTGAAAAAGTTTTGGTGGTGGACATGACCACACCTACGTGAAGTATATATATTCAGACATGGTTAGTATGCACTTTTATTATATCCTGACATAATTATAACATAACAGATGATCACATTTCATATTTTCACATTTAACAATATCTGTTACTTATATCTACTGTGTTTCGTGTTCGACATTTGTTTCAATGTATTCATCGGTAATTAAGTCCAATTCTTCGAATAGTTATATGGATATTTATAACATAATCTTCAAGTCTTCTAAAAATGTTACAGTCGTTACTTGCATTAAATTTTGTCATGATCCGAGGACCACAATAGTCCGTTAAATACACGAAATACTTATATCTGAATTATAGATGGTATTCCTCGGAATTACATATTATATAGATAATGAGTGGTTTAAAGTTGACTATATGTATATATTAAAATAGTGGTCCGATAGGAGGAATAGTCCACGATCCGTAGGCGAGTTTACTTTTCCTCTCCGGTGACCACCATTTTGATATAGTCAACGGAAAAGGTATGACATATGTATTATTATATTATATTAACACTGGTGTAAATTCTCACAATTTCGGTGTCTGACTTTGACATTTATACTTTCCGCGAATTTTTGGAAATCTGTTGGCGCCAGTAGTTTTGTTTTTCTCACCTTGTAATCAAAAGTAGAGTTTATACGGATTGTATAAATGTACTTATATAGTAATCTATACATGCTTTACATTTCACACGGTGACGTCTCACTCTTTACGTTCCTGTGGCCAACATAAGCTGATAAATACACGACATACTACCATATACAGGCTTTATATACCCTGCAATAACTTACAGCTGGCTGTGATATTTATCAACTGTACAAGGATTAGTTGGAGCCATTAAGCTTGTGTGTCGCTTTAACCCTCTCTATACTAAATAAGATTGCTGGACATTTCGATTACATGGACGTTTCGGCACATAAGATAGTACATTTGATAACGATGGGGTTAACCCTTTACCCAACAAACCGGCCAAAACCGGCCAAATAAAGCTTCAACAGCCTAAAATATCTTCGGTCTGTCTCAATAGAACCATACAAATATGGATATCATTGGAATCGGCTCCTTGACCACATTGTGATGGTTACAGTTATGCCCTGTGCCAATGCATTCTCTTATATATGCGAGTCGACCATAGGTCGCCTCGCATATATAAGAGAATGCATTGGCCTAAAAAAAACATTTTTTCTTACATTCTTTAACAATTTTATAATTTTTAATGTGTTAAGCCAATGCATTCTCTTATATATGCGAGGCGACCTATGGTCGACTCGCATATATAAGAGAATGCATTGGCACCGGGCCGTTCTGTTGGGTAAAGGGTTAACATATAAAATAATAGCACGAGGCCACTGATTTACATTCTGGTTTTATGCTTAGAATGCACCCAGTCAGGTCAAAACTAATAATTTCGGGCATGCAACGCGCGAAGTAATGATTCGCCACACAGTGCGTGGTAGCTAGTTTCATTCGGAATGATGATTAATTATTGAATGTAATGCAGAAACTGAAGTTTACACCCTTGTGGTATAAGTACTAGTTACATTTCCGGAATTTTCAACACTCTCCATGATAATAAACCACACACTTATGTCGTAATGCTTATTATACTGTAAAGAAACGTTCATCTCTTCAATAGATTAGCAACCAATCTCACCAGATCGAAGAGAAGGAACATCATACATTTTACTAAAGACTAATTTTCATGCTGCTACCAAACCGCTTTCTTAGCAGACGATTCCGTTAAAATCACTTCAGTCGACATTTTACAACTGGAATATGCTACCGCGCAATGCACAATATTAGTTTTCAGTTCCGAGTTGTTTGAAAATATCGCCAATGCCCCCATCACATGTGCTAAATATCTGGTGATCGTCGTTTAAAGCTGTTATTTCAGCGTTGACCATTCACTCAATGTTGCTATTTACGGTTTTGTGTGCAGCAGATATGTGTAACATTAGTGAGAACGGGCGAACGCGTTGATGTGTTTGCAGAATACGTAGTACGTTTCGCGTGTACATGACCTTGGTGAATATAATCAAATATGATTTTCAGCTATAAATACAGTCTCTGCCACATAGTATGTAGGCTATTTCGGTTAAGTTTAGAATTTATTGAAGATAGTCTATGGTACTCCTTTGTGTTTTGATAAATTGCGTTCATAGTATACCACCATGCATTGTTGTGATATTTTACCCAGTACTCATTGAATATCTCCCATACTGTTCTATAACAGAGAAATTTGACAGGTTTGATGTTGTAGATATCAAAATAAATGATGATAGGTCACTTATATCACACGAATCGAGATAAACAGTACAGATGCAGTTGCGGTATTTTTCCGTTTATGGACGCCCAAAAGTCCAGGTTAATTTGATGTATACGTAAGACCCTGATTTCGCTTGCTCTCTCATGAGATACATTAGAGGTTATTCGTACATCTCTGATTAAAATTTTACTCTTAAACCATTCTTGCTCGCATAATTCGAACGTATGTTCACTCAAGGCAGGACCAGCTTTTAAATTTTGCATAAATTTTAAATTTCATTCGATTTTGTCCATTTTGGCGGCCATTTTGGGACAGACATTCTACATATATGGTTACGACTAAACATTTTGTGTGTATATTTCAATTTAATTATTACGAGTTTGGCATTAATTGTGCACCTACCGCATAAATTCATCATTTTCCGATAGCAACTGCCATTCTGGACGCCATGTTGAATTGGGAATTTTCCCCAAAGCGCGGATATCAGTCCGCACATTTTGAGACCAAAACGGCTTCTATACAAATTTCTTCCGGGTCTAACCGCATAACGACCATACTATATGGTTATGGATTGGGTGTATGGATAAAGAGGGAGTAGCTGTATGGTCATGTGTGATGTTTATATGTGTACATATAATGACTGTATGGTTCACGTATATACATGAAGTAGCTGGATGGTCATTGGCGGGGCGTATGGGTATATATGGAGTGTCCTTGTGGCCATGACTGGTGGCAGTGCGGTGTAATGGTATATTTAGAAGGGCTGTATGACCATTGGTGAGGTGTATATGTATTCCCGGATTGACTGTATTGGCATGGGTGAGTATATATATGGGTGAGGTGAACATGTAAACATGGAGTGACTGCATGGTGAGGTGAATATGTATACAGTATACAGTGAGTTATTGAATATCTTGAATGATGTGAATATGTATACATAGAGTGGCTATATGGTCATGTGCCGGGTGTTCGTATAGACATGGTGTGATTGCATGGCCATGGCGAGTTGTATGGGCATACGATGAGTTTCTGTATGTTTATGGGTGAGGTACACAAGGAGTGACTGTATGGTTATTGGTTATGTTTGGGTGTACTGCGATACCCGGTGTATGGTCATTGCTTGGTGTATGTGTATTGCGAGAGTATAGCTACATGGTTATCTGTGTGTTGTTTATGCATATACGCAGTGACTGTATGGTCATGGTGAGATATACAGGTGGACCTTGGGCGGCGGTGTTGTTACGAGTGGGTGTATATGTATATACGTGTTGGCTAAATACTCTTTGACTTGAAACGTATTTTATTTGCATATAATACAAAAGGGATCGGGGCACAAGATTTTTCAACTTATGAAGCCCCTCTCCCAATACAATCGATTTAGATACAAAATGTTTACAAGATGACAGCTGAACATATTTACATGCAATATTTTGTGATTTTATGGTGATTGGTGTAGTGCCTTCCAGAGCATATTGCTATATATGGGTTATGGATGATTTGATAGCTATAACATTTGGTGGGGTTTATGTGATTTTTCGTTCGTCTTAACTGATGTTGGAGCAGGGTTTTGTCAAAGGGGTATTTTCTTCATATATAAATAAATATACATATACACACACACATACATATACACATACATACATATATATATATATATATATATATATATATATATATATATATATATATATATATATATATATACACATATATATAGATATACACATACACACCCTCGTACATATACATATATTTATACACATATATATACATATGTTAATCAAGTGTTGGTCAGCTACTCTGGAAGACAGTACATACGGTAGATCAAAATTACAGAGAACTGGTGATTGAGTGGGGGAGTAGGTCCATAAGTGGGAAGCCAGTAGATTACTAAACTGCGTAGTTCATATATTTACCGGTGTATATACTAAGGCAATTTGAAGTCCTTCCTTGAGGATATATAAATACTCGTGGGTGGGTGTATGGCAAATATGGAGTGGTTGTACGGTTATAGGAAATGTGTATTGTATAGGTGTGCATGGAATTATTGTATGGCCACGGTTTAAGTGCATGTATATGCATACCTGAAGTATAGCCGAATGGTCATTGGCGAGACGTATGGGTATATAGAGAATGCACATATATATATGTCGTGGTTGTGTTGCTATTGGTGGATGTATAGCTATACAGAGAATGGCCGTATGATCATGGATGTGGTGTATGGGTATACAGCGTGTGGCTGAATTGTCATGGATGATGTGTATATGCAAGTATGGAGTGGATTGGTGGCCGTGTGTGTGGGGTATTGATGTATCTGGACGGGCTGTATGGTCATTTGTGACGTGTATGCCTATACCTGGGTAATTGTATGATCATGGTGTGTGTACGTATATCTTGAGTGGCTATATAGCCATGTGTGAGGCATGTGTGTACACATGGAGTGACTGTATGGTTATAATGGATGGGAATTTACGTATGTGTATACCAGGTGTACCTGCATGGTGACTCGTGACCGTGTGGTCATGGGTCTTTGTGTGGTATACACAGTGTGCATATCTGGTCATGGCTGATGTGTATGTGTATACAGAGAGTGGCTACATGCATGGTCATTTGTGTGGTGTTTATGTATGTATATATATGGAGTGAATGTGTGGTCATGCATGGTGGCTTGTACATGTGTACATTTACGTGGCTATCGCTTTCTGCAATAAATCAAGGATATTTTAATCGATAGTGAGGTCTTGTCAGAGTGATGGCATGTATGCTCAATGGGAACACATGATGAATCAACCAGACCCGAAATATAACTGTTTTAAGTAAAACGATGTATTAACTTTTTTTTATTATCAAATTGTATGCTAAATTGTACGAAACGAAAACCATATACGTGGGTGCAATGAGGAATCTACACCTGCAGCGAGGGCTGAGTTGAACCCCACACTAGAGCTAAAGTGGCCATATTCGTATTCTAGCACATACAATATTTATATTTTGTTCTTTTGGCTGGTGAGCGGAAATTGCTTCAGAAAGTTTGGAATTATTTGTTATCAAATCGAACGTGGCAGCTTTAATAACTTTTGATGACACATTCGAGAGGAGGCCAATTATTATTGCCAAGGGTTCACTAAATTGGTAAGTTAACGCTCGATCAATGCATATAGACTTACTCATACTTACGTGTTTATTTCAACGACAGCACATTAATTAAACTCGCTACAAAATATATCAATCGATGGAACAATCTCAATTAAGGTACTTGGAACTCGGAATAGTGCAGCATTGTCGTTGCCAAGTACATCAAAACTTATGCTACACGAGGAAGCGTATGACACCGTGCAGTGCTGCGTCATGGAGGCGGGATATATTTGTGATAACATGGCGTCTCTTTATGGACCCAACATCAGTTCTAACATGTCCGACATCTGCTTGGAATTTCTGAATGCAGATCGAGCGAAGAATTTTATTCCAAGCATTGCTTACTTAGTCGTTGCTGTGGCTATCGGTTTGCCTGGAAACACAGTTATTCTTCTGGTTTATCGTCGGTATTTTCCGAAAACAGCTGCGAATTGGTTCCTAACCGGTTTAGCCTTATCAGATCTCGTGATTTGCTTCGCAGTACCTCATGAGATATTGGACATGATGTTCCCATATACCTATGCGGATCAGCTTATTATACCATGTAAAATCTCTCGATATATATTGAGAACGTGCATTGGCTTGTCGGTGTTTATACGAGTGGCAGTTGGGTATGAGAGGTACCAGAAAATCTGCCACCCTCTACGCAATTTCTCTTCTGGGAAGGCGAGGAAACTTATGCTAGCCGGCACTATCTACTTTGCCTTTCAAGCTGGTCCAGGACTGTTTCTTGATGTTATTGAGGAGGCAGAAACCAAATACAGATGGTTGCGTGGTCGGAACTGCCTATTCAATGTCACTGTTGGGTTTGCAAAGATATACCTGTTTTTTGTCTCATTCGTCTTGTTTGCTGAGGTTGTAATTGCTATGGTACTATACACTACGGTGTTTATAACATTGTTATGGCGAGAGAAATGTTTGGAGAGTGAGAAATTTAGGCTCCAAAACAAAATATCCATCATAGGATCATATACCGAATCCTCGTAGAGAAAGGGGAATAAAAATTACAACTTCAGCCACCATTCGTCTGCAAAACATGGTTCAGGACATGCTGATACAAACACTCGCCATATGCCTTGTCGTACAGGGGGCGCACGGTTGAAAATGAAGAAATTAACTGTAATGGTTGTCATGGGAACCGGTGTCAGCTGTATCGTATTTTTGCCACTGTTCATCGCATATGTTTTAGAACTGACGACAGCAGTCAAACAACGACGAATGTTTGATGACGTCCTTGATGGCGTATTGGAATTCTGTGCACGGGTCTGGGCGACGATTGCCTTCATAAACCCAATAGTTTACATCTGCATGGACGTAATGTTTCGGCGGGCGTTGGCTGTGTTGTTCAGAAGGACTAGACTGTAGACCCACATATGGCAGACGATTTGATAACCTGCATGTCGTAGGCTGTCGATTTCCGAACCGGGGGATTGTGTCAAGAACTTACTCCAAGATCACCATAAGACACTCTTACGTATTGTGAGAAAAGCCGACTCGCGAAGTAACGCCTTTTGAGACTATAATGGTAGACTGAGTATGTTACTATGTTTCGCAGTTTATGTTTAAGCAGAGTTACGTGATAGAACAGAAATTCATCTAGGCCTCGAGCTGTTTATAAGCACAATCGCTATTTCTGTGGACAGTATGTCACGGAATCGGGTACCGACTTTGAACAGTCCAATGACGAACATCCTAATTTTCCTTGAACGAGTAGAAATTTTGTTTAACCCTTTACCCAACAGAATGGCCCTGTGCCAATGCATTCTCTTATATATGCGAGTCGACCATAGGTCGCCTCGCATATATAAGAGAATGCATTGGCTTAACACATATTAAAAATGATAAAATTGTCAAAGGATGTAGAAACATGTTAAAAAATGTAAGAACAAATTATAAACTTGTTATAGAATGTAAGAAAAAATTATAAAAAGTGTTAAAAAGATTTTTTTTTAGGCCAATGCATTCTCTTATATATGGGAGGCGACCTATATATGGTCGACTCGCATATATAAGATAATGCATTGGCACAGGGCATAACTGTAACCATCACAATGTGGTCAACGAACCGGTTCCAACGATATCCATATGTGTATGGTGTTATTGAGACGACCGAAGATATTTTAGGCTATTGAAGGCTATTTGTTGGGTAAAGGGTTAAAACAGCTATTCGTCGGTGTCTCGCATGAATACATGCCTTACCTGGGCTTTGCAATACCTTCAGTTATCACCGGCGACACCTATATATATTGAAATATGCATGACTTTCTTGTTATGGGTTCATAACATCGTTTACTGTTGACGGGTGTTTGTCGATCACTGTGTCGACAGTATAATAACTCTACGCCCAGGTTTACTATAATAGTGATTCTTTACTGCAGTTTCTGGTTGCTCCCGTGACTAATCTAGCAGCCTCGTGTTGGATATTTTCTAGAGAGGTTGAATCTTCAATGGAGCAATAGCCCCATACAAGTGATGTGATCTTTCCACGTAACGTCTCTGTTAAAAGTAAGACCTAAATGTTTGTGGGTTTCGACTTCTACAATAGCCTTGTCCTACATCTGAAGGGGAGGGTGGTCGATTATGTTATTTTTCCATGATACTAAAAATTCTGTTTTCATGGGATTAAATTTCAATAGCCATTTTTTTTTTAGTTTTAGATCATTCGAAAATCAGACTAATATCGTTGTTGATTACCTCTGCGGCAATAACTCGGCAAGAGGTATCATCGGCAAAAAGCCTTACATTGCACGTAACATTGTCTACAATATCATTAATGTAGATAAAAAAAAAGAAGAGGGCAGAGTATGGATCACTGGGGCACACCAACTGAGACACATCTCCAACAACAGGAATTCGAGTTTGAAACGATTACTCGCTGATGCCGATTGTCCAAATTATTTTGTAATAGATCATATGTTGGGCCGACAATTCCCATTCTTTTCAGCTTAAATAGTAAGTCCCGATTCCACACCTTATCGAATGCCTTGCTGATATCACAGAAAAGCCATCTAATTTCGTTGCCACTATCCAGAGAAGATATTATATAATGGTAAACGTCTGTTAACTGAAATACTGTGCTATCTTGCGGAGTGAATCACGATTGAAGGCTTGCTAGAAGCATATTATCTCTCAAATAGCACATGTACCCCCCTTAACATCCCTTAACGAACCACTTGACCTTTATAGTTAATTTGCACCCCACATTTACCCCCTCCCCACCACCACCACCACCACCACCACCACCACCACACTATCACTCACCAGTAATACTTAATAGTATAGTTATTCAAATTCAATTGTTATTGTATACATGCACCCTCATGCCAAACCTATTCTGTTTAATATACTGTTTATGATTGTTATACTTATTCTGTATTGTGGGGAACGGAGGTCCATCTAAGTTATAATAATTTGTCCTCCAATCCCCTAGTATCTGTATAGGAATATACTATTAAAATCTCTTAAATATTCATTCATATGAAGGTATATACACTTTTCGAAAATTTTAGACAAGACAGAGAAGAGAAACTGGGCAATAATTACTTGGGTCGGTGGAGGTCGTCTTTTTTGTATATGGGACATACATTTGCCATTTTCTATTTTTCGAGAAATTTCTTAAAAGCAAATTCTAGTGGACCAGCTAGCGAGGATGCACAAAGTTTCAATATTCTTGGACTAATTCCGTCAGGGCCACTAGCTTTTGCAGATTGAACACTTTTCAGTGATTTATATATTTCTTCGCGTGTGATAACGAATGTATCCAGTCTGGAATGAGTCTTTTAGTCAAAGGGCTGTAATTTTACTCTGTCTTCGTTCGGGAGGGCAGAAATCGAACAAAAGTATTTACTAAAAATCTCAGCTTTTGATACATTGTTGGTTGTAATCGAATCCCCATTTTTAAATGCCGGTATGTGTTTTCTGTCAGGGCCCATGCGTCGATTCATAGTTTTCCACCAAAGTGAAGATTCTGTAAAGCAATTTCCCAGTACTGACTGTTTTATCGATTAGTCTCTGCTTGGCACTCTTTATACAAGAAGTGACTTCGTTTCTCTTGGATCTATATCGGACCCAGGCATGATCGGTTTTCTTGTGCTTAGCGTTTGAATAATTAATTCTTTGTATAATTAGTCTGCGAATTTGGCAAGTCAGCCAACTTGGTTCGTCTGGTCGTATGGAGGCTATTTTATTTGGTATGTATTTTGAGGCTAAGTGATTTATTTTTTCTGTTACCGTACTCGCGTTACGTGTATACTCTATCTCAGATAATTCTAAATTATAACTCCATTGCTGGAGATCGTTGTTCATTGAAGTAGTTGACGACTTATTCAATTCATGTACATGAAAGGGTTAATATCGTATGCCATATTATGCAGGTCAATAAGTACATATTATCACTTTAACACCCTACAATGATCCACAAGCAAGTGAACCAAATCGTACGGGTCTAAATTATTATTCAATACGAAGCAATCAATTTGCCTGTCTGGTATTACATGAATAATGAGTTTTCTGGTTGGGGTGTTTGTATCTGACTTTATTATCTGAATATATATAGAAATGAAACATTGAAGTCCATTTGAGATTGAGGATACAGATGATGGAACAACTTCAGCCATTTTAGAAGTTATGTGGAAATTTTTCAACAGGGACATTCTGTTGCAGGATAGACATTTCATGTCGACGAAACACCCATCTCTATATTATATTGTCCAACAAAAGAGTGTTTCATTCCATTCAGACATTTTGTTTAATTTCATATACAGACCATTGACTTCGTCCACAATTATCGGGTACTTTTGACATGAACTGTGTTATTGCACAACTTGTCGCAATGTCAAACACCATCATATCGATGAACGCCAACCACATGTTATCAGTCGGGTTATTTCAATGTTGGAAACCCGGGCGCTTATGTCAAGGTCTCACCCGTTCCAAAAATATCTGGTGTTGGTATGTAAACACTATGTATCCACCGCACCAGGCCATAGACTAGGGGATTGCCCACCAGAAATGGCAGGTGGCAAACATGATATGCAGGAACATCGTGTGATGAGTTAGTTTAAGCTGATAATAAACGCTCTTGATTGCTAATTAGTATTGCCCTTAAGTCACTTGAGGTCAACGGCACCTACCCCCTGACATTCCCCGTGTCTTGTTACCACTGTGCACCAATTTTCCCCACATATTTTCTTAGCAGATAATAAACTCTCTTTATTAATCATCTAATTTATCAGTCCCTTCATGCTGTATGGTATCTGAGGTCGAAGGCGTCTATCCCTGACCATGCTGTGATCAATGTGTACCAATTTTCCTACATATATTTTAAGCTGATAAGGAACGCTCTCTTTTGCTCACATATGCCCCTTTAATTCGTCTGAGGTAAAAACTGACGGGTGATAAACATGACATGCATGGCAATATAGTAACCGATGCACCACTGATAACGATTAAAGAAAGCCGACAAACGGCGAGGGAGTTTATCTGGAATTTATTACGGACGCCGCTGAAACCACATTCGTCTTTAGAGAAGGTAACGGATTACATCAGAAATATATCTCGTTGATAATCTTTGGGAAACGCGTTATATCTCAGGTTGTCTTGTACCGATTGGCCTGACATTTTTCGTGTTGTGTTCTATAAATGTGGTTCAGGACATGGCTAAATTTGGGCACAATCGAACATGGGGATGATGTATTTTTTAACGCGCCAAATCGTGACAGGTAAACACACAGACACACATGGACAGACAAACACTTTTATATAGATTTTGCATTGAGATGCTATCCCTATTTAATTGCACTGGTACAATTTCAAGTTCTGGGTGGAAAATAGAAATATCGAACATTATGCATTTTATTTTTCTGTTCGTGCCATAAGTTAGCATGGTTTGATTGATAGTTTATTTGCAAAGCCAACATTTAAGTTGGAACATAGCCAAACATATATACATATATACAAACAAACAATTTATACAAACAATTTATACGTTAATGGCAAAGGTGTGTTGTGTCGTTACACAAACGTGATTGTCATTACACAAACGTGATTGTCATTACAGAAACACTGTGTTATTATATGAAAAATATCCATATTGATAGTAATTCGAGATTGAATTTAATTTAATATCGTATCCACGTTGGTGTTCTTTGGTGGCAGTGATGGTACCACTATACGTATAGTCCCCACGTTTTAATATGACAGAAAATAATTAGAGCCGGGAGTTAGAATTTACTGTAAAAATAAAGTATATTTTCAAACATCCGATTGATGTTGACAATCCAATCCACTGTTTTAACTATGGGTACCCATGCCTGTGCACGTATGGAAATTAACAAACGTTGCAGACTTGGTTCATCGTCGTATTTGTCAGTTTAACAGGAACTATATTGCGCGTGTACGTTTGTGTAACAACAATAATGTTTTCAAAAAAACGGAATTTGACATTGCACACGACCTTGCCATTGGCTTTGAAATTTTCCCTGGCTAGATTTTAGAAGAATAACACACATCCTATCCAAAAAATGAATATCATATAGGATGAAGTTTTTATATTCGTATTTTCTCAATTTGAGTTATATGCCTTTTCTGTAGAAACACCCGAGAGTGTATAGCTCGAGCGAAATGTAACTATGCGAAGTTCGCAAAGAGTTCCATAAAATATTCGAGATTATGATGCAAGTTGTGTTCTGTAGTTATTCTACACCGTTTTGTCAGATATGTTCAATCCACGACTGTCACATTCTTTTATACTATATATATATTATTGTGATTTAAATCTGATGAATAACAAGTAATGATCCGGAGCATCACCCGAAGCTGATCGTTGACTTAATCACGATGGGGAATCACGTGGTTTCGAGTTGATGCGCATCACGAATTCAAAATGGACGAGGCCATCGCAAACGCAGCTACTTGCATACTTATGCTATACCATTATTCAAACAAGCTGATAACTCATTTGTGTCCAAACTAATAGATGTTTGCTCTAACATTCTGACCAAAGTTGTCAGTCGAATGATTATCCTAGATGTATGGACTTGTGCATGTATTCCACAAACCTCCGACTGTCAACTTTTGGTCAGGTTGTTATAAAAATCTACTGAGTATTTCGGAACAAATAAGGTATCAACTTGTTTTAAAAATAAACTTGCAGATGCTCCAGTGAAAATGCTATACGTTTTGTGTCAGTTCCTCATATATTATGTGTTGGTATGTTTGCGCTCGCCTCGGCCATTTTGAAACGTGTCTCGAAATCACGCGATTCCCCATCGTGGAAATGTACTTCATCTTTCTTGACGACAACGTCAACAAGAATAGTTCCGGCTTGTATTCCTCTAGAGGTATATAATAATATGAAGTCAATGGCTTGGATTTCATTGAATAAATGTGCCTCGCGTCAATGGGAGTGGAATAAACACATAAACATATTCAAATCAATCGATCCAAGCAAACATTCGGCAAGCTGCACCCCATACTATATTTTATTATGTCAGTTCTTGCGATTAACCAATCAGCGTCGATAAATAGTGACGGTATATGAACCCATATTAGGTCAGTGACCTAATATGAAAAAAATCAATATTAGATGCTTGTCCACCATCTTGTTTTCAGAAATTCTGTCGCCTCGGGAATATGTTTGGTGTATTTTGGCGCCAAGAAAGGGGATATCTGTCGGAAATAATTTTCTGCGAATTTAAAGACATAGTACCAAGTACCAAGTACCAAAAACCTGCATGCGATATATTTGAGGAATTCTAAAGACTCATAAATTAACCATCAAACTCAACAAGTTGTCCTACTTCTTGTAATTAGCCACTGACTCAATGCGTTGATGTTCAACGCCCATGGCGCGTCACCGTGACGTTATATAAGTTAATGGCCATAGCTACTTACCATAGACGACACATTTAACTTATCAAATTACAATAAATTACGGCGAAAATTAATATTGATCTCACTTCGCCTCGCATGACACCATATCCGACCACTAAGCGTCCCGTAACTTATAAAACTGATGCCGATAATACTAGTACACGCGTGACCTTGATCTCCAGCGACCTCCGCACCATTGCACACACGGGGTTATATACATGTACCTACATCTCGAACTAATGGAGAGAGAATACAGGTCGTGTACCGCACTCACGCATGTATAATCAAAGTCCCAAATAGATCAAGTCACAATAACAACCTATTATGTAATTGCTTTTGTGACAATCCGGCAATGATGAAAGTGGCAATTACACTGTAGCTCAACTTGGGAAGGAGTTAGTAAAGAAGAAGGAAAGTCAAAAATACGACTTGTATTGTGAATATGAAATTATTTTCATTTCAAACATTTCACCAATAAATGTGGGCTGAAATTAAGGTGTGTCAATGTATTCAAATTTAAAATCCAGATGGCTGTTGGGGGTCTTGTTTTAAAACACATTTCGGATATAATGGATGGCTCCTATCTAGAGGTCGTCCGGAAGATCCATATGAAGTTTGGTGATGATTGAAGATGAGGTATATGGCCTGTGAAAAATGTGCAATTTACAATTTAGTCATACAAAGAGTAAAATCCAAGATGTCCTCTGGTAGCCATGTTTTTGCATACATTTCGTAATAAATCGATGGCTCCAATCTAGAAGTCACCCTGAAGAAAGTTTGGTGATGATAGGATGAGGGGTGTGGTCTGTTTGGCGTGCCAAAGTATTTAGTCACACAAAGAGTAAAATTCAAGATGATGCCGGCGGCCATGTTTTTCATCGAACATCGGTCAAATTCGAAAGCTCCCACTAAAGGTTATCCTAATCATGCCTGTAAATTTTCTAAAATATTTCTCCAACAAATGCGGGCTGCAGGATGTGCCAATGAATTCAAATTCGAATTCCACGATGGCTGCTGGTGGCCATGTTTTTAACGAATTTCAGAAGAAAAAAAGCGATGTGTCCCATCTAGAGGTCACATCGAAGATCCATATGCAGTTTGGTGATGATCGGATGAGGGATGTGGCCTGTATGGTGTGCCAAATGAAATTGTTGATCGACGGACGACCACACGGAACTTGGCGTCGTCAAGTTGAGCTAAAAACGGGTCGAAAAATACTCATACTAATTCTCAATGGGGCACAAGTTGTGATCTTTTCAAAAATCCGAAGAGTGCTCTTTATTGTTACCATATATCAGAGAGCCTAAAACGCTCTATCGTTTGATCTGTGCAGGGATCTGTGTTAAAACTGGGATATGTCACGAATAAATAGAATATTGGCGTATCGGAAAAATAAACATTTGGGGCCTCGAGTTATATTGGTGATTATATACGGGTACACTTGGCGCCCAAACTGGTCATGTGCGGGTGCAAAAACTATTGTTATATTTAAATGTAGAAACACAAGTGCGGACGTGCAGGCATGTTGAAACTGAGGTGTTGACTATGCTAATAAATGTTTTCTATAATAAATACTAATTGACGACTATAGTTCCCTTGGGAAATATTCAGAAAATAAGTTCAACAAAGGATAATTTAATATCTAACCATATTTTACCAATGAATATCAATTCTTCTGCATTTGTATTATCATTTCGTCTGCCTGTCGTCTGCCCATATATCCTTAACATCCCTCCATATGAAAAATATACCATTCCAATATATACTTTTATAACTGCGTGGTAGAAACTATTTAGAATATAAAGGGTTAATATTATGCAGGCAAAGGCCATGCGATTTTTCACTGGATCAAAGCCCCAGGGGCAGTTGGGTGCCAGCCTCGAGGGAAAACCAACGTACAGTAACCGTCGCCTCTCCGGTGTTGATGCGGATATGATCGAAGAGATGCGGAGAATGAGAAGACCATCGGAAGCGCCATCCGTGGCGAGGAAGGGATCGACAATGACCATAGAGAGCTTTTCAAGCCATGCCACCACGGCAGACTCGGGAGCTGAGAGTGACTATGATCTAGAGGAACTGGGTTTAACTGACAAGCAACTATCAGGTTAGTTTCATGCACGTACAGTAATGCCCTAAATAATCGACTCCTTAACCACGGCAGAATTATGGGTAATTTTTCAGGATTTAGTCGGAAATATGGCTTGTTGCCATCCGATGAATGGCAACAAGCCATATTTCCGATTAAATCCTGAAAAAATACCCATAATTATGCTGTGGTTAAGGAGTCTATTTTTAGGGCATTACTTTATCTCCTTACCTGAATCGGTGATAGTTCAGCTCGTTGTCGCTGTCAACATAGATTATGGGTTCGAGTCTCTACGGCGGACTGCTGAGTGTCACAACAGTGGCTACAAGATAGGATAAGATAAAATAAGATGCGATTTAATACAAAATACACCCAAATGGGCAGTTGACAACAAATTAACTCTATAGAGTATATGAGTAACATATATGCATATAAATATACAAAGTAGTTTCCTAACGATTTTGTTTTGTATTTTATTGCTCATAAAATCGAATTAATCTGTTCGGCATAAATCATGAGTTGGCTAACTTTTATTGGAATTTCGAACGGCGAAGAAAGGCCGCATATGACATTAATGGTTGCTTTTTGTTCACTGAACTTCACTCATCATAATAAATCTAATTTTCTCATAGTTCATTAAATCTAAAAAATGAGGGAACTCTGTGATTATGTCCCTAATCCGAATATTTTTTTGTACATTCTCATATAAAATGATATTCTGTTTAAATTTGTTTACATTTACACACAGTAAACAACATTTTTTTAACGGGTAGTAGATGGGTTCTGTTTGTGTCTTCCCTTTTTAATTTCCAATCTATATATGATCGCTGCTTCATATTCTCGTAAATATAATTCTCGCTATATTAGAATGCGCATCGCAAACGTATGGCTCCGTTTCGTATATATATACCTTGCTTTAAGGGCTTTGTGGATCCAAATAAAGGATTCTGTTCATGTATATCAGTAATAATAGAAACCATGCCCATTGATGCAACATTTTGAGAGTATACTTCGTGGTGGATTATGTTAGAAATACAAAATGTGAACTTTATTGAGATTTAAAAAATAATAATTTACAGGCAATGGTCCAAGAAAAACAAAGTCCAAATCTAAGAATCAAATATGGGAATATGTACTGAACACTGTGATGAATGATGTATTACAAAAAAAAAAAATATATTTCTTGAGTGTTCTTTGATAAAATTACTTTGAACCGGTTGTTGACAAATGATATATACTTGCTTAAACATTGGTTATGTGGGTGGTAGCAGGCACGGGTTAACAGCTGGCCATTGTAACTGCTCTGGACTCTGTTGACAATAGAATGCTAATCCTCACTCATAGCCCTACCAGATCACCATACTAATTCTAGTAAGTAGGCCACCACTCACTCAGGGTGATCACTCATGTGGAAGTTTGACACTGTTAAAAAGCCATTCACACCAGACTGGACATCAGCCATGAAAGGTTGACCCATTAACTGCTGCCTCTCAGTCAACCATATTATGAAGTTAGTATATCATTTGTCAACAACCGGTTCAAAGTAATTTTATCAAAGAACACTCAAGAAATATAATATTTTTTTTGTAATACATCATTCATCACAGTGTTCAGTACAGATTCCCATATTTGATTCTTAGATTTGGACTTTGTTTTTCTTGGGCCATTGCCTGTAAATAAAATTTTTTAAATCTCAATAAAGTTCACATTTTGTATTTCTAACATAATCCACCATGAGGTATACTCTCAAAATGTTGCATCAATGGGCATGGTTTCTATTATTACTAATATACATGAACAGAATCCTGTATTTGGACTCTATAAAATTTTGGAAAAATTGGGTCCACAAAGCCCTTAAACAACCTATATTTTCGTGTCCTATTGCCAGCGGTCGGTTCCTTTCAGAAGAATTCATGTTGAAAAATTGTTATAAATGTCTCGTGCTCAATTAATGCACCCTTGAATTGTCCCACGATTTGAAATATCGACAACATATTCGCGCAGTACTATTTTTCGCTCAGTTCGCGCACTTTAAATTAGCACACCTATACATGTAACTGCGCGAATTCAAAACTGACAAACATATTTTCGTTAAAGTCTTGGATGTGATGACAGTTTCAGTTCTTAGTCGTTCTGAAGACACATTTGTACATTAAACACAATCACGGCGGATTTACAACCTGTAGACCATAACTGCATCATCATTAGGCCAAGGTATTCTCTTATATATTCAAGGTTCCATTGGGAGACTCGCATATATAAGAGAATGCAAAAATGGGTGTTTAAAACCTCCAAAAAAATATTCTAAATAGTTACGGACTGGACATCACTTAATTGAAAATTGAAAGCAGAAAACCACAACCGCGAATGCAGCTGACTTCAGAAAAATCAACACTTGGCTGCGGGTTGTGATGACATAACTAACTTTTTGGCCATGCTGTCATCCAGGGTGGTGAATAGGGGCGTGCTTCCATGCATATGCAACATAGACAGTATATAGGAATAATGCGGATGGGAGAACAAATTATTTCAACATAGAAAAGCTCCTCTCACAAGAGTGATGACTACATTAAAGGCACGGGCGGCGTTCGTTGCAGAAATATTTATATTTGTTCAAATCGCCAACAGAAGGAACACCAAAATATATACAGTTCCGCTCATATGCCAAACATAATCAGCGTGTAAATAGTATATTGTCGTCAAGACGTACGATGGTGTACGTAACCAAGAGACTGCTCGTGTTACAGCAGTTGTGCTTCTGTTTACATAACACAGCGCAATTCTATTGGTTAATCACACAAAATGATGTAAACGCTCTTTATTATTTCCATATCAGGAAAACAGTAACAAATAACGTTCTTTATGCATACCATATCCGGATCTAAACAAAAGACAGGAAACGTAATGTTTTTTGTTATATAATTTTTTTCTTCAAATAACATTGTGCTTCGAATTTCGTATACGCACTTCATCTTGGTTCATTCGGAGTTGACAAATGCACGACGTGGGTGTGCTGGCATGTATACAATCTGAATGAGTGTGACTCTTTTTTTCACAGAGTACGCACAGGCCTTCAAGCTGTTTGATGTGGATGGAAGCGGTAGTATATCTACTGATGAGCTCGCTGTGGTTCTTCGTTCGTTGGGGGAAGATCCGAGCGAAGAGGAATTGGAGGAAATGATCGCGGCCGCTGACGAGAACGGTATATATGCGTATTATGGTGTACATGTATATGCATTAACCATTCCATGACTGGAGTTTCCTGGACTTTTGTGAAAACCCTGTGCCAATGCATTCTCTTATATATACGAGTTTCCCAAGGGAACCTTGAATATATAAGAGAATACCTTGGCCTAACAATATTTTTTGACTTTTTATGTTTGTTTGTTTTTTTGGAAATGATACCATTGGTGAAATTGGTACAATTCTTCCAAAATGACACTTCCTGTATTCCAGGGCAATAACAAACGAAAGCGAATGTTTCCTACTGAAATGTATATTATGTGAACTGATAAACGAATGTGTGTACGAGATAACAATACCAGCTTTCGTGATTTTCTTAAAGACATATTATGCACTTGTTCGGGTACTTAAAACTGGTAAGATAGTATTCAGACACCATGTCATCAGGGGGGATGTAGCATTCTACTAACATAACCGAAAATCAGAAGCAAATCGACTGTATCATTCCAAAGAGAACATCGTCTGAACTACGCTCAAATGTAAATATTGACTTCCAAATTCGGGACGCAACAATCGGCGATAAACTTACGAAAATGATTTTGCCATCGAGAGTCACTGCATTTCATTAATATATAAGAAAGGCTGTGCGTTGTCAATTTGGATATAGCATTTGTAAAATATAACTACTTTGAGGAAGATTATTCACCATTTATATTTGATCACCCTACTGGAGTGTTTAACATCACTTTAAGGAAACTCAGGTATATCTAAATATAATTTAGCTTCTATATACACATTTTTCTGCCCAATAACATGTCACCTAATACTGAACCATCTATTATTTCTCTCTGAAACGCAGCAGTAATTACAGTTAAGAAAATACGTAATGCTTAACTATGAATGATCAGTGGCATTTGGGTTCCTTGCTAGGAGGAACTCAGATTGCATGAAACCGTAGTGCTATCTTGATATTATAATAGTGAACAATTATTTCTAATCAAGTGATGAACGACTTATTCGACGTTCAATGTACACAGGGTTTTCAATAAATTACTATAGTGTCAATTCAAATGCTGGGCCACTTTAAAATTGTGCTGTATTCGTACGCGTAAATTATCGCATAATTTATATTTTCTGGAGTTTTTAAAAGACACCATCTCTTTCCAGAGGGTAAATGTTGAATTAAGATTTTGCATCCACACAGGTTTAGTTTATAACATATTTATTGTGACTCCCATTATTCATACAAAATAAACAATACACGACGATGATGTGGTGATGCAGCGAGGGAGTAACTACAAGGTATCGGACCACAAGTTGTGTAACTTGGTTATACAACGCCTCGCCCTCTCTCCTTACACAGGTAACGGTACGCTGGAGTTTCAAGAATTTATCACAATGATGTCTGGTCATATGAAAGGCGACGCGGATGAGCACAAGATCCGAGATGCCTTCACTACATTTGATAAGGATAACGTGGGATCAATCAGCGCAGCTGAACTCAGACACATCATGACGTCAAAGGGGGACATGATGACGCACGAGGAGGTTGACGAGATGATAGCTGAACTGGACATTGATGGCGATGGTCGAATTAGTTGTGAGGGTATGTTCTAGCAGTTTGTGTATTTCATAGAAAGCTATTGTCTTCCAAATGCGGTACGTATACAGCGATGGACATTTCCAGCTGGTAGATCATGTCACGATGTTTTCGGTTTTAATGTTGGACGAATGACCGCGCAGATGGTTATTTGCACTTGGAAATCACCACACTGCGCGTTGAAATCACCGACCACCGGAAAGCAACTTACATACTTCGCCATAACTGCATGGACGGCTTATTTTGGCCTAATGCATCACGGCTTTCGAAAAATCACTTATACATTTGGCATATATACATTGAGTGAAACCGCCAGCATATGCACATTATGCATTATTATTATCAGCTTAATTATATTTATCCTTACCCCTTTATTTTCATCAAAGTACATGAACATCCGTGTGTCTATATTTCAGAGTTCGTAGCTGTTGTGACCGGCACATATAGCAAGGATAATTGAACTACTGTCTGCGCATTATACACTGTACCACGAAGAGCGCAATTTCACATCAACGCAACGGAAGGGTCGTCACTTCCGTCGTTCAACAGTCCAACTTCTTCCAATGCGGCCCGTGCGTCATTGTGGCTTTTTGTATGCTATGTACACAAGTTAACAGTCTGCGCAGATATGAAGATATTTACAAATCGACAGACTTGAAGAGAAGAAGCCATTGTGGTGAAATGGAAAATAAGCATGGGTACATCACGTCGAATTTCGTATAATTCTCAATACGAATGTATTTAGATGCACAATGTGGAAGTACAAGCGTGTCTCATTCACACACAATAGTTTGTATATACATTGATTCTTTTGTTGTTCTTCTCAATATCATGTTTATGAGAGAATAAACGCATAATATACATTCATAACAAGAGCATAACCGGGGCGTGGTTTAGTACGCACATTTCGTTACTTAATTGGACGGAAGCCATGTTCGAAACTTGAACGGTATATTTGGCTGAGAAAACATGTACCAACTTTGGTCCTGATTTAACAACCATAACTGGAGTTATCGGTCAGAAACCAAAATGTTATGAAATTGGATAATGTTTGCTCCATGATCATCTGCTCTATATCACATTCGTATCATGTTAGATTGTGAAACGAAAATTATGTTCATCTAAAATTAAGAGCTAGGAAAGTCTCCCTTTTAATGGAGATTTTTCCATGTAAATCAAAAAGTGGAAAGTATTATACAGGATGTAAAAACATTTAAACTAATATAGCGGACGGATGGGCATGGAACATCCTTTAGCCTGTTCATTTTTTTTTATTGTCCCCCGAAAAATTTATATTCGGGTGACTATAGAAATGACTTCCGTCCGTCCCTCTGTCGAGCCGGCCGCACTTGTGTCCGTTACACATTGTGGGTACATTCGTTGCCTTATCAAATTCTCCCACAGTTTCGAATGCAGACAATTGAAACATTAGGGTATTGTTAGCAACATATTGCTGACGTGCAACATGTATATGGACGACTAAAAAAACTTATTTCACAGAGTTATTCCCCTTTTTTGACTTCGACAAATTTTGACAGTTTTGATTTTGGGTACCTTCATTGTGTAATTCATTCCTCCCACAGTTTCTAAAGTAGAGAATTTAAACTTTAGGATATTGGTACCCATACAGCTCAGCAAGTATAAAAACATTATTGGAAGTGAATACCTGCCATAAAAAGTACATGATCTGAACTACAAAAAGGCTCGAATGACAATTTAATAAAGAGCAACATTGCTACAAGACTGTTAAAAGAATGTTAGTTTGTGCTGGAAACGTGTAAGCATCCATTTGAACTGTTACATTGAAGAATCACCCAATTAATACAAATGATGGTATGCAGGTCATTCACTCAAGCAGGGATCGGTCAACCGTAACTAGGCCACAGTATTATAAATAGCTGGTCAGCTGGGGATTTGGCTATGCTATGACATAAAACTTATCTCAGACAAAGGTTTATTATTAGTTCCTGCAAAATGGATGCTTACAATTTCCCAGCATAAACTAACATTATTTTAACAGTCTTGAAGCAGTGTTGCTCCAATAAATTGTCATTCGAACCTTTTACTAGTTCAGATCATGTACTTTTTATGGCAGTTATTCGTTTCCAATAATTTGTTATACTTGCTGAGAACGCTCTTCCAAAAATTTCCCTTATACAATATGATCAAAGTAATTTTTTTTGACACAGCACAGATTCCTTCAGGTGGTGTCCTTAGCTTAACAATTAAGTAGTTTTTTGTGTAGGTCTGTCTAAACTGTCCACCTCCTGACATAGCTCATACTGCAGGTGTGGAAACCCTTAAACACATTTCATGGAAAAGGTTTAAAACCAGTAGAATAACTTGAAACATTTATTATATCAAACGTACATGTAATATTGAAGCATGCAATATATTTCCCCAGCCAAGTTTGATCCGTGTAACCAAACAACGGCAAACGACTCTAGTATACAAGTATGATATATTATAACCGCCATACCAATCAATAAATATAGTTTATTTCTAGACCCATCATTAAACTACTTGAAACTCCGACGCACTCGATGTGCAGAGGATTACGTGGATGCACCAAGGGAACCAAGTGCGAATATACACATAATTGATGACTGCCTGATGCTGATTAAATGATTAATTGTTTTTCCATTTTTATCTTTTGTTAGATAGCCAGTCTAATTCTCCTATTATAAATTTAACTAGAGGTGTGACTGTCCCAATGGGACTACGGATACCCCCCTGTTTTTAAAATACTAAGATGTTTCACATGTCAGTAAACATTTAGTTAAAATAATAAAATAACAGTTCCCATTGCAGGTGTACAACCATAACCCTAATCTTAAACCTATTGACCGAAAATTGTAGGAATAAAAGCTTGGACAAAATTATGTATGTTGCGAAAAAATTTCTAAGTCGAAAAAGGGGAATAACTCCACACAAAAAATGTCGGACAGACGTCATAATCACAGGTGCACAGGTTCCCATGGTACTAAATATGAGTACCAAGATTAAAAAACATTGACCGAAAAATGTTGGAATAAAAGCTCGGACAAAATTATGCATGTTGCAAAAAAAGTTTCTAAGTCGAAAAAGGGGGATAACTCCACCAAACAATGTCGGACAGACGTCATAATCGCAGGTGCATAGGTTCCCATGGTACTAAATATCTGTGCCACATTTTTAAAAAAATTGACCAAAAAATGGAGGAATAAAAGTTCAGACAAAAGTATACATGTTGCGAAAATTTTCTAAGTCGAAAAAGGGGGGATAACTCCACCAAAAAATGTCCGACAGACGTCATAATCACAGGTGCACAGGTTCCCATGGTGGTTGATGTCTGTGCCAAGTTTCACGGAAATTGATCAAAAAACGACTGAGAAAAACCCCGGACAAATTTGTGTCCACGGACGGCGGAGGACGGACGACGGACGGACGGACGAACGACAGACGACGGACGGACGACGGACGGACAAGCTGACTCCAGTATACCCCCCTAACTTCGTTGCGGGGGGTATAATAACTCAACTAAAGCCAATTTTATTTCGATTGAAGACAATAGACAGAAAATCACACTTAACTTAACCGACTCAGATATCCATTTTAAGAACTATATCCCCTAACTTTGGACTTATTTTACTGATCTAATATATATTTTGGGACTTCTGTCGGTGTGTTAGCTATGGCCGGGAAAATTGCCAAGCGGATTTTGACGAAATTTGATACCTAGGTTAATTTTGTCCAGGGAGTGTTTTGGACTGGTAAAATCGTGAGCCCGACCTGACCTGACCTTCAAAAAGGTCAATTCAATGTCAAATCGGGAAAAACGGGACGGTTTTCGACGAAATTTGATACCTAGAGGTACTGTTGTCCGGGGAGTCTTTTGGACGCGTCAAATCGTTACCCCGACCTGACCTCGACCTTCAAAAAGGTCAATTCAAGGTCAAATCGGGTAAAACGGACGGATTTCGACGAAATTTGATACCTAGGGATAATTTTGTCCGGGGAGTGTTTTGGACGGGTAAAATCGTGACCCAGACCTGACCTTGACCTTCAAAATTGTCAATTCAAGGTCAAATCGTGAATTTTGACGGGATTTCGACGAAATTTGATACCTAGGGTTACTTTTGTCCGAGGAGTGTTTTGGACGGGTCAAATCGTGACCCAACCTGACCTTGACCTTCAAAATGGTCAATTCAAGGTCAAATTGGGTAAAACCGGACGGATTTCGACGGGTACTTTTGTCGGGTACTTTTGTCCGGGGAGTGTTTTGGACGGGTCAAATCGTGACCCCGACCTGACCTTGGCCTTCAAAATGGTCAATTCAAGGTCAAATCGCGCAATTCGCCGAAAAGCAGAGGGGAAACAGCCCGGACGAAGTCGGTTCCACCAGCTAGTACTATATATATATATAGAAAAAATAAGTAAAAAACAAATAATGAAACTTCTCCAGCTTTTTGACCAATATGTTTACACAACTCATCTTGAGCACCCAAACGAAATGAATCAATATTCTCCGTACACGTAAGTGCTAGGAGCTTCCATAAGTTTTATAACTTGTGCTCTGATCCATTTATCGCCTCTCATCCACATCATCAATTCTACTATCTTTATTTGTATTTTGTTTATTGAGGGATAATAACATATATATGTTAAAATACAGTCATGTATGCGCCAGCATACCAACGCCTGATATATTGTTATTTCGGCCAATTTGGCCGTTTACTTCATGTCTGTTTTTCATCTGACGTGTGTGTCGAATAAATGATGTGGAGGATTTATGTAAATGTTAGCCCAAACTACATTTCCAAGTAACGATGGTTTTGTTGTTTATTTTGAGGAATAATACCGCGTCAGATGAATTCAGCACAAATATGTTAACAGTTGTCGTGTAAAACATTCGGCAGTAGGTTAGCGTTATTTAGTATTTGTGCATGTCCTTTAACATGGGGAAAATAGACTACTGCGCTTGAACGAGCATGTGAATTTGTCGTTTTTAATGTATAGCAACTTGATAATCAATAACAGAGGCATTCTCTGTCAAATATGGTCGCTCTATTTACGGTATTAATTGCGGAACTTTCTAAAATAAACTACGCGTAAACGGATACATACGGTAAATTATAGAAGGTGCCGGAATCGGCCTAATCGACCCAGGGCCAACTCGCCCCAGTCGACGTGTGTCAATTCGGTACCTACTATAACATGTACCCGAGGATGAGTCCGGCTCGGAATAAAATATGTATACGGGTGTTATATAGCGTTTTGTCCGTTGTTTCTCAATGAATATTATTGAAATTTGGTGTATATGTCCGGGCTGGGACATGGAATACAACAACGTTTGAATTGTTTTTAAATTTACAAATTTGTTGATTTTATTCATTTTGTTTTTCGTTCTGAAAACACACTATAAAGTGTATATAATATAATAACGAACACGAGACATACATAATTTATAAACTGTTAACAAAAGATATCAAATTCAATACATGACAAAGATGACTCAGTGGAGTTTATAAAGTGAACATAAAAACATTGAGGTAAGAATCTTTTTAAGGAATGCAACTTTATTTAATGATAATAAACACATAAATTAAAATAACAAACATGAGACATACATAATTTATAAACTGTTAACAAAAGATATCAAACTCAATACATGACAAAGATGACTCAGTGAAGTTTATAAAGTGAACATAAAAATATTAAGGTAAGAATCTTTTTAAGCATTACCAAACCGTTTAGCACAGACCACAGTCCACTTCACTCATCCGATCATCACCAAACTTCATATTTATCTTGATATTGATCTATCAGATGAGAGCTATCAAATATATATTTTTTAATTTCATAGGAAAAAATGGTCGCCAGCGGCCATATTGCATTTACGTTATATGTTATCGCGTTATGTCGATATCTAGTATTACTTAGAAATTTCACCTTTCCAGATTCACAATTGCTCCATTGACTGTAACAGATGAAATTATTCCCCTCTTCGGATATAGTGTCACTGAAACTTTTGTCAGACTGTCTGTATAATCACTGATTATATATGGCAATAATCTGTAATAAGATGTAGCACTATTTTATTTTATATTTACACGCAGTGCTGTTTTTATACAACAATTCTAATCCCCCCTAGATCATCATGTGATCGACCATACATCGCGCGAGGACCTGGTTGAATTAAGGGGGGTTTTATGGATCACTTCTGTCCTCAAGCTAGATTATACTTATGACATTTAATGGCATGTTACTAACGTGGAGGGTTAGATATGCTTGAGAAACCACCACTCTTTAATTCACACCAAGTTCTCAGCTGTCATGAACCCATAGCCATGATATATGGTTTATTTTATGTATACTAGTAATATAGTTATTTTCAGTACCTTTATATACCAGTAGTGTATAACAATGCATATAAATTAATCAATGTATACATGTATATTGATTCAACGGATTCAGTGGTTTTGTCCATCAGTCTATCAAATTTGCGGGGAAAACATGGCCACAAGCAGTACACCCTGCTAAATTTCGAATTTGAATCAATTGGCGCACCCTGCAGCCAGCTTTTATTGGATAACTTTTTCTCATGTGGATATTTTGGGCCACCGCTAGATGTGAGCCATATTTTGTTCTCAAACTGTCCTTGTGAAGACATCACTGCCAGCGGTGATCTTCAATTTTACTATTTTTATGGCTAAATAATTTGGTTGATCCTACAGACGACACCCCTTGCCCGATCGTCACCAGATTCCACAATGATCTTCTGGATAACCAGCGTGAGAGTAATCTAATTTTCCCGAATTTCGTTAAAAAACATTACCACAGGCAGCAATTTGGTATCTTACTCTTTGATCCTCTTTTGCATGACTGAATTGTTTAGCAACTGTACAGACATATCCCTCATCTGATAGTCACCAAACTTCATATTGATCTTCGGGCTGACAACTAGATGCGATCTATCGAATGCTTTGAATTTTTTTGGAAAAAATTGTCGCCAGCAGTCATCTTCTATTTTGGTTTGTATATACATGTATATCTCTTCATGCGGATAGCCAGTATTACGTAGGTACTTCAACTTTCCGCATTCCTGTCATCATTTGATAAATAAAAATTTACCTGATACATGCACCCTTCAAAATTTGTTTCGTCGTATCTATTTTAATGACCCGCATGGTAATATTGATACAGATATATTTGTCAAACATTTCTTTGTACAATATACAGGTATTTAGTTTGTAACTAAATCTAGAAATATATAATAGTAGCTGGTGGACCCGACTTCGTCCGGGATGTTCCCCTCTGATTTTCGGAGAATTGCGCGATTTAACCTTGAATTGACTATTTTAAAGGTGAAGGTCATGCCGGGGTCACGATTTGACCCGTCCAAAACACTCCCCGGACAAAAGTCACGACAAAAGTACCCGTCGAAATCCGCCCGGCTTTACCCGATTTGACCTTGAATGGACAATTTTGAATCTCAAGATCAGGTCAGGGTCATGATTTGACCCACCCGAAACACTCCTGGGACAAAAGTAACAGTAGGTATCAAATTTCGTTGAAATACTTCCGTTTTACCAGATTTGACCTTGAATTGATCTTTTTGAATGTCAAAGTCAGGTCGGGATCAAGATTTGACCCGTCCAAAATACTCCCTGGAAATAATTTCCCCTAGGTATCAAATTTCGTCAAATCTGTCCGGCAGTTTTCCCGGCCATAGCTAACAGACAAACAGACAGACAAATGTCCAAAATATATATTAGACTAGCTGATGTACTCGACTTCGTTCGGGCTAGTTAGGGATTTTTTTGTGATCGCCTCCATCTGGACAGTACCCAGTATATACAGCGTCTGGCCAAACTATTGTTCAATTGGTCCAGAAACATGCCTATATCAGCACGTTCGAGAACATGGTCCCACGTGAAATTGGACCCGTCCATATTGCTCCCGGGATCGAAGTAGTCCTACACACAAATTTTTAGTCGGATCGGTCAAGGTCCAGAAACATGCCTATGAGCGAGGTCAAGTTGACACGTTAAATACCAAATTCGAGCAGTGTTAGAGTCTATAACACATACACACATGCATTCATGCATACACACATACATACATACAGACAGGTGTTTCAAAATATATAATCGATAGCTACAACAATTCTATGGTAGATAGTTCACGGCCGACCTGATGCATGCATCTTAGTTTTCTTGTGCTATTATATTTTTGTGTTTATATACCTTTTGTATGGAGACGGGGTCTATGTAAGTTTTAGAACTTGGGACATGACAATCTGCGGGATGGGATGGAATATGGAATAGAATGACAATCTGCGGAACATAATTTCAAATTGCGTGGTACGGCCGATATCTCGAGGAATACAGCACGTAGAGGGCTCCTTTTGGTGTCTAACGAAAGGCCGATATTCGCCCTAGCCACACATCACCACTGATCAGATAACAGAAGTTGCATTATTCGGTCGACAACTGACCTAACATAAAATTGTCGAAATCAAGGCCGTGGATCAGCGTGGAACAGCTGTATAAATGCATTTTTTTTACAGCGATAACGCTATGCCCATGGTATTAAAATGAAGTTTACCATCTATTGCACAATAAAAATCTATTAATTCGATCGAAGCTGTGATTTATGCACATCTAGAGACCGATTAACCCACCCATGCGAAGGTGCCACGAAACACGGAAAACTGCGTTCGACATCAATGTTTAGAATTTAGATTTCTCAATGAATACGCTAGCAAACAACAAGTATTAGTATCAAATGACGCAATGGAACTTGTCCTCCAATTACTTGTATTTAATGCATATTCGTCGTATATTAATCGTAACATCCTAACATTACTCCAATTGAAATATGTAAATATAAATAAAACAATGGCGAACAAATTCTGGAAATTCTTACTACTCTTTCTGTTTATGGCGGTTTTTGACGGAGCTGAATATTTTAACAGCATACCCACCGCCAACACCGCCCGTACCTTTAAGGATAGGGTATCAATTCCATCATTTTGTATCCAAAACTTAATTTAATGATACAAGAACTTACTCAATTAGTTTTGATGTAGCAAACAGCCATCACTATCAAACCTCGGATTATCTCTCACTGCGATCGATTATCAATGCATTGCCGTGTTAAAGGCCCACTTAATGTTCGAGTCACCGATTATTGTTGTATAGTGCCTTGATATACGGTTTTAATAACAATCCATGCCACAACATCTGATTAAAATACTATAATTCATCACCATTTGGAACGTCTGTGTCTCAGAAGGTGCCCATACAGTAATAGAAACTGAAATCATATAATCATTTCCTCAATTATGATCTCCAGAATGCAACATAATTCAAACTGTAGTTTATTTTCAATGGCAGGGGAATAACTCTATATATTAATATATGGTGTTATTTCACTTCCATTGAAAATAATCGACTTTGTGCATAAACTTTAGCACATAGCAGACGTCGATATCTCAACAAAAACAACACGTTAACAATTTATTATCTCGAATAAGTTGAAAATACAATGTTTTGGATTTTCCTCTTTCAAATGTAATATAATATGGCACATATTTTATATAATGCACATGTGATCTGGGTGTTGGAAAATTAAAGTGGGCCTTTAAATAACCCGAATCGTCGTCGATATTTTTTTTCCGAAACGAATAGCTAAACGAATTATCGTACCGTCACTCTATCCACGAGTCGTGAAACCTCCTAGTAAATAATTGAGACCTTTCGCAAAAATTACTATTACGATTACGAATATGATATATTGTCCTATATAGTAAGGTTGACACTGCAATGTCTAATTGGTGAGACGGCATATGCCCCACCATATTCAGTTTCACATATATTTGATGGAAAAAGGAATGTGTGTCTTTTACACAACTGATAATGTTAGAGCGATCACAAGTAGGATCGACGGCACATTCTTGACACATCTGCACATAATTAAACTGTGTGGTGTATATTTCATCTCACATATAAGAACGCCGTGCGTAAAGATAGAATTTTGGACGTATACTGGCAGGATATTTCCATATCCGTCAGCTGTATCCGTAATCCTATTCGAGATTTTGCCTCCATTGCAAAAATGACGACGGCTATTAGACTAGTATTACTGAATACAGCAATCAGGTAATGCATGGACAACCGTGCGCATTTTCACTTTATCACATAATTTGGCCATAAAAGCAGTTTCATAATTATCGGTAATAGACACGTTTAATATCAGCGCGTGCGATGACGTCACGGCGTTCTTCAAATAACTTGCGATCGCTGTAGTTTATGATTGTTGTTTTCGATGAATATTTCGCGTTGCTTCGGGTTTATTTGATCATGTGATAAAAGGTATCTCACACTCGTCCTATTTTATACGTAATTTATCAACCTCGTCCTCTAAATTCTATTTGAGCCTCGGTAAACCTCGGCTCAAATCGAATTTAGTGAACTCGGTTGATAAATTCCGTATAAAATAGAAACTCATGTGAGATCCTCTATTTGCATGATATAACAAATTTACGCTGGCTCAGCGCGCTCCCAGAGAATCGGTTCTCGTGTGATAAATGTTCCAGTGCGCATGCGCCACACTCCAGTACACATCCGTTCAAAAGAACTGTCAATTGCGGGAATTTCAACGAAAAGGTGAGATGAACTCGACAATGTTGCATGTATAATGTTACTGAATGTTCAATTCATCTATTAGACTTAGTGTGCATGGACATGTATTTAGTTCGCGTAATTGATTTACCGTGCGTGTGAGTACGGCGTTGATTTGTTTATATGGCATTCCCCATAAGTGTGTCGTTTTATCTCGTAGCTGCATGTAGGAAATGATACCCCCCACACTTATAGTGAGACAGCTATATAGTATGACCACTTCTCACGGGTGAAACGTTTATGGCAATTGTCATGGTTGGAATTCTTGAACATTGCCTGTTGAAAAACACCGATCGAACGCTCCAGTTCCGTCCCGATATGATGTTCCACTTTGAGTACCCTTCCGGTAAAACGCTCTTGTTCTTGTTCGATAAATAAACAGAATACGCCCAAAATATTGTGCACCTTCTTTTTTTGTATATCCCAGTATGTTCTTGTTTCTGATGATGTCCTACTCATTTACTGACGACTTGGTGCAGCTGCTATTGTTCCAGTGTGATTTTACAGCCATTGTCTGCGGCAGTCCCAATTCAATTTAATCTTAATTGAAGTTGGCTACCCTATTTATTCATATTAGAACATTTCATTTGTCTGTATCACAAGTTTATTGCTATTCATGATGTATTCAACAATTGTGCGTTGTTATCTGTGTCCACTGCCAGAATGAACATACACACTGTACCACTAACATAAGACATGACAACATTGTATTAACTTTCTAATATGTTGTATGTATCTTTGCACACTCCATAGTACCACAGTATGAGACTATGAGTATCCAATAGCCATCCACATGGATATTTTAGTAAAAGTAATCAAAAAGTAATCAAAATGTAATCATGATTACAGGTACATTTGAAAGTAATCGATTACGATTACGATTACTTGTAATCAAGAAATGTCATGATTACTGATTACAGATGATTACTCCAAATTTTGTAATCGATTACTTTGATTACAATTACTGATTACGATTTCCCCCACCCTGCAGCAACGATTCGGTTATCGCCCGCTTTATCGGAGTATACATGTGTGAATTCAAGAATGACTATATTATAACTCAGTCCTGTCCAACTATATAGTTATGAAATGACGGATAACTATTTTGTGAAGTTGGATTGTATGAACATATATGCCCAACCACCAAACTGACGAGATACATATTGATTCATTTTGTGTTTCTTCGTTCTAAAATAGAGTCATACAATGTGCATACACCCAGTGGAGACCTATTTGTAGAACTGTACCCAGTTGCATGAAGCCAGTCTGTAAGTTTGGAGAAATTGCCCCGCTTGCCTTAACTATAGATGGGCATGAATGCTCCTTATGACCAGACATGTTATATTTGGGTGAAATGGAGGCGAAACAATTGCCCTGAGCTCCAGCCTGATATATGAGTAAATTAAGAGGGTTTATTTGGTACAAGATAGTCATTTCTTGGTTCTATTAGTTTGGAAATAAGTGGCATCAGAAATGAATTTGCACCCTTGCCACATTCTGTGATTCCGGCGTCCCTGGCTTCCCAGTGCACTTGGCCCCTTTCACACGCAACATCCGTTATATCCAGATCCTTTATTGAGTGTATTTAAGAAATAACTCTTGTTTCGATTAAGGTTATACAGTCATAATTTAATCATAAGCATGCAATCCACGGAATACTGCAAAAACAATTTACACACTTGGCCATTTAGGTTATTTCTCGATAACCCAGGGCGGGAGGCTTCGGAAAAAATTTCAGGCACGTATGCTGATTTTTCCTTTCGACCCCTGTTGGGACCCAACCACCCCCGCGTCCAATTTTTTTTCCGTTTTCAGCAGTTTTTTCCCTACCATTTTTGGACACCCACCCCTTTTAACACTAAAACAGAGATTTGCAGGGGGAAATTCATTGTAAACAGCTGTATATGAATTTCTGTGCATACTATTTCTCATGGATGTTAACATTGACATGCAAATAGGAACGAGTCATTTTAGGGGTCATTTGGCCAAAAAAACAAACATGGTTGCCAGCGGCCATCTTGGATTTCAAAATTCAATCCATTAGCATGGGCTACAGGCTATGCTGTTTGTCTGATCATCATGAAATTTTTCAGTTATGTTAATATTGACATTCTAAGGTGTTTAAGCCATTGCAAAAACTCATTGCAAAAACAGTCAAAATGACTTGTAGGGAAAAACATTTTGAGTTGCAGAAAAAATTGTTTGTTGGTCCCATCGACCACCCACCCACCCCGACATACGTGTCCGGAAAAATCTGCCCCCTGGATAACCTAAATGTCTTGATTACGTTCCCCGATACAGTCATGACAGCAAGGTCGAGTGACCACGCCAACTTAGAATAATAAGTCAACGCTGACTATAACATGCAGTTAATCCACGTGCTTCAAGGCTGAATATACATGATTTGTCACGACAACACTAGCAGTCAGATGCTCGTAGCCCGTTTATATATAACCATGGGTATATGCGAAAAATACACAACGAAAACACACTCCACAGTTTGGATCGATAAGTCTTGCCCTGTGTATTTTGATGTTGAATTTTTTGACAATCAGTCTTCCGTATCATTTCTACAACACAATTATCGTCTTACTTGAAGCACGACTTTATCGTGTGATCGTCACGGAAGCGTTTTCTTTCAGAGTATGGTTAATACATTGCCGCCGGTGAAGTGTATTCTCGGATAAGAAACAAATAGGCCTATGCCAGGGCAGAAACGAGTTGCGAGAGGCACCCCTGGTTGAGTGTGGGATATTTGGCACTCGAGACTTGGTTATAGAGGGTTTTCGTTGGGGTGGTCTCCACCTTGGAATTTCCAACTGCACCCCACCCCATTGAACCACACCAAACTCATAAGTTTGCGTAAATCAATTTGCACCACCCCCCTTTGATTTTTCCCAAATGTTCCCTCACAGACTACCAGATGGTAGACTATTCCAAATGAACCAATATAGTATTGTGGCCACTTGTCGTGCGGGGGGGGGGGGGTGAAAAAGATGGTTCGGTCCAGTATGAGATTAAAACATCTTAACATCTAGTGGTATAACACCACACAAATTTACACCCCGATCTATTTGTTTCTTAATGAATTAGCGAGTAACTACAGGCAAGGACACAGAACACACGGGTCGGCCGATGGTTAGGCCCGATATGAGAACATTTTTGAAATATGAACATGAACATTTGACAATCCTATAGCATAGACCGGCCTCAAGTTGTCCAATTCCGGGAAATTATTAACCTGACACTCAGCCATAGGTTTCAAAATTGCCAACTGATGGCCATTTGAGTCCATAATTTTGCAAATGAAAGGGAAATATGCAAATGTTGGTCTAAAAACAACAAATTCGTCACTAAGAAAGTGTTTGAAAATCAAACTACAAGAACATTTTCAACTTAATGTTGGTGTGAAATTTCCAACTAATGTTTTGGTAAGTATGAAATTTCCAACTGTTGAACATTTTGACCAAAGTTGGGGGGGGGGGGGGTGAGACACCACAACCCCCCCCATGTCGCCACGTCTCTGTCTATATCATATAAATACTTTTTCTAAAAACCCTTAAACCAAATCGACGTGCGATTTCCCTGCGCTCCTGTTGCGCAAATTCTAGTATAAAAAAGTGCGTCTATTTCAGACAAAGTTCAAACAGTAAATGTGACCAGACAAGACATAGTAACCGCTAATCTCATTACCAATCTAACAACACCAGTCGGACATGATTACCTTTCAAAGCAATAACACCGGGCACCATGTTACGGACAACCACAGGCATGCACACCATGGATAAATACACGGTAAAAAGAACGGCGTTTTTTTCGTACGGTTATATCTGGCATATACCCATGGTTATATATAAACGGGCTACGAGCATCTGACTGCTGAAGTTTAGCCAAAACTGAGTCAAAATGAAACACACACGTTGAAAGCTTCACAGAGCATCAGGCCAACTTGAACGGCCACAGGCAGCATATCACATGATATTAAGTCGACCTAATTGTGTCGAACCATGCAAAATCCACTTTTCACGACTCATCGTTCCACGCTATTAATTTCAAAAGCAATACCAACAATGCGTACGCATGTTATTACCGCAGGCCGTACCGACAAAAATCCCAGTTTCGCAAGGCTGGTGTGGCCTATCTTATTTAACATAATGCTAACCAAAGAACGGGGATACACACTGGAAACAGTTCTCTGTGACAAATTTTGACCCTTTCGGTGAGTGATGGCATTCCTCAGCATAATGTGAGCCATAACTGTGTAACTTCCTCTGTAGGCCTATATCCGTACATTATCATAATATGTATTCTCGTGTTGTTTTATCCTCAACAATGAGACTGCCCTATTTTCTCACTTATTTCAGATTAACCCTACGAAAATCCCATGCTAACAACCAAGCCCAAGCGCAAATCCATAATTTGGTAAACACAGCTACCCGTTAATAGCCGAAGCCCTCCCCCTCATGCCAATCACCACCCAAAATCAGCATGTATATATTTGTATATATTCCAATGTCTACATCATGTTTTCTATTTTCTATGCATTGATAATGTTTGATTACTCATTTACTTCATTCATGTTTCCAGTCATCCATAATGTAAGAACAGTCAAGTCCATTTGTGAGGTGCCACTAGTTGTATTGCTCATTGAGTCGGAGTCCATTTGCTTCCCTGTCTTGGTTTCGAACCACCGTCTGAAATGACGTGTGACTTGAGTCAATATAGGGCAGCAATAGGTATCTTCGACTCAGCAAAACGACCGTTAGCAACTAAAACTGTAAAAAACAGCAGCCTTCGCCTCGGAAAATGCTTTACTCCACCAAACGCAAGGTCGATTTTTCTCATTACATTCTTTCTATTACAATTATCAGGCGATATCCATATAAACCCGGGTCCTCTGTCACAGACAAACGCTGAGAATTCGATCTCGCTTTTTCACTATAACGTAAGGAGTATCCGAAATAAACTTGAAAAAATTGCAGATCTTATTAACGAATTCGACATTCTATGTTTCACCGAAACACATCTTGACCCATCTTACCCTTCTAGCCAACTAGAAATCGATGGATATTGTACCCCCATTCGCAAAGACCGTGATTCAAATGGTGGCGGAATATGCGTAAAGTTCGCCGACCACTTAATATTTAATCGTAAACCTGAATTGGAATTCGATTCTTCTTGTCTCTGGTTCGAAATCCACTCAAAGAAAACTCGCATTGTTCTTGGATTATCGTACAGATCTGATCAATTTTGTACCCAAAATTATTGGGGACTCCTGGAATCCTCAATTTCTGACGCTCTTGATATTTCCGAATATGTAGTCATCACAGGGGATTTTAACTCGAATTTCATGGATAATTCATCGAAGCTAAAACAGATAACGGATGGTTTCAGCATGAAAAATGCTATAAAAGTCCCAACTAGAGTGACCAGCACCTCAAGTACATTGCTTGACCCATTTTTTACCTCAAGCTCACTCCGTTTAATAGACTCCGATGTCCTAAATCTCGGAGTTTCGGACCACCTAGGTGTATATGACACAATATCATTTCAAAATACTACCGCAGCGTCATTTCCTAGACAAGTATGGAACTACAGAAAAGGTAATTTTTCTCGTACAAACAATCTACTTGCCCATGTCGACTGGGATGACCTCATAAAAAGTGCACCTGATGTGAACACAGCTGCCAATAACTTTCAACTAGAATTCCTGTCCATAATGGCGAAAACAATTCCACAATCGTGCATTACAGTAAGAACATCCGACAAAATTTGGTTCAATTCGGACATCCGGTTTGAGATACGAAAACGCGACAGAGTAAGGAAAAAGGCCATGAAGGCAAATAACCCTGAAGTCTGGAGAAAATATAAAAACATAAGGAATAAAGTCAATAACATGAAGAAGCACGCGAAAATCAAATTTGAAGAAAATATTGAAGAACGAATAAGAGAAGCATCTAACCCACGAGACTTTTGGACAATAATACATCACCTACTAAACAAGAAACGAGCAAAAAACATCCCCCACTATACAGTTCTTCCGGCACTATAACTGCCAACAGTAAGACATATGCAATTGATGATGTCGACAAAGCAAAAATTCTAAATGAAAGCTTTATTGCAAATTCTACCATTAATGATACCAATCATAACTTGCCTCATTTTCCGAAGCGCACCGCAACACCATGCCAGATTTGGTTTTCACAGAATCAGAGGTTGAATCAGCCATCAAATCTTTTAAACTTAACAAAGCCCATGGCCATGATGGAATTAGTGTTAGAATGCTCAGGGAAACAGCAAAATCAATAGCTCACCCACTCGTCCTTCTATTCAGGAAATCTATCAACTCAGAGAAATTCCCAGAGTCCTGGAAAGCAGCAAACGTGATCCCGATTTTCAAAAAAGATGATCCGGCGGAAGCCAAAAATTACCGACCAATTTCCCTTCTACCATGTGTGGCTAAAGTTTTTGAGAAAGTGGTTTTGAAACAGATTAGTAAAGTTTTCATTGAAAATGAACTTTTATACTTCCATCAGTCAGGATTTCTCACATGTCATAGTACAACATACCAACTATTAGACCTATATCACAACCTGTGCCAATCCCTTGACAAAGGACTACTTACATGTTCTATATTCTGTGATATTTCCAAAGCCTTTGAGAGGGTTTGGCACAGGGGACTGATACACAAATTAAATGCTTATGGATTAGAAGGAAATACTTTAAATTGGATAGAAAACTACCTAGAAAATCGGACGCAGAGGGTCCTAATAAATGACACATTTTCAAAATACGAGGTCATCCCAGCGGGAGTTCCACAAGGGTCTATCCTGGGGCCATTTTTGTTCTTAGTCTATATAAATGATTTAGCCGACGGTATTGAATCAATGACGCGAATGTATGCCGACGATACTTGCCTCACGAACAGTCACTTTGATCTTAATATACTTGAACATACTATGAACAGCGATTTAGACAAAATTACAGCGTGGTCCCAAAAACTGGTTGGTCAGTTTCAACCCAACTAAAACAGTTGGCATGTCCTTTTCATTAGTTGCGCCCTCAACAGTGAAACCAAACCTAAATTTCGTAGGAAATTCAATCAACTTCGTGGACAAGCATATACACTTAGGTCTGGAACTCCAATCAAATCTCAAATGGAACGCACACATTGAAGGGTCTGTCAAAAGAATTGCCTCACGTCTGTCTCAACTCCTACGGATTAAATATCAACTCAACCGGAAAACCATTGAAATTATTTACAAAACATATATCTTACCCTTATTTGATTATTCAGACGCCGTCTGGGACAATGCCTCAAATTATATGTTAGAGAAGCTTGACTGGCTTCATGTAGACGCTGGACGGATAGTCAGTGGTATCACCCGTTCTGCTTCGGACAACACGGTATTACAGGAGGTCGGATGGCCATCACTCAATAAACGACGTCAACTACATAAACTGCATGCACTCTATAAAATAATCAATAATCTAGCCCCCTCTTATCTAGCCAATACCCTTCCCCCAGATCACACGAGGTTGCAAATTATAATTGGAGACGCCCCGGTAAATTTTACTCATACTATTGCAATACTGAACACTTCAAACAGTCTTTTTTTCCCAGCGATGGTGTTAGAATGGAATAAGCTTCCCAAAGTAATCACCGATGCTGATCAATCTTCTACCTTTAATACCAACTTGTATCATATAGATCCCACAATCAGCCCGTCTCTACATTTCTATGCTGGACGCAGAAAATACAACATTTTTCATTGTCGCATTCGTAATTTTTGCAGTGAACTCCGATGTGATATGTTCAATAATTATATCGCTGACAGCCCCGCATGCTCATGTGGAAATCGATCTGAAGATGCCTATCACTATTTCTTCATGTGCCCATTGTACCAACGTGAGCGCTCAGTTCTCTTTGAGAAACTAGCCCGCGACAATCTCAAAGTAAGCCATATTTCAGAACTCATGTGTGGAATACCTTATCTCTCGTCCCAACAAAATATGAAACTATTTTCCACCACACAGCAATATATTGCAGCGACTAAGCGTTTTGACCCCTAATGATTATATTTATCTTATTTGCGAATCTATACTTGCTTCCGGAATTTCAACTTTTACCTCACAAGTGGACAAACCTCCCATTCAAACATCTCACTCTGATTTATCATCTGTATTGCCTTCCAGAGCACAACAATAACAAAATAGAGAACGAATCAAGTGTACCATTATATTTTACAACCAACATAAAAGTAATTAGAATAGATAATATATTGGCACTTGTCAATCATTCCAACAATAATAAAGTAGTGACATTCTTCAAATACAAATTTTCTCACAGATAAGAAGTAATCTCATGTTGGATCATCTCTGGAAGGCGCTACACGCTATATCTCCCATAACTTCTCACCATGTAAATAAGTTTGTACCGTCATCTTGATCACATGTGTGTTACAATATTGTATTAGGAGAGGGGCTTCATAAGTTGCAAAAACTTGTGCCCCAATCCCTTTTGTATATTTTACAAATAAAATATGTTTCAAGTCAAAGACCACGCCAATATACCACGTGCCTAAAATGTACATGGAAACTGTTCGATACCTCCTACGATTTAACATGAAATTTCGGTGCTGCTTCGTAATTCCTTCGGCTATGCCTGTATTGACAATAACCGTACTAGATGCTAATATTCAGTGCACAAGTAACCAGACAAATCAACAAGATTGCACTTTGCAAAGAAGTGAAACACTGAAATTAAAACCACCGCGGTCGAATATATGAATCCCATGTGCATGTTGCAGCTACCCGGAGCCACGCGGTGCGTGATTAGTTGTGACTTGCCTATCAAAAACGCTGAATTTCCGACGCGATTTGATCACTCGATGAGCACCAGTTTTGAGTGACAGTGTCTCTTTCAACTTAACGAGTCTTTTTCGTCGGAAATAGTTTCAATGTTATACGCTCGTTATACTTCCAACTTCTACTTTTTGGTGGTTCTACTGTGAAATGACGGATTAAATTATGATATCTCTTGTTTCGATTAAGGTTATGAGTTATAACCGAAAAGTTTGAAGATAAATTTTCTATAACTGCGCTACGCGCGTTATAGAATTTATCTTCAAATTTGTCGGTTATAACTGCATAACCGTAATCGAAACAAGAGTTATTTCTTAAATAACCGAAAAGATTGAAGATAGATTATTTATAGAGTTTATCTTCTAACTTTTCGGTTATAACTGCATAACCTTAATCGAGTACATGTTTAACTAAATATCAGGATCATTGGTGGCACAATAGCGATATTCAACCAAATATAACCGAGAATGTATCCAAGCTTCCTGATTCTACATCGGCATTCTTCGAGCAGTATATTTAGGGACACGTAGACTGGACCCCATGTGATCCCCGTACCCCTTGTTTCTTCGCGAATGTAGCCGATGTTATACTTCCCCTACATATATTACGTGCATGTGTGTAGTTCTTATAACGGTACGAGGGTATTGCACAAAGTGGGTCAGGTCTGCGTGTCATTTTATTCAAATCTGGCAATGTAGGTGTTAATAGCTGAACTTCTGATCGGCCTGGCCCCGTCTGTGTATATGTGGGTTTTCTTGAGATCACCCCAAACTGTTCTGACCACTAAAATCACACCTGTAGACACCACAAAGTCGATCCGGTCCATTCCGGGCGATCTTTAGTCACACCGTGTATATATGTTTAGCCTGTACGTTGCACATATATTGTGGCTTCGCAATAAATTCATTCACCCATACTACTTTCTGCGTGTGTGGACAACTATACGATATATATGTCACATATAGATAATTTGTTGGTAATCACGTATGTACACTATGGGCAGAACTTGGATTCGTCTGCCTGCATGCTCAATTGCTTGCGTGTAATGGGTGAATGGACGTTGTAAGTTTTGATTTATAAGACACACCCGCCACTAAAGTTATGTGAAATAACGAATCACACACCTCATTTGCGAATCAATTGACGACCATATACTGCAAGCACATATGTACATACATTAATGCCGTAATGAAAAGCTACCAATACAGTGAATGCGAGGACCATCGCATGAATACAATACAAAAGAAATAGCGTACAGATAAACTGCCATGTTTATTCGTGCATTGTGCAAAACCATTAACAACCATACGCCCCGTGACCAAGAAGTAATCAATGCTGCAAATCAAAATATTGCTACCAGTAGTTTCTCGGGTAAATACTTTGATCCAACTTTTGGACGTATTGACTCTTGTGTCTATCCTGTACCGCAATTTGGAACATATCTGCGGGTCTATCGTGCGTTCTTTGACAACTGAATTTGCCACCGGAATTTGAGAACAAGACACGTAGATATTTGGCAACAGTCGACCTTGAGCTGACATCAGTTATCAAAGGTTATCGATTCAATAGCACTGCACATAATCTGAGCGGAGATACGTCAAAATGGTGAGTCAGTCTAATTTATCTTTTAAACCGAATTCTAAACATGTAATGCATTTCGCCTTTTATTGTGACTCTGTTTTTCTTCCCGCAACTAAAGGTTAAAATTAATTGCATAACATACATGCACGTTAAAGAGGACTCCATCTGAATTACCGCACATGTTGAATGCTTTAATGAACTCAATCGTGAGTTAACACGCGTTTGAGTTGACAAACATATTTACACTATTTACATATAATAATGCTGTATGATCACCAGCGTATATGTTCTATTTTTGTCAGATACCAACCAATGTGTGTCTGCGGTGAAATTGAAGACACAGAACAGTATATACTTCAATGTGATAGATACCGTTCCCAATGTTTTCCACTCTTAACCACCATTTCCAGCCTGTATGACGTCACTCCGAGATACTCCTGTGTGGATGCACTGAAATTTCTTGGGAAGAAAACTCAACCATTTTCACAAAAATGCCATGTTATCATTCGAACCAAACGATTTAAATACACAGCCACTCCACATGGAGACAAACACTCATGCACATCGAGTGAATAAGTATCAGTAAACAAAGAGACTGGACTTACGGGAGACACTTGCGAAATCTTCCGTGCATCTTCTTCGTGTGATGTTGCTTCGGGATCAGATTAAAACAGTGTGCATAAACATGACAACAGAGCAGACGCCAGTGTCTCAATAAAAAACAACATGTTCACAGTTTATTACATCGAATAAGTTGAAAATACAATGTTTTGGAGCTTACTCTTTCAAATGGTATATAATATGGCATATATTTTACATAATGTGAATTGGGGGTTCGAAAATTAAGTGGGCCTTTAATATCTGACAATCAGCTTACTGTTGATTTGAATGCTTTAATCAATATCATATATAAACATGGGACAGATGATGTAAGCAGGTATATACTATATTTGTATATACATATATTATATATCACGTGACTTTCTCGCATTCTGATTGGCTGCACACTGCTATACTATTTTACGATAGTACCCCAGTAGGATTCCTACATGCCGACTATTATTTTTCTATTTATAGTAACAAATTAATTTCGCGAAATCGGGTTGCCGCCTGAAGATACGGCCAAACTTAAACTATACCTTGTACGATACTTGTTGCAATATAGGTATATCATTAGATTTATTGGTGAATTGTAATGATCTTACAAATGTCCGATAATAGCTAGCCAACGTATTTAATAGTTTGTCCGTTTAGTTAGCATGCGGCCAGTCCTAATTTTGTAATGACAGTGGACGTTACTTATAATTTCCTTTTCCGCTTTAATCGATGTTAAGCAAGTTATCTTCTAAAATTTCGCCAAAATGTTTTTGCTAATGACGTAATTATAGAAATAAATGCATGAATCACGAAGAGATGCCGTAAATTGTAAAATCTGAGACCGATTTCCAAAATTCAAGGCAAATCAAAATGTGTGTGAGAATTTGCACCAATGTTCGATATAATATAATAAATAATGAATGACTTGTCGTTGACTATGCCAAAATAGTGGTCCTCGATGAGGAATAGTCCATTCGCCTGCGGCTCGTGGACTATTCCTCCTCGAGGACCACTATTTTGGCATAGTCAACTCCAAGCCATTCATTATCTATATAATAGGTTAGGTGCGGCTGTATTATAAAAAAGGTTGGGCCATGTCATATTCATCATATTTGTCAATTCGTCTCATTTTAAAGAAATATTATGGACTTGTTCGGTGAGTGAGACTGATAAGTTAGTACATTTATTCGCGCGCTGTATACCATGCAACGGGAGGAATGTGGCATTCTACTAACATTGCCGAAAATTAAATTCCAATATCGTATATCGGAAGCATTATACAATTAGTTTCTTTGGTATATTCATTACTGATCGAATCGAGACCGGGTGCATTTACATGTACGTTTTAGTCTATCAATCACCCCTAAGATTTCCTTTTTAGTTATTGGGGCATGCATCTATAGGTGATTTAACACGGCACATATCCGTTGATATCAAACTTCAATTCTTCTCGATTAATGCTCAAATCCATGTCATTTATATTTGCGTTCAAAGTTTTGAAATGTCCCTCATTTGAACATCTGGTTTGGAACGATCGACAGCGCTAGATTTTATCAAAATTGTCCAAAAATCCTAATTCGACAACGACCTTAATTTCTTAGAATCGCTATCTTACATCTCTTTAATTTTAAGGTTTATAGTGTTGCGATATTTTGATGCTGCATTATTTAACTTCCAAAACTACCCTTACCTGACTCAAATAATTCCACATGAAACTATTTTGATTTTGATACACCTACACCTTCATCTATCTAATATATATTTTGGGACTTCTGTCTGTCTGTTTGTCTGTGTGTGTGTGTTAGCTATGGCCGGGAAAACTTCCAGACGGATTTTGACGAAATTTGCTACCTAGGGTTAATTTTTTCCAGGGAGTGTTTTGGACGGGTCAAATCGTGACCCCAACCTGCCATTGACCATCAAATGGTCAATTCAAGGTCAAATCTGGTAAAACCCGACGGATTTCGACGGGTACTTTTGTCGGGTACTTTTATCCAGGGACTGTTTTGGACGGGTCAAATCGTGACCCCAACCTGACCTTGACCTTCAAAATGGTCAATTCAAGGTCAAATCGCGCAATTCGCCGAAAAGCAGAGGGGAAACAGCCCGGACGAAGTCGGGTCCACCAGCTAGTCTCATATATATTTTGAAGACCTCTGTCTGTCTGTTTGTCTGTCTGTCTGTCTGTCCTTAATACAAATCTACGATTATCGACCGATCGGGACGAAACTTGGTACGTGTGTGTAGTTTGACCAGGCGGTGGTCGTTGTCGTATTGGCGAGCCCGTGCGACGCCCGTGCAGCGCATGCACAGACGAGATCTCGGAAACGGGTGGAGCTATCGACTTGAAATTTGGTATGTGAATGTATCTTGCCCCGAGTACGAATTTTATCGGGTCGCCGAGCCCGCGCGACGCCAGCTTCGCGCATGCGCAGACGAGATCTCGGAAACGGGTGGAGCTATCGACTTGAAATTTGCTATGTGAATGTATCTTGCCCCGGATACGAATTTTATCGGGTCGCCGAGCCACGGGCAGTGTTTACCGCCGTTTGGAGAAGCTCCGAGCACCCCTTCTCCACACCTAGTCACCAAAATGACATTCCTTGTCACTGTGGGTTTAATCGCGTTGATAGTTAAAGAGCGTTCGTATCCGCAGTGTCGTTGATAAAGGGCGTATGCGTGTAGTGTGATTCTTATGTCTGGAGCCAGACGTGAGTGTGTCTGTATCCAGACATGAGCGTGTTGTGTGATTCTTATGTCTGTCTTCGTAATTAGGGGTTCCAAGGAACGGGGGAGATTTTCATCGGGTAAGTTTTTCCGCCCGAGGTGATCTTCACCTTCAAACGGGTACGCAGTGATCGCGTTTGGCTAACGAAAACGACCTTCTCATATATATATCCATTATATATTTTGGGAAATCCGTGTGTGTGTGAGGGCGAGGGTGTGTGTGTGTGTCTATCTGTCTGTTCGCGATGGACTCGAGAACGGCCGAGCCGATTTCGATGAAACTTGGTATGTGGGGGTGCTTTCGGCCGGGGAGTGGCATAGGCCTATTAATTTGCCCGTGCGACGTGACCTTGAAATCGGGTCATTTCAAGGTCAAACGCCCGAGTATCACGGGATTTCGATGAAAATTAGTGTCTAGGGATACTTTCGTATGGGGAGTGTCATAAGCCTATTCATTTGCCCGTGCGACGTGACCTTGACCTTTAAATCGGGTCAATTCAAGGTCAAATCGCGAATTTTGATGGGATTTCGACGAAATTTGATACATAGGGTTACTTTTGTCCACTGAGTGTTTTCGACGGGTCAAATCGTGACCCCGACCTGACCTTGACCTTCAAAATTATCAATTCGAGGTCAAATCGGGTAAAACCGGATGGATTTCGACGGCTACTTTTGTCGGGTACTTTTGTCCGGGCAGTGTTTGGACGGGTCAAATCGTGACCCCACCTGACCTTGACCTTCAAAATGGACCATTCAAGGTCAAATCGCGCAATTCGCCGAAAAGCAGAGGGGAAACAGCCCGGACGATCTACTAGAAGGTGACCCAACTTCGTCCGGGCTTTGACATGAATTGACCATTTTGAAGGTCAAGGTCAGGTGGGGTCACGATTTGACCCGTCCAAAACACTCCCTGGAAACAATTACCACTAAGTATCAAATTTTTCAAAATCCGTCTGGCAGTTTTCCAACACCAACACCCCAAAAATGGTGGAAATTGGCCCAGCGGATACCGGGAAATGGGCCCAGCGGATACCGAGATACCCTATGTATCAAATTTCGTCCGTAAAAATCCGCCAGTTTTACCCGATTTGATTTCCACTAAAGTATATAAACGCGCCTCATATATACACACGCTCATTAACTATCAAGCTTCAACGTAAAGATAAATTAGCATTGAGTGGTAAATTTTAACTAATTATTTTCTCGCAGTGAAAGTTGAACAAGATCGATGTTGTTGACATTGACGGCTTGGGACCACCGGTAGATTCCATTTCGCAACAACGAAATAGGATTTCAGCTAAATGGATTCTTGGATGCGATTCCAGACCCGCGGGGTAAATTGACAATAGACCTAAGAATATTAGCTGTAACAAAATTTATATATCATAAATTGTAATAAATGATATATTTTGGGATAGATACATGATTTTTAATAGCCTATTGACAATATATATTGTAAATGTTATAATTTTGGGAAAAATACACGATGCGTAATTGCCTGCAAATTGCTTACGTTCGTCGACGTGTGAATATAGAGTTATCCTCCCTGCATCGCAGTGCTAAATCCGCCGCGATTAGCACTGCGGATCCCGAGATATGAGTTTTGAAGGTCAATGTGACGTCGCACGGACAAATTAATAGGCCTATGTTACTCCTGGCCCGAAAATACCCCCACATACCAAGTTTCATCGAAATCGGGTCGGCCGTTTTCGAGTTCATCGATTACACACAAACAAACAAACAAACAAACAAACAAACAGATCTTCCAAAATATATAATAGATATCTAATATATATTTTGGGACTTCTGTTTGTTTGTCTGTTTGTTTGTCTGTTAGCTATGGCCGGGAAAACTGCCGGACGGATTTCGACGAAATTTGATACCTAGGGTAAATTTTGTCCGGGGAGTGTTTTGAACGGGTCAAATCGTGACCCCGACTGACATTGACCTCCAAAATGGTCAATTCAAGGTCAAATAGGGTAAAACTGACGGATTTCGCTAGGTGTACTTTTGTCCGGGGAGTGTTTTGGACGGGTAAAATCGTGACTCCGACCTGACCTTGACCTTCATAATGGTCAATTCAAGGTCAAAGCCCGGACGAAGTCGGGTCACCTGCTAGTATAATCTATTTTTATAATTGATTTATAATACAGGTATGTAAATATTTCATGATATGGAATACTATTTGTCCCCCGAAATACTTTTTCGGGGACTATAGAAATCACCGTGTCCGTCCGTGTGACCGTCCGTGAGTGCGTCCGTCCCAATTGTTTTCCGCTTGATTTTTCAGTGATAAATTAAATATTATTTGGTATGTGAGCTTAATGGTAAAGGCACAGGTCAAGTTCGATTTTGGGTTCGGTCCGCACATTTTGCCGCATGCAACGATTAGTTTGGTTTCCGGATGATAAGTTTAGATAAAGTTATCCGATTGTTTTCAAATTTGGTATATGGATTAGTCACATGAAAATACAAGTTATGTTCGAATTTGGGTTCAATCCAAACATTTCTACTAGAGGTGTGACCATTGTCGGCTTAGAAATTGCGGATTCACTTGGTTTCCGGTGATACTTTAGTTATCCGATTGTGTTAACATTTGGTATATGGATTACTCACATGAAAATATAGGTCGGGTTCGCCAGATCGCGTCTGGCTATTCTTATATATCTTATCTTATATATGTATATATATTCCTATATATCATACGTATTCATCTACTTATCATTTCAGACTGCAGAGGATTTAAGTGACGAAGAATACAATAGTGAGTATATTCTGTATATGTGGATCAAAATGAATGCCTCACATGTCGGACAACGCTATCCGAAATAACACTAAATCCGTTGCGGTCTAACAAAAATCAAATCAAATACCTTACTCATATTTAAATTCGCGCAGTACTATTTTTCGCGCACCCATGGGTGCGCGAATTTAAAACTGAGCTAAAAATAGTACGACTTCTGAATTTATATCAAACCGCATGGGAAAATAAGAGGGTTATATGTTCGTGAGTTACATGCATTACGGAAGATTAGGCTTATTTCATTCACATAAGGACAACCGTTCTCATTACGATTTATATAAAGCGATAAATAATTGTAAATTTTCGACGTTTCAATGCTTGTAAAAATACACATATTCTAGCGTGAAAGTGCACGAAAGAACGTCTCCATACCCACAACCCTGCATGGAGTGGCGCCGCAATCATATAACAGTCTGAGTTAATGATGTGAACCCAACTATTTAAAATACAAGCAGTAATTTTTTTTTAAATCAGCAGCGGTTTTGGTTTTACTTCTTTCGAGCTCAATTCAATGATCCCTATAACAGTTTAAATATCAGAATAATTACTTAAAGCATATATAAACTCATCTCCTCAACAAAATAATAACGCAGGTATGTTCTACTCGATGCAGACACGTATATTTAGGAGTGATTAAGAACTGACACTGTCATTAAACACAGGAACTTTTCTAAATATTTTTGTCAGTTTTGAATTCGCGCAGCATGGTGCGCGAATTCAAAGTGCGCGAATTTAAAACTGAGCGAAAAATAGTACTGCGCGAATTTAAATACGAGTAAGGTAGATTGAGTTACTATCAGCCGGACGAAACGTAACAATTCACTTACAACATCGGTATATATAGCAAATGGTGAGAGGAGGTGGACTTTCAGTCATATATTGTATAACGCCAATGTATGTAGGATTAGCACTTTGTTCGTGTGTGGTGTAAGTCTTTAGAATCTCCAATATTTCATAAAATTAAAACCCAAACATTGGGCTATGACAGGGATATTTTCATGCTATGATTATATTCCATCCCATTTATTCTTGTATTATATCGAATTGACCCATTTAAAGGTGCATAATCCGAATTAACGCTCGCAAATTACCATTTCCATGCTTTCGGGGGTGAAAATATTTGATACGAGTCGAAGAACCCACCCATCAAAGGTCAGAGTGATCAGATATCGATGTTTGAAATCTCTTATTTTTCACCACCGATAACTTTTAGGTGACCCAGTAACCAGTCGACGAGAAGACTTTCTCTGACCATATTGCGGATGAAGATGGATAACTCTAAAATCAAGTAGCTTCTTTGTGTCAGATATTTTACAAACCGGCAAAATTTCGTTGAACAAAGAGATTTTGGGCAATTTTATACAATAGTTGACTATGGTTAGCATTATTTTTGGGCAATTACTAGCGACAACAGTGTTCCGGTCACTTCCGGTTTCACAATCTGTGAACGAACAAAACGTGTCTTTTTGCAGAGCTCAAAAGTGATATAAATTAAATAAATTGTTGGATAAACAACTTACTATTCTGTTTAAAATAGGTAAATGGACAATCGGAGTGTGCACCAGAAAATTGTAATCGAGTTTCAGGTGAAATTTTGTCAACTATAAATTAAATAAATTCCGTTTCAGTGACTTGTGTTGTGTGGTCACCATTTTGATATCGATAAATGACCCCATCGAACTTTGCTTTGATTGTATAACATTTATAGATTAACATTGTGGAAAACAAATAAATAACAATACACAATAAATATTGGCATTAATGTTGGACAAGGCTGTATTCCATGTTATTATTTTTTTGAAGGTAATACTCATCTGAATAGGTTGCCTATTTTCGTGCATCAAAAAACTGAAGAAATATTCATTAACTTCCATTAACTCAGGTCCCATGTGATTGGTAATCCAATTGGCTATGGAATGCATTTTCTAATTATTTTTTTTTGGTTGCCGTTTTGATTGTGTTATGACTACCCTGCAAGAATCAATGTTGTTTACATTGTGCGGCAATTATATGGAGGGAATAGTATGAGAAATTCTGCCAGTATGACTATGAATTAAGTTCTCTAGCCACAGTGGTATTCTTAAATGTTCATTAACTGCCCAAATTATAAATTTGATTGATTATAATGATCAGGCTAGCGCCTCTAGGGGAAGTTCTGCCCAAATTTTAAATTTGATTGGATACGGGTGGTGTGAAGCGTCTCCAGGAGAAGTTCTGCCCAAATTCTCAGGAAACAACAATGATAGTAGTACACGTGTTAGCGACAACAGAAGTCTGGTCACACCCGTCACTGAACAAACTTGTGATTTATGTAGCAATATTAAGAGTGTAACAAATTAAATAAAGCGTTGAACAAGCAACACACCGGGATGTGAACCAGACAATTGTAATTGAGTTTGAGGTGTAAGTTTGTCAACGATAATTGAAACAAATTTTTTTTAACTTAGTGTTGTGGTGGCTGCTATTTTGATGAATGACCCTACCGAATTATGATTTGATTATGTAACCATTTAGACATTAAAATGTTGGGGGAATAATAAGTAACAGTGCACAATAAACATTGATATTAATCATAGAGATGGCGGCCAATTTCCAAGTTTTATATTTTTTGTAGGTAATAATCATCTGAATAGATAGCCTATTTTCGTGCATAAAAAACTGAGCAAATATTCAATAACTTTCATGCCATGTAATTGGTAATCCAATTCGCTATGGAGTGCATATGTTTATTTTTATTTTGGTAGGCATTTTAATTGTGTTATGACTTAGTTAATGCCAATGCCCTTCAAAAATCAATGTTGTTGACATTCTGCTCATAGAGTTATCCCACCCAAATACATTGACATTTGTCTCACAAAAGAGAACAACAAGAATTTCAAGAAAACAACTGATAGTTGTGTTGATAATATGAAATCAATTCATTAATAATATATTGTGAACAATGTTTTAGGCCAGACAACTTCCTGTTTACATTGTTTGAGTATGTTCATGTAAATCTGTGGGTCAAAGAATTAAGCCCAATATTGAGGTACTACACGTATTCCTTGGTTTAGGTACAACACATCAACTTGATTTAGGTTAACTGAACCATGGGATTAGTTACCAGGACCCTCCCACTGTTGATTGATCGGCAGTAATCCTTTATTTTTTTTATCTTTTATGAGCAAAACAAATAACACATCTTACTCAAATGTCATTCAATTTTCATTTATGAAAAGAAAGTATGTGGTATTTTCTTAAAAACTATTCTAGTAAATACTCATTGATGAGTAGTTATCCCTAAGGGAATGCTCAGCTAATATTAAAGTTTAACAAATCAAATGATAGGTTGTAATTGTTGAACTTATTATCTGAACATTTCCCTAAAATGTACTTATATTTGTATTACATGTATCTGTCGTCTGCTTATTTTTTCCTGAAAACCCACCAGATGAATAATAGACCATTCCAATGCACTTTTATAACTGAGTTGGAACTTCCATTTAGTATACAGTGTACATGTAGAAATGGTTATGCGATAATAACTGGCAGTCTGTCATGTCCTTCTATACTACCGGTACTGTACGACTCAACTTCTCAAGATCACCTTATATGTATTCGTCCGACTCCAGTTTTATCTATCGTAGTATTGATGCTTAGGCACATGAAGTCGCATTATCACTTTAATACAGGATAGTTTTGTATTCTGTAATAAAAATTAACCCTTGGTCTTGCCCAAGATCTGTTACCTGTATATCTGGCGATTGTTGTTGTCTCATGTCAATCAACCTCTGGTTAAATTAAAACAAATGTGCTAATGATTTCTCAGGCATATACAAGTTTTCAACCAATCATTCTACATTTATTAGTGTTATTGCTAGAAACCAAATATATAACATACAATCTCCACATATCCTATCTGTATATAGACAATTGATTTTTCAAGCTTTATGTCCCTTAATACACCAACACGACCATCAGACTAATGTAGGAGAGATATTATTACACTGAGTTATGGATGGAAAGCACATTAGCAGACATTGGTTGGCAACTTCAGGGTGACATAATGAGTAGACAGAATTTTTTTTTCCGAAGTCCGAATTAAAACAAATTGACAAAAAAAAAATATTCATCGGAATTGTTTGTTTTGCTTTCTATATATGATTGTAGATGTCTCTGGCTTTGAAAAACATTGAAAATTTGATCGTCACTTGATTTTTTTCAAAAACCTGTGTTATCGCTACAATTACTCGATTCTGATAACTGAAGCGGCATTTTCAAAAAAATGTTGTTGTTGTTGGAATCTGATGATATGGGGACCATCGAATCGGATTGAGTACCTTTAAGGGACTCAATGCCTTCGAAGTGGGTTCATGCGAAATATCACCAATACGTACATGAACAAATATAGTTATTTTGTTCTCATATTATAAAGTTATTATACAATGTTGTGTACAGTATGTGTTTTTCTTGTACGAATCCAGGTTATGGTGAAAAGTCACATTGGACGCGTATGTTTATCCAAATTTGGGGAATAAAATAAATCTTTTGTGGTTATTTTTGGTGTTTGTCAGCACTTGATTCTCTTTAAAAGCCTGTATTTGAACATCAGAAAGCATGATTTGGAACAGTAAACATGGAAGTGACAATAAAATCTTTGCGGAAGTGAAACCGTCTGATAAAGTCACCAGAGTTTGCGCACGCATCACAATTTCATTTGCAATATAGTTTCTTCGTTACGTCACGCAATAAAAAGTCAGTATTCTGTAAACGTTCAGGTTAATAGGTTATCTTAAAATCAAAGTTAATAATTTGATATAAATTTAATTTATGGCTGCAGCCATAAATTAAAATTACGAATTTCCGTGGACAAGACGTAACAAAATAATTCACGGATAGTGGATTGGGCAACGTAGCACACATGATCTTGTAAAAATTTATGTGACAAGTGACCATACAATGACTTAAATACGTATATGGGATTAGTATGCATTTAATATAACATTGATTTGATACATTTGCTTGAAAACTGTCCAAAAATTGCTCGACAACGACAATTGGTATTTTCGCATTCCAGCTGACATTCCGTAACATTATTTCGTACTCAACAGACTTTCAAAAAAATGGAAATCTGGTTATCTTATTCTACGACTAAGAAACTATAGAAACCAATAACAACATTTGAGTACAGTACCCCTTTAAGGGGATGGTCAAGTTTGATCAAGATGGCCACAGCGGATTGCACCCTACCTGCAGATGACCAACAATTACTCATCAGCCATAGAATGGGTAAACTTCATATTTTTCACACATACTAATCAATAATAAACAAAGATCTTGCCATTAGTAGAGAAATTTTAGCTGTTATAATTTACTCGCCATAGAGTGGTAAAAAATCATGTCCCCAAACGGCGTTTCTCCAGTTCCAATGGTTACCTTTTTGCACAAACTGAACAGTCAAAATGGTCCTATAAGAAACTGGCTAGAGCCAAGGAGACATCATTTTGAGGAGAAACAAGAACTTTCCCAAATATCCTGCCTGTGAAAATAGTACTGTCATCCTGAATACTGAGAAAATGTCCTCCATTTGCATTGTTTACATTCTTAGGAACTATTTTTCTTGGCATGGGAGACCATAATAGCCAAAGTTGCTGCATTAATGATAGTGGATGTGGGTCTTCGCATAGGCATTACATGTATCAGATACAAATAGAAAACATAACTGGCAGTGCCATACTGTACATGAAAATGAGAGAAATATAGCTGTATGTGATGTATTATTACTATTAAGTCAGAATAATGATGCTTGCAAATGGCAAACTAACTGATGTACTGAAGAAGGCATAGATCTCTGAACCAGTGTGATTCCAGGTGTGGTAAGATAAACTCTGCCCATGTGTACTGATTGTTTCATATCTGATTCCAGTGGCCAGCCATGCAATGTGTTACCCCAGACTCTACCACTGTTTTAAGAATAAGAATTAATTATCTTTCAAATGAAGGAAACTGAGGTGTTGAGTATTTAATCACATTTTCACTATACAAACAACTCAATCAATGTGACCAATTCCCTAAGAATATTTACCTGGGTGACTAACTCATAAAATAACTTGAGCAATAGTAAACAAAAAAAACGCATTCTCGCGAACATTATTTTTGCGATAGCCGATACACATGCCATGGGGCGGCCATGATTTACAAACAACCCCATCCGCATCCGGCAACTTGGATACGATTACGAATGAAAATCAGTATGGACAATCGCATGGCCGATCAAGCTTTTGATTATGCCCATCAATATATATGGGTTATAAGCTATATGATTGTACCTGATAATCGACAACTTCTCGATTAATTTACAATTAAATGTTATTAAACGTATTTTTCTGCACAATGTTTTTCTTACAGTGCACCAAAATAGAATTGACCGGAAGTGAATTCGCGCAAAGAGTCCGTCGTAAAATATGACATATTTCGTCGGAATACGGTAGTTTCCTATTTATAAATTTGTTTTTATATAGGCTATTTTATTTTAGAATAATACAATATTCTGAAACAAGTAATTTTTCTATTTATGTGATTTGCGTAATAATACGACATCTTGTAATCCCGCTTTCGACTATAGTGGTAATTCTAAAAATAGAATATCAACATTTTCATCTGTAAACAGCACAAAACTTCATAAATCGTGGGAATCAAGCAATGAACTTAATTCCAACAACTTAAACAAACTGTAAGCATCGATTTCACATCATAAAATTGCCCGATTGAAGGATCGAATTGCTTTCTTGATCGATTTTCATGTACCTGCCACGAATTCAAAAATGACAACAACATCATGAACATGTGTTTACAATAGAAATATGGCGACTGGCTCCCAAGGAAATCTGACACGTTTTAGCGGACGTTTTTCAAACGATACCGTGAACATTAATCTAAAGCATTGCTCCTTGGCTCTTAATGGTATGTCACTTATCACAATGGGCTGCCTAATGATACTGTTGAAGTTATAGTTTTTCACATTTGAATGCCAAAACAATGCCATAATATTGCAGATATAGTCTGTTTCAAAGTCACTTTTCTGGTACAAAAAGCTTTTTATCTCGCATCTATTGGTGGCACCCCCTTTAACGATATATTCTCTAAATATTATCTCTATGTTGTTATATCTATTCCTGTCTGCTTTTATGTGAAAAATGCTAATTTTGTCAGCCCGTTTCCAGACATTTTTCATGAAACAGACTTTTCCATCCCCTTAAATTACTCTAAGAAATATGAATAAGAATTCGACCCTAATTGGTATACGTGACACATTCAATGTTGGTGTGCCTGTCGTCGCCAGTCCAAACAAAACGCTTGCGGGGAAATTAACTTCAATTCTGGAATTTGTAGCTTATCCCGATAACTCGCCCATGACAATCAGTGCGGGTATCTTTAGCGGAAACGGGCCAGCTCGCGACAGGGCCCACTCGCCCCAGTCGACCTGGGTCAGCTCGCCCCGAGCACGAACCTAACGGTAATTATGTGAATGAGGTGGCTTTTCTGATATTAGTTGATCAACGAACATCATGCGCCGCTGGCCGAAATTATGTGTGTTATAAACAACGAACAGAACAATTCAGTCTGAATTTTCCAACTGATGGTGTGTCGGACGTCCATGGAATTTCCAACTGTTTAACATTTTGTGACCACAATAACACCCTGCTTGCACGTCCCTGTCGGCGAATCACCTATAGCTGGCTGGTACAGTTATTCTCTCAACAATATGATCGAGGTGATTAACGAAATCAAGAACTGGTGTGGCTGTTTATTATAACAGTTGACCCACACGACATCAGGGCGATGGTTTGATTGGATTGGCCAACTGACCCCCACCCCCACTTGAGGCAGACCCGAAATTCCTAATTTGAGAATTTTACATATGCAACACTCCCCTGAATAAGACTGAAATTTCCCAAGGCTGGTAACTTCCCTGTCAGACATTCTCCGTCTGTTCTTTTACGAACATTTTCGGACTTCGTTAAATAACTTCTCGCCATGTTGTTGTGAGAACAAATGTGACAGCTTGGCGAGACGGCGGCCAGGTGAAATTGGTCAACACGACGGCTCGGTTGATTGGCGAAGTTACAGCACCAGTAAGAAGATGTGGTATATTGAGGCGCGCCTTTATTGCGATATTGAGCGCGCTTAAATTAATTTCAAAAAAAGGCGCGATTATAGCGCAATAGCAAAAATTTGTCGCGCTTATTATTGCGACATTGAGCGCAAAATATTGCGATATTAAGCGCGCAAATATCATACAGACCCGATAGTGTTATATTTATTTTAGATAAATAGTGTGCATATAGTGTACATATAGTGTACATGTAGCATTTACAACTATAATTATATATAAATCTACATGGAAAACATTGTCTCTATTTATGCAATAAACAATATAGAAGAAGCAATCATTTGCTTTAATTTTCACAATTTTGAGCGCAAGATGTCGCAATATTAAGCGCGAAATATTGTCATATTAAGCGAAAAATGTTGCAATAATATCGCAAGCGGTGCGCTTACAAGCGTTTCCACTTGCAATATTATTGCGACATTGGGCGCGAAAATGGCGCCCTTAATATACAACTTCTTTTGACTGGTACTGTAAATAACTCCACATTGAGCGACAACCACATTAATGTCGTCGCTGGTACGACCATGCACTGGCGTGAACAGACCTTATAGATACGGGCGGCGTTGGTGGCGGGTATGCTGTTAAAATATTCAGCTCCGTCAATAACTGCCATAAACAGAAATAATAGTAAAATATAGACAGACTTTGTTCTTATACCAATCAGAAATATGGCATAAACAGTATGTTATTGTCAAATGTTTTTCCTTTGTTATGTAAACAAAAGCAAAACAACGTTACAGAATCTGGCCTTTGTTTAGATCCGGATATGGTAAACATAAAGAGCGTTATTTGTTACTGTTTTCCAGATATGGAAATAATAAAGAGCGTTTATATCATTTGTGTGTGATTAGCGAATAGAATTGGGCTGTGTTATGTAGACATAAGCAAAACTTCTGTAACACGAGCAGGTTCTTGTTTATGTACACCATCGTACGTCTTGACGACAATATACTATTTACGCGCTGATTATGTCTGGTATATGAACAAAACTATATATATTTTAATATTGCTTCCGTTGATGGCGATTTGAACAAATATGAATATTTCTGCAACGAACGCCGCCCGTGCCTTTAAGTGGTGACGTTATTTACTGAAATATATTTTTTGCACATTCACCCTCTAGCAAGTCCCTTTCAACGTATTCATAAAATCACAATATAGACTTAAAGGCCCACTTAATTTTCGAACCCCCAATTCACATTATGTAAAATATATGCCATATTATATACCCTTTGAAATAGTAAGCTCCAAAACATTGTATGTTATACTTATTCGATGTAATAAACTGTGAACATGTTGTTTTTATTGAGAAACTGGAGTCTGTTATGTGGTCATGTTTATCACAGTCAATTATTTTCAATGTAAGGAGAATAACTCTATATATTTAGATATAGAGTTATTCATCTTCCATTGAATATACAATTTTTGTTTAAATTCTCTTGCATTCTGAGAGTCAAAGGGGGTGGGGGGGGGGGGGGACTTATTGTATTATTTCAGCTATTTTCTATTACTCTATGGGCACCTTATACGAGAAACAGACATTCCAAATGGTGATTAATTATAGTATTTTAATTATATTTTATGGCATAGATTGTTATTAAAACCGTATATCAAGGAACTATAAAAAATAACGGTGACTCGAAAATTAAGTGGGCCTTTAATATCACTTCAGAGGTACGCGGCGCATTCGATGAATTCGACTCAGATGCCAGTGGTTACTTGGACTGCAATGAGTTGGGCAAAGCTTTACAGTGTGCCAATACTAACCCAACAGACGAGGAGATAAGAGAGATACTGAACGAATTGGATACCGATGGTGAGTATTATATATTTACATACTTAGTGTGATCATCACTAAATCCAGCATTCCGATTGGTCGGCGCCCATGTGGTTAGTTGCAATTATTTCTCGGTGAATGCGCAACAGCTAATAACTGCATCATCATAACAACATCGACACGTCATTGGGTTTGGAAAGACGAACGCGTAATGTTTTGGGCGCATTTGGACTCGCTCAGGATCGACTTAATAAATCATCGGGTTTCAATATAAAGAGAAATTGTTCCTGTTAACTTTTGCCAAGGGTGCTATGGGATATTTTGGGCTGGTTTTGTCACGATACACTTTTCGATTTAAATACATTTACAAAAGTGGCTTTTTCGCTAAATGTATATAAATATAAGGATTAACTGTCAAGTGGACTGTTTTTTTGGAGATGTGACCGTGAGGTAAGTGGTCATAACTTGTATGTAAAACCCACTCACCTCACGGTTACATGGTTTACACAAGTTATGACCACTTACCTCACGGTTACATCTCCATAAAAACAGTCCACATGACAGTTAATCCTTATATCATATGCATTGGCTGCGGACACACGTACCACAGTAGCGATGGCATAGTAGGTGTGACAATTAATTATGGTGGAGTTTGGTGACAATTGGCCAACATAATTTATATGACATAGGAAGTCATGTCGCCCGCCGCATATTCACACAGTGAGTCGACTGACCAATCAACCCATTGCGTTTCACCAAGGCTGATCTCTACTCATTACGTTTAGCCACATTGTTTTCTCTACCATCAGAAACATTGCACGATCCATCGTCCAGAATTGTTTTTGAACCCATTCACTCACATATCATGCAAGTGGCATGTTTTATTGATATGATCTGAATACATGTTTATCTACATATATTATTTTCACGCGTATTAAGTCAGTTCCCCAATTGCGTGTTTTATTTTGCGACGTTAAATTCTACGCATAATTAGGCTAACATCATGTGGACAGATGAAGCTGTATCGGAATTGTTGGAAGAGATGCAGATAAGAGAAAGTATATGGAATAAACAAAGCGACATAACACTTATAACTGATCGCAATGTTTGACCCACTTTTATATATGCTGAGAAATTACACTGGTGATTTGTTCTTAGTAAGAACAATCATGACTGTTGACAGAAACGAGGTATTTATTAAGTTATTACGTGGACTTGTGTGTTAGCATTAAAACATAACATTGCGTTTTGAGTAAAGATCAACAGCGACAAGACATTCGGTTAGATAAATCATTAAGATGTCGATCTCGACGCTGATAGAGCTTGGAAGAGACTCATTGTGTGAATGTGCGACTGGCGACATTGCTCGCTATGGCACAGAAATATGACGACCAATTGTCACCAAAATTGCACCATAATTAATTGTCACACCTACTATGGCATCGCTACTGTGATACGTGTGTCCGCAGCCAATTGTATACAATAAGTGACCGGTGTCCGGATAAGAAGCTTCCGGTTTCGATACAAACAAATAAATGTGATAGCTGATATGCAAATCACACTGACATTGAATATTTTAGGACAAGATCTATTTCCATTGAAAGTAAAGTCACCGTAGTTTTCAGAATGCCATGCATTTAAATACATAATGTCACCTTAGGGTGGATACACACTGGTATGTAATCGATGTATATATCGTGTATTTGAGGGCGATTTACACGGGACTTATACAATCATATCCTGTAAATTTTGTCCGCTGTCAACACAAACTCCGACAGCGACGACAATGACGACGACGACAACAACGTCGACGAAGCTGATGATGGATAATGATGACGATGGATGATGACGAAGATGTATAAAGACGGTGACAAAAATGTTGACGATTGTGACGATACGGCCGATGACGATGAAAATGAAGATGACGACTGTATTGATGATGACGATGATGATGAAGATGATGATGAGGATGGTGTTGTTGTTGATGATGGTGATGATGATGACGATGATGATGATGATCATAATGATGCTTATGAATAATGATGATGACGATGATGATAATGATGATGATGATGATGTCGACGACGACGATGATGACGATGAGGATGTTGAAGATGGTTAGGATGAGGACGATGACGATGTAATTGACCCCATTGTATATATGTATATATCCATGTTCTGCATTAATTTGCAGCGTTGATAATTAAAGCATTCAGTCGCCAGACCGTTCGCAATAATTAGTTTGCACGTCAACTCACATGGTGGAGCGGATGACATTTTGTTCAAATAATTAGCAGCCTTCTCTTGAGCTAGCTTGCTACATGTATTGAAAATCATGTATACATGTGAAGACACTCACCTTTTGTCAAACTTGAAATAATCCGCTGTGTCTCCGAGCACACGTAAACAGACATTCACATTCCTCAATAAGATAAGGCAACCCATATATGGGTCAGTGTAAATATATTTATATAGTACCTCGTTGTACATCTTTGTTGTATATTGCTCTTTCCATATACAACAACATTAACACGCTGGTCGAGTTTGACAGCACTTTAATTTGGATTTTTAAAATCAGACGTCTCGGATGTAATGATCCCGGACAGATGACGACATAAAACCGGAATTTTCAAATGGCAGGAAGCAGATAGCTATCCTTCTAATAATGTCCAGACAGAATGATTAAAATGCTTCACACAACAAGACACACTTTACCTGAAGGCAAATCAATAAATAAGTAGATCACCACTACTGATATATATATCCAATTTTCCACCAAAGTGTACACGACTCCAGTCCCAATTAATGATGTATTCAGGGCTTCAGGCAATTTTTTTTATGAAACCAAGTACAATTCTATTAAAGGTGGTGTTGGGGGGGGGGGTGTGAGGGGGCACTGTTCACGCTGGGTCAAAAAATATTTTGGCCAAATATAATTTGTTTTGGCCAAATTAAGAAAACTTTGGCCAAATATATTTTGGCATGAAAAAGCTTGGAGCAAATCCTCATTTTCTGGGCTCACAATTAATTTATTTCTTACTCATGATCAAACCATAATTTAAACGACACGAAAACAACATTAAGAACCTAATATTATACGAACATAGGTATGCGTTTTGTTATACAAATCCACTTAACCAGGTGCAAGTTAGCTCAATGTCGCTGGTCCGGAGGTGTGGGGGGGGGGTATAATATATTAAAATGAGCCAGAGAACAGTAGACCGGATCTTCTGTCACTAGGAAATATTTTTCTCTCCATTTTATTTTCTATGAGGCGGGGCAGAAAGTGTGGCTAATTTTTAGAACATTACTGCTTTGTTCACCTTTTAAAACACTTTGATGGGAAATATGTGCACCACCACTCTTGTGTGTTTTGGTAATAATATTTGAAATGTGACCATTGTATTCAGAAGATTCCAATAAGTAATTATGTGCTGTTTCTATTTTGCCACAATGGCAGAGAGGGGACGTTTTAATGTGATTACTCAATAGATCATAGTTCAAACTACTGCATTTCAATCTTGAGCGTGTATGGAGTACTTGTGATCTGCGACACTTACTGCGGTAATACTAAATTGGGACGAGCCGTGTAATTGCGTTTAGCGATTTTTTTTGAAATTATCAGATGTATTACAATTGCGTATATATGGTGTCAGGTAGAGAGTTCTACTGACTGATATAGTAGATGGCAAAATGAATTCATGTAATAGTTGTATGTGATATCGGGTGGCAACCGTATGTGCTCGAAATGAAAATTATAACCGGTATTGTAAGAATCAACTGGGCGTACAATATTTCTCAGTATAGATGGTGCTGTTCCTTTGATCATTTTGAAAAAAGAAGCGCTGGCGCAGCATTAAAGATTATATGCCAGTGCATTCTAGTAGACATGCGAGTCTTCCATATGGAGCATCACACATATAATAGCATGCACTGGCATACAAGGTGATGGTAAATATTGTTAATGTTAGTCCAACGTATTCTCATATATGCGATGCTCCCTATGGGAGACTTGCATATATAAGAGAATGCATTGACACAGGGTTTTCGCAACATTTCAGGAATATCCAGTCGTGGAAGGGTTAGCCTATAAGTTAATCTCCGGATCCGGACCGGAGTGTTACAAAATGGAGCATAAATTCAGGCTTCAACCCCCCCATGGGGTTTTAAATAATACAACCTGAGAGTATATCCGTTTTATTACGCTGCATACTTTGCATACCCATTTAAACGAGTAGTGTGTAAGCTTCCATTTTAGCTGTTACCATTAGAAACGTTAGAAACAATCACAAGTACAATTAAACATGTGGGATTCACTGGGCCTCAAAGGCCGCTAATTCCACGAAATCTGCAATTGATGAGATTTACCTCTCAATTTTGCCAGTTAGATTGTCTAAACTATTTTTGACAAAGATGAGCAAAATAGAATGCTGGTAAGCATTCGAGAGGCAAATTTCATTAATTGCAGATGTTATGGGGGTAGTGACATCTTTCTCATGATTAAATACGGGAATCGAACCTATTTCTAATCGTTAAGTTGCAATCATTCTTTTGCGAAACATCTCTGTTTCTTTCTCAGGTGAAGGACACTCAGGTGATGTACAAATAGATTTCGATGAATTTGTCACCCACTATAAGAAGATAAAAACAGACCCAGACGAAGAGTTCAATAATCTCAGAGATGCGTTCGCCGCATTCGATGAAGATGACAATGGAACACTCGATAAAGAAGAACTGAGAGCTATGATGGAGAAATACGGACAAACAATGACTGAAGACGAATTAGATGAGTTTATTGAAATGGCTGACAAGAATGGCGATGGGGTCATCAATTGTGGAGGTATAGTGGACTTTAATTTCGTTTCATCTCGCGCATCCTATTGTGTTGTGATCTCCTTTTTTGTGCGCATGGACATATCAATTATTCCGAAGTCCCCAGTGGCATTGTATTCATATCTCCGCCTAGCTGGAAATCTTTCCCTCACCATCATGGATAACCGCGACATTGTTTATATTGCTTTGAACTCTGAGATAATCATTAATACACTAACAAGAAGCACACTTTATTGGTCCATGCTGCATGGACACGATCTTCCTATAATTATGACTTGCATGATACTTTCTGTGACGTAAGTTAGACAATTCGTATGCGAGTATTCAAAGTATTTACCGACCTATTTGGAGCCCGGCTTCTGACCAGGGTGTAATTAAAGCGGCAAAAAATGGTGGCTTTGAGCCCCAAATTATATTATCAACATGCAGTACCCTTTAATTCCGGTCGGGTTCCCATACATTCATACGTTCTTGGCATTTCGCGATTTTTCCTCAGCATATTAAACAATAAAGATTGTCCATTTATTTTATTACACGCTTGTATCCAGAAGTACAGTGTTATTGCTGTTCCATATTTACAAATACGTATGGAACGCATCTCGTTGGCGTAAAATGACGTACATGACGTTCGCCTCAACCATGAAACCGGAACTATAAAATAAAAGCATCATCACACATGACAAAACACACCCTCTATGCAGGGGGGGGGGGGATTTTTTTTTTCCGGCACGTATGCCGGGGTGGGTGGGTGGTCAAAGCCACCAACAAGCAATTTTTTCTGCAACTAAAACAAAAATTTCCTGCTTGCTTTTTTAGTGTTTTGGCAATGAGTTGGGCTTCAAACCCACTTTGAATGAGAGATGAGAGATATAATATAATTCTAACTGGTAAACTGACTGCAGGCAGTTATCGTGTTGTATTTTGTTGCAAATTTTGAAATCCAAGATGGCTGCTGGCAGCCATGTTTTTTTGGCCGAATGACCTCAAAATGACTCATTCCTATTTACATGTCCAAGTTAACATCCATGATAAATAGTATGCACAGAAATTCATATACAGCCAGTGAAGTATCCAGCGATTTTTGGGGAGCTGATGGTGGGGGGGGGGGGGGGGGGGGGGGTCTCCCCCTGGATTTTGAGAGCTAATCTAGAGCTCTTGGAGTCAGTATTTTGAATTTTCCTGAGTGTTCACTTTGATCAAGTTTCTGAAGAATAACTTGGGAATTTTTTTTATATATGTATGGATTGGAAATGCTTATAAGTTATTGTCAGATATCTTTTTGTCCAATGGATTATGCTTATCCTGCTTGAAATGAGACCATTATCACTGTAATTCATATAATAGGCTATTTTCTAAAATTCAAGTGAGAGACACATTCATAATATACTAGTAGTACAGAAATAATGTCTATTAAGTTACATGTAGTAATTACTAGTAGTACTAATATCTATGTTAATTATTCATTTGGTATTATGAGATCCCACATGGTAACCAGGTTTACTTGATCAAATTGTCACTGTTCCTCTACTGTATTGTGTAATTTCACTTGAAGTTGTTTGAAATACTGAAGTCTGAAGGGTTAACTATTTGAAGTTTTCACAGATGAAAGCTAGATAAAGCCACACATACTTTACAGTAATATTCCAACTGTTAAACTTAAGTTAAATCTTTTTGTAAACTTACATGTCTTACATCAATATATATAAATATATATATATATATTGTTATGATATGAATTGGGACCTGAATGTCCCTGACAGCTGTTTACAGTGAATTCTCGCAAATCTCTGTTTTAGTGTTAAAAGGGGTGGGTGTAAAAAAATGGTCGAAAAAAAAAAAACTGCCGATAACGGAAAAAAATTTGGCGGTGGGGGTGGGTGGGTACAATAAATGATCGAAAGGGAAAAAATGCCATACGTGCCTGAATTTTTTTTCCGACCCCCCCCCCGTGCTCTATGTGCCTAAATAAACCTTCTAAGTCTGTATTTTTAATGCACGGATTCTAGGACGCGAAGCGTGTAATAAACACAGAACGAGACGATGTGTAAATGGGTTTGCCATTTACACATCGTGTCGTTCTGTGCATGTACCATGCACCACACCAATACTTAGAGGATATTACTTGCTTTGTTTGATATTCGGCCATATATCAGCCCGAGGGAACCTGATAACCGAAGTCTGAGACCGAATGCTGATACGAGGTTACCGATGGCTGATATCAGGCCTACCATCAAACCCACCAAGTAATATCATATATTATTATATGATCATAAGTTTCTTTCACCAATTCCTATGTTAAAACGTAACGAAAAAATCGAGATATCTAACGATGTTCACCTACGGCCTTGGTGAATATTGACTTCATCGGGTTGACAATACATCGTGTCAACCTCGAAACAATGCGATAACTGTATAATATCATATTTATTAATTAGATAGCCTCTTAGTGATTGATATCTCTTTCAAATGAGTGACAGTACAAAAATCGATATGAAGTTGTGAAGTAGATTGCGGCATGTCGTAAACAATATTAGTCGGATTTGTGATGTCGTACAATGGTATTACTCGGATTGGCGATGTCGTAAACCGATACTAATCGGTTCAATGGAAAATTGAAGCGATATTCACATAATTCGATGACAGGCCGTTCGGGACATACATGTTATATCTAATTAATAACACATGGTATATGACATAGTGCATATATGAATTTATCCACCGCTCACTACGTCTATTGACTACATAAAGCCTGCCTAATAAACGTTACGTTTATTACGTCAATGTAGGTTTATTAGGTCAACGTAGCTTTATTAGGTTAGTACTACTTTTATGACGTAATTTGATATGCAAATTGCGCAGGTAACTAGGGACGTCAACCGGCCTTAATGACGTCATTGTGATTTCAGAACGTTTTTATCGTGTACTAGCAGGGTTACCCGGCGTTGCCCAGGTTAATGCGATGAGAAACCCTCTGTATGCTGTGGATATTTGTTGGGGATAGAGAATGCTCTTGCTTAAAAGTGTAATACTTTTTCTCATAATTTGTATATTCAAATAGCATCATAAAACATGATTATTACAGTCATGGGATATAAGTAGTGGCTCACCTTGTCAATTGTCATTCTGTTTGTCGCGATTAATCCGTTCCAACAATAATGAAGTATGTATTTATTTACAACTGCGTATACATTAGACGTTATAATATGATACATGAACATCATAAACACATTAATTCGATAAAAGATGATAATTGGGTTTTAAATATTGAGATGTGTCAATCAATTTAGTGGGTTGGACTAAGTTTTCGAGGACACCTTGTTATCTCCATGAAGATACATATGTTTCAAAGAAATTTCCAGGTGCTCCTCTGTTCATGGTGCTATATATTGGCTAACTATTCTCAGTTTAAACGAAATGTTGATGCGCATAAATATTAGCTACATGTGCCAGGAACAGAGCGAGGTTTTGAGTTGTTTATGTCAGTCGAGGAGTCTGTTATAAAACCCTTGTCAGATATGCAGTATTGGGAGGATCCTGAAAAAGTCTTATGCTACTAACTGCATTTTCTTGTATATCAGAATAAACTATATTTGACTGCACACTGTGACCATTATTTTTGAACAGGCCTTCGATATCTCTTGACAAATTGTAACTTTTTTGTGGAAACTGTATTGAATGGAACAGACTCAATTTTGTTATAATATATATGCAATCCTCTGACGGTTCGGGGTCTCTCAGTTTGCACGAATATATGTATCTCTTCAATAGAATGATAAATATACGTTTAATGCTTGTTCTATGTATCTCTTTTTGCTAGCTCATTTTGTGAATGCCCTGATTGCTATTCCCATATACATATGACAGTTAAGAAGATATAATTGTTCAAGTGACTTAAGTGGGTCACCATATGTCGGGATTGTGAAATGTGAACGTCCAAACCTACTTAAAATGATATGGAGATGGCCTGGGTGACTGTATATAACTTATATGTGGATAAAGGCGAACAGCAATTTTATCAATGGTAGTGTATATCCGCTCGCCATCCGCGACGCAAACGACACCAAATGTGATTTAATTCATGGTATATCATTAGAGAAAAACGTGTATGAATTCGGTGTAAATTGGTGCCAAATAAATTTGTACCAGCGTTTGCCTCTTTTGACATATTTAAACCACTCCCATTAGACTCATGGATGCATGATATACTGGCAATGATTATATATATGTTTGGTGGTAATTAGCAACTAAACAAATTCTGAGAATAGTAAGAGTAATTTGACGTCTTTAAATCACACGATGATATTCCTCGTATCATAGAGAACAATAATATATCAATTTGGTGGAAATCTGGGCTAAAAATAGTTTATAAAATCAATTGTTGATTGTCGAACAACGCCATATTGCGAAGGTGATTATGTATTCGTTTGGTGAAAATCGAGAAGATCGAGAAGAACGTGTCTGAATTTGATGGTAATTAGTACTAAAAATATTCTGTATCAGTCTTGGTGACCCTCCCGTCCCTATTTTAGTCTCAAGCTGCACACACTAAGACTCATTAGAGATTAGAGATGCATATATACAAATTCGTATCAAATTTAAGGTCCCCATATATCTCACCCATAGGCATAGAACACAAATTTCGTGTATCTAAACGACACGATAAGATTCCTTATATCACAGAGAAGAATATGTATCAATCTGGTGGAAATCGGCACTTAACATATAGATATAATTTGTTGTGTCCCTCTCATCTCTATACACCACTGACTCGAATGTCCCAACTTATGACATCCTTAAACCACAGGATTATACTCCTGATATCATGGAGATGATTGTTTATAAGTTTGGTGATAATCGGCGACTAAACAATTTTTTTTAGCAAATTTGGTGTCAATCCACACCCCCATCTCTCAAACCAACAGCACCACTATGGCGTCTTTAAATCACACAATTAGATTCCTGGTATCTTGGATAAGAACGTGTATCAATTTGGTGGAAATTGGCGCAAAAAAAGTGTGCATCAATTTTGGTACCCCTGTCCCTTTCAATGCAACTCTGACTCGAATGAGGCCACATTTGACAGATATAAGCAACACCATTAGACTCCTCATACCATGGGGATGATTTTGTATAAGAGTGGTGGCAATCGGCGACTAAACCAATTATGATCAAATTTAGTGCCCACCCCCTCCCAATCTCTCAACCAAAAGACAAAAATTTGGCGTTGTTAAAGCGCACAATTTGATTCCTTGTATAATGGAGAAGAATATATATAAATTTGGTGGAGATCGGCGCTAAAATTAGTTTTTCAATTTTGGTGCCCCTCTCCCCTTCCGTGCATCCCTGACTCGAACGACGCCACTTATAAACCACACCGTTGGTTTTTTCATATCATGGGTTTGGCGTTGTTAAATCGCGCAATCAGATTCCTTATATCACCAAGAAGAATATATATCAATTTGGTGGAGATCGGCGCTAATATTTGTTTTTCAATTTTGGTGCCCCTCTCCCCTTCCGTGCATCCCTCACTCGAACGACGCCACTTTTAAACCACACCATTGGTTTTTTCATATCATGGGGATGATTATATATAAGTTTGGTGGAAATCGGCGACAGGAAAAAAAATCTGCCCCTCCCCTTTCCGGGCACCCCTGACGCGAACGGCGCGACTTTTGCCATATTTAAACCACACCATTAGATTCCTCATATCACGAGGATTATTATATATAAGTTTGGTGGCAATCGGCAACAATTTTTTTTCTGCCCCTCCCCCCTTATCTGTCCCTAACAACAACGGCGTAACTTTAGAAAATTCTAACCCCGACCATTATCTTTCTCGTAAAAAGCTACTCCTAGTAGACCCCTTTGGCATCATCTAGATGGTCCCCTGTGAATTTCTATAGAACACAGACAGACAGACAGACAGACAGACAGACAGTCGCAAATATAGATATAGATAATTCACTAAAATAATTCGTAAAATGATATATGTTTTAGCTCTAAAACATCTATAAATCACCAGAACAAGGTCTGCTTATACTAAATGTAAAAATGCCAACGAACTATTTCGCTCTAAGCTGCACTCCGGTTTTCCCACGTCATGAATGCTAATTGGTTTGCTTGACCTAATAAATGTAATGGCGTCATCGAAGTAACGAATGTAAAACTGAGGAAAATGACAAGATTTACCTCACAAAGGGCAAGTTTTGTGCGATGGATAAATAAAATTTGTAGCTAATGTCGTCGCTTAAAATGTTTATGTCCGTGAGGGGGATTTGAGCATCTATTGGGCGAGGCTCTGCCGAGTCCAATAGATGCCAAATCCCCCGAGCGCGCCAATATAATTACTTTACATTGATTAGGCGGATTAATACTATTTTGAAATGCCGCGCATGACACAAAAAACCACACAATGCAAAATGATTGATTTGTTCATTAAAGTTAAATTCTTGTCCAACGTCGTTGCACTAATGAAAATAGACACAAAACAAAGAGGCAAATTGGAGGACTATATTGTTCGTCGCAATCCTGAGCGCGCAATACTATCGTTTACTGTTGTGAAGCGTTTCAACCAACGCTATAAAATGTATGCATTTTTAAGCTTCTTTTAAAGGTACTCAACCCGTAAAGAGGGTCCCCATCTCAACAGATTCCAACAACAACAATTCGATCGGAGGGTCCTATATTACTATTTCTTTGGCTTTGGGGGTACAAAATATTTGATTCGAGTCGAGGAACCCATCAAACAAAGCTCAGAGTTATTAGATATTGATTTTTGAAATTTGTTATAAACTCGAGATGAGTACTGCTAACTGCCGTAATCTGCTCTGGATGTGTTCTCCAAATCTATTCAAACAGACAAGGATGGATAACTCTAAAATCAAGTGGTAATTTTAACGCAATTTTGACTGAGTTCTGGGCCAGATAGTATTCCCGATAATGAAAAATAATAGATTTCTAAAATCGATATCTAACAAATCTGAGCTTTGATGGGTGACTTCCTCGACTCGAATCAAATATTTTTGACCCCCGAAGCCATTGAAATAGTAATTGAGAGGAGTTTTATCGGGTTGAGTACCTTTAAGTATTTTGTTTTGTTAAAAGGTATAAAGCTCTAGTTTTTTTCATGCGATATACAAGATCTTCAACTCATTATGTTGGGATTTAAGATTTTATGAAACTCGTTTGATCACTTTGGTTCACAACTTGCCTACGACTCGTTGTGAATCAAATTTATCAAACTTGTTTCATAGAATCTAATATCCCAACACAACTCGTTGGAGATCCTCTATATAACATACATTAGTCAATAATATATATGCTTATATACACAGATGGATATTACTGAACTGGCTGTTAGCATGTACGTTAGCAGATACGGCAACAATAAAGTGCGTTTATTTCTCTTAACCAGCTGGCAAATTTATGTCTTCGGCAAGTTTTGTCAGAGTAAATCAAGCTCGTATAACGGCATAGTTCGTTTCATCGCTCTTTTCTTGAAGGTTCAAATTAACCATGTCTGTTACAAAAAAAGGACAAAATGTGCTATTTACACTGACATACAACTTAAGGATCAGGGGACCTCACTTGACATGACAAGAACCACCTGTTTACCATGATAACAGGCAACTTGAGAAATTATTTGCTGCAAAATATGCATTTTTTATAGAAGCAAAAATATTGTTTAGGATTCACTTACCTTATCATTACTTTTATTTGCTAACTGAGTAATAATTTTAGTGGAAGAATAGCAAATTTGATAATTATTTGAAAATTTAGTCCGAGCACATGTTTACAGTGAATCAGGATACAAGAAATTTTGCAATCCAATTTTCAGGTAAATTGCTTGTTTTGTTATAAATTCCCATCTACAATATTATTTTCTGCATCTTTTACAGATGGGTCAACGTGTGTGCAATTAATTGCAAATTTTAGATGGACAGAAACTGTTTTCCAGTTTGATACTAGTTGAGGTCCCCTGACCCTTAACCCTTTACCCAACAGAACGGCCCTGTGCCAATGCATTCTCTTATATATGCGAGTCGACCATAGGTCGCCTCGCATATATAAGAGAATGCATTGGCTTAACACATATTAAAAATGATAAAATTGTCAAAGAATGTAGAAAAATATTATAAAAATTGTTAAAAAATGTAAGAAAAAATAATAAAATTGTTAAAGAATGTAAGAAAAAATGGTAAAAAGTGTTAAATTTTTTTTTTAGGCCAATGCATTCTCTTATATATGCGAGGCGACATATGGTCGACTCGCATATATAAGAGAATGCATTGGCACAGGGCATAACTGTAACCATCACAATGTGGTCAATGAACCGGTTCCAATGATATTAATATTTGTATGGTTTTATTGAGACAGACAGAAGATATTTTAGGCTGTTGAAGCTTTATTTGGGCGTTTTTTGCCGTTTTGTTGGGTAAAGGGTTAATCAGTAAATGTTCTGTTTCTCTTTCAGAACTGATATCAGCCCTGCTTCCGGGATATGAAGAAGAGGCTTGATTCACGCGTGTGCTCACATATGAACAATATCTCGTGTATCTATTATCTACTGGCTTGAATATCATGCACGTGGGGTGAATGCACCAACAGTATGACACCCCGTGGTGTATTGTATCTGGCTTTATTGGGTAATCACAAACGGTAACCGTCTGTATCAGACGATTCTGACGCTGCGATGAGCCCAGGTACAGACCAGGATCACCAGTCCGACTTGTTCGTCTGTTTGGATTCTGACTCTCGTTCTTCTGAGAGCCTGGTGTTCCTGAAATGAATTCGACGATTAGTAGATGTTAGCCAACCCAACTGACTGAACAGAACAAAACACTCTTAATTTTATAGTCAACTATTGAACCCATATAATGGGTTAAATACTACTAATAAGCTAGATGGTATATCAGACATATGCTGAAAGTTGGATCACCACATATTGAATCCGACTATATCAACTAATATATTACTCACGTATAATACAATATGCCATTCCATTTATGTTTGTTTTGTAATATGTTTACACAAATAACATCTTACATGTCGCATGAATTTGCATTATACATTTAAATGGTGGGTAGTGGTGTATTGTCAAGTAACATGCAGTGGTGGGATTAAAGAAGTCTAGATATGGACATAATTATATAGAATGTTAAGAAAATGAGGATTTAATTTGGCCAAAGTCTTTTTAATTTGGTCCAAAAAAAATTAAAACTAGCCAAAAAATTGGCCAAAATATTTTTTCGGCCAGCAGTCAAAACCATTGTGTCACGGGACATGTCTGTATTCACGATATAACGTCTTACCTCGACTTATCAAAGAACCACTGAAAACGATTTTTTTTCTTCGGAAAGTATACATTTATGTAAGATATACCACTCACATTCGTATATTCGAACAGATATTTATTTCTTCTAACACCCTATAGTGTTATCCCTTACACATCAAAACGATTAGTACATTTCGCTCATGAAGACTTCCAATCGTTTGGTGATGGTGGCAGTTGTCTTGATCCGTTTTTGGGGTCATTGTTTCATTCTTTTACATGCATATGCGCGAAAAAAGCATCTTGTCACTTTATTCCTGGTTATAAAGAGTTGTGCTTAATATAATGTATTGTTAATCTTCACAAGCTGTTCATAATTCTTTTTAATCCAGAATTCGGGACCGCGGGGGTGGGGGGGGGGAGTGGGTGCTGATGTTATACGGGGATGCGATGTGAGCCAATTTAAAGAGATATTATGTACTTGCTCGGGTGCGGGAAACTGATAAATTAGTATTCATGTGCTATGCCAACTGGAGGAATGTAGCATTCTACTGGCATCACTGAAAATCTCAAGCAAATCGACCGTACCACTCCATAGGAAACATTGTCTGAACTGCGCTAAATTGTAAATATTTACTTCTCGAATCGGGACGCTTATATCGGCGATAAACTAACGAAAACGATTTCGCCATCGGCAGTCACTGCATTTAACTAATATATAAGAATGACGGTTTTTGTTGTCAATTTAGATATCATATTTGTAAAAATAACTACTTTGAACAAGATTATTCTCCATTTCTATTTGATCACCATACCGGAGTGTTTCACATCACTTTAAGGGACTCTTAATCGTTAGGTCTCGTTCCGGTGATCCGTGTCCAGGGTCGGGAACCAACGTCACTAAGGTATAATGACTAAACTGTCGCTTCAGGTGTTCGGATAGCTGCTATCTGGAACTCGTGCGGTGGTTGGGTCAGTTGTATATATTTACGCTTGAAATGGATTATCCTCATTTTACGAACATCTAACTAAATGGTTGAGGTGTGTTTGATGTTCAAAATCTGGGCCCAATCGAATACTTGTTTTTCTTGTAAATTGGGATCAGTATATACACAGTACTGCAGTGAATCAATGGTATGTTCATTACAACAAAGGCACGGTACCTATATATAACAGTATTGATGCAGCATACATGGGCTTAATGCAGAACTAAGCTGCCCGATCAGTGTCAGATACGTCGTATACAAATGAAAATTACCGTTCAACGAGTCGTACAATCGTCGTTGTCATGGTCGAACCCGGGGCGTTGCCAAATAGTTGACATTGTTACCTCATTTCTGTGTGAGTTTAATCGAATATTGCGTCAATTGAGGTACGAATTTGACAAATTCTACATTTATGCTTATCAAAGCTTACGTTGGATGTTAATTTTCGCACTGTTATTGTCCCCTTGTAGCACAAGAAATGACTTTTAGCGATCGGTTCGTGGTTTGATCTGATGGTCCCGATTTGACCGAGCCGATTGTGACTCGTTTTATGTACACATCTCAGCCTGCAAAGTCTACTCTATACAATGAAAACAAGAAAAAGCCCAGTTTTGTTGTCCCAATTCAGTAAAAAGCTCCTGTATCTAAGTTTGTCATAAAATATCACGTATAATAACGTCGTAGAATCGTTAAACTGCATGCCGTAGCACAGTGGTTGTCAAGACGCAGAATCGTGAAATTGGTCGTAGAATCGTCTAAACGTGTGCGTGTGATATATGTTTTAATCAAATTTATATTCAAAACCGCATACACATGTATACGAAATACAAATGTACACACTGTACATAACATAATGAGACTTAGCGCGAGACTTGAGGGCAAATCATGAACCGTTTTAAAATTTTCACAAAAAGTGATTAAACTCTCTTTATTATTTTTCCATAAGGCAAAGATTAACGCGGAACGCTCGTCAATGTTCAGCTCCGAAGTGTCCATTCTATGGCGATACATTTGATGACGTCAGCGAAGCTTTTCCGAGATATATAGTGCGTGTATATATAATTATTCCATGTATGAACACACCTGGTAAAGTGGTCCTGCTAATTTGCTATGATGCTGGTTGGTCTTGCTGGATGGCTATGGTGCTGCTGGTAGAAATGATGCTCTTAAGACAATGTACCGTTATTTTGTCTAAAGTTGTCACTGTAGCAGTTTTTGGCTAATCCTGCATGGAGATTTGAGAAAATGTCAGAACATATGTATTTTAATTATGGGTGCTCAGGTGTTTGAAAAACGACAAAAACAGCCATATTGCTTATGGTCGGTTTGCAACAAACAATAGGGCAAATTATGCATATCAATGTTTATACCATAATGGGTTTTCCTACATTTGTTCAGATTAGCCAAAGGCCGCGAAATGATATAATTTTGTCACACAAGCATCATATCAATTCAGCAACAGCCACCAACACAATGACAATTTAGCAGGACCACATAATGACAGCAATGGCAGTGTCAGCGATATACTGTATCTCAACTTGGGGAGGAGATTTACGTGTTTACTTGTTTAAATAGTACTAGAGGTCAAGCAGAAGAGCCATATGAACTTTGAGATCAATTGGACGCAAAATGTTGGCTGCAGGGCATGCCGAAGTATTTAGTGATGAAAGGAGTAAAATTCAAGATGGTTGCCGGTGGTAACATGGCAATTACAATATTTTCATTATAAATACCATGTTGTTTGCTTGGTCATAGAGCACACGGGTATATTTTGCAATAACACATGGATCAAATGCAATAATTGGTTGCATATATTGTGTTGAGTATAAAAGGAGATGGTCCCATAAATGGCCGGATTTAGTGTACTGTACCCCTATCAGACTTTGGTTGTTGGGTAGGCTCTGTTGGTAGAATGGAGGCCAGTATACTTCGCTGAAATCTCTGCCGGTCTCCTGCTTTTGGACCACCAGAAGCGGTTGCAGACCTGTATTCCGGAACCCAGCGAGTGGAAGATACCCTTCAGGACGTCAACGGGATGATGCCAGGAGAAGAAAGGAGCTGTTGGATAACATTTACCATAACATCCGGGCGACTTTCAGTCGGCCTTCTTCTCCTTGGATTTGACTACACCATCACGTCATCCGTAAAGTTGGAGCACCCCGTACACCATATATCAACAGGAGTTCAACATCACCACCACTGTCTCCGACGAGGCAACATCACCTGTTGGGACACTGCAGCTACCACCAACCTACAGTGTTGGCGGGGGGGGGGGGGGTAAACACCCCTCCTCTGGATGCCATCGACAGCAACAGAAGAAGAAATTTGTTTTATTTTTTTAATTTTTCAATTTTATTTAAAATAAATAAAGGCTAAAGATGAGCGGTTAGGGAAAGGGCCAATAGAAACAAATTTCTTCTTCTTCCCAAATACTCGCTATCGACAGTACCCATTTAAGACGGCGCGTATATTAAAGGCACGTGAGGCCTTAGTTGTCGAAAATATTCATATTTGTTCCAATCACCGTAAACAGAAAAACATTAAAATGCATACAGTTTCGTTCATATATACCATGACTATCGCGTAAACAGCATGTTATCATAAAGACCTACTATATTTTACATAAGCAAGAGCCTGATTGTGTTATAGAAGACAGCACAATGCTATTGGCTAATCACAGAAAAATGGCATAAACGCTCTTTATTTATTCCATATCAGGAATTCACCAACAAGGAACGCTCTTTATGTTTACCATCATAATATAAACAAACACCAGGAAAGTAACTTTTTATGCTTTTGTTTACATAACAATGGTCAAACATATGACCATAACATACTGTTTATGCGATATTTCTTATTTGTATACGGTCAAAGTCTGTCTACATTTTGATGTTCTTTCTGTTTGTGGCGGTTTTTGACGGGTGGAAATATATTTTACAGGATACCCACCGCCAAGGCCAACCGTACCTTTAATTGTTTTAGAATTGATAGCAATTCCATTTTTTCCAGAAACTACGTCGTTCACAGTTGCATCTTCAAACTGGTGAATTCAATGATTACTTAGAGTTCCTATAGTGCAAATATTAGTTTATTTTCACTTAAACCAACTGTCCGTGAAATATGGGCAAATTCGGCCGTTATGACACTTCCTGATTTTCAGGGGAAACCCCAAAATTAATTTATTTTATCTAGTTAAGCTATGAGTCAACTAGATAACACCATCAACTTTCAGCTTTCGAGATTTTGGTTTGTACTCAACTAGAGCGGAATATACTTAGTATTTAGAAATAAATTTTCCGCAGAGAAGATGTCACCTAATTTTAACTCATGGATTAATTCCCTTTGAAACTCAACTTGAGAGTAACCCGCTGAATTTTCACAGAAGTCCCGAATGTCCGTTTTTCTTTTGAAAGATATTCAACAGACATTAAAATATTTTCGTTTAGGTAACTTATTGTCGAACATTTACTATAATATCTGCATGTCTTAGCATATGTGGTTAAATTCTTGCATTTAATTAGAAATTGAGGGGCGAATGAATTGGCAGATATTCGCGCTGGTCAATTTTCTCAAAATTCGCTATAATTAACCCAGAAGCATTTTTTTAAATGTGCGTTTGCATGGCAGTTTGAATGATTTTCAAAGGGTAAACGGACATTCGGCACTTAGAAAATGCTGGGCGTAGAGAATAGAGAGTGGACGAATAGGCTTGAGCATTCAGCAGTGAACTATGCATGCATTACGTAAAGCCGATTAGTTTTATTCGGTTTACATCCAGATTTGTCCACTGTACCGTAATCGGGCCCCATAATTAGCATTGAAGTGTATATTTGAGTGTTTGAATATGTGTTTGAATGTTTTTCAGAGGGCAAACGCTATCGGTACTTCGAAAAACATCCTTGGCTAAATCCGCAGCGAGCATAGAGGGTAGTGGCAAAACCACTGGACGAACTGAATATGCTTGAAAATTCAGCAGATGCATCTTATGGAGCATTGACACTTTAATGAATAATTGATAACCGAATCATCGATTTAGCTTCCTCTTGAAAGTTCAGTATGACAGTTGATGAATCTGAGTAATACTCAGATTACGTGTAACACACTCCATGTTAGTACTTGGGGTATGAATGGGTTTACCCATAAAGGATCAAACGCGTTCCAAGATAAGGGCTACAAAGCGGTTCACATTATCAGACCTAAAGTGGTGTCAGACCGATTTTCCGAAGACCTATTACTACGAAGGCCCCCAACTCCGAAGACCCGATTCTCCGACGGCCCATAACTCCGAAGATCCGATTCTCCGACGGCCCATAACTCCGAAGATCCGATTCTCCGACGGCCCATAACATCGAAGTGCCGATTTTCCGAAGACCTATAACTCCGAAGACCTATAACTCCGAAGGGCCGATTCTCCTAAGATCTATAACTCCGAAGGCCCGATTCTCCGACGGCCCATAACTCCGAACGTCCGATTCTCCGAAGATTTTGTTTTATCGGGGTATATTATCGTTTACTAAATAGTGTACAGTCCAGTGACGAAGCCAAGGGTTCCCAAAATTCCTACTGCCCCTATTAAACCTCTACTTGCTATTTCAGACAATATGGGCCCCTACCAAAACATGTTCAATGTCATGTAAACGCCCGGAAATCGTTCATGGGGCATCAAAATATTCAAAATGTTCCTACCCCCCCCACCTAAATGGGAATCCTGGCCCGCCACTGACTATACACCATATACTATAACATTACGTTGGCCCATGAGATGCCAGAGTAAAATGTACAGGGGTGAACGGGGAAGAACTTGTCCTTTTTCATATATAAAATGAACCTGATTGCATCAAATCACCCCCAATGCAGTCAGATGTGCACAGTTTAATCATGTTAATTGTATTAAGACGTACATTGTGGCAAAATAATTGTATTTCTTTCATAAATTTAAGCATTCTGTGGAAAATTAAGGCTTGTCGCACACTACTGATGGTGTATATATCACCTTATTATAATACATAGTTAACGTTTCCAATATATGAGGGGCCCTTCCCCCCCTTTTCGTACGCCGGATTCCACCCATTTTGGACCCGTACGCCGGATTCCAGTGTCAATTTGAAGCTGGACGCCGGATTCCATGGTAAATTTGAAGCTGGATTCCGGATTCCAGGGGGGGGGGGATATATGATCTACATGTACATGTTCCATACAAAATATAACCATACGCGCATTCCATACTTATCAATACACTCTAAGAATTGTGAAATTCCAAACGGTATTAGACCACCATTTTACCCCCAAAAGTCACTCGTAGAACCATTTGATTCTTCACATGCCGCATGTTACACATGGGCCCCATTGACTCCGCCACTGGACTGTATACACTATTTAATAAGCGATAAAACATGATCTTCGGAGAATCGGACCTTCGGAGAATCGGCCCTTCGGAGTTATAGACCTTCGGAGTTATGGGCGTTCGGAGTTATAGGCCTTCGGAGTTATGGGCTTTCGGAGTTATAGGCCTTCGGAGTTATAGGCTTTTGGAGTTATGGGTCTTCGGAGTTATGGCTTTTAGGAGAATCGGGACTTCGGAGTTATGGGCTTTCGGAGAATCGGGGCGTCGGAGAATCTGACCTTCGGCGAATCGGACCTTCGGAGTTATGGGTCTTCGGAAAAACGCTACGTAACCCCTAAAGTAGGGAAAGTAAGGAAACACTTTGGAGGAATATCAATTTATATCAAAGAAAATATAAGGAAAGGGTTTTTAGTCATGGAAAAGAAAACAAATGACTATGTATGGGTAAAAGTATATAGAAACGTTTTCAACCTCCATAATGACATTTAAGTCTGCTTTCTGTACAGCCCACCTGCAAACTCACCATATACCCATATATTGAAAAGGGACATCTTATCTTCTATGGAAGAAATTATATCACAAGGGAGATCTGATTTTGACAGGGGATTCTATATATAATGCGCGGACAGCTAACGCAGACGATTTTTTATTTTATCCCGATAGATAGTCGAAATTACCTCCCCGATTCTAACCAGTATGAACTGGACACTCCTATTTTCTCAAGAAACAGTCAGGATTCCATTATCACCGCAAGGTAAACGACACTAAAGGACATTTGTCTCCAAAGAGTTGAGATTTCTTAATGGTCGCACAAGTGGGTGACTACGCAGGTAAACTAACGTGGCATACCCCCAGGGGTAGTAGTGTTACGTTATTGTTTCTCAATATCTTATACCGCAGATACAATGGTTTCATGTGCACAAACGAGATCCCTGATCATTGCCAAATCTCCTTCATCGTTGAAACCAACTCCAATTTAGAGCTAACCAGTGACAACTATAGGATCTTACCCTTACCAGATAAATATAACTGGAATGAACTGTCACCCAGGCTCTTTCCACTCACTCTTAAGAACCTGTTTTCTCGTAGATTGCTTCAACTCCAAGATAACTGCAGACAGCCAGACACCGACGAACTTGTACTACCATTAAACGAAATTCTCCAGAATACAGATAACCATTGTTTAACCCTTTGAGTGCCAGGTCAATTTTGTATCAACCCATATACCCTGTGCCAATGCATTCTCTTATATATGCGAGTCGACCATAGGTCGCCTCGCATATATAAGAGAATGCATTGGCCTAACAATTTTTTATTTTTTTTACAATTTTTTACAATTTTAATAATTTATTCTTTAACAGACTTATTTTGTAGGTTTAGGGCCGATGAGATCGGCCCCTGACACTCAAAGGGTTAACAATAAAATCCCAATCATTTTCCAAAAAATCAAGAAGGCAGTCAAACCAAAATGGTTTGATCAATCACTATATAATAAGAGGCGTACATTGGAACAGAACTCAAGGTTGTCCGAGAAAAACAAAACATTCAAACCCTCAGATTAGGGCCTCTTTCTTCAGTATTTTGAAGACGTACCACCAAACTAGAAAAAAGAACACATAATAACTGTAGACAGATCATACTGGAAGAATTGGAAACTAATAGGGTAAGTAATCCTAGGTCATATTGGAAATTAGTATCAGATTTTAAATATCCCAATAACAACAATAACTACAACAATAACAACATTTCGACTGACGACTGGTCGAATATTTAAGTGGATTAAACTCACGGTCTCAGTCAGGGGAGGCAGCAATCTCTGACAAATTAAGGGTTCTAGAAAGTCAAAGCACATTTCAGAATTTGATTACGTAATCACGACCCAATATATAATTGATAACATCAAATTATTAAAGATAAAAAATGCGGAGGTCCAGATCATTTAATAAATGAGATGTTCAAATGCTCAGTCCCGGAATTAGCTGGACCAATCACGACAAGTTTCAATAACATTTTGTGAATGAATGCTTTAATGAACTCAATCTTGAGTTAACTAACACTCTGGGACCTTTACAGCTGGGACCTTTACAGCTTTATAACACCTAACTTTAAAAATGCTTCTGTTGACGGCCTAAATAACTACAGAGCCATATCAGTCAGCAGCTCTAAATGAGAAAGAATCAAATAGGCAGCAATGGGCGACACCGGCAGATACCCCATCGTGCTGTCAGTACTTAACAATATGACAGCGTATCTAAAAATATTCCTCCAAGATTAATCCAATTAAAGATTCACTCTTGAGTAACGCTTTTATGGAATCCTCACATCTTGTTCATAAAGGAACAATATTCATGGGTAGGTTTCTTATATGCGCTTATGAATTTTTAAAGAACCACTAAACTCGTTAATAGTAATAGCAATAATGACCCATTAACAATCAGCAGGAAAACATCACTGTTTTAAACAGCTGAAGATTGTTTATAATGAATTATGGAACCGGGAGATATTCAATGACAAAAGGAAACGTTCAGGTCAGAACAACAATCTTAGGACATATATAACTTATAAGCCACATTTTATGTAGAACTTTATGTTAATTGGGGAGATTATAACCAAAGACGTTCTTCAGCAACGTTTATATAATATAGTTTTAGAAAATTTTAGAAATTAGAAATAGAATATTTGAGATATTTTGGTCTCGATGAAAACGATAGAAAATGTGAGCTTTGCAAAATAGATATAGGTAACGAAATCCATTTCATGTTGAATTGTCATAAACTGGCTAACACTCGGAAACCTATAATTGACAACATAAAGGCTAAATTCCCAAACATAGAACGATTGGGTGAAACTGACATTTTCACTAGGTTGATGAGCTCCGGGGGTTCATACGTAATGACACTTGTCGTTGGATTCCTGGAAACTGTATTCAACGTCAGAGCAGCGATGCTGACTACATTCACCTTAATGAGGCCTTAACTGACAGACTGATCTGTACAACAAATAACAACAATATGACCTATTATCTCGGGTATAAACCGCGAATTTAACTACAAATCAGTGCTGTAAACATAGAGGTTAACCAAGTTTAAATCAGAGACGACGAATCAGGCCTGTAAGTTTTGAGTTAGACCCCACCAACGCAAGAGTGATGTGATATAACGAATTACACACTTCATTTGCGAATCAATTGACAACCACATACTGCGAGCATGTATGTACACAAATAAATTCCGTAATGAAAAGTTATCAAGGACCATCACATTAATACAACACAAAAGCCATGCATATCGTACAGCTAAACCGCCATATTTATTGGTGCAAGTTGATAACACCATTATAAATCACAAACGCCCTGTTACCAGGAAGTAATCGTTGGTGCAAGTCAAAAAATATTACTCTCAGTAGTTTTCTCAGGTTTATGTTGTGGTCCAACTTTTTGACGTATTGAATCTTGTGTTTATCTTATCCAGAAATTTTGAACATATCTGCGTGTCTGTCGTGCGTTCTTTTGCCACTGAATTTGCCACCGGAAATTGAGGACAAGACAAGTTGATATTTAGCAACAGTCGATCTTGATCTGACGTCCGTTGTCAAACGTTATCGACTCAATAGCGCTGCACATAGTCTAAGCGGAGATTCGTCAAAATGGTGAGTGAGTCTAAAGTAAATAATTTTCAGTACAAACAACAAGAATGGACTATATGGGACAAACTGGCGAAACCGCAGCAACAGTGCATCTTCAGCATGTGACGTTGCATCAGGATCAGATTCAAAATCAGTGTATAATCTCCCAAAATAGTAAAGTATACACTTACGCAAAATCGCTTTTACAACAAATAATATATATATGTCACTTTCTTCAATCCGTTATCACCTCTCGCTACATTCCCTTTTCTTAATATCTGACAACCAACTTGTTCTTCCAAAACTCACACCTGACTAACATCATTCCACATGAACTATTCTGATTTTGATACACCTTTCAAACCGGCCCACACCCGGTTAATATAATAAGTGACAAAATGCTGCAGGCCTTAACCCTTTGAGTGCCAGGTCCGATTTTTGTATCAACGCATATACCCTGTGCCAATGCATTCTCTTATATATGCGAGTCGACCATAGGTCGCCTCGCATATATAAGAGAATGCATTGGCCTAACAATTTTTCATCATTAATTTTGTTATTATTTTTTACAATTTTAATAATTTTTTTCTTATATTCTTTAACAGACTTATTTTGTAGGTTTAGTGCCTGGGAATCTTACGCTTTTCATGGGCATCAAAATTATTACTATGAATACTTGGTGATAGTTTTGAGTTATAACATGCCCCTAAGGTTTTATCCAGTTTGTTTTTAAATTCGCTATAGCATGCTTAAGCATACCATAAAAAAATTCAACCCAAAAAATAAAACAAATAAAAAAGTTCTTAATATTTTAATTTTTTTAATTGTTTTAGGGCCGATTTTACAGACCGTAAATTAGGGCCGATGAGATCGGCCCCTGGCACTTAAAGGGTTAAACTCGAAGTCCCCGCCTTATTCCAAAAAATTTGAAGTGTCAGAAAACACTTTCACGTGGACATGAAATCTGCAAACGACAATCAAAAGTTTGTTACAAAAACAAATTGTCAGATCTGCCTCATATAAACTATGTTTATGCTTGCATGATTTGTGATACATGTATATGTATATAAAAATTCGAGCTCACCCTGGAATATAATGCAAATCCAAAGTACGTGCAATTATGTTCTTGGTTGAAAGAAATTTTAAGCCACATTCCTACTCGGAATCCACAACCAATAGGTAAATACAATTGGTAAATACAATAGTTAAATACAATTGGTAAATACAATTGGTAAATACAATAGGTAAATACAATTGGTAAATACAATAGGAAACTACAATTGATTGTGATCGAATTCGACAGACGGCCGAAGCCGATAAGCAGCATGTTAGTCTATTACCCCTTCCATGATAAATACTCACGATACTGTCAATTTCTGTAAATAAAAACCTGTTCCCGTTTCCATGGAGACAGAGGTGAAACAGGTTGCTAGGCAAATCTTTTATAAATTATTCAGTGCAATATGCATGGTTAACACGATTAGTATATATATATATTTAGTGTGTGTGATAGATATTGATGGGAATGTATCAGAGTCCACAGTCGTGTATCACATGTTTTCAAAAATTGAACTGAACATTGTGGACTTTGAAATAAGAATGCCCCAAATACACAGTAATGCTAGTGGACATATTTCGCATAATGATCTACTGCTGATAAGAATTACGAATAGGATTCTACGTCACTAGAACGTGTGTTCTTTCTATCAGTTGTCATTGACATGCGTTCATTGAGGCTACAACTGACTATGACCTGACAACAACGTATTTATGAATAACATAATCACGACAAACATAACGATATCACTTTACTGGGAGTGGCAATAAGTTTGAACGGCAGTATTGACTCACAAGCGGACTCGCAGTCATCAATTCTGCGAAAAAAGGTTTTTCGACCGTCGATCAATTTACGACTACTATTCGCAATTCTCATCAGTAGTAATTCATTATGCGAAAGGTGTCAATCGTGGCGCCGAACATAGTAATAACACATTCTGGATACGTTTCCAATTGAAAAGTCACTCGAATTAAGAGTAAACTATACACGAAAGACTAATACTATTAGAAGTTTACAACAGTGCAATTTATAAGTTTTTCCAAATATATTGGTGAAAACACTTCTACATGTACGTGTAATGTGTATGTGGTTGCACATATTTTGAGGTACTGAATATTGAAAAAAAAAATAAGGTACTGAATATTGAACAAAATGGGCGGGTTGCACATATTTTAAGGTATTGAATATTGAACAAAAATGATTCCACACAGCATAATCAATGTTCACGTCTATTGACACTATGGATTATACAACTTTATTAAATGATTATGAAATTGTTGACATAATTGGTTAATTACATATAACTAATTACGGACCCATCGTGTGTTGGCAACATGCATGCTACCCAGCTTATTGGGTTGGGTTGTCCAGCGTAGCACGGCTAAAAATGTTACCAAAATTAAAAATATGTTTTCTAATGGATTACAAATATACAGAAAAATTTGGCGGAATAGTTCATCTTTCTTTATCAATTATCTAATTACTAAATCCAGCCTCACCCCTTACTCGGACAGTCACCATTTGAATCACACCCTAGATTCCCTGTGTATACAATGGGGTCTATGGATGTTACTATGAATAAGTTTATCAATTATTGTGCTCGACCCCCGCGCCCATCGCTGACTTAAGCATCTTTCAACCACGGTATTAGATTCGATAAGCTTGATTTGAGTTGAGGGATATCTCAATTTGTCATTTCAATCGATACATGGCTATTCGAAATGAGAATTTTTGTTCACGCTCACTGAAGCAAGGACATTTGAAGCAATGAACACCCATACTGAGTCCGTGCCTCCACAATTTGATATATATTTATATATATGTGCCCATACCAGTAATCGTATGGTCACATATACAATTTCGGAGGAAGTGCATTGTGCTGTTCAAATATAATTACAGTAGCCGAAGTGTTTATGTCGTGGATAAGATCTTGACAGTCAGGGCTAGACGAGGTTGGCGCGGGTTCGAACCCCGACATGATTTGGCGACATTCAGGACCGATTTTCATGCTTGATTTGAGTTGAGGCATATCCCAATGTGACATTCTGATCGATACATGGCAATTTGGATAAGAAATGAGAATTTGTTCACGCTCACTGACACAAGCACATTGTGGAAATAGACAATTTTGTTTTATCATTTGTGCGCCCATCCCAATCCCATCGCTGACATGAATGGCGCCTCTTAAGCATCTTTAGAACACACCAGTATATGGCCAATATCATAGTGATGAACATAGATAAGTTTGGTGGAAATCAACGACAAAACAAGTTTTTTTTAAAATAATTTTTGCGCCCCGCCCCTACGTACGGCGCCACTTAAATTTATTTAAACCACACCATCATTAGATTCCCTATATGCCATGGAGATTAGTATATGTAAGTTTGGTGGAAATCTACGACAAAAGAGTTTTTATTATTTTTGCACCCCTCCCGGATCCCATCATCGATAAGTATTGGGTTACTTTGGGTATTATTAAACCACCGTTAGATTCCCTTTATATCACGGAGATAATATAAATGTCTTTGGCCGAAATCGGCCATACAAAGTCTTCATTAATTTGGAGCCCAACCCCCATCGCTGATTTGAGCGGTGTCAACTAAGGTAACTTTAAACCACTCCATAGGATTCCCATATAATGAAGATGAATACATATAAGTTTGGTGGAAATCGGCGTCAAAACATGTTCATCGATGTTGGTGTCCCTCCCCTTTTTCATCCCGACTCCGATAGCGTCATTTTAGAAAATTTTAACCTGAACCATTATTTTCCTCGCGAAGAGTTACCACTGTTAGACCAATTTGGAGCCCAACTAGACGGTCAACCGGCAATTGCTATAGCGGACAAACAGACCGACAGACAGACATACATAAATTCGTAAATATACATAAGATATTCGATATAAAAAATATATATATTCATGTAATTATCATTTCAGCCTGCATGTTTGAGCGACGAAGAATACCAAAGTGAGTATACTCTATGTGGATCATATGAATGCCTCACATATAGGACATGTATCATGTCCCATGTGAAAATGGCTGAACGAATACAGCATTTTTTCAAGCATTCATTCACAACGAAATAACACCAAATCCGTTGCGGTCTAACAAAGATCAAATCAAATAGATTGATATATTATCTGCCGGACGAAACGTAACAATTAACTTACAACATCGACCTTGTAAAGGGAGAGATGAGGTGACTTTCAGTTCAGTCATATATACCGGCAATGTATATGATTAGCCATCTGAAGCACTCGGCTGTTTTAAATATTGAACCATCCTCCACGAACACACCCTGTCACGTGTCTTTTAATTATTATTCATGCACTTTGTTCACGTGTGGTGAGTCTTTTGTCTCTCCAATATTTAGTAAAATTACAAACAAAACATTGGGCTGTATACGACAGGGATAATTTCGTGCTATGACTATATACCACCCACATCGTGTATCGAATTAAACCATTAAAGGTATGGGCGGCGTTCGTTGCAGAAATATTCATATTTGTTAAAATCGCCATCAACAGAAGGAATATTAAAATATATATAGTTTTGTTCATATGCCAAACGTAATCAGCGCGTAAATAGTATATTGTCGTCAAGACGTACGACGGTGTACGCAAATAAGAGCCTGTTCATGTTACAGAAGTTCCGCTTCTGTTTATATAACACAGCGCAATTCTATTGGTTAATCACACACAAATGATATAAACGCTCTTTATTATTTCCATATCAGGAAAACAGTAACAAATAACGCTCTTTATGTTTACCATATCCGGATCTAAACAAAAGCCAGGAAACGTAACGTTTTTTGCTGTTGTTTACATAACAAAGGAAACACATTGACAAATAACATACTGTTTATGCCTATTCTTTCTGTTTATGGCGGGTTTTGACGGAAGTGAATATTTTAACAGCATACCCACCGCCAATGCCGCCTGTATCTTTAAAGAGACTCAAGACATTCGAAGTAAATTCATGCGAAATAACATAAATGTCTGTAAACAACTATCATCAACAAGTACATGCAAAAATAGATTGACTTAATTCTTATATTCTCCAATATGATATTTCACATATCGAAACCGTTGTTATGAGCACGAAATACTAATACTATTAGAAGTTTACAACAGTGCAAGTTTTTCCAAATATATTGGTGAAAACACTTCTACATGTACGTGCAATGTATATGTGGTTGCACATATTTTGAGGTACTGAATATTGAAAACAAAATTAAGGTACTGAATATTGAACAAAAAGGGCGGGTTGCACATATTTTGAGGTAATGAATATTGAACATAAATGATTACGCACAGCATAATCAATGTTCACGTCTATTGACACTATGGATTATTATACAACTTTATTAAATGCGTTTTGATTATGAAATTGTTGACATAATTGGTTAATTACATATAACTAATTACGGACCCCATCATGTGTCGGAAACATGCATGCTACCCCCATTGTATTGGGTTGGGTTGCCAGGCATAGCACGGCTAAATATGTTACCAAAATTAAAAATATGTTTTCTAATGTTTACAAATATATACAGAAGAATAAATAAACTAATCAGCCAAATTCTTCTGTATTTATAGTATATCAATCTATTTGATTTGATCTTTGTTAGACCGCAACGGATTTGGTGTTATTTCAGATAGCGTTGTGAGTGAATGCTTGAAAAAATACTCTAACATTACTATTATAGTGGAATTGCCGATAAAAAAAAGTCCAAATAGTCCAGTAAGACACCGAAGTTTAATCAAAACTTGACGGTAAACATTGGAAAAAGTAAAAGCATTAGAAAATATTCTGAAAATCATATTCAAACTAAATATTTGAACTTATTACATGATTATGTATGTTTGTTGACAAATCATTGTAACAGTTTTTTTTCCATCACAATTTCTTCAACAGGCGAAAATTCGTTAAGTGAGAACTATCAATAATGAATGAAGAACAAAGTTTATCTATCTCTCCGTGTTATTCTTAGTGGTGATGTTTTTTTTCTTCCGACTTTTATATAATTACTAAATAATTGCCCTCTGTCAGTGTCTTGAGTCCATGTCTGCGCATTAATACAATCACAATATATACTAATATCACTTCAGGATTATTCAAAATATTCGCTAATATCGACTTGGATAACAGTGGTTACTTGGACCGTGATGAGATGTGTCATGCTTTACGGTGTGCCGGTGATAACCCATCACAAGCAGATGTAACAAAATTGATGGAAGAAATGGATTTGGATGGTGAGTATATATGCACGTGATCAGTGTCCGGGTCAGATATTTCCTGTTTTGATATAAACAAATAAATGTGATAGCAAACGTGCTTCAATATTTCCAATTGAAATTGGATGGCACTACCTAATTCCATCGAATGTAAAGACACCGAAGTTTTCAGAGTGCCATGTATTTATGCACAGTGTCGCCTTAATGTGGATACTCACTTGTGTGTAATTTATTCATATATCGTGTATTTGGCGATTTACATTGGACTTCCATCAGGGACGTGGCTAGAGGGTCTCAGTTGGGGGTGGGGTGTCCACCTTGGGAAATTCCAACTGCACCCCCTTGAATCAGAATCAGACCAAACACAAATTTTGCATAATTCCATTTGCACCTCCCCTTGTACCTCAGTGCTCAAGCCTAATATCCTCTATATGCATAAACCATGGTTCTATATTCCCGGTATGAGAACATTAAGATATTTTAACCTGAAAACTTGCATAAATTGTAACATCTAGTGGTCTAACTCAGACTTGCCTCAACTGAAGTTTTCCTACAGTCTTGCGTCACGTAGAGGAACTGTAACTCTCTTATCGAACTATTTTGGTTAATATTCGAGAACACGTTTTTAGTACGAACATTTAATGCAAAAGACAAACGCATGGAACAGGCGAGATAACTCTACTCGTACATGATAATTAACGAACTCAAGAGAGTGGCGCAGTCTCTTCTCTCCTTGTAAAATAAAGAACATACCGGTAAAACGAATGTTAAGGTAATAAAGCAAAACTACAAAATTCCATAGAATTTAAGATAAAATGCAGAGCAGAATTGGAATGAAGGGAAAATTGCTGAGTTAGATTTACTTTACACATCCTCGGAGGTATCCCAAACACCGGATAAGAGCCAATTAGGTTTTATAGAAGGTCGTTCAGAACGCCTGGTGGGCTTTGAACACGGGCTACCACCGGGGTTGGCCTGATTTGAGAAATCGCAATCACGAGAGGGTTGCATGTTTGGTGTAGGAAGGGTCTGCTGTGTGTGAGATTCATCATCTGAATCTGAATCTTGTGGATTGAGCAAGCTGTGTGAATCATTGGGTAATTGGCCTGAGTCATGTATGTCAGATGGTGTTTGTTCTGATTCTGATTCTGAGGCGTTTGATGCAAAGGGATCAGTTTCCTTGCCGTAATCTGATGTGGATGACACCATGTTAGGGAAGCGGATAATTTCAGATGGCTTGACGGGATATGTCTTGGCTCTGAACTGTTGGCCAGCAAATTTCTGAATGTGTACATAGCTCTCATCAGATGAGGTGACAATGTATTGGGGGCGAGCATGATGTTTATCGCCTTCAGACTTGAGGAAGACAAGGTCACCAGGTGAGAACTTCTGATGAATGAAACATCCATGGGGTACTTTAGAGCGGGCGCTGGATTCGTGGTTTCTGGTGCGGAGATCAAACTGTTTGGAAGCCATGTCCTTGTCAGAGAAGTTCAACTGTTGGCCAGAGATGCCATCCATCTGATAGAGACTCTCCTTAGCACTGAGCCCACGATTACGTATACGTGAGTTAAGGATACTGACAGCTTCAGCAAGAAGAGTGGTTGACAATGGGTCTCCTGTGGGAGAGAGTCGCTTCAACTCACACTGGAGCTCTTGGGTGGCCTTCTCTGCGACAGGGTTCTTGTTACAATTCTTGAGACGGCCAATCTCGACACGAATGCTACGAGCCTCCATGGTAGGATCATTGCAAAGACTTTGGAAAGCAGGAGCACCATCTGTGCGAATAGAACAACCCTGGGGTGATTTAAGATCAGCAATGACTTCGAAAATACCATCACGCAAGGTAGAAGACCGCTCGTCAGCAATTATGCGAGCAAATGTAAAGGAAGAGAAAGTATCCCGGACGACAAGTATCTTCTGTCTTGCTCGACACATTATGTCGCAGGCGAACTGCAATCCAGGACCAGAGCATGGAGGTGATGATGTGAACACTGGAAGGATGGGAGGAAGTTTACTGATGGCAGTACACTGAGCACAGGACTTAGTGACAGAATCAATAACTTGGTCAATACTAAGTGCAAAAAAATATCTCTGAAATAATTTCTTGAGCTGACAGGCAGTTGGGTGTTGTAGGCGGAGATGTAAAGCTGTCAGCAGGCGAGATAGAATATGGTTTGGGACAACTATAGTGTTGAAAGCATGTTGAAATGGTGTAGTATTATTGACTATCAGCAGGCCACCAATAATGGTGCAAACCTTCATGTATTTCTTGACATCACGAACACCTCTAGCCTTTTTGGGAGGTCGAGTGCCTCGAGAGAGGTGCGAATAAACTCGACGCAAGGTAGGACAAGTTTGTTGGGCAGATTGCCAAGAAGTAGCATTGAGAAACGGCATGGGGGCTGATCTGGAAAGAATATATTCAACACTGATATATCTGATGGTTGAATCTTCGTTTTGTGACACAAACTGACAAAGTTGACAACTACCAGATGGACACTGGGCAGAATTACGACTGAGAAAGTCAGCCAGGAGATTGTTAGAACTAGAAATATGCTTGATAATGACTTTATACCGACTTAGGGTGGATAGGAAGGAAGAAATGCGGGCACTAGTGGATAATTCACCTCTAGACAGTTTTGAGAAAGCTTGAACACAAGGGCGGGAATCGGTCAAAATCTGGGTGGTGTTCTCAGATTCCAAGATACAGGAGCTCCAATGATTAACAGCGGAACCAATGGCGAGTGCTTCAATCTCGCAAGGAAGCCACTCTAGTTGGTGAGGTTTCAACTTAGCACAGTAATATCCACCATGAAGAGTTTTACCAGCACGAAGAATATGTAATACCGCACCAATACCACCGTTGCGGACCGCGCCATCGGTGATGATGACCAGTTGATCAGATGGCCTCGGAATAACGATAGATTTGGGGGATTGCAAGGCCTGGCGTCCAATGACCAAGAAATCTTCTCAGAGGAAGATTTTCCAGCAGTCATAAGTTCGAAAGTGGACAGTAAAGCAGAGCACTGATGGATGCATGCATTCAAATGTTTATAAGCGCCACACCATGAGCGCAGAGACTTCACAGTTGGAGGCAGATTGCAAGTAGAGAGTGGGTTGATTTTGTGAGGAGAGACTGAAATTTTCCCTGCTGACCAATCCCAACCAAGTACGGTGGTATTTACCGGACAAATAGAAGTTTTGGCAGCTGATAACCGAAGATTATTGTGTCGAAATTTCTGAAGAACCTTCTCCCAGATGTTCAAAAGAGATAGAACATCAGGTGCACCGATGTACAAATCATCAGCGTGCTTTATGACCTCTCCAGAATGGATAACATCTCCAAGAACTCTGAACATCAGCTCATCCAATTGCTCTGTTGAGCCAGGCATTCCCATAGCGGCACGGGTGTAGACTCGTATACCTTTGGAGGGGGAAACAATGCCAAGGTATTTCGTAGACGAATGCTCCATTGCTAACTGAAAAAATTGTTTCGTCATATCAGTTTTTATTATGTATTTGCTTTTGGCGAGGAAGCGCATGACATCATCGGTGCGAGTGACACGAATTGGTGTGGGTCTTGTGTAACTACCAATGGTATTGAATGCTGTCACTAACCGATGACCCCCGCCTTGCTTTTTTACTAAGAAGCTGGGGGACACATATTCAACTTTGACATCGACTTGTTCTGGTTTAGCTAACACGCCAAAGGATTCAAGTTCATCAATCTTGTCCTGTAGGAGCTGAAGGTCACTGGTTTTGTACAGGGGTAATCGCCCCTTCTGTGGGGGTGGCTCAACAGGACCCATATTTATGGATGCTCGAATTTTGCCAGATGCGTCATTATATTTGCCAATGACAGGGTTGAACACATCTGAGTATGACTGATGCAAGGTTGTGAAAAGTTTATGCTCGTTTGGAGTTAATTGGTTGTCTGGATCAAGTAATATGTTTGGAAACATCAGGGCTAGTGTTTGATGTGGAACTAGTAATAGAAATGTCAGCCCCTGATGGTGTACATGTAAATGTGGAGTGTTTTGAATGCGACTGAATGGATGTGGTGGTAGATGCAGTGCAAGTGAACCTAACTTGAGCGACATGCTGGTTTCTGTGAATTTCTATAGGTTCAGGTGAGTTGTTGGGTATGCGAATCATGCCAGCAATGGGTTTGGTTGTGATAGGTAGAGGCCAGGTATGAGTGGATTGTGTTGAGTCGTAGCGTGGTTCGATTGCAATTTCCTCATCATCGGGCAGACCCAGAGGGCAACTTATTTCCAAGAAATCACCAGGTAGGATAATATTTTTCTCAAGCGCTCTAAGTAGGTAAGTGGAACACCGTCGGATGTTGGAGAGCGTAGTACCAGGAGGTTTGTGCAAATATGTCACGGAATGTTTGTTATCAATGATTATTTTATCATTGGGAATGTCTAAGACGATCTTATTGTCTTTCAAGAAAGGCATGCCAGCAAGAACATCACAGTCTAGGTCTTTGACGACGACTGCCTCCAAATTAAATTGTAAGGATCCACGAAAGAGAGTTATACGAACTTCACCACATGCTTTTAGGGAGGTTTTTCCATCAGCCTGGTTTGCGGAATGCTTAGTGTTTGTAATGGGTGCCTGAATTTTAATGGCAACGTCGTGTCTGATAAGAGATGAAGTTGCACCGGAATCACATGTGATGGTAATCGGGTGATGATTATAGAAAACGTTGAAGGATGGAGAGTTAACAGTTTTTACTCGGTTGACAACTGGTTGAACCGGACTCTCCTCAGAATCGTCCACAAAATTATCCTGTGAATAACCAGTGGAAGGGCTTTCCGTAGTATCAGAGGATTCCAGGAGATCGAAAACGGGATCTTCATCTATGTCCGCACGATAGGCATTAACGAACCCGCGCTTCTCTGCTCGAGATAAGAAATCACATTCGTGAATAGTATGACCGAGGCATTGGCGGCCTTCAGCACGACATATGCGGCATTGTTTACTGGAATTCCGATAAGTCTTGTGAGAAGCTGGTGCGTTATTGTGGAATTTGTCACTGTTCCTGGAACGTTCACCACGAAATTGTATTCGAGAAGCCTTCACTCCATCAGAACGGAGTTCTTCTAAAAAACCATCAAGAGCGTCAACTATTTGCGGTTGCAAATCTTTCAGTGACATCCTCTGTAGATCGTACGCAAATGTGCGTTGCACGAGTGAGGTGAGGCTTGGGTGGATCAATTCCATCCATTTTAACACGACTAAACGCTCTACGGTAGGGGAGATCTGTTCATCTTTCTGAATAGGTTGACCATCAAGTAATTTACAATCCTTCCGGAGCAAATTGTCTTGTAGGTGCGCGATAAGTCTCTGATAGAGCCGTTCAGGTCTATCATTTTCTTCCCATTTGATGGATGCAAATTTCAAAAACTGAGTTTCTGACTGCGAAAAACCATAATACTTTCTCACAATATGCCAGATTGAAGCCAAACTTGTAGAGTTTTGAACAATATCCGCCGAAAGGAAGTGTGGAACATACTGCGAGACCAAGCCTAACATGTGAGTCAAGTGAGTGTTAGTGGCTGCATTAGCGAGGCCTCTGTGTTGCACAGAATTAGATGTTTTGTTTCCATGAAGCATCATCACGCAAGAACTGTCCAAAGTTGTCGTCTTGTGAGAGAGTGTAAACAAGATTATTCTTCCAAGCAGAATATGACGAAAATGACTCGTCTTCCGTCAGCTTCCTTTGCTTGGGCGCCGACATAATTTAGAACGAAATTAGGTGACAAGTCAAGAGGAAATTGTGAACTCTAAACAAGCGTTTTTTGCAAAAATTCGAATAATTACAACATGTAATCGAATCCCGTGGGTTCTTGAGTAGAACAGCCGCTGCCACCGCGTCACGTAGAGGAACTGTAGCTCTCTTATCGAACTATTTTGGTTAATATTCGAGAACACGTTTTTAGTACGAACATTTAATGCAAAAGACAAACGCATGGAACAGGCGAGATAACTCTACTCGTACATGATAATTAACGAACTCAAGAGAGTGGCGTTGGAAATTTCAAACCTCATACTCCCCCTCAGGTTGGAAAATTCTCCAACTGATGACCATTTCAGTCCACAAGTTTGACCAAATGTAGTAAAACATTGTTTTGTTAGACAAATTAGCAGTCTTGTATTGGCGACAAGGGAGGGACTATGACTATGCGAACATTTTGAAATCTGAAAAAGAAAATCGCAAAATCCTAGCATATAGACTAGCATCAAGCCTTCCTAGAGTTAGAAATTTCAAACCTGACATCCCACTTAGGTTGGAAAATTTCCAACGGATGACAATTCCAAAGACAATGTTAACCAAATGTATGACAATATTGTTTTTTTAAATTAACTAGCAGTTTTTGACTGGCCACGGGGGAGGGACCAGGACAGAAGCTTTCCAAGTGTTGGAAATTTCCAATCTGTCACCCCCCCCCAAGGTTGGAAAATTTCCAACTGATGACCATTTCAATCTAAATAATTTTGACAAAAAATAGGAAAATATGCAAATATTGGTCCAAAAACAATTACCCCCCCCCCCCCAATAAATTGTTTGAAAATCAAACTACAAGAACATTTTCAAACTATTATTGGTGTGAAATTTCCAACTAATGTTTTGGTAGGTATAAAATTTCCAATTGTTGAAAATTTTGACCAAAGGTGAGACACCCACCCCACTGTAGCCACGTCTCTGACTTCCATGTTGTGTAATTGTTGTCCGCTGACAACACAATCAGGCGTGCGTCCACTGAGCCCATCTCTAATTAAGTTGAATTGTACAGAGAGCCGTTAACCCCAACAGAGTCGACAGTCTGCTTGAAATAATTAGTTTGCACGTTAACCCAAATGGTGGAACGGATGGACGTTCTGTTCAAATAATTACCAACCTTCTCTTGAGATCTCTTGATACATGTATTTATTCATAGTTTAGACAAATATTGCTACACGTGATTAATCTGCAGTAGAAGTTTATACTATTATACTGTTCATATATGCACATATTATTAAATCTTTAAATTTGATAAATCAGAACTGACTGCGATGCTGCTGTATATAGGTGTCCAATCGGGAAAGGGTTTGTCTGGCTTTAAAAGTTCCCATTCTCAAGTCTGCAATATTTAAACAAAATACTATTATTTTACCTCGTTGGCCAGAGTATTCAGACTTATATATAAGTCTCACTAAGTCCCTTAGCAATTAGAAGCTTACAAGACACTCTCGAATATCATGTATATATGTGTAGCATGCTTGTTTATCAAACTTAAAATAATCCGCTGTAAAGTATAAATGGTCTCCGAGCACATGTAAACAGGCATTCGCATTCCTCAATATATAAGAGGAGATATATGGTTCAGTCTAAATGGGTCTTTCTATGTTTTCACGTGTTAATTGTGCCGACGAGACACGCTATTAGGTTATATTCCCTTGACCACCCGGTGGCCGTGGTAAAGCTGGCGACCCGCTCTATATATGAAGTGATATGACTTGCATCCCAGTCGTACACAAATTGAGGCGGGAAAGTGTTTTCGCGTGTAAATCCGATTTTGCCCCAAAAGCGACTTATGTCCTTTTGATTGCAAGGCGACGATACTAATACTAATTTAAAAATACGATGTTGAATAAGCAAATTAGTAACATGAACACCAAATTCTGACAAATGAATGAAATGATACCACATTTTGGCACGTATGCCGGGGTGGGTGGGTGGTCAAAGCCACCAACAAGCAATTTTTTCCGCAACTAAAAAAAATAGTTCCTGCTTGTTTTCTAGTGTTTTGGCAATGCGTTGGGCTTCAAAACCACTTTGAATGAGAGAAATAATGTAATTCTAACTGTAAACTGACTGCAGACAGTTATCGTGTTGTATTTTGTTGCAAATTTTGAAATCCAAGATGGCCGCTGGCAGCCATGTTTTTTTGGCCGAATGACCTCAAACTGAAAATGACTCATTCCTATTTACATGTCCATGTTAACATCCATGATAAATAGTATGCACAGAAATTCATATACAGCTGTTAAAAGGGGGGGGGGGTGTCAAAAAATGGTCGGAAAAAACTGCCGAAAACGGAAACAAATTTGGCGGTGGGGGTGGGTGGGTACAAAAAATGATCGAAAGGGAAAAAATGCCATACGTGCCTGAAATTTTTTTCCGACCCCCCCCCCCGATCGGACAAGATTATTGCTTGCGTTCGGTGGTCTGGTCTATGTTTATGATGTTGTGAAAAATTGAATGGATTTCAGCGAAGGGGGACCGACAATAGCCATTTTAAAAAGTGCGATGATGGTGAATTATTCTGTACAGGGTAGAGTAAGTGGGCTACAATTTGTTTGCATATTCTTACGAAATAGTGGCAAGTCAGTTGTTTTGGTGGTTTATCACTAGACAAAAATCCAATCATTGTCATCTGGGTCCGCAGCTAAATTTGCCCAATACTACTATGGTTAGAAGCTAAATATAAATTCATCTATAAGACAAAAGTAATGGTGTTTGGAAAACGAACTGGGAAAAAAGAGACACACCACTGTCATCCATATTAGAGGCGAGTCTCTTGAACGTGTAGATCAGTTTAAATATCTGAGAACGTGGTTCCGAAAAACATGCACGTTTTCCAAAAAAGATCAATTTGAGGCACAAGAGTGTAAAAATCGCGATGTACACCCTTATTAGCAGAATGCGTATTAACAAATACACATTATAATCTGTTTTAGAAATATACGAATAATATATCACACCCTTGATGTCATACGGCACAGAAGTGTGGAGCCACGAAAATATTAAACCACTCGAAAAGCTGAACTTATGGTTTCTCACGTTTGTGGCATATCTAAAATTGTCGACCCCCAACCCCATTTGTGTACGGAGAGTTAGACATCCACCATATCGGAAATATATTCCAAATACGTTGTATACCTTATTGGAGTTAACAACTGACAATGAATTGCGATCGAATCCCTTTGAAACTATACTTCTCTATGCTCACTTTTTTTTACAATGAGGCTATCTCATGGTTGGAACATGTCCGCCGAATACTGGACAATCTGGGACTAACATATATATGGATAAATCAAGCCTTTAATGACTATACAAACTTTAATGAATCGGTGAAACAAAAAATCATGGACACAGACAGGAGTGGCGCATTTCCATAGATATCTCTAGAAAAAAGTGCATTTTACAGGATAGTTAAACATTGGTAGAGAAATGTAATGAATTCTAAAAGATTATAGAACAGCCGTTACACGTCTATTAAAATATAGAACGAGACATCACCACTTGCCAGTTGAAACAGGGTCCTGGACAAACGACGATTACTCCAACAGGATATGTCCCTTATGCCAACTTTAATTAGGAGACGAATTTCATTTCCTTCTTAAATGCCAAAAACTCACGGACATCCGAAAAAGATATATCAAGAAATAGTATTACACAAGACCAAGTGCTCTTAAACTGAACGCCCAATTCAACTGTAAACACCGGAAAACTCTCATAAATATCTCCCGTTTTATACGAGAAGCCCAAACCGCATTAAGACCCCCGAGGCTTGAACGTTATCAACCACAGTATGAAACATACCCCTATTTTAAAATAACCACTCCCTGTATGACACCACCACCACATTCGACCAAAAGGACCATTTCACCCCGAACCATGTGTATAACTTGTATTGACACTTACGTTTAAAACATTTACTCTGTATGCTTACATTTAAGTTATTGAGAATACAGAATATTGATTGATGGAATGGAATACTGAAATCCCGATAATGCTACGCCTACACTGTTAATATATAAAGTGTCGTTGTTAATGTTTAATTTAGTCTTTCTCTAAGTGTTCGTAATTGTATTTTCTTTGGGAAATTTTAATAACGATTGTTGTATGAAGGGACCATTGTTCACGCTGGGCCGAAACGTCTTTTGGCCAAAATTATATCCTCATTTTCTGGTCTCACAATTTATGAATATGTTTTGTTTTATTTAACATTCTATTTAAATTATGTCAATACCTTCAAAAAGCAGTTATAGACTTCTTTAAGGGCTTTGTCAACCCATTTCCCCCAAAATTTGATGGAGTAAAAATAACTTCTGTTCATTCTATTAGTAATCACAGTAACCAATCCAATCGATGCACCATTTTAAGAGTATAATTCATAATGGGTTATCTTAGAAAAACAAAATGTGAACTTTATAGAGGTTTTAAAAAGCGCATATGTTATGGAAGTAGTGACATAGTGAAATCGTAGATTGGTGAGATCTACCTCAAACTACTTATGACAAATACAGCTGGTGAGTGAATTGCATATGTTATGGACACCAAAAGTGGCCATCTGCGTGGTGTATTCCTCGGGATATCGGCCGTTCCACGCAATTAAAAAAATTCTGTGCCGCAGATTGTCATTCTATTCCATATTACATCCCATCCGCAGCCAGGGGCCTATACTATGGACCATAATAATTGTAATCACAAGGTTATGTGAGGTACACAGGAGGCGTCAAGTGCAATAGACCACTGTATTGTAATAGTGTAGATTATACCCGTGTACTCGTGTGCGCATTACCGATGGGTGATTGGGTTTGATCAGAATGGCATTCACACTGCGGCAATCAAACGGTTGTCTCGTGGAAAACAACCTAAAGTCTGTATTAGAGTATTGTCCAATTATGAAATTCGTGTTGGGACGTTGTTATAGGGTCTCCTTTGTGTGTACACAACTTGGAGTTTAAACCTGCACCTGAGACCCCCTAGCTACGTCTCTTGTACATATTATCAATAGAATACTCCAGCGATTCTGAATGACAACCCAACTAGAAATTGAAATACATCGTACAACTGTAATTGTTGGAACAGACGATAACCATTGACGAAATATAACACAATGCACGAACGGTTGCGGTGTACTCACTGAGCGATTATTTAAAGGAAACCGATTACCACTAATCAAATTGAACACAGATCACCCATGCACTAGCGATAACATATCAATGAGTGTCTCCGATGATTCATTTTTTTTTCATTGGTCAATCAAGTCACATGTGGAAAACCTATTATTTTATTGGTCACCATGCATGTGAACGCGGCATTACAAGAAGTCGCCTTTTCACTGTTAGAATAAGAGTGGATGTCTATGGTAATCGACACCTTTTGTGTGCCCAACAGAAGCTTGTGATTACAATAATTGTGTTCTGTAGTATAGGGCCCTGGTCGTAGTGACATTGTGATTCCGTCATCGTTCTCAGATGTTATGGAAGAAGTGAAATGCCTTACTCGTGATTGCATAAGGGAACCTAAACTATTTCTAATCATTAATTTGTAATAGTAAATTTGCGATACATCTGTTTGTTTCACAGGTGATGGGAAAATAGATTTCTACGAATTTATCACCGTCTTTAAGACGAACAAAAAAGACCCACATGAAGTTTTCAATAATCTCATAGCTGCGTTTAGGGAATTCGACAAAGATAACAGTGGAACACTCGACCGAGATGAACTGATGGAGATGCTGACGTCGAACGGAGAGAAACCCCATTGACTCAAGAAGAACTAGATGACTTTATAACATTGGCTGACAAGAATGGCGATGGGGTCATCGATTTCGGAGGTCGGTGTACTTTCGTATAATTTCGTATCGTTTCGAAGTCGAACATTCTAAATTTGTGTTAGCATCTATACTGTTCGGGTGCATATGCATGCATAGCCATTATTCCGAACTCCCAGTGACCATATCCATATCCCCTGAGATATAATGCATATGTGTAACACACGATTTCTCCCTAGTTGGAAATCTCACAACATCATGGATATCCGCACCATGGCTAACATTACTTTTAAATCTGAGCTTATCGCGAATACAGTAACACGTATATAGCACTCGTTAGTGGTCCATGCTTAACACGATATTCCTAATTGTTATGACTTGAATTATTCTTTATGTGATGTAAGTTCGTATTAAAAGTATGTATTGGCCTATTTAGATACACGAGAGCTTACCAGTGTGTAATGAAAGCGATCAAAATTGCATGCATCCAATTCATCAAAGCTACATGCTTATGGCGGTTTCGAGCCCCATAGTATCAATATACAATAACGTCTAACATCGGTCGGGTTGAGCCAAATTATCAACATTCAGTAACATCTAATATCGGTCGGGTTCCTATACTTCCCATATATACGGTCTTGGCATTCCGCGATTTGTCTGCAGCATTAAGGTTACACTAGTGTAAATAGGGTTCGGAGTGACATCTAGCGGATGCGGGAGGAATATATAGGAAATAATTAAATAGACCACTGGGCCCTGATTTGTCAACAGCCTTGCGTGCTTTTTGCATAAAAAAAATCATCACACATCTTCCCTATGATTTCACATAGTTAAAATAGCCATTGGCACATGAATTAACCCTTTGTAGTGAAGTTTGAATTTTTTGGTGTGGTCTAAAATATGACAGTATTTTTTTTATGCGGTTCTGACACTAGTTACGAAAACACAAGATTTAATGGCGAATTCCCTGCTAGACAGACGTGATGTTTTTGTGTAAAAAGTTTTCCTAAATGTAAATTTTTCAGATTTAAAGAAAATTTTGGACCCAACATTTATATTGCCAACAGTATGTGCTAAAACGTTAGCACTGATGCCTATGGAAAACATTTACACCAGTATATTTACATACTAAGTGTGATTATCACTAAAGCCAGCATTCCGCTTGGTGGCGCCCACGTGACTAGATGCAGTTATTTCTCGGTGAACGCGCAACAGCTCATAACTGCAACCCCATAATTACATCGACGCGTCATCAATATCGGAATGAAGAACGCGTAATGTTTTGGGCGCATTTGGACTCGCGCAGGATTGACTTAATAACTCATCGGGTTTCAATACAAAGAGCCTCGTTGTTCCTGTTAACTTTTGCCAAGGGTGCTATGGGATATTCTGGGCTGGTTTTGTCGCGATACACTTTTCGATTTAAATACATTTACAAAGTGGCTTTTTCGCCAAATGTATATAAATATAAGTATTAACTGTCATGTGGACTGTTTATATGGAGATGTAACCGCGAGGTAAGTAGTCATAACTTGTATGTAAAACCCTTCGGGTTTTACACAAGTTATGACCACTTACCTCACGGTTACATCTCCATAAAAACAGTTCACATAACAGTTAATCCTTATGTAACCTAAAGGGGAAAATGAGCTTTTTGGCATTTTTGATTCCTGGGAGTCACTTTAAAGTATTTTAATGCATTTTTCACAGCTTGGTCTTTCAATCCAATGAATCTCTCATGCATGGTGTGGCTATTCTTGCTGCTGATGTCTTCTTTCACTTACATCAGCCAAAAAAATAGTATTATTTTTCATAAAAAAATGCCAATTTTTCAAGGTATTTTCAAAATTTTTCAAGGTGGTAATAGTCACATGATAATGCAAATGACCCATAACACGAGCATGTCATGACACACATATCAATTGTTATAAGAAGCTAATCTAACAAGAATTTTGGATGTTATAGCCAGTGATATACAGATATATATCATAAAAGTGTGTCATTTTCACTGGTGGGTATGGCCATTTGAATGTTAATAGCACTAAAACTTGGACACATTTAAGAAAATGCTTCAGCAGTTAAAAGAGAGCATATCTTTGTTCAACTAATTCACTATACGCCCACATCCAGTTATCTTGGATCACCCTTGCAGACCTGAAAATGTCATATTTTAGTCTTCCATGTGCTGATAAAGTCATGTGCTTGATGCTCAGCTGATCAGATATGGACCCAATGGCCTCACATCATCAGAAGTTCTCTCATGGAAAGAATCTTGTACAGTCTTCCATAGCTGATGCAAGTTTGCAACACCGGACCCCAAAAAATGTGTGAAAATGGGGCCTGTACATGCCTTGTGGTGGAAAATTGTGCTTTTTTGATGAATAATGTGTTAAAGGGGGTGTGGTTAAATTGTGTGTGATAAATAAAGAACCACAGAAGTTATATTGTTTTTGAACACATTTTTTCCATTGATGGGCAATTCTGAAGAAATGTAGAGAGTTACAATTATTCCGCGAAAAAGCGGGCTATCGCTTTAGGTTACACTGGTGTCAATAGGGTTCGGAGTGACATCTAGCGGATGCGGGAGGAATATATAGGAGAGAATAAAATATACACTGGGCCCTGATTTGTCAATAGCCTTGTGTGCTTTTTGCATAAAAAAATCATCACACCTCTTCTCTATGATTTCACATAGATAAAATAGCCATTGGTACAGGAATTAACCCTTTGTAGTGAAGTTTGAATTTTTTGGTGTGGTCTAAGATATGACAGTATTTTTTTATGCGGTTCTGACACTAGTTACGAAAACAAAAGAAGGCGAATTCCCTGCTAAAAGACATGATTTTTTGTGTAAAAAGTTTCTCCAAATGTAAATTTTTCAGATTTAAAGAAAATTTTGGACCCAACATTTATATTGCCAACAGTATACGCTAAAATGTTAGCACTGAGGCCTATGGAAAACATTTACACCAGTGTAACATTAAACAATAAATACAATCCATTGTTAGCCTATACCTGCATGGTACGGCAGTAAAGGGTGATTGTCTCTTAACCGGCTGTAAAATGTACAGAGTGACTTCGAGATCGGCTGCAGCTTCGGTCACAGCCGATATCGGAAATAAGTCTGCACCTGTCCATATCCGAGGAATCTCGAACGACTATGACCGCGGCTGCAGCCGCAACGAATGTCACTTTAAATATCCACTACAAACAACATGAATTCCCTGTAATTTAATCATCGAATTTGAGGGTCTGGTATCATAAACGATATAGGGTTATCTGTTGATCAGATCCAATGCTGTATATTTTATACTTTAAGAGCATTAATTATATATAAATAAACATTATTAGTTTATATAGGACTAGGCGTGTATATACAATCGGTTATATGGCCTAGGCATATAAAAAGAAGAAAAAAACATCGACATTCGGAATTAACTATAAACTCCAACTTTCCAAAATTAGTTTCATATTAGATAGATAAGTGTTTACCTAAAACAACCATCGAACCCAAAGATAAAAATATACACGTATCAACTACATATCATTTTTTTCATTCATTCATTCATTGTCCGCCTTTTTCATTTATTTAGTGGCCGCCATTTTGGATTTGATCGGTAGTACGGTAACTCGCAACCAGGATATGGTGGAAACGTGACGTCACATATCCTGGTCATGGTAACTTCGAGGTCCCGAATCCGGTTGTGACTAGCTGCGACCGATCTCGAAGTTACTCGTTATGTCTTTGGCGAGTTTTGTCAAAGTACATCAAGCTTGTATAACGGTAGATCAACTCATCCATATGTTCTTGAAGGTTCGAATGAGCCATATCTGTTAAAATGGGACCAAATGGATAAGTTAAACTGTCGTACAACTTGTCGTAAATATTCTGTTTCTCTTTCAGAACTGGTAGAAGTTCTGATGTCGTGATACGAAGAAGAGGCTTGATTGACGTGTGCTCTCACATGGACAATATCCTGTGTACCCATTATTTATACTGGCTTGCTGACCATGTACCATGTATATTGGCTGAATGAAACAGTGTGCGTGTATCACTGCAGGGTGTAATGAAGTGTCTGGCTTTATTGGGTAATCGCAAACGGTAACATTCTTTATTGCACACTCATCGGTTTATTTTTGCGAAATACAGAAAAACTGTGAAGATTTCAAAGCGTTAAATAAAAAACTTTTCTTTTGCTTGAACAATACAAACCGATTACGTCATTGACGACGCCAATTTCAACTGAACATATATCCTGACTAAATTATGATGTCTAGTCTACATAAATCACACGTTTGTTTAAATAAATAAAACAATATCGACCTAAATTTTAGTATATTGCAAACTAAAATCTTCAGCGTGTGCAATAAACTTTGACCAACATAGTTTTGAGAACATCTCAACGTTAGCGTACTCGCTTGTTGTGCCGCGAGGTAAAATTCGAACCTCCGGCTCTCGGATTACCATTGCGTCAGAACAAACTAGTGCAATAACGTTAACCAATTCATACACTGGTGTCGTTCTATCTATGCTTTAGACGATTCGGACATCGAGATCAGATCACAAACCGCGACCAAGAGCATCACGCCGACTTGTTCATCTGTTTTGGGTCCTCACTCTCGTTCTTCGGAGAGCCTGATTTTTCTGAATTCAATTACACGAAGCGTATATTTTAGCCAACCCAACTGACTGAACAGAAAAAAACCACCCTTTATTTTAGTTAGTCAATGATCCCATCTAATGTGGTAAATAATAATAATAAGCTAGATGGAATATCAGTCATATGTTCAAAGTTGATTCACCGCAGAAATAACCCGACTATATCCACCAATATATTACTCACGTATAATAAAATGTGATATTCCATTTCTGCTTGCTTCATAATATGTTTACACAAATAATATCTTTCACGTCGCTTTAATTTGTATTATACGCGTACTGTTCTTGTACCGTGAATAAGGCCAGAACAGAGTTGTGCCAGATCTCGTTGTACGAATCGTGTCAGTTATGGTACATGTATAGTTAGAGTAAACAATATTTTATTCTCAATTAGGCACATACAGTCAATCACAATGTACATATATAGTATAATAAATAAAGATAAATTGGATCTGACAACAAGACAAAGGCTTAGCGTTGGCTATTTCCTTGTCCTGTAATTTGCAACAAGATTTTGTTCCAAATGATGAATTGTATGCTCCGTTTTCACCCGCAATCTGATCCGTGTCCGATCGCTGCAGGTTTGTTGGTCCCCTTCCCCACTGTCGTAACTTGAATTGTGATAAATAAAGATATATTATTATCACATAGAACCCCTATTATATCATTAAAAGCCATTACATATTTCCTTATACAGTGCATTTCACTAGTGATGAATAGGCGCATGCTATTTATCACTGAGCAGTGCGCCAACAAAATTACCGCGCCGCCTTTACTTTAATTGAGGCGGATTGATACTATTTCGAAAAGCCGCGCATGATACCATGACCAAACAATGAACAATGATGGCTTTGTTCATTAAAGTTAAATTATTGTCAGCTTCGTTGAACTAACGAAAATAGACACAAAAACAGAGGCAAATTGGAGGCACAGAGCGCGCAATTGTCGTATACGGTTGTGAAGCGTCTCAGCCAACGCTGTAAATGTTTGTATTTGTCAGCTTCTCAAGTTTAAAGGATTTTGATTGGTTAAAAAGGCATAAATATCTAGATTTGTTCATGTGATATACAAGATCTTCAACTATAGTTCGATAAATTTGATTCACAACTCGTCTGCGACTCCTTGTGAATCATATTTAACAAACTCGTTTCATAAACTCTTATATACCAACATAACGAGTTGAAGATCCTCTATATATGCATGTATAAGCAGAATAGTACCATTGTAAGTTTAAGCAAAACCTTGTGTTTATATTCGTATGTTATATTCAGGTCAAAATCTACCTACACATTAAATCACTTGCTCACTCCTATAATAAACTTGTGTCTGAATTTTCACAATGTGCATGTTAAATTAATAGACCAGTGTACTAATACATTCACATATAATCTTATACGGGTAAATCCGCAAAATAATTCACTCTTTCGCGTTCGAATTTAGGACAACGGTTTAAACGTGTTTGACAGTTTCAAGCTACCCACAATCGCAGAATGGGCTGTTATTCAAGTTAGGATTATTATAGTTCAGTCTGTCGATATTGATAAATTTACGTGAGTTGGTCTGGTATAGGCAGCATGCACGGCTGTAAGACAGCAGCGAAGTGCGATCGCTATAAGCAGTCTATTAAATCTGAGACCAATTCACATGGAAGACTGTTCAATAATTTTACAGAAACGACCTTTCATATCTTGTCACGTGGAAACGGGTACTTATTTTTGGAACTTTTGGTCTGAGGTTATATGTGGTTTGGCTGCCACCTTAAGAGGAATGAGGATATATATATATATAGGCACGTCCTCAATGAGTATGCGACATACTAATACACAGACTTTACATCTCACGAAGAGACTTATCGGGTGACTTCAGGGCAAATTATCAACTGTTTTCAAATTTTCACATGCAATACGTGCACATATATGTCCAAGAAAGACGCATCTAAGTAATCAAAAATACAACGTTGAACCCGGTGTTTGGGTCCCAAACAAACACCAGCTATATGCACGACATGGAACAGAAAAGAGCGTTCAGTGTTAGTCTATTCCTCATATGGTAGAAATAAAGAGCGTTTTTTTTCCCACTTCTATGCGAAAAGTTGAAAACAGTTGGAAAATTGCTGTGACCATGGGAAGTATTTTTCAGAGCATATGAAGCCGGTATATCAATATTCCGTGTAGATTTCAACCTATCTTATAGCTCCTTCCAATTACTTAGACAAAATTTGGAAGCTCGAATGAACCATGTCCGTTTAAACTCTCTTTATTTTTTCCATTTATGAATAAATGAATGAATTTATTTATTATAGTGACATTATGTTTATAAATATAACATCCGGCCCATAGGGCCTATAAGTCACTTTGGATACGATAAACAATAAGTTATTTGTGCACATGTGTGGATATAAGGCAAAGATTACCCCGGAACGATCGTCAGTGTTAAGCTCCTAAGTGTCTTCTGTGGCGATACATTCTATGACGTCAACTAAGATTTTCCAGTACGGCATTGTATACACACACGCACACGGTTAAGGGGTCCTGCTAATTTGCTGTGATGCTGGTTGGTCTTGCTGAATAGCTATGATGCCGTTTGGGAAAATATGCTGTTAAGAAAATGTATCGTTATTTTTTCTCAAGTTGGCTAATTCTAAAAGTCAGAACAAATTGTTTTTGCGAAAATCCTGTGCCAATGCATTCTCTTATATATGGGAGTCGGCCATAGGTCGCCTCGCATATATAAGAGATGTTTTCTATGGAGTTGTATGCTCTATTTGTTTGAGATTTTCGAGGATTTTAATAGAATGCTACATTCCTCCAGTTGGCCTAGCGCCAGATTCCTATCTTATAAATTTCATGCATTCGAAGAAATCCATAATATGTCTTTAATTAAAAAAAACATGATTACCGAGTCGTAAGTAAGTATATGTACATATTCGCATGTCAACTATTACAACATATCGTATGCTTGTTGATGTCCATGTATATACTTTTCATCGTCTCATATTCCGAAATGAACTTGCGATCGACACTAATCCACTTATCGTCGTAGCCGCTCGTATAATGTAGCCCCTATCCATTTGTGAATATTTTTTAGACCGTATATGCTTCATCGGAACGTATACGTGTTGACCAGCAGCGGACTGGTAATCAGTTGTTCAGACACAGCATCAGTTCAGCGTCCATAAACCTGTTCGACATACACTCATCTTCGTTCCTCCCATGCGTCGATCGCTTCTCATGGAGTGGCCAATGGGTAGCTATTTCGAATAGGTCGAAACCTTGAGGTATTACGCTGTCACCAGGAAGCCAAAATAAAAACCATAATCAAGAAAATGACCCAAGACGTGCATACTCGAAACGAATGGTGTGGTGCATATATTATAAGCGAGTACATACAGTAATCCACTGTCGCCTATATTGACCCTGATGGCAAATCTGTCATGTCTGTATGTTTTACTATAGTAAAATTGTCAACAGAAAATATCGAAGGACCAGAATATGTTCAGGCGTGTAATTAAATCTGATCTAAACAACGTGTTCTCAATACGAACCATATTACTCTCAAACAAGAATATTCTTGATCAGTTAAAAGTAACAATTTCGAATATCATCGATAGATAGCTATCACTGGTAGTTCATTGTAACGGTAATAGGGCCGGTGAATTATATGTCTGACGTTCGACTGAATGGAATATCATCTTAACAAAGGGTGCCTTGTGACTGGCATGTTGAAACGTTGATAAGAAAAATGTGAATATTCTATACTACTTCAAATAACACATGTGCGTTGACGATACATATAATCAGTTTTGATTTTACACGTTGCCTACAAGGGAATAGTCGAATATACGCCATGCTGGTATGTATATATAATGTGCAATTATGTCTGGTTAGACTATCATTTTTATGTCCCGATCCGTCCGATAAGTAATGGACGGATTTTGGAATTAATAAGCGACACTGATCACAAACGATAATCCAAAATGTTCGATAGCGACGAATTCTTATCATTTTGTTGTTTTTGTATATATTTTTTTCCTTTTGGGTGGAATATCCTTCAGTGTGGCAAAAAAGAAAAAAACAACACACACGCTTACAACAACGTGTGAGAACGAATCAATTGCATGTGACATGACAATATCAAAAAGCGGCAACTTTCACCTTATAGACACACCGTCAATGGAGATGACGTGGAGCACCCATGTAAACCGCGGATGGATTCGTCATCTCATGTCTAGACTCCCTAAACCGTGTTTAACTGGACAATCGAATAATATGGTTTAGTAACCTATATATATATAAGGTTAAAAAAAGAAAACAAAATGATCACAGTTGACAACAAACTTACCAAACTTACCCCCACATTATTGTAAAGGTGTGAGTGCTTCTCGTCTATAAATTTCCAATTAAAATATGCTCGTTTTAATTATCGATTTTCGCTGTCGATAGAACGCGGCGGTCCGCATTAGGCAAGTGTGACTAATTAGCTCGACGATATAGAGAAACAACTGGTACATTTAGGGTCTGACTCGATATATAAATAGGAGCTGACGAATGCGTCACTTATGCCCGCGGTCTCGAGTTTAAACCACTGATTTATCTAGATGTTTCCGTAAACCAGATTTAGACCGGAGATCCGGCCTATGCATTTGGTTAGCAGTTCACAACTTGAAGGTACACTGGGGGGTATAGCCTAGTTAAAGTCTAGTCCTGCGATCAAACTACACGTACTTCGAAAATACACATCCACGGACCCAATATATACCCGGAGAACACTCACCAAAGTCAGCAATTCACGTAAAATGAATTATCAGCTTTTTTGTTGTTTCGTGGATTTACATACAATGTTCGTATTCTGTGGAATTGTTTAAACTGTTATTCATATTGTCCTCATTTTACTGCGACACAATTCCGTTCAATATAGCGTCAATATATATAACCGCCAAGAAACTTTAAGATATATATTAACGAGCTTTCTCATGCTCATTTCAGTAGAAAACGAATTGTTTAGACACATTTTGTTGTATCATGTATATGTACACTTGGGATTGGGGGCACACGTTATTACAACATAGATTGCCCCGTTCTCCATACAATTACAACAAAAAAAAACAAATAAACTAACAAACAAATGAACAAGCAAGCACACACAAGAAACGATTTCGACACATGAATCATAATCTAAACAAGTAGCATGATCACATTCTAATCTCTGGGTTCAACATATTTTGCAACCAGTTATTTTCGGTGCAATTAGCAACTTTTATACGAACTATATGCCGCGGAATTTTGTTCAAGTCATAGACAATTCGGGCCCATCGTGAGATAATATATAGAGCGTTAGTCTGTTCCTGGTATGATATAGGGATAAACATCGGTTGCCTCAATCCTATATGCAAAAACTTGACATTGACTACAACTTGAAAATTACTATACGACTACTGTAAGCTTATTTTTCAGAGCATATATATATGTGTCTCGTAAAATTGTTGACCTGTATTGTCCCTACATATATATACCTCCAATTTATGTATACGTGTAAAGTTTTGATTTCAACTGAGTCATGTCTGTTTCAACTGCATGTCATCCACATGAGCTAAGGGTCAGATGCATTGTTGGCCAAGTTGTCCTGGTATTTCTAAATGGAATTTCTCAAAATATATCAGGAATTTATTTGTGAATTTGGCACAATCGATTATTTTGATACAGTATTTAAGAACCATCGAATATTTTTTTTATGATAATCTCATTTACTTCACTTTCATGGCATGGAGCATATTTAAAATTTCACCGTTTTCAGGTACCAAGAACCTATGTAAATTAGTTTTGTTTCAAAAGTGCAGATCATATATCCATGATATCACAATTGAAGATCATGAGAGGATACTTAATTTTTCTTGATTCATGAAATTTTATGATTATTTTCACTTAGAAAGACAACTACCAACAAACTATTTTATATATTTGAGAATGTTCATGTCATTCATGTTGTTCAATGAAAAATTGGACTGAGATGAGTTCTGGGTCATGGCTTAGTAACCAAGGTAAAGCTGACCACCATATCTCTTAACAATGTGGCCTAATTTATGTTGATTGCTCCACACTGTGGACCACACTGCATATCAACAGTTGTTTTCATTGGGGTGGAATATTTGTGACTGCTTTTTTCTTCATTATACTATATGGGGGTATGACAGGGGGGGGGGGGCGGAAAAAAACTGCAGACACAGGGTGGAAAAAACTGTTTTCTTCGGTTTGGGTACCCCCCCCCCAAACAGCAAAAACTGCAGTTTTTTTCCACTGACCATTTGCCACCCCCCCCCCCCAGAAAAATCAAATCTACCCGAGCCAGACAACAACTCGGTTTGACCGGAAACCGAAAAAAAACACCGGAGCATACAATTCACGAGAAGGGGCTTGGTAACTTAGTTTAGATTATTATGACTAAAATGGTCATTGTCTACCAGTAGAACGCAGATTTGTACCTCGTGATGTCATGACATGTACAAACATGTATATTGGTGATCGCAACGCTTTGTATGCACTTTAAAAAATGACAACTAGTCATTACCTCGACTTTGAAAAATATGCAAATGAGATGAGTGAGATACCAGCATATAACTGTTTTCTGATACCATTGGAGGAGAAATTGTTTAATACATGGGATAGTTCTGCAGTAAAAATTTGCCAGATAAGCGATCGCAGGGTAGAATTCTGCAATCGACTGGTAGACACTGACATAGTCGGCATTATTAAGAGGGTTAATGGGGTCAATATCACATGTAAACCAAGACAGTGGTTATCCAAAATTGTTTTAGGTGGATTGTACTACTCATGTATATATGATTTGGATATTAAGGTTAATCCATATTCTATAAAATGAGAGAAAATTGAAGTTGTGAGTCTGAAAATACATATTTGGAAAAAAATTACATGCAAATTTTTTCCGACACCCCCCCCCTAAATGAATAAGGAAAAACTTTACGTGTAAATTGTTTACGCCTAGGTACCCCCCACCCCCGGTACGTTGTGTCCCGCAGTTTTTTTCCGCCCCCCCCCCTGGGTATGACACTATATTATGCAATTAAAAATCTAACTCCACATAATGATACAAATGAAGCCTCCTCTCATGGAGCCAAGCCAATAATCTGCTTGGTGATTGGAGTGTCTGAAATTATTAATTATTATAGCAGTACCGAAACGGACAACAAAGAACATAATATTTTCAACCTCCCAAATGTATTTATAATCCATTGTTTTTGTCACCTCTTAAGAATTGCTCAGATTCTGCAAACAATGAAGATGATGATATGTGAAATTCAAGAGTTTCCGCCAGATAGATCTAGAGAAATACTTTGTTGAAAATATCTTGCCTGTTTGGCTGTAGATATGCAAAACGTGCATCTCCATCTTAAAATCGTAGCCTACATAACATATGACTGTTTTGAATTCGCATTCGAGCACACTGGAAACGCTATGCTGCACCATATGTCGGACGAAGTGTTCCAAATTCACGTATAACATGGTGTGGTCAACATCAAATGATCTCAACATGTGACACAATGATTAGGATTACTTGATACGCTGCATGGCAAATATGCTTGTGAATTTTAGGCAGTTTTCCGTTGAGGGCTGTACTGTGTTATGATATGAACCGTAAACTACTGATACAATTGTACTTGTCCAACGGTTAAAGATGGTTTATCATATAACACGTTTTCAAGATACGGGCGGCGTTGGCGGTGTTTATGCTGTTCAAATATTCAACTCCGTCAAAAACCGCCATAAACAGAAATAATATATGGTAAACATAAAGAGCGTTATTTGTTACTGTTTTCCTGATATGGAAATAATAAAGAGCGTTTATATCATTTGTGTGCGATTATATCTTCCTATATAACACGTTTTAAAGATACGGGCGGCGTTGGCGGTATGTATGCTGTTAAAATATTCACCTCCGTCAAAAACCGCCATGAACAGAAATAATATATGGTAAACATAAAGAGCGTTATTTGTTACTGTTTTCACGATATGGAAATATTAAAGAGCGTTTATATCATTTGTGTGTGATTAACCAATAGAATTGCGGTGTGTTATGTAAACAGAAGCAAAAAATTTGTAACACGAGCAGGCTCTTGTTTACGTACAACATCGTACGTATATAATATTTACGCGCTAATTCTGTTTGGCATATGAACAAAACTATATATATTTTAAAATTCCTTCTGTTGATGGCGATTTGAACAAATATGAATATTTCGGCAACGAACGCCGCCCGTGCCTTTAAATACTTTCCGGGGTATAACTTAATAATTTCATAATATGTAAAAACTCTGTAGTTCCATATGTAGCGATGCTACCGAAATTTGCCTGTAAACTTACTTGCACGGTGGGGGATCACGTGGTTTCGAGTTGATGAGTATCACGCATTCAAAATGGACGCGGAAACCGCAAATGCGTCCAGAAACTAGGAAAATGGCAATAAGGGTGGATACACACATGCATGTAATGTCTGTATGTAAAATACATGTATTTTACATGGCCACACCAATAATTGACAAAATTAATCACCTGCCCGCGAGAGGTCAATTTCACCAGTGAGTAGTTATAAGCCATTATCAAACAAACTGCCATCAAGAAATTTCAGGCCAGTCATAAACATGTCTTCTTTCATGGATGCCGAAATGAGTAATTCTTGTCTGATATATGTTGCTGTTTATCACGAGTTATAATTCATTTCGAAAAGTGGATTAGAGCCGGTCGATTTTATACTTGATGTGTTTCTGTCATTTCTTGGAAACAGGGTCATCCAAAACAAAAATAAAATATGCAGAATTCTTTTATAGGATGATACCGGCTTGTTGAGATTTCTCTGATAATTTGAGAGCGAGCTCATGTGATAACATTAATTCAATTGGGACTGTAAATATTCATTATAGCGCCAAAAAATAATGCAGGTACAGCGTTGAAATTAAAAAGAGTGACACCCCCCCCCCCCCATTTATATATATGTTTCTCAAGCCAACGGTTGAACAAGCTCCTAACTGTCACAAGCTTGAATTATAACATTTTCGACCATAATCCATGATTGGGGGGAGGGGCTGGTTCTCGAAACCTTCAAATAACTAAGGGAGTTAATTGAATGTATCAGCCGGGATTATCTGGGCAAGAATTACAATATAATGTTTTACTTAAATATCCATAGTTGTAAATTTTGCGTATACATGTATAACTGTATAACACAAGAGAGGAAAGATGACGTAGTTGGGAACTCGTAGCTAGGCAACCCTTTCGCCGAATGAAGACAAACAGCAACACCATGCATTCAAATTTAAAGCTGTATAATATGTTCATAATTATATGAATAGCATAAATTGCTGCATATTAGATTAATCACTCGTAGAAAACAGACACGACAGACATGACTACGATATTTATAAAGCAGGGTGTCAGGACTCAGGGTGCTGCATGCACAGACCACCCCCCCCCCCCCGTCGAGGAAATATGCAATGGTGAATTCGGTAGCTTCTGGGATAATATAGCTCCCCGTGCATGTTGTGGGTCATAGCCCCCTGCGTTGGGGAAGATGCCATCACTGGTATTAACATCAATAGAAGACTGACAATGATTTAAACAGAGCGTCGACCATTTGAGTTATCGGGCGAATAATTATTTTAAGCGGCCTGACGACTTCGTCCCAGTCAACGGCTCTTCAGCGGTTCAGAGTTTAACTCACTGTGGTTAAACACAGTCACAATGATTGTGTTGTCAGCGGACACATATTACACGGTGTGTATGATCCATGTAAAACGCCAAATACACGATATTTACAGAGATTACATGCATGTGTGTATCCACCCTAAACTAGGATAATGATATATTACATAATATTTTGGAAGCTGTTCGAGCATTTGCTATACTATCTGTGTCCAAACTCACAGTTGTTTGCTCCAACATTCTGACCAAAGTTGTCAGTTGAAGGATTCTCATAGATGTATGGACGTGTGTATTCCACGAACCTCCGACTGGCAACTTTGGTCAGAATGTCATTGAAAACTACTGAGTATTTCCTAAAACAAAAGTATCAACTTGTTTTAAAAATAAACTAGCATATGCTCGTATCGGTCAAACTGTTATGTTTTGTGTCAGTTTCTCGTATATTATGTATATATTTTGAATGCGTGGTACTCACCAACCTCGAAACCACGTGACTCCCGACTGTGAAATATAGCATGCAATTATCGCGCAAGAATCAATCATAAAGATTTTTAAAGACAATTATCAGCATCACCGTTGCATGTGCATGGAACTACTGTAATGTTAATTCTCTTGTCGTTAGCCATGGTAAAGATGCATTTTAAATGCATATTTGTGTTCAAATTATGGCGACGAAATGCCTGCAAAAAATACCAGCAAAATTGCCAGTGTATGAACACACCATAAGGACGCGATGCGTATATACCAATATGTCCACACATTATATGGAGGTTATTTTATCAACTGTTTATACCTTTCGCCAATAATCCACTTGTAATCGGATTACTCGACACAATGCCCTAAGTCCATGTGTCACCCACAAATTTTGGCCCCACGTATATTGATTTTCTAGAAGTTAATAGCTCTTTCAACACTCAGATTTCAAACACACTAATAGTATATTATGCCATGAATAGCATTGTATACACCCCTTGCTCTGGAATAGTATCAGTTTGTTTATAGGATCAAACAGGTTGTTCCGTCAGATCTTATTTTCTATAATAGTTTCGCAACATAAGTGGATATGTACTAATATCGCAGAGTTTTGAATAATCACACTAGCTATAGTTATATTCGGCTTTTTGTTATGGTGATACCGTCGAATTCAGAAACTTGAGCAGGAAAACATGGATTACAGCGCCAACGCACCCGAGGAGGTATGACATGTTTACTGTTATCATTCTTACATCACTACCAGTTCGTATGTACATGGTTTCTGTATCAGAAAATAATAACATCGGAGCCATAATAGGAGGTTTCGATGGCCATATTTCGACTTCCAAAAGTGATAGGTAACCAAGAGTTTTCTGACTTACGAGCTACCCAAAGGTGATAGATAACCAAGAGCTTTCCCAATTATTAGCTTGCATGCTCGTGTTCACATATGTTCATCGACACGACCAGATTCACGCTCTTTATAATGTGTTTTCATTGCGGACCGCGGCATTCAACGGAATAACGCGTATAAGCTCAATATGGGCTTATTTCATAAAAAAAAAGAAAGAAAAAAGAGTCAAATATGAACCTATTTTCATTGGGATATGTTGAAGCGGCATTTTTTTTTCAGGGTAATAATTTATGTTGATAAATATTTCGTGCATTTATTGACATATCTTATGGCTCATTCCAAATTACATATATTATAGTTTGAATGTTCAAATGAGCCATTTCCGTTGTAACAGTAGTCATGCGAATGCGATGATGGTGAGTTTGATGGAAATGCATGAAATGATCAGATCTCTCTTGAAATTAACGTAAATCACGAGCCCAAACCCAATTGATATTACGAATTCTTCTTAATTGTATCTGGTGGTTGTTCATTGACTAACGATGGAGTATCCAGAAGGCTTCGACGTCGGCTGCCTCCATCTTTAGAGAATATCATCACCTCACTCTGATTGATCCGAACCACGTATTTCTCTAGTCTTTCATACAACTTTATTAACTTCCCAATCGTGAGCAGAACTAACGTAGCGATAACAGTTGTTATTATTGCAACAACCAAACTGTCTTTCTCGACTTGCAAAATGACTGACTCCTTCATTCCTGTAAACAAATACAAACATATACCTTAGAGTAAATAGATTATTCTAATATTTCCATTACAATTATATGCCTTAAAATATACAGTCGAAACATGGCTTGCGACATGGATGGGTCCATTACAATGCAAAGTAATGCATTATCATTGATTGTCATTTTCTGTCTTACAATGACCAGTAATTTAACAATTTAAGGGGGATGTCAAATGACCAAGTTTGAATGGGAATTTCAAATGCAAATCACCGGAGTGAAAGTTTGAGTTGCAAATATTTATGGGTGTGACTTGATGCGGTATTGAATATACATGTGATACATATTTATCCGGCGGGTCGGCATGTTGGTCTAATTTTAAAATGAAATTTATAGTGATTTTTTAAAAGTAGGTCAAGTGTAATTCCAGAAAAAATACTCAAAAATAAACTTTTATTAAACATTTTTAATTTACCTAGGACACCCGTCAGTTAAATGTTACGACTGTTCATGCTTCAGCAGTGCAGTCCCCCATAAAAAAAACTGCATGCCTCATATAAACAGCATTTGCTCTGGAGATTTTCATGGAAATCCACATTAAAAATTGCCTACAAGACTTTAGACCTCCCTCTTAAAATGATCGGCCGCTCCAATAGGTTGGATCTACACGACAATATATGACGCAACCAGCAAATACAATACGGCTTACTGTGATTATTGATGCTAGATATTCCATCAGTAATTTGGGCTGATTTCCTCTTGACATCTTCGGTGATGTTCCTAACCACCGCAGCGAAAGAAATCCCAGACATGGTGCCGATTCGTCAACCTGGAAACAAATTATCCGTAAGCGGTTAGAATACTATATATTGCATCTAGGTCGCATGTCAATTATACGTGTACAATTTTGCAGGTACACGTACATGTCATTCTTTTGGTTATTAATGGCGATATCAAATTCATTATTTGTTTATGTAAAAAATACCGTTGATGTGATAAATATAAATTGAGAAACTTAACTGATAAATGCTTCCAATCAACACTAACATTGTTCACGGAACGTACGCAAGAGTGGCGATTCATACAAAATAAATATAACAGAATTAAATCACACATATCAGGCTTTCAGCAAATCTAAGCATAAACTAACCGTTATTAAAACTAGTAATCTCGTCCTTTTACGCGTTCACTAAAATTCAAACTATGTCCTGCTTGTAGTGAGTGGACTGAATTGTCTTGCAGTTTGTATAAACACAAACCGATATATATATATGGAATACTTTTAGACGGAGTGGCTTAGCTCCGAAAAAATTTACTGCAGTCATGAACATATCCCCGGCGAAGATTTTTTCTCTCAAATATGTGGCAATAAAGAGCGTTTTCTGCTAGTTATATTTTACTTTATAAGGTAAAGATAAAGAACGTTTATATAAATTACATACAAGATGTTGAACGCAGTTGGTGCATGGCGCTGAACAATAAGTCCTGAATCCCCGGAAAAAAACCCCTTCATATTTTATGAGTCATGGCTACCGTATTTATAATGATAACATGTCTATTCTAGATATGAGAAGTTATTCTATGCGATTTCAATGAGAGCTTTTAAACACTCCAACAGTTTGGGAAAGTAGGTCGTCTGGAATGTGTGCGCCAGTCATATGTATGCATAAATGTAAGTTTGTATGGTCACCCCCACATGGCCCATTTAGTCAAAATTTTAATGCAAATCTTTATGTAAAATTACCGCATATGTTTGGGTAAATGGCTTTTTCGAAATTTGATCACCACATGCACTGAACATAAAAGACTGTCATCATGGTTATGGTGCATGTTATGTTGACATGCTTGTTGATTGTAACATAATATTTTGGTACCTGGAAAGCCCTTATCCAACGAAGTGCGTAGCATTGGTGTTTACATCCACATGACGGTAGTTGATTAAACGAACATGGCTCATTGGAGCTTCGAAATTTTGTCTAGGTAATTTGAAAGGAGGTATAAGATAGCTTGATAACTACACGAAATATTGATATTCCGGCTCCATATGCTCTGAAAAATACTTGCCATTGATCACAGACATAAACGCTCTTTATTTCTACCATACCAGGAATAGACTAACACGGCACTCTCTTTTCTGTCACATGCTTGCACATGGCTGTTGTTTATTTTGGATCCACACATCGTGTTCAAGTTTCTATTTGTTATGACCTCAACGCGTAATTCTGTGACATAATGCCCGTAGAACGGTAGTTCAAGTATCTATCGACCTATTTCGATACCGGGAAAAATTCAAAAGCAAATATTATTGGGGTGTTTTTTTGGAGCGCAAACTGACAAGTGGCTTTAATTATATTAAGACGAACCTTATCGAATATTACATCCAACAAAGGAATCTCGCTGTGCATTGCTTGAACTATATATACAATCTATCGCTAACTAGTCTGGCAATTTGGAGTATCGAGATTGTACAAGTGTGTGGCGAACACTTATCGGTTAAATATATAGAGAAGACATCGTCCAAAGTCCACAACCTGGGAATTTCCTTATGGTGTCAACGGACTATTAATGAAATGACGATGTCATAGTATTCGCCAATGTTTATGAACATTGGCCTTTGAATGATCTAAAGAGGTGTGTCAAAGCGTGTTAGATCAGTGGTCAGACACCAGGTGATATTGAATATGTTGTGATATCTGCTGCAGGAAGTGAATACATTCATGCGCATCGTCAATGGCCGCATATTTGCGTAGCGCTGTTTGAATATTTAAAGTATTCAAACACGGATAACCTTAAAGGGGTACTGTACACTAAATCCGGCCATTTGTAGGACCATCTCCTTTATACTCAACAGAATATATGCAACAAATGAATGAATTTGTGCCATGGATTAGTGCAAAAATAATATCATGTGCTCTATCATGTGCTCTATCAACGATGTAAACAGCATGGTAATTATAATGCAAATGAGTTAAAGGTACGGTTGGCCTTGGCGGTGGGTATCCTGTGAAAATATTTACACCCGTCAAAAACCGCCACAAACAGAAAGAACATCAAAATGTAGACAGACTTTGTCCGTATACAAATAAGAAATATCGCATAAACAGTATGTTATTGTCATCTGTTTGACCATTGTTATGTAAACAAAAGCATAAAAAGTTACTTTTCTGGTGTTTGTTTATATTATGATGGTAAACATAAAGAGCGTTCTTTGTTGGTGAATTCCTGATATGGAACTAATACAGAGCGTTTATGCCATTTGTGTGTGATTAGCCAGTAGCATTGTGCTGTCTTCATTAACACAATCAGGCTCTTACTTAGGTAAAGTATAGTATGTCTTTGTGATAACATGCTGTTTACGCGATGGTCATGGTATATATGAACGAAACTGTATGCGTTTTAATGTTTTTCTGTTTACGGTGATTGGAACAAATATGAATATTTTCGACAACTAAGGCCTCACGTGCCTTTAATGACTCGAGCCATAAATTCATTTTCATCATAATTACCATATTGTTTTACATCGTTCATAAAGTAAATGGGTGTATTTTGCACTCATCCAATTATCAAATTCATTCATTTGTGGCATACATTATGTTGAGTATAATAGGAGATGGTCCCACAAATGGCCGGATTTATTGTACAGTCCCCCATTAAGAGTCGTACGTTTGCTGTAAGCGTGTTGAAAAGAGTCATTGTTGATCCACTGGAATGGACATGTATATATATATGTTTTATTCTCACTCCATCAATCAATGGGATAGAGATCATGTACAGATAATTATATAATAATACAGTAATTAACAGTTTAAACAGAACACAAATAAACGACATGGGTAATTATGCGGTATCAAAAAGATGCGTATAATATTCATACGTTCAGTTTTGCTTTTGTAGAAGCAGTCGAGTTTTGTTGGAGATCTTTTCTTTTTTTCCCTGAAAATAAAACGGTATCATCTGCGTAGAACTTTATATATAAATATGCAATATCCGTTAACGATAATCAGAATTATGATACTTTTCGGCGCTGATAACTGCCCTACTTTGTGATAAATTTATGACATATGTAGTTAAAGACATAGTATACACTTTTTTCAGTGATTTAAACTGATAAGTGACTACACTTTGCCCACTGAAAATAGATGGCATTCAACTATTATTACCGAAATTTCGGCCACGCCGGTCGTACAGTTTCACAAAACACAAGTCTGAGCTACGCACAATTGTAAACAAATACTCCCCAATTCGGGACGAATTTTTCGCCTATAAACAAAGGGCCATATGATTCACAGAGTAAAGTTTGAACTATTGCCATGGGTTGGAGTCCGGCGTCCGTCCGTCCGAATTGGAGCTATTCCGAATTTCGATGAAAAACATGGCCGCCAGCAGCCATGTTGGATTTAAAATTTGAATCCATCGGCACACTCTACAGCCCGTATTTATGGCCTGACAATTTTTAGCTCAACTTTACAAAGTAAAGTTTGAAATATTGCCATGGGTCGGCGTCCGTCGTCCGTGCGTCCGTCCGTCAGTGCGTCAACAATTTCCTTCAGCACGCCCTGCAGGCCGCATCCCTCATCCAAACTTCAAATGTAGTTTCACTCTATAAAGTGCCTGTATAACTAAATAAAGTTTTTTTTATACAAACCGAAGAAATTGATATCATATCCGTCGCGACGGTTAGGACAATCATAAGGGCTATACGATTATAAAGTACGCATAATTTGATGACGTAGTATCCTATCTATTCACGTATACGCGATTCTATCCGTTGCTTTTCTGAAACGTCCCTATTATACTCTGTTGCTAATTCGTGCAATTGTGTTTCCGTGGAAACACACATTCCTCCTTCGTAAAAAAAACGCATTGCTCCTTCTATGCTAATGTTCTCTTTCGTTGTCCACAGGACATCGAGCTCACACCAGAGGAGATCGACGGTGAGTTAGTATTTATATTAGTTTCAATGATTTGATCTGGCTCCTAAACATACCTTAAAATAGACATATACAGATTTTATTGTCCAGTATCTGCACAATATGACATATATAGATATGCAGAAATTATATATATATATGTATATGTGTGTGTCACGTGATCACCTTTAACAGATCCGAGACACCAGCGCTCACAAGAGGACTGAATACACACACGTACACGTAGGCACATGGGTCCACGTATACACCCATGGTCATCTGTTGAGTACTGATATCTTTATATATGTTTATATGATGAATGTTTATAATAGTATTACCGTATAAGCCTTTTCTGATATATGACTGAAGAGTATTGAAGATACACCTTGAGACTCGTTATACTAATTTAAGTGCCCGAGCATGGTGGCCTTCATCGTTACAACACGTCTATCTTCAATATTCACGGTTCACATGATGGTCACATTTATAATATAATATATGCCTAACATGTGTGTGTACTATTATAATATTTCCCACATCTCTTGTTTGCGCCATGCAGTCAACACGGTCGTGTTTTGAACCAGAATCCGACTTGTACTATAAAACGCCTAACCCAAAGATCCTTCACGCAAACGCCACAGATCTTGAGCGTGGATATACTGGAGCGAAATAACGACCAGTTTTAATAGCATTGTTTATAACGAAGTTCAGAAGTTCAGAAGTGTTTGTTATTAATGTTAACAGGGTCTCAAAACATTTATTATGTTACCCTGGTTATCTGAAATAAAATTGGGTCAAACAGTATCTGAATATTTCCCCAGCATCATGCAGGATTTTAGATTTGTCATCCGTTTTGTTATAATTTCTTCCATTTATGATTAGACTGATGGATGGCGATATAAGCTATCATCAGATGAGTATAGTTGAGTCAGATAACATTTGAACTCAAATGGGGTTCGGTCGTTTAACAGTTTTAAAACTGGTTTCAATGATCGATGGACCATATATGATTTGGCTGTGTTGTAAAATATTGCAAATCTCATCGGAAGGTAAGTTTCAAAAGCGTCTCCATTTTACGTCAATGTTTCACGTATCGGTGGTCACGCAATTTGATGGGCGACAACTTGTTAGCCTGGTTAATTTATCTTCAAGGCAATTCAGTTGTAATATTATTTACTTTAGTGAATATATACATATACATATATTCATACATTTACTACATCTTATATTGATTACCGTCAACTATTTTGTGTTACCCAACAGTTTTCTGTTATTCGTATGTTGTGTAGCCTGTCCTCGTTCCAGGATAGGGAATACACTTGCTAAATGTACACATGTTCATCAAAATCTAGTTTGATCACGATTTCGTTCTGTCTCAATTTGTCAATTACATTTTTGCTTTTATATTTAATGTAAATTTGAAAATGAAGACGGATTGGGGTAGAATGTTACAACCCTCCCCCTGTATAGAGGTTGGATTACAATATTTTTTAACAAAGTGACCAGCTTAAGGGGGTGTTTATACATTACCCGGCGAAGATCGCATTCGCTTTAGCCGGCAGCGATAACAATAGAGTGTTTATACTTCGCCGGATAAGAATTACGGCTATCCGGATACTCAGCTATACGGTTTTCAACTTTTGGATAAAATGATTTAGTACAAGCACCTGATTGTCGTATGGATTCTAATTCGCTCTGCGGTTAAGTTAGATGTTTATCTGGGGTCATGCCGTCATGGGTGATTTCCTTTCAACAATTAACTCGAACAATATTATTGTGTAATCGCTGATAGACCAGCCCGCTTTTCACCTGTGTATATATTGGTCAGTGTGCCAGTTTGATTGTCTCTAATCAGCTGTCAGGTCGGTGGTCACGCACCTTGGTTATAAGCTATTATTATAAATACTAACCGATGATGGTACACGTACTCTGCATGTGCATGGTACATTTGTTGCGCATTCGAGGGAATTAATTAATGTACATGTATGTCCATATATATATATGGAGGAAATGGGATGGCACGTTTCTATGGATTCAAACTTAATGGACAATTAGTTCAATAATCTAAATCTGAGTGTGGGACTGTTCATCTTTGGAATTTATCGACCGACCGTGGTTATGGCAGGTGTGAGAATTTTGTTTAATCTGAACACTGAAAATTGCAAAACCCTAGCATTCAGCCTTAATATTTCCAATTGTTGGACATTTTCCAAACTTGACGCACCTCTAATAAGGTTGGACCATTTCCAACTGATGGTCATTTCAGTCCAACAATTTGGTAAAAAAATAAGCAAATGTTGCCTAAAGAAATCACCAATAACAAATTGTTGAAAATAAAACTACGAGAACAATTTCAACATATTGCTGGTGTCAAATGTCCATCTATTGCCGTGTCAGGTATGAAATTTCCAGCTTTTGAATATTTTGATTAAAGTTGGGATGAGACACCCCATCGCCACGGCCCTATATACATGGACATGGTGAACGCCCAAGTAAAATGAAAAACATATTTTATTGTATAATGTGCAAACGGAAAATGTGTCACATTTGATTCGCGATGTTGAAACTTATATATATAATATAAAATCCAATCCGAATGATTAGACACCAATTTGTAGATGTATGCGACGAAAAGATCTCAAAACTGACAATGGCCATGCTTTTGGTGCGACACTCACTTCACAGGCTGTATATGAATACAAACAAACCATTAACAATGTTTTTTAAATATCTATAAAATTACCAATAGCAATACCTGAAAGTTTGAGTTGGATATTAATAATTTCAGCATTTCCATTTCTAAAAAGTTTCATTTCACTATACTGCCCAACCATATCTCTAACAGGAAGCGGCTAGATATTTACAGGTGTACAGCAATATCATATTGCAGTTCAGTGAGAACTAAAACGAAAACTATTAACAAGTAAATTAGACACATGAATATATGCGTATCTTCGCCGGCGATGTGTAAACACTCTGCCCAACCTTCGCCGGCTAACGGGTTCGCCGGGTAACGGCTTCACCGGCTATGTGTAAACGTCACCTAAGTGACAGTGTTTACAGCCGTGATAAATTTGAATTTGAAGCTGATGATTATAATTAGAAAACCTTCGTTCCTTCATTTTTGCGACTAAATATATCTGAAAAGAATGTTGAACAATGTCAACAAATCCCGTTTATCATTCTTGCGGTTCGTCGTTACTATTTCCTAAATATGGATACATTTATCGCCAAAACAGAAGGGTGTGACAAATTTTGCCTGGTCTTCATGGTTATGTTTCATTAGCCGACTGCACCCTATCTGATATTTTTCAGAGTATAAGGAGGCATTTAGTTTGTTTGACAAAGATGGAGATGGGACGATCACGTGTTCTGAGCTTAGTTTTGTGCTGAAGGCTCTCGGACAGAAAGCGACAGATGACGAACTGGAACAGATGATCAAGGAAATCGACACAGACGGTGAGAATTGTGTGAAATATTCAGTGTTTATCCCTTTTTATTCTGAATGGATTTTCCCACCCAGTTATAAAGTAAATATTGGTATGTAGTATTATTCATTTGGAGGGGTGATCGGGAAAAAATGAGCAGACGACAATTTGACGAAAAGATAATACAATTATTCATATTCTTTGGTGGAAAATGTGCATATAATAAGATCAACAAACGACTTTGTTGAACTTATTATCTTCTCATTTCATATAAGAGAACTACTCGTCAATGAGTATTTACTATAGGAAGGGTAAATTTATATTGATATGTTTTTATTTGTTTATTTGTTTGTTTTATTTGTTTGTTTGTTTTGTTTTTGGTTGGATGTCTGCCGATTTGATTTTCACCACGTTTACTGTACTTGTTTGTTGGATGATTAGCTGGGTTTTGCGTCGCACTCACGGTCATGACGATTACTAATTTACTAGTGGAGAAACTATCCTGTCCTTCGCGAACACACAGACAGACACACACACACAGATCTCCCAAAATATATAATAGATATCTTAGTGACATTTTTGAGAATACACAGTGGCCATGTTGGACGCCACGTTGTCTGGTACATATACGTGGTAACAATTTCCATGTTAACATTCTTTACTAAACACTCATTGACGAGTAGTCCCCAATTGGAATGTTTCAGAAAAAAAGTTATGAACTTATTATCTAAATATTTCCCGACAATAAATATGAATCCTTCAGCACCTGTATTATATTTGTGTCTGACTATTGTATGCTAATGTATCATGAAAACCCTCCAAATGAAAATTCGTGAGAGAGTGGGTGGGCGCGAAGCGCCCGGGATGGTCGAAAAGATTGAGTGATCTTCTCCTTCACCCCTCCAAATGAATAGTAGACAATTCCAATTTATACTTTTATAACTCAATGGGAGAAACCACTCAGAATTTAAAGTGTTAAAAGAAACAAGAAACACAACTGGTAGGTGTCGTTAAATCTCTGGGTCAAGGGGTACCGTATCAGCCCGTACTAATTATAAAATACAATGCTGTCACATAGTATCTTAGCTGATTGTATAACTTCCATATAATTTAACCTCCTTGCTAATATGTTTTTCAGAGCATGTGGAGCTACCATCGCAAACAGAACAGATGAGTTATATACCTATGTTTTGGAAGTTTTTTTTTATCAATATACATGTATCTCTAAGTGGCGCGTAAGCTAATTATTCCATAAAATCCATAGTATAAGTATATTTAACAACTATATTTCAAATGTCAAAACGGTCTGAGTCTTAATTTTATACAGGGAATGGTACCATTGATTTTGACGAGTTTCTTGTGATGATAACGAGAACTATGAAGAACAATAATACCGATGATGAGATGATGGACGCCTTCAAGTTGTTTGATAAAGATGGGGACGGGATCATTGATCACAGGGAAATGAAACAGGCCATGCAGAAATTCGGCGAGAGGCTTACAGACGAAGAAATCACAGAAATGATAGCGATAGCCGATGTGAATGGCAACGGACGGTTGACAAAAAAAGGTGATTGTTATTTAACCCTTTACCCAACAAAACGGCCAAAAACGCCCAAATAAAGCTTCAACGGCCTAAAATATCTTCGGTCTGTCTCAATAACACCATACACATATGGATATCATTGGAACCGGTTCACTGACCACATTGTGATGGTTACAGTTATGCCCTGTGCCAATGCATTCTCTTATATATGCGAGTCGACCATAGGTCGCCTCGCATATATAAGAGAATGCATTGGCCTAAACAATTTCTTTTTTAACACTTTTTACCATTTTTTCTTACATTCTTTAACAATTTTATAATTTTTTCTTACATTTTTTAACAATTTTTATAATAGTTTTCTACATTCTTTGACACTTTTATCATTTTTAATATGTGTTAAGCCAATGCATTCTCTTATATATGCGAGGCGACCTATGGTACCATTGGCACAGTAGTCTGGTCGATAAAAGGTTTGACCTAGAAAAAATTTGGACTAAGTTGGTTTTTATTCCATTTTGAAGAGGAATGTTTCCTCTACAACATATCCAAAATCCGCTAAAATCCGCTTTGAGCAAACTTTTTTACAGAGATTTAAAAAAATGCTCATTTTTCGACCTTGCGAAGTACGTTTTTCTACAATATCCCGCATCGGCGACACCAGAACGCATTAATCCTCCATCCGATATATACCAGTTTGTGTAAAAGAGTATAGGGAACGAATAGAGTGACAAGGACAGAAAACAATGCATTCGCGGCGATGAAATGGCTGTCAAAATGGCCGCAACTACAATCCATGCTACGATGAAAGCAACATATTGGATAACCCCCTATAAGCGAAAATACACATTTGTAATTTACAAGAATGTTGTTATATATCTTTAAAGGTACACATATAATTAAAACAAATCTATCTGAATGATTTATCGATCACTGCTACGCACGTTAACCCAATGATTTACGTTCGGGTTTTCTTATTAGAATACATCCAACAGTCGGACCAAAATCAGTTATTTTGGGCATGCAACACACGAAGTAATATTTCGTCACACAGTGCGTGGTAGTTTCCTTTTGGAATGGTGATTAATTATTGAATGTAAAGCAGAAACTGAAGTGCCCACCCTATCTGTGTAAATACTAGTTATATTTCCAGAATTTTCAACACTCTCCGTGACAATAAACCATACACGTAAGTCGTAATGCTGATTATACTGTCAAGAAACACTTATCTCTTCAACAGAATAGTACCCAATCTCACTAGATCGAAGAGACTGTACATCGTACATTTTATTTAGTACTAATTTTCATGGTGCTCCCAAACCGGTTTCTTAGTAGTCAATTATGTTCAAATTACTTCAATCGACACTTTACAACATAAATATGTACCACGCAATACACACTATTAGTTGTCAGTATCTTGTTGTTTGAAATTATGTTACCATTGCCACCCACATACTTGCGCTAAATATCAGGTCATCAGCGTTTACAGTTATTAGTTCTGCGTTTACCATTTACTCAATGTTGCTATTTATGGTTTTGTATGCAGCGGATATGTGTAACATTAGGGAGAATGGGTAAACGCGGCGATGCGGTTGCAGAAAAGGTCGTACGTTTCGCGTATATGTGGCCTTAGTGCATTTAAGTGCACATAATTTCCAGGTATAAAGACAGTCTCTGCCATAGAGTATGTAGGCAAATTGGGTTATGTTGAGAATTTATTGAAGATAGTCTATTGTAATCCTTTGTATTTTGATAAATTGCGATTATGGTATACCACCATGTATTTGTGTGATAAAAATGAAATATTCGTGTTTAATCACTTGACCGGAGGCAACTATGACTACTATTTTAAGACACGGACAATAGGATCTACACATTTTACCTAGTACCATATATGAATAGCTCTCATACTGTTCTATAGTAGTAAATTTTGACAGACTTTGTGTTGTAGATTAAAAAATAAATGATTATCGGTCACATTCGTGAGACTGTTTTCATTACAGATATTTCTGCTTCTAGAAAAGGCCACACAATGAGTACATCCCTATTAGATCACATTTAACTGTTTTAATACACATATATTACACGATTCAAGATACACAGTGCAGATAAAACTGCGTTATTCTTCTATTTCTTGGCGCCCAAAAAGTCCACATTCAATCGTTGTATGAGACCTGGCTTTCGGTTGCTCTCTCGCGAGATACATTTGAGAGAATTCTTACATACTATTATTTATAGCTCCCCTTATACTCTGAAATCATTCTTCCTCGTATAATTCGACGGCCTGTTCGTTCTTGCATAACCAGCTATTCAATTTTCCGCAAATTATAAATTTCATTCGATTTTGTCCATTTTGGCGGCCATTTTTGGACAGACATTCTACCGATATGGTTTTCGACTAAGGATTGTTTGTGTGGATTTTATTTTATTACTAATTTGGTATTTGTTGGCGCACCTACCACCGAAATTCAGGATTTTTCTATACCAACTGCCACCATGGACGCCATCTTGTATTACAGAAAATGCTCAAAGCGGATTTTAGCGGATTTTGGATATGTTATAGAGGATATATTTCTCTTCAAAATGGAATAGAAACCAACTTAGTCCAAATATTTTCTAGATTGACCATAAAATTTTAGTTTATCAACCAGACTACAGGGCAGTTCTGTTGGGTAAAGGGTTAAGTGAATATTTGTTGATATTGCACGCTTTCTGATTGGTCAAGAAATATTCAATTTAGCTTTCGAGTCACCAGCAAATTTTAATGGATCACATCATTCACATGACGATTGAAAAAGTGCATCAAATTCATCACACCGCAACCAGAAGTCACGTAAACGAGTGCATCCTAAAGCTGGTTACTGCAGATACAGTCATCACAGATCAATTTGAACACTGCATGGGTGCTTTCAGAAATTCAGATACTATATGGCCAGTCTCCCACATATATTGCATATTATATTATATATTATTACACATACCTTACTCGTATTTAAATTCGCGCAGTACTATTTTTCGCGCAGCCGTCGGTGTGCGAATTTAAACTGAGCGAAAAATAGTATGACTATGGCAATATACACAGGGAAAACAAGAGAGTAATGTTGACGAGTTACATACAATATGAACATTTGGACACTGAATTGACAATTACGCCTATTCATGTATAGGCCTATATGTTTACATTCTATCAAGCAAATATAAAAAGCATGATAGCACGTCGCCCCTACTCCGGAGTGACACCGCATATATACACCCTGAGTAAGTTATATCTTCACAACCCGCAGCCGAGTGTTGATTTTTCTGAAGTCAGTTGCCTTCGCGGTTGTGGTTCTCTGTTTTCGAGTTCATTTCATTGATGTCCAGTTCATAACCATTTCAAATCAGCACAATTATTTGGAGCATCCATCATCTCAACATTTTGATGATATAGTTATGTTTTACACGATGTAAATCCACTGTGGTCGTGTTCAATATATACACACGTATATTCAGAAAAGACAGAGAACTGAAACTGTCATCAGATCCAAGACTTTTACGGAAATATTTTTGTCAGTTTTGAATTCGCGCAGATAGATGCGCGAATTTAAAGTGCGCGAATTCAAAACTGAGCGAAAAATAATACTGCGCGAATTTAAATACGAGTAAGGTATGCACGTATGCATTCAATCTCACGGGCATGTATAACGCGTCACTTCTAAAAACGATAGAAACACGGAACTCTGATTTTGACAGAGCTGAATGCATCGTCATAAAATGCCACAACAATTATAATAGTATTATCAGATCATCCCGATCTGATAACCCACTCATGTTTCATCATCATGGTGATTGATGCTGATTCGATGCTCTTTGTATAATTACATGTATATGTGTTTGTTCCGATTCACTCGTGTGATAAGCATAGTTATGATATTGCGATTCTAAATGTGGACTGATATTCTCTTCCAGAGTTCTTCACCATGATGATGCAGGACGGATGACAAGACCGAATGATTTCGATTGAATCAATAATAGGATCAGCATGCATACATGTAGACATTTGCCATCACTGCCATGTTCAACGACTATTTCGTTTCTTTCGAAGTACATACATGTATGTGTATATGAAAATGCATACACGAGTAGACCTATACCAGTCAACTTAATTGGACAATAGGGGGGGGGGGGGGGGGTCGACAAAATTCTAGACTTGAAGATAACCGTAGCGACTATGGATGTACATGCACGACCCTATATACAGTGCGATGCGACATGGATGATTCGACATGTGTATGTGTTTAAAGGTACTCAATCCGATTCGATGATCCCCTTATAATCAGATTCCAACAATATAATTTTTTAGAAATGCCGCTTCAGTTATCGGAATCGATTAATTGCCCAAAAATAATGCTAACCACTGTCAACTCTACTATAAAATTGTTATTTATCAACATGTTCGACGAAATTTGGCCTTATTACCAACAAAAGCCTCTCGATTTTAGAGTTATCCATCTTCATCCGCAATTTAGTCCGAAACCGTCGGATCGTCAACTTTTTTACTGGGCCACTATTAAGTCTCGATGGTGAAAAATAATAGAATTAAAAAATCGATATCTAATAACTCTGAGCTTTGATAGGTGGGTTCCTCGACTCGGATCAAATATTTTAACCCCAGAATCCAAATAAATAGTAAGTGAGGGGCGCTTAGTCGGATAATGCATCTTTAAGTTTATGTTCTTGTTTCTTCTTTACAATGAAATGGGGATATTTTATTGTCACGTGGATACATTTTATGTTTGTTAGTATTTTCGTTGACTGTCTTATATCATACAATTATTCAGAGGCCAATAATTCCTTTTTTCTCGAAATACAAGAATGTGTGTTCATTGTAGTTCTATTATTATGTTTCTAAAATTAAAAAAAGTAACGCGTTACGTTTGTTTCATTCCATATAAGCACAGTTGGAGTTCTTTTGTGATTCGGTGGGATTGATGGAAATTAATTTGGAAAGTATTGATGTCTGCAGTTGCACGTGACCCGGGGATCCAGATTTTTACTCAAAGGGACTCACGGTCTTCGAAGTGGGTTCATGCGAGACGACATAACATTTTGTAAAACAACTATCATCTAAAAGTGCATGAAAAAATAGATTGACTTTTTTTATTTTCATTATTATAATAACTCTCAAATTACGAGATTTCACATGTCAAAAGCATTGTTATGTAAACAATGGAATTACCGATAAAATTCCAACTAGTCAAATAATAATGGAAAAGATAATAGCATTGAAAAGTATTCTAAAAATCATACTTCATGCACGATTGGCTATGATAGTTGAAAAATCAATGTAACAGTTTTGTTTACATAACAATGGTTTAAACACGCGAAATTTAGTTATTGGAGAACTATCGAAAAATCACTGTAACAGTTTTGTTTACATAACAATGGATTACACAAGCACAATTTAGTTATTGGAGAACTATCAGTGACGAATATGAGAACACGGTTTATCTATTGATCTATATTCTCTTTATAGTGCTGATATATTTACAGACTTTTATATGTTTTATATGTGTGCCTTGGGTCCCTGAAATTCACATGCACCGCTGCGGACCAGAAGTTATGATGAACGTTCATGGACATTGTGGAATAGCTACATGGAAGCTACTTTTCGCATACAGTACGTTGAGCAAATTGTGCTACACAATTTATGTGTACTGTGTTGCTGTTGTACTCAAGTACACTCTTAAAACAATAGGTACATACGTAGGTACTGAGCTTTGTCCCAGGGGAGTACCTAATTGTTGGTACACTAGTGTACATGCCAAATATTTAGGTACTCTGGAGTACCTATATATAGGTTCTCTGGAGTACATATCCAGGCATTATGCACAAAGAACTGTCGTACTCAAAGTACTGGTTTCCTTTAAGATTTGATGATTGTATGTCATTCTGCGGTCTAGTAAAGTCACTTAACGATCATGCACGAGGCACCAGTACACAAATTCATTATCAAAGTTAACAGTTAAAATCATATTAGTCCATTACACACGTGACCCCAGTACGACTACTTACTTTGGATGCAGGTTTCAAACTGAATGCAGCGCACTTCCATTTATTTATCCGGTTGCATCATAGACGAGAGACAATTGTCATAAATAACTTTTAAGCATCAAACCGGAAGTTCGAAACGCCATATTGTGACGTATTGATGTCTGCAGTTGCATGTGACCCGGGGATCCGGCAATACATGAAGCCCCCCCCCCCCCCCCAGAAGAAAGTTGTATGTTGTAAACCAGATTATATATAACTCGACGATGAAACGAATACCAGTTTTCTTAGTCACACGGAACACACACATTTTTATCTAATTTGGCTCCAGTTTTGAGATTCACGCGTTGAACGCTCTTTGTGCGGAACTAATAATAATAAAACCACCTTAATAATCTCTTTCGAACGGAGACGACATGTTAAATTATTGCTTTATTTTGCAACCAAAAAAGAGACAACGTGGTTGCTGAACACACCTCCGAATCCCCCAGATCAATATTACTACAACAGCTGGGACTCCACCCCCCCCCCACGATGCAAGCCCCCAATGTCACATACCGTCCCGCGTTTGCGTACTCATATACACAAATTAGAATAACCGGAAACAAAACATTGATAGTTTAGTTTAAACATATTTTATTGCTCAATGCATATAGTATTACATACACACAGGCAAAAGGGATGGGATGACAAGTGCTGCCACTTACAGTAACATCCTCTCCCTGTTGTCAAAACACTGAATATATACAAATTAAACGCTGACAAGAGCAAGGGAATATGTTATAACAATATATCTATGTACAAGCAATGACAACTAACAGTAGAAATAACTGATGGATTGTTTCACATGTTATGTATGAGAGAAGGAAGAGTGATACAAAAAACAGTGAAATTAAGCAAACGGTAGAAATGATGGAGAAAGAGTGTGTGAGAGATAGAGAGGGAGAGATATATATATATATATATATATATATATATATATATATATATAGAGAGAGAGAGAGAGAGAGAGAGAGAGAGAGAGAGAGAGGGGGGTATTGCATGTAAATGGTGTTGACAGCTTTACTGGGTTGGATAAATGTTTAACGTCAAGGGCGAAATATGGTTAATTCGCTTTCACGTTCTTATGTTAGCTCTACACATCTCAGACGTCGAGATTGAAACGTTTTGTTTCTTTAATTAACCGATGCACGTATTTGAAGATTACAGTATTCATATCGTGACTTATATATTGGTTGCCGAACAAAAGTGTCTTGACTGATATGGTATTCACATCAAATGGTATCAAACTATTGTATAGCAAAAGTCTTTCTCTAGCATATAGCGTGCATTCAAAGAAATAGTGGTCAACTGTCAAAACATCGATGGGTCCGCGTTTCGAAATCAGCCCTGATGATGAAGAGCTATCGACCAAATTACATTATTCTTCGATGGCCCACCGTGGGCCATCGAAGAATAATGTAATTTGGTCGATAGCTCTTCACCATCAGGGCTGATTTCGAAACGCGGACCCATCGATGTTTTGACAGTTGGGCCGCCCACGGTTCATACATTTATACATATTAAAGCCACATGGCACTTTGCGCTCCAAAATACTATTCATGATAAATACAACCTTAATACGATTTTTGAGCCCCAAACAAAGACAGCCATTTGCACGACATGGAACAGAAAAGGGCGTTCTGTGTTGGTCCATTCCTGATATGGCAGAAATAAAGAGAGTTTGTTTCACTTCTGTGCGAAAAAATTAAAACAGCTGGAAAATGGTTGCGACCATGACACGTATTTTTCAACGCATATGAAGCCGGTGTATTTGTCAACTTATCTTATTCCTCCTTCAAATCTACAGAATTTGGAAGTTCGAATGAGCCATGTCCGTTTAAAGATGCCATATCCGATATGACACCATAAGACCATCATAATTATGTGCGTTTTCGACCCAAGAAAATGATTAGATCGGACGCATGTGTTCCAGAAGTCCAATGATCGCCTTTTATGGGAGAGTTCTTTTCATATTCTTTGCCTGGTAAGTGGCCTATTGGCTCAGGAAAGTCTGAATTATTGGCGACGCGTTAAATCTTTAATGCGAGCGGACACAAACATCAACAAACAAAACAATAAGATTTGCAGAATGGAGAACAATGCGATCGGGTGTCGCCACTTTAAGCCTATATAGTCCGATAATTCGAAGGTCCAATATTTCGACGGTCTTGTATTACGAAGGCCCAAATACTACGAACGTTCCATATTACGAATGTTCAATACTCCGAAGGTCAAATATTCCGATGAACCCATGTATATCATTCTCCGAAGCTTGGTTCCATACTCCGAAGGCCAGATACTCCGAAGATCCGATACTACGAAGGCACAATAATACGAAACTGCGATTATTAATGACGGGCCTACCATTTATGCATTCTTAAAATTCGCAATTATTTTGTACATTTGCCTTGAAGCGACTCATACAATCTTGGTCTCATAATGAACCTGGCAATGTATTGTTTTTGTCACGTCGCATTGTTAAAATAAGTCAACGAGTGCGCTTAATATTTAGATGCTGCCAGTGACTATTTGTGCATTGATCGAAAGATTTGTCGTTTCGAAAAGGAAAAGGTTCTATTGTTCTTCGACGTCAAAGAATTCCTTCAATGTCCTTGTTGGTTTTTTTGTCCTCTCATATGGTGAGAATGTTTGCACTAGATAGGTTTGCGCTCATTTAAAGCTCACTGAAATGTTGGGAAATCCCAGAACGTCACACAATCCACTCTTTGATTCTTCTGACAATACACAATCTATACATATCCCAAGAACAATGAAACCCGTCGTCACCCCAGAACACATTTGGAGTATCGGACAATCGGAGTATCGGACCTTCAGATCAAGTAATCGATCGTCGGAGTTTCAGGTCTTCGGAGTAATATGATAATATGCAAGACATATAGAACGACCCCGTCATGATAGTAAGAATTATATTTGTATTGAATACGGGTGCTTTACATGATCATTATGATATAGTTAAATCTTTATATGTGAACACCATTGATATGAAGTGGGAAGTAGTATTTACATAAACATCGTTATGGCTACTGACTTCAGAAAAAATCAACACTTCGCTGTATTTAAATGTAAAACTTGATGTGATATTATAATTAACTCAGATTACATGTGTATGATCATGGATTAAATGCTCAATCAATACACTAATCAATATATGGCTAGTCTATAGTGAGGTGAAATCAGTTGTCCGCGAAGACGACATGACACGTTCAGTCATGTCTTCATGTCTGGATTCTGGCCCGCAGAGACAAATGACGCTTCAAATGACGTCTTTACGCCGTAACTGCCTTCATTTGGTTAACAAATGAAACTGATCTAATATAATATGAACCTATGTAGGACACATTCATAACAACTTACTGTTTATAAATAAATAGATACATCAGTTGTCCATTGCCACATATCAGAAGTTGTGAAGTAGACAATTCGTTTCATATCTGATTCCGCAATTTTGTGAAACCACTGTCGGAAGTCACGTGATTTTCTCACGAAAATGTTGTGTGAATAAAAATTTCTCCTTCACGGTATAGTGTAATTTATGTGTGACGTCACAAGTACGCCCGCCTGTTACCTATACACGACCCGAGCTCGGGCGCACAAGCGCGCCGAGCGGGGTCGTTATAAACTTCGGGGTATTGGGCTTTCGGTGTATTATATATTCGGACAACTGGACCTTCGGAGTATTAAGAAGTCATAGAATGTAGGGAAAAATCACAATGCGACAACAAAGAGCGTTCATTATTAGTCTATTATGATAAGGAAATACACAAAGAATGAAAATCTCACTTCTGTGCGAAGCAATGGGAAATTACTATTACTATGCCAAGTTTTTGAGCATGTAAGTCGGTATTTCGTACATATGTCGACCTATCACGCACCTCAAAACTGTGTGTATATATATGGGTCCTCGGGAATTGCTATGATGCTGTTGGGGCACAATGATGCTGTTCAGAAAATGTACCGTTGTTTTCTGAAATTGTCATTTTCACCGTGTTTGTCTAATCCGAGTGATTTGAGGAAAAAACAGCACCGAAATGAAACATTCATGAACATAATATATTTAAAAATAGTTTATTCGTGGCTTCTCTGGTGTTTGCGGGAATAGCCATCTTAATTAGGTTGCAACGACCAAACGTTCATTATTAAACTATTTTACAATAGATATTCACATTGGTTCATATTTGGCTTATTTGGTTCTGATGTAAGCACACTGTGAACTTATATACGTTATTGCGTTGAATTGCGCGGCCCACAGAGACATAAAATGGGCTTGTATAGAACGCCATGTTTGATTTATTTCGTTTGAAATGGTTCATATGTTCACATTGAACCTATTTCAACCTTCAAATATGTTCACATTGAGCTCATGCATGGTCCATGAGGACAGGCTGTTTGGTCTTACAGGGAGAGCTACCCTTTGGGCATGCAATTTGGAACACTTCTTTCAAGGCGACGCTTCTTGGTTTCCTAAACACGAATATGGTTGTAGTAATAAACTAAATAGTCCATTTGTTAACAATTAGTACGAGTGTATTTGTGATTTTTATAAGAATTCAGCTACAGCTTAGTTTAAATATTTTTTTGCTCAAAAACATGTTATCTCAACTTGTAAATTCAACTAATAGTCGGGAAAAATGACCGGTTTATTACAATTTCAAACAAGGACAGCTGAGATTTTAACAACGGTAGATATAATGTTGACCCAAGTGTACTTTAAGGTCTATTAGATATGGTGACAATATGCGACAAGAAAACATTTTGTAAAAACTCACGTATGAAAAACTGTTTCCGGCAAAGTTTAGTACAAACTGTGGAGTAGTATTTGGAACTAATGATGAATTGAAAACGCAAGAAAATATCTCAAGTGTATATTTCCCAAAAAAGAAGAAGATCATGCAACTTCCTGTTTTGAAGCCGACTATGTGTTTAACTTTTTCCAAGTTTCACATTGATAAATATTCACAAATGTAAATTACTCATTTAATATGCATGCTGCGTCGTGAGTTTTCTGTACTGTAGAACAGTTGGTGTTATAATACACCAAATACAAATTAGGGGCCTGGGACCCCAAGTTAACATCGCATACAAAAATCATGACAGATCAACGGTCAATGATACATGGATGAAAAGTGTTCGAAAAAGTGCACAAACATGTTTCCCAACGAGAAACGTCAAATATGGACACACGGTGAAAAGTTACGACTGTGGAATGGGCGAATAATTTATGGGAGGGGTTGGTGTTTTTTCGGTGTCATTTTTTCTCCCTTTTAAGGGTAGTGTGCCGTTTGTAAAACCTTAGTGTAAATCAAAACGTCGACAAGAACTTTTGGGCACATTTTCGTGTGTCTAATTTTGAATACATGTGCAGGGTCAACTCGTTCCTACGAATACACGACAGTGCGATTAGTTAACACGTAGGCCTATGTAAATTATTTGGTTTATCAAGTTGTAACCTTGGGCAATTGCAATTGAAGCATTAAAGATACGGGCAGCGTTGGCGGTGGGTACGCTGTTAAAATATTCAGCTCCGTTAAAAACCGCCATAAACAGAAAGAATAGTAAAATATAGACAGACCTTGTTCTTATACCAATCAGAAATATGGCCCGGCATAAACAGTATGTTGTTGTCAAATGTTTTTCCTTTGGTATGTAAACAAAAGCAAAAAAACGTTACAGAACCTGGCTTTTGTTTAGATCCGGATACGGTAAACATAAAGAGCATTATTTGTTACTGTTTTCCTGATATGGAAATAATAAAGAGCGTTTATATCATTTGTGTGTGATTAACAAATAGAATTGCGTTGTGTTATGTAAACAGAAGCAAAACTTCTGTAACACGAGCAGGTTCTTGTTTACGTACACTATCATGCGTCTTGACGACAATATACTATTTACGCGCTGATTATGTTTGGTATATGAGCAAAACTATATACATGTATATTTTAATATTCCTTCCGTTGATGACGATTTTAACAAATATGAATATTTTTGCAACGAACGCCGCCCATTGCCTTTAAAGTCTTATTATACCATATCCGGCGGTTAAGATTTCTTTATTGTCACCTATTGTCACCATATCATATAGACCTTAACGTATGTGTGGTGTACCGTATATGGTATATATTTAGACAACGTCTTAGCTAAGGGGAAGTCGTCGCCGGATGTAGCGTTTCGCCTCGTGCCCTGGGGCTATTATGCACTCGCAATGCATCGAACATTGATCACCAACGATCGAAGAAAGCTTTCAAAGGCGAGCGAATATACACTGTATACTACTTATGTGCCTTTATTGATCAAAGACCCATGGAATAGAATTCTATTAAAACCAACTCTGGTGTGGCAAACGATGAAAGCACAGACAATCATTGTTTTGTTAGGAATTATTTGAACGGAGCGAGAGGTTATTTAAAATTAACCCTATCCGATTTTCGTAACGTTGATCAAACTTGACTTAAAACCGATTTAATGTTCGACTCAACTGCACAGTGCTTCGTTTGTTTAGACTGCAGTCGCTTACGCAAGATCTGATAATGTATTTTTGTATACTCGCCTACGCCTAGACAACTGTATTGGATAACAGGAAATCTTGACTTGGAAGTCGTTAATGCTGAGTACATTGTCGACTTACTCGTCGATACAAGAATGTATCAATGTTTATTGACATGTTGTTTTCGCCGATAGTGAACCATGTGTTATGGTCGTCAAACGATGATTTAGGATTAACGGACTAGTAATAGTCACGTGCCTCTGTCGAAATGGTGAGTGTTAAATCTGCTAAAATTGTCTGTCTGATAATTAACATGCTTCACAACTGAAAAGTTTAAAAGGACCTATAATAGCGTTCATGTTAACCGTAAACCAATCACGTAATCACTCATTGTCGAGTTTCCAGATTCATATTTTTTCCATTTAGAATAGAATAATTTCCTGCGTTTGAGAATTTTCATGAACAACGAAACATTAGGCTGAGAATAATAGCTACATAACAAAATAATAACTGGAAACCATGTTTATAAATATGTTGTCTATTGTCCAGTCGATTACTTCTTCGTGTAATTAAAAACGTAAGCCAACATTTTGACGCAAATCTTGAAATGAAGATCCCTTGTAGCATCTGGGTCTGCTGGTCTAATACACTTACTAATTATTCTAAGCAGTTATATTTGCCAAATAGTCAAAACAGAAAAGGATATTGGATCCGCTGAAATGCAATAAAATCAATTTGGAGTTTATACTAATCATAGTGCTAATAATACTAATAACCTTTCACTGCAATGAAATATTTCGCTGGATATTTGCTATACTTGTCTACACGTAGATTTTTTTCTGCAAAAGGTGTATCTTAAGCGCCGTTTTCGTCCCGCTATATTTTACACATTCTGTCCCATCCACTACCCACATCCGCAGTTTCGACTGTCCTATGTATACCTTTAACAGAGCGGCGTAACTTGTACAATTTCCGAATATAACTATCTATATTTTGGATTATCTCCTATAATTTCAGGCCGATGATCTCACGGAGGAACAGGTGGCCGGTGAGTGTAATATTTTTACTGAAAGAAACACACATCCATTTAAAAATTCCTCTTCGTGTATTGTTGTACATGTAAATACTGGCAACTTTTATGGTACGTTCATACACTGGCAAGTTTGCACGGTAAAGTTTGCAGGCATTTGGTCGTAGAAAACGACATGGTGCCATAATATGAACGGAAGCAAGCATATCAAATGCTTCTTTATCACAGCTGACTACGTGCGATGTAAACTCTCTGTAGTTCCACCTGTAGCGATGAATTTACTTGTAAATAACATGCCATTATCTTGAAAGCATCAATCATACAGGTATTTGAAGGCAAGCGCCAGTAGCACTGTTACAAGTGGAACTACATACATTATACTTCTCACGTCGTTCGCTTTGGTAAAGATGCATGTTATATGGACGTTTCCGTTGATATACTGACACCATTTGGATTCCTATGACGAAATTCCTGCAAAAGATACCGTGAAAACTTGCCAGTGTATGAACGTACACTAAGGACATATCGCAACCATCATAATAAATCATGAAAGTCAGCATCTACACTGCCAAAAATAATTTCTTAATAAGATAAAATATCTTGAAACAAGAAAAACTATTTCCTGAAACAGGAAAATAAATCTTATTTTGGGAAATATACCCCCCAAGTCTGCTACATCAAGAAAATTTAAGAAACTCCCACCAGTCAAGAGATAGTTTTCTCAAATAAGATAGATTTTAGTCGTGAAACAAGAAACAATTTCCTTACTAAGAAAATGGCTTCAAAAATTAAATATATATTTCTTGTTTCAAGATTTTTTTTCTAAGTTAAGAAATACTTAAAGAAAATATTTCTAAACCAAGAATTAATTGTTATGTACAAATTACTGCTTTAATGGAATAACTGTAAAAGTCCAACGATAGCAAAATTGTGATAAAAATCTTATGGTAAACATTGAAAAAGGTCCAACCTGTTGATTAAATATTCTGAAATTCATATTCATACTTAAATATTTGAACTACATGTAATACTACAGCTATAGGATTATATAATTGTTGACAAGTCACTCACTGTAACAGTTTTGTTTACATAACATTGGAAAAGGTCCAACCTGTTGATTAAATATTCTGAAAATGTTATTCATAGTTAAATATTTGAACTAATAATACAGCTAGAATTATATATTTGTTGACAAATCACTGTAACAGTTTTGTTTACATGACAATAGTTTCAACAGCTGTAATTTTGTTATTGGCAATCTGTCAGTAAGTGTTTTTATCTATTTCTCAATGCTCTTAGGGATTGCTGACCTTTATACAATTTTAATAAAATTTTGTTTGCACAATATAGTGGGTCGCCATTGAGGAGGCCTCCCTTGAAATCTCCAGTTGGTGGTTTGCCACACCATCCCGAACTAGACAAACCTCTCTAGTGGCCCCTTGCATTGAACCTATTAATTAAACAGGTACTTCAAGCTGGTATATACCCCTCTTATATAAGGATGGAAGATGCTACCAATTTCAAACCGATGGTATTTCTTCAGAGTTGACTCTCTTGTATTATGAAAGCAAGCCCAATGAGGCCATGCACCTATTGTATGTTTATAATACACAAAAGACTATATCTTAGCAGAATGCATGTCTCTGATGATACAAACAATAAAATATCCAATTTATCCATAGTTGAATTTCATTTGGCTATATAGGAAAGCATACAATGTGGCTTGTATGTAGTTTCCACAAAGTATTTTAAGTAAAATATCCATCAAGTGATGTGTTCTGCCTTGTCCTATATATTAAAATGCATGCAATGGCCATGATAAATGCTTAATTTATAGGTAGAGATGTCAATCTGATAAGAAATACTGACATTTTAGGTTTGATACACCATTTCAGCTGGCTTGGCATCTTTTAAATTTGAAACCTAAGGAAATTTATTCAGCTTTGACCCTCTAAATTATGGAAGAAAGCCCAAATGAAGCCACTATTTGCATGTTAGTAACATGTATAAGGCTATATCTCAACAGAATACATGTCTCTGATAAAATGCACAATAAAATATCCATAGTTCAATTGCATTTGGCTATAGAGGGATGCATACAATATTGGTTTTATGTAGTTTCCACAGACCATTTTAAGTAAAATATCCATCAAATGATGTTTTCTACATAGCCTTGTATATTAAAATGCTTGTAATGATCATGGGAAATGTTTAATTCATTAGTTGATATGTCCATCTGATAAGAAATACTGACAATTGAGGTTTAAAATACCATTTCATGGGATTATGGGATCATAAATATCAAACTAAGGGAATTCCTTCAGATTTGACTCTCTAAATAATGGAAGAAAGCCAAAATGAAGCCACTATTTGCATGTTAATGACATGTATAAGGCTATATCTCAACAGAATACATGTCTCTGATGAAATCAACAATAAAATATCCATAGTTTAATTTGTTTTGGCTATACAGGGATGCATACAACATGGCTTTTAGGTTGTTTCCACAGACTATTTTAAGTAAAATATCCATCAAATGATGTTTTCTGCCTTGTCCTGTATATTAAAATGCATGCAATGACCATGAAAAATGTTTAATTTATTGGTAGAGATGTCCATCTGATAAGAAATACTGCCATTTGAGGTTTGATACACCATTTCAGCTGGCTTGGCATCTTACAAATTTGAAATAAGGGAATTTATTCAGCTTTGAGCCTCTAAATTATGGAAAAAAAACCTAAATTATGCCATTATTGGCATCTTTATAACATATATAAGGCTATATCTGAACAGAATACATGTCTCTGATGAAATCAACAATAAAATATCCATAGTTTAATTTGTTTTGGCTATACAGGGATGCATACAACATGGCTTTTAGGTTGTTTCCACAGACTATTTTAAGTAAAATATCCATCAAATGATGTTTTCTGCCTTGTCCTGTATATTAAAATGCATGCAATGACCATGAAAAATGTTTAATTTATTGGTAGAGATGTCCATCTGATAAGAAATACTGCCATTTGAGGTTTGATACACCATTTCAGCTGGCTTGGCATCTTACAAATTTGAAATAAGGGAATTTATTCAGCTTTGAGCCTCTAAATTATGGAAAAAAAACCTAAATTATGCCATTATTGGCATCTTTATAACATATATAAGGCTATATCTGAACAGAATACATGTCTCTGATGAAATCAACAATAAAATATCCATAGTTTAATTTGTTTTGGCTATACAGGGATGCATACAACATGGCTTTTAGGTTGTTTCCACAGACTATTTTAAGTAAAATATCCATCAAATGATGTTTTCTGCCTTGTCCTGTATATTAAAATGCATGCAATGACCATGAAAAATGTTTAATTTATTGGTAGAGATGTCCATCTGATAAGAAATACTGCCATTTGAGGTTTGATATACCATTTCAGCTGGCTTGGCATCTTACAAATTTGAAATAAGGGAATTTATTCAGCTTTGACCCTCTAAATTATGGAAAAAAAGCCTAAATTATGCCATTATTGGCATCTTTATAACATATATAAGGCTATATCTGAACAGAATACATGTCTCAGATGAAATAAACAATACAATATCCATAGTTTAATTTGATTTGGCTATACAGGGATGCATACAATATTGCTATTATGTAGATTCCACTGACTATTTTAAGTAAAATATCCATCAAATGATGTTTTCTACATTGCCTTGTATATTAAAAATGCATGTAATGACCATGGGAAATGTTTAATTTATTAGTTGATATGTCCATCTGATAGGAAATACTGACATTTTAGGTTTTAAATACCATTTCATGGGATTATGGAATCATAAATATCAAACTAAGGGAATTTCTTCAGATTTGACTCTCTAAATGATGGTAGAAAGGCCAAATGAAGCCACTATTTGCATGTTTATAACATGTATAAGGCCATATCTTTGCAGAATGCTTTTCTCTGATAATAAAACAAATAAGATATCTATATTTCATAGTTTGGTTGGCAAAACGGGGTGCATAACATGTGGTTTTAAAGTAGTTTCACAGACTATTTTAACTAGAATATCAATTAAATGATGTAATCTAACTTGCCCTGTGTTTTAAAATGCATACACTGACCATGATAATTGTTTAATACAAACAGCGTCCTTAATGCTGCACCAGCCTAACTCCCGTTATGAAAGGGTTAAATTAATAAACAAAGGTTGCACAGACACCCCCCCCCCCCCTTCAACAGCGCGGTGAGTGTGTTTTTTATGTATGTCATACCCGGTATAAGAGCCCCCCCCCCATTTCGTACGCCGTATTCCATGCCCTGTTACGAGGTACGACATATTCCGGCCCCTCTGTTAGGAGGTATTCGGTATTCCAAAAATACCGGTATTCGTATTCCAACCTTCCAAAAAAAATGATCATAAGAATAATATAAATGCGATGTTTGTCACAATAAATGCACGGTTTGACATACAGATCGTCGATCATCAATTTATATCATTTTAGACATGGACATTATGACCTGCGTTCGTACGACAATAGAGAATTTATCCATATGGCTGTTAACTGGTATTTCGTATTCCACCCTCTGTGTTAAGTGGTATTATTCCGTATTCCAGGGGGTGGGGGTGCTCTTATATGGTGTGAAGTTTACAACTAATGTGGCAGTCATGAAATTTTAAATTATTAGAACTGTTTGGGATATATACACCCCAATCACCCTGTCTCCACGTTCCTGTTGGTGGTGGCCTTATCAATCTATTGCTTCGTTGAACTTTTATTATTACAAATTTGAGCGTGTAATTTCGTTCCACTTTACAACAGGGGCAAAAGCATTCCTATTGTTTTACCTACCGGCTCAGATCGAGGCTTCGTGGATAAAAAACTACGTCCATCTTACGTTTTCATAGGATACAAATTGATCGGATTTTAGGTAAGTGAAACTAATTAGTAATCAATTGAAGTGATTTCTCATTATGAACAGACTGTTACTAGTAAAATATTTAATCGAACTACAATTAAAAGGGCACGAATTATCCATTTTATTCAAATGAAATTTGATAGTAAATCGGCCTAATTTTGTTTCCGTGTAATATTTCAGAAAATGGAATCCGTCATTGATAAATGAACATTTTTTTGGTCAAAATAGTAACTTCTGACGGACTATGATTATATGGCATTTATGATTCATATATAAAGGTAGCCCTACACAATATTCCCAACTGCGTTCCCAACTGCAAAAACGATTTTTAATGAATTATAAATTGGCCTAAATTTTATGCTACATAAAAAGAAAAACTATCCGGGAATGGCTATTTTCGTCTGCAAAATCAAATTCTGCCATAAATGCAGTGTATTATCGGTCGACATTAATATGACAATAGTTGGAAAATAAAAAGGTCCCATTTATTGAAAATATACATGTAGCTTATAAGGAAATTGTCAGTTATGATCAGTTATACTTCATACCATTATTCTAACAAATGTCAAGGGAAGTCGGTGGCCGACAGGTAGCGTACTGGTCTCTCGTGCTATCGGACCGGGGATCGTAACGTGGTCAGGGTATTCTGACAAAAATCAGAACTCGGTCAGATACAAGTTTGTCAGGCTGAAAAGTCTCATTCGAGATCACTGAATAAAGATCCGAATGCAAAAATGCCGACTTCCCCCCCATTACAACACTTGTCCAGGTATGTTGTCGTGGGTTCAGTACGCTGTCCGATCGGACGCGGACATTAATGGCTGACCCGTGTACACGCCTCAGTGTGTGCACGTTAAAGAACGCTACTGGAGTCACCACAGGGTTATAAAGTTACTCGGCCGTGGTAGCACCTGGACCTCCACATAATCCTCAGCACATTGAGGGCGATGGAGTATCGAGTAGATAGATAGATAGTCAATCTGATAGAATTTCCACAATCTCTTTAATATTGTCATGCCATGGCCAATTTAACACTAAGTGAACGTTCAGATTACCACGATACAATTGTAAGTAGGTAAAAAATAATATCATGCACTGTTTTATTTAAAAGCAAAATTGTGGCGTATCCTTGGTTATCCCCATTTGCGACGTAATCACTAATCAGTCATGTGTATGTAAAAAGTGTGGCCTGAAGGATCGCATGATAGTCAATCACATGCTTTACAAAAAAACTGTGATTTCATCATGTACGACATCGTAATCGTGTGAACAAACTATCCACGATCTCGTCGATCCCGGTTCCTCCACTTAAGATTATATCTTTCATCTGTACGTTCACTGAGTGAACATTCATGATTCATATGACTACGATTCAATTGTAAGTGGACAGATTCACATCTTGGGTAATAACCGATAGTTGGACTGCGCATGCTCACGACATGATCACGAGTTATATCAATGCAGATTTGCAAAAATTGTGACATATCCTTGGTTACCTCCACTTGGTGAAATTTGCGTGTACGTAAAAATCGTACAAAGTAAATAGAAATATCATAGGATAGTTAATCACGTGGTTAACCACCGATATTAAATATTCTCATCTGCGATGACATCGTAACAAACTATCCATGATTTTGTCAGGCCCGATTCATCCACTTACGATTGAATTATGGTCTTCTGACATCTGAATCGCCGAAAATGCTAATATTGTTGGAAGAATGAACTTTACACTTGGTTTTTGAATATGTTTGCAAATTATGAAAATACATGCATCCATATCACATACATATATATGCAGCATACATGTACATGTATTTTTTCTTCAATTACAGAAATACCAGATTCATTAGCCATGGTGGATGCGGCATCATGCCCTCTCATCTTCAACATATGAAGATTGATTTCGCCCATGATTAGTCTAAGCGTCGGTCCTGTCTAGCTAGACACGTGGCAATGAACAAATGACAGGTGAAATATTACTGGAAGTCTGTTCGCCAAAATACCAGTGGTGAGTTTATAATCTACATGTATAGCTACCATGCAGATGAATATTTGTACATTGTCACCAATACATGTATATACTGCTATCCTCAAAATTATGGACCTTAAAAATGGGGGGGGGGGGGCAGGGGGGGGGGGGGCGGAAAAAAACTGCAGACACAGGGTGGAAAAAACTGTTTTCTTCGGTTTGGGTATCCCCCCCCCCCCAAAACAGCAAAAACTGCAGTTTTTTTCCACTGACCATTTGCCCGCCCCCCCCAAATCAAATCTACCGCAGCCGGACAACAACTCGGTTTGACCGGAAAGCGAAAAAAACACCGGAGCATACAATTCACGAGAAGGTGCTTGTTAACTTAGTTTAGATTATTGTGACTAAAATGGTCATTGTCTACCAGTAGAACGCAGATTTGTACCTCGTGATGTCATGACATGTACAAACATGTATATTGGTGATCGCAACGCTATGTATGCACTTTAAAAAATGACAACTAGTCATTACCTCGACTTTGAAAAAGATGCAAATGAGATGAGTGAGATACCAGCATATAACTGTTTTCTGATGCCATTGGAGGAGAAATTGTTTAATACATGGGATAGTTCTGCAGTAAAAATTTGCCAGATAAGCGATCGCAGGGTAGAATTCTGCAATCGACTGGTAGACACTGACATAGTTGACATTATTAAGAGGGTTAATGGGGTCAATATCACATGTACACCAAGACAGTGGTTATCCAAAATTGTTTTATGTGGATTGTATTACTCATGTATATATGATTTGGATATTAAGGTTAATCCATATTCTATAAAATGAGAGAAAATTGAAGTTGTGAGTCTGAAAATACATATTTGGAAAAATATTACATGCAATTTTTTTCCGACAACCCCCCCCCCCCTAAATGAATAAGGAAAAAATTTACGTGTAAATTTTTTACGCCTAAGTACCACCCCACCCCCCGGTACGTTGTGTCCCGCAGTTGTTTTCCGGGGGGGGGGGGATACCTGGTAATGATCGCAGTATATACGGGTAGTATATGATATCCACCACGGTATCAAGTCGATTACTGTTGTGGAGCACCATGCAGTTATGATACACCAACAAATATCACACCAAAAGTTGAAAATTAAAACAGCCACATGGATCTTGTTCAATGAACTTATATATGCATGAATAAGATGAATCACTAAATTATCTTTTCATGCTTGTTTGTGTAATGCCAATCAATGCAGCCTGACAACATGGATGGGTGGAGTTTATAAATTGACAGCCTAAACAATGTTGGCAACTTAAAAGTTCATTATGTGCTACATTTAACTCCCGTATATACAATACAATTTTTCTATCAGCGTTCCCATGTCCTATATTTGGAATAATATATACATGTACATGTAACGAAGGCCATCCGTTCCACAGATAGGAGGAAAAACACTGCATTTTATTTTCATGCATGCGAAACATGACAACATGCATATGGGGTGTAACATGACAACATGCATATGCCATATGGGGTGTAACATGACAACATGCATATGGGGTGTAACATGACAACATGCATATGGGGTGTAACATGACAACATGCATATGGGGTGTGACATGACAACATGCATATGGGGTGTAACTGTGGTATATGCAACGTTGAAACTGTACTAGTAACCATAATGAGGTTTTGGAGGTTACTGTGCTTTATATATCTTTAATACTGCAGTATTAACGGGGGCACTATACTAAGAGGTGGCCAATTACTTTGAGTATACATGTAGCCATACCTCACACATGGAACAGGGCTTGACTTATTTTTAGGTACATGGAAAAATAGGTACGCAGAGCAATACATAACACCTAGTCTGCTTCGTATATTTTACATAAATATCAACCGATTTGGTGCAGTGTTGAAGCGGTAACCTTTCTAGTACTGCTGTGTTAGAAGTTTCTGGTGTGAGACCACACAAGCCATATTTCTGAATAAATCCTGAAAAATTACTCACAATCCTGAGGTTAAGTGGTCACTTACTTTGGGCATTACTGTAATTCCCTGACATTCCCCCAATCTTTGACTAAAAGAAAATTCACCCTTTTGATATCATTTGACCATGAAATGGCCCGAAAAAGATGTTTTATGAGATTTACGTTTGTTTTTTATTTAATTTTGTTTGTTCAAGTAACATATCAAATGAGTGAAATTTTATTTTAGTCATCCATGTGGGTATTGTTAGTGGGGAGATATTTAAGGGGAGGTATCCTGTTACAACGGTATATGCTACTAGTATATGTACATAAGTATTAACTGTCATGTGGACTGTTTTTATGGAGATGTAACCGTGAGGTAAGTGGACATAACTTGTGTAAAACCCAAAGGGTTTTACATACAAGTTATGACCACTTTCCTCACGGTTACATCTCCATTAAAATAGTCCATATGACAGTTAATCCTTATATTTATATACATTTAGCGAAAAAGCCACTTTTGTAAATGTATTTAAATTGAATAGTGTATCGTGACAAAAAACAGCCCAAAGTACCCAATAGCACCCTTGGCAAAAGTTAATAGGAACAATTTCTCTTCATATTGCAACCAGATGATGTATTAAGTCAATCCTGCGCGAGTCCAAATGCTCCCAAAACATTACGCGTTCGTCTTTCCAAACCCAATGACGTATGTATGGTGTTGTGAGCTTGGTGTTATGAGCCGTTGCGCATTCACCGAGAAATAACTGCAACTAGCCACGTGGGCGCCGACCAATCAGTATGCTGGATTTAGTGATGACAACACTTAGTATGTAAATATATGTATTTGTAGCTGATTCTGACCAGCATGCAGCGTTTGAATGGATAACATTACTGTTATAACTGCCCCTCCCCCCCCCCCCCCCGGGTGATTAATTTGGACTGTACATCTAAATAATATGTATATGATTAGTCATTCCGCTTTTCTGATGTCATTACAAGCATTCAAATCTTATTTTTCAGACAGGAGGAGCTGCCTGACTGGATTGAGACATACACATTTCATTCAAGGCATGATATCTGACAACCAATCATAGAATCATGTTTCCTGAGTGTTTCTTGCAGATAATGATTACCCTTGATACCAATATTATTAATTCTGTCCAGGACTGGATGAGGAAGGATTTCAAATGTTATTCGGTGTACATGTAACGGATACATGTAATCTAGATGTTATCGGTATTCGTCCATGCATGACATAATGTGAGTTGTTGCTTTGTGACAGTCCTGGCTATATACATGTACCATATGTATGCCAATTGACGGTATGCACTGAATCCAGTACTGTGCAGCGAAGGGGAGGCTTTAATATATAACCAAATGATGACCAATGTCTTCATCAAAGGCAAAAATGACACATCAATTCCTTCCTTGATGGAGACCGATCAGTGACGTCTACATTTTATCAGACTTAGTGGTGAAAATCTTGGCAAGTGAAGTTAGTGAATTCAATTCTACAACATACATGTACCTGTATGCTTCTGTATGTACCTGTATGAGTCTCAGAAAATGTGCACTATGGCATCCAGTGTATGCATAACCTTTGTTATACCGTACTTCATACTACATTGACCAGAATTTGGAGGTGTACCAGTTTCATATCTCTATACAAAGCACAACAGTACCCATGGATCAGTCTCAAGCCTTGTTTCTGAGCTTGTCTGAAGGATATGAACTTTTAAAGATATATTATGCACTTGTTCTGGTGCGTGAAACTGATCAGTTAGTACCAAGGCGCTATGCCAACTGGAATAAGGTAGCATTCTACTAACATAGCCGAAAATCGAAAGCTAATCAACCGTAATACTCCATAGAAAACATTGTCTGAACTACGCTCAATTGTGAATATTTACTACTCGATTCGGGGCGCATCTATCGGCGATAATATAACGAAAACGAGTTCGCCTTTGATAGTTACTGCATTTAATTATGTATACGAATGATGGTGTGTGTTGTTAATTTGGATATAATGTTTGTAAAAAGTACTACTTTTAACAAGATTATTCTCCATTTATATTTTATCACCCTATTGGAGTGTTTCACATCACTTCAAGTGACACATTATTGCAGCATGTCAATATAATCAGATTCATGTACATGTACACACATACAGGCCTTAAAATCCATCACAGAATAAAAATATTCTGATGTTCCTTTATCTTTGTCAACCTGCTGTATCACTAAGTAATCTGTACAAGGAGCTTAATGTGGCTTAGACATAGAGCACATTCATTTGTTGCATATATTCTGTTGAGTATACAAGGAGATGGTCTCATAAATGGCCGGATTTAGTGTACCCTTTAATGCTTGTAATACATGCATGTACTAGTACCTGTTTAGACCAAGTTTTCCCTGTCCACAACTTGTGGTATCGGTTGGGTTGATGCTGTTTTGGACCGAGTCCCATCCCGATACTCTTCTATAATGGACTTTACGCCCAGAATTGTGGGTTGAAGTTATCTTGATTGTAGCACTACCAGTATTTCGTCAGATTAGGTCAAAGTGACGCTTTTTTATAAGAACAGAGGGCAGCCTTTCCCAAGCGTGATGATTTCAAACCTGCATATACTTAAAGTAATTGACCATCTCTAACGTGGTGTTACCCAGGTAATGCTGTGGTATTACACTGCAGTAATTTCCAACACCATGGTAAGGTTGTCACTTGAACACAAAACAGCACCACGATGGATGCGGTATGCAATTAAAATGCAGTGATTCTCCTTATATCTTTGGAACTTAAAGGAATGGATGGCCTTCGTTATAGGTTATAATTTATAAATAACATTTACAAAAAGTTTCCCAAGAATATACTAATAGTATAGGATAATGTTCATATGAATGCGTTATTATCCACAAAACACACTTTGTGTGAGTCAATCGTTTGTTTATATACAGCAGTAAATAGTGAGCGATAAGCAAAACACTCAACACCGTTGCGATTGTTTAATTGAGCGATTCATGGTGACCCATTCAACACTTCAAAATCTTGAGAGGTTATAGAAGAGTAGCCGGACAGGACTCGATCCAAAACAGTTTCAACTGCAGTAATGCTCTAAGTAATCAACTCCTTAACCACAGCAGAATTATGGGTAACTTTTCAGGATTTAGTTGGAAATATGGCTTGTTGCCATTCATCGGAAAGCTCTCAGAGAGCTTTCTGATGAATGGCAACAAGCTATATTTCCGACTAAATCCTGAAAAGTTACCCATAATTCTACTGTGTTTAAGGAGTCGATTATACTCTGGGCATTACTGTATTCGATATCTCAAGCTGTTGCATACCGAAAAGACTTGGGCTAGTACCTGAACAGTAAACCTGCAATCTGCATGATTCATGAAACAGCTATTGAAACCATGCTGTATATACTTAGAATTACACAATTTTGTTTATGGGTTTGTTGATATGACACGAGTGCTAGCGCACAATGACGGAATGAACAGCACACCCTAGAGTTCTATCTTTCCTCAATGGCACAAGTGCTGTATCAACAAATCCATTAATACAAGTGTCTTTCTGTGTTTATTACACATCACCCGTCCTAGAATATGTGCATTTAAAAATACAGGGTTACGATGTTTATTAAGGCACATACAGTGCTTGTTTTGTCATGTGTGATGATTTTTTATCCTATCGTTTGAACTGGATACTCAAATAACAGAAATTGTTATATATTATTTTTGCAACCGACAGATTTGAGGTAACTCTTTCTATAAATATATTGAAAATCATGTGTCGGGATGTAATATTAGCAATCAATATATGTTTTGTTGCGTATATAGGTTTATACAATTTTAAGAGGCAGAACAAGATACAGGTACTTTGTATAGTTTCATTTCGCGAATGTACACAGTATCTTGTTTGGCCACTTGCAATTTTAGAAACCCATAACTGTAACGAGAAATTGTTGACTGTATATTTAAAGTTTAAAGGTACGGGAGGCCTTGGCGGTGGCTATGCTGTGAAAATATTTCCACCGGTCAAAAACCGCCACAAACAGAAAGAATATTAAAATGCAGACAGACTTTGTCCGTATACAAATAAGAAATATCGCATAAACAGTATGTTATTGTCATATGTTTGACCATTCTTATGTAAACAAAAGCATAAAAAGGTACTTTCCTGGTGTTTGTTTATATTATGATGGTAAACATAAAGAGCGTTCATTGTTGCTGAATTTTGATATGGAACGAATAAAGAGCATTTATATCATTTGTGTGTGATTAGCCAGTAACACTGTGCTGCCTTCTGTAACACAATCAGGCTCCTGCTTAGGTAAAATATAGTAAGTCTTTATGATAGCATGCTGTTTACGCGATGGTCATGTTTATATGAACAAAACTGTATGCGTTTTAATGTTTTTCTGTTTACGGTGATTGAAACAAATATGAATATTTTCGACAACTAAGGCCTCCCGTGCCTTTAAGCCCCCTTATTGTCTCTATTATACATTTAACAATGATATTTACAAGTTTTTATATTCAGAATAAATGTCAATTGTATATTTTAAAACACAATTGAAATTATATATTAATTTAAAATTAAATGTTTTTCTTAATTAAGAATTGTTTTCTAATATATCTTTCCTAATTGGGGAAAATATTCCTAGTTAAGAAAACTTGTTTTCCTCACTTAGATTTATTTTCCTGCTTGAGAAAATCTCATTCTAGAAAAAATTGGCATCACTTAAGAAAAAATATCTTGACGATATTTCTTACTATAGAAAATATAATTTCTTGTTCTAGATTAATTGTATAGCTTTCTTAAATTTCTAGCTATTCTCCCAAGATAATCGCAGTATCTTAAACTTATCTTATTTCAAGAAAAATAAACTTATGTGAGAAAAACAATCTTTCCTACATTAAGAAAAAAAATCTATACTAAGATTTTTTTACTAGGATTTTCTTACTAAGATTTCTGTGTTTTCTTAAAGAAATTTTCTCAGACAAGAAATTATCCCACCCTTTCATTTCTTGACCTAGAAAATATGTTTTTCTTATTTTTCTAGCTATTCTCCCAAGATAATATCTCATTTCAAGATTTTTTTTTTCCTGTATTGAGAAAATATTTTTGGCAGTGTAATTGATCGATATAGCTGGCGTTGAGTCGACGAATCGACTTGGGACATGCGAACTTCTCCTACACCACAGCTGCCTTCACGACAACACGTTTGGTGAACGATATTAAAACAAACCCGTATCCGTATTTACACAAAAATCGTAACTGTCAATTTTGTCAATTATGACTGTTAAATGATCTATGAACGACGACGTCAACATACTTTAAAACACCAGATACTATAATTTTATCATTTTATATCAACAGCAGAGTAACTATTTGCTTTAATACACAACTTCTTATCCGTAAGGAAAATATTTGTTAATGGCACATCAAGAGCACTTTTCAGACGGGACAAAATAAGCGTTTTTTTGTACGAAAATTATCGCCGTGGTTACTGTCTGATATTTTAGAGTTTAGAGAGGCGTTCGGGTTATTCGATAAAGATGGCGATGGCGAGGTGTCAACAAAAGAAATTGGTGAAGTTATGAAAGCTCTCGGGCAGGACCCGACTGACGCAGAACTCCAGGAGATGATAGAAGAAATCGATATTGACGGTGAGCATGTAACATTTATATCAAGTACCACTAGTTTGTTGTTGGTGTTGATACCGTTACCAGTGACAATTTGTATTAAAACATTATTCACCATACGCTTCAACTGATCAACGCATTGCACGAGTTACAAATTCAGCATCTGCTTTATGACCCGCATATCTGGTCCACATTATCTCTTTTCCTTACTACATGTATATGCGACTAAAATAGTGTGTGTGTGTGCGTGTGTGTGGGTGTGTGTGTGTGTGACGGTGTGTGTGTGTGTGAGAGGGTGGGTGAGGGTGTGTGTGTGTGTGTGTGTGTGTGTGTGTGAGAGAGGGTGAGGGTGAGGGAGGGTGTGTGTGTGACAATATTTCACCTCGCCCATGAATGACGCCTTCTGATTGGTCGAGATTTGTGTTCTATATATTATAGTGTTGTGCTAAATTTAGCACACTGCTATATACCAACCACGCATTCAAACAGCAACGAACAGGGACAACACTCTAGAGAAAATATATACCAACATGTATCCAACAATTTACTAAGGCGTGTCCAAATGAAATTAAAATATTAGTGACAACATTCAGTTGAATTCACCTTGAGGTACAATTTCTGGTTTTCGTGCATTCAAATAAAACTTTTATATTACTCGTTTCGGTGCATTGCACTATAGAGTTCCAAGACATTCTTGCGACAAATATATATGTTTCTCTTAAAGTGTTTATCGGTAAGTGGATAATCACATTTTTTCTCATTAACACGAGTTGTACTTGATTTCAATTTACTTCTATTGAACAGACTTTCCACAGCTGGTCCAGAAGTTTGTGTTGGTGAGTTATGTGTACTGTGCATGCTATGTGCAAGTTCGAAGAAATATAATAAATATAGATTGTCTTGGAGTTGCCTACGCGGGTATACCGCACAGTGGGTGGGTATAGTTCACCCATCTTCGGTTCGTGAAATATACCCCTCTTCCGGTCGTGAAATGTACTCACTCACTGGTCACTCACTATATACGCGCAATTAACTCAAATACATTAAAAAAAATATTTTAACATGGTTGTGCTGGGTTTTCCAGGAAGAAAACGATCGGAATAGTCATCGTGTTAATAATGGTCGATCTACAACAAGTGATATTACACGTATGCCATGTGTTTATGTGATTTGAGTGGAGGGTAAGAAAAACTCACTGGCTTTATGAGCCCCATGCACCACTGATGTTGATAATTCTCTTCACAGGAAACGGACTGATAGACTTCCCAGAATTCTTGACTATGATGGCGAAAACGATGAAAGATGAGGCTACTGACGAGGATGATATTAAGGAAGCATTTCGTGCCTTTGACCTGAACATGACTGGTTTTATCGGACCCGATGAGATGAAGGAAACTATGTTGCGGTTAGGACAAAAACTAAGTGATGATGAAGTGGAAGAAATGATCCGCATGGCAGATCTCGACGGCGACGGTCAAGTCAGTTACGATGGTAAGTTATTCAATACCTCAATGCAAACATAATTTGATCAGCGATCATGACCCGACCATAATGCAGGCCATAAACCGATATTATAAGTTACAGGGCGAGTTGTTGCCGGATACGGTGTCATATGAGGCGAAGTGAGATTAATATCGGGCGAGGCGCTAGCCGAGCCCGATATTAATCTCGCTGAGCCTCATATGTCACCGTAGCCGGCAACATGCAACGAGCCCTGTAACGATTTTATCATGTCACCCACATATCATGTTTTCCGTGTGAGAATTTGAATTACTTATACGAAGTTGATTACCTGCCAGTAAGTAATTTTTTTGTTTATGGCTATTAACTTGTCTAACGTCACAGTGACGCGTCATGGGCGTTGAACGTCAACGCATTGAGTCAATGGCTAATCACCAGAAGCAGGACAACAAACTTGAGTTTGATAGTTAATTTATGAGTGTTTAGAATTTCTCAAATATAATACATGCAGGTTTTGGTATATGGTACTATGTCTTTAAATTAACAGAACTTGATTTCCGACAGATATCCCTTTTCTTGGTGCCAAAATACACCGAAAATATATCGAGGCGGCAGAGTTCCATGAAAAACAAAATGGCGGACATCGACCCCATATGGGAACCTAGCTCGTCCCATATGGATTCCATATGGGACGGGCTACAAAGATGACGACCCCATGTCTCCTGATATGCTTCTACCAACGGAGCGTCCTCATTGGTCGATCCAACCAGGTGACATGATAATATAAGTTATGGGACGCTTAGTGGTCGGATATGGTGTCATGTAATAACGTATTTATTATGTCAGTGGACAAAATCCAGCATATCCCTTTAATTAATCGTCGCTGTAATTTATTGTCATTTGGTAAGATAAATGTGTCGTCTATGGCCATGTAACTTATGTAACGTCACAGTGACGCGTCATGGGCGTTGAACGTCAGCGCATTGAGTCAATGGCTAATTACCAGAATGAGGACAACTTGTTGAGTTTGTTAGTTAATTTATGAGTCTTTATAGTTCCTCAAATATATCGCATGCAGGTTTTGTTACATGGTACTATGTCTTTTAATTCACAGAAAATGATTTCCGACAGATAACCCCTTCCTCGGCGCCAAAATACACCTGAAAATATTCCCGAGGCGACTGAGTTTATGAAAAAACAAGATGGCGGATCAGCACCTAATATTGATTTCATGTGACGCTGATTGGCTAATTGCAATAGCTGACATAATAAAATTACATATATAACAATACGTGTCCTCCCTGGCACCTCACTTCATCCATAAAATCATCCACCACCAATACCCATATATAATCCCAACACCACTGATCCGACAGGAACAGGGACAGTCCCAGAAATAATCGTGCCTGTTAAACCTGTTGAATACATAAATATTTTGTCAGTTATACTTATCCCACTGGCCATGTCAAAATGTTCATCTGATTATCCTGCCTCTGGAATCCTTGTGATACCATCATTAAGTACTGTTTTAGATAACCATTCTCTTCGAAGTGTTGTTTGCCGGAATGCCGGCTGAACCGCGTGTCTGTTTATACAACGACATAAAGGGATCACACACGCGTGTTTATACAACGGTGAAAAGATTAATTAACACGATTCAATAAATGCTTTTTCAAGCCAGAACATCACCGAAATTCTCAATTAATACAGATATATGTGTGAAAAGACAATCATAATTATATATTAAATTCAGAAATATAAGTTTGAAAATCACCGAAAAAATCGGTTAAATTCATAAGTTTGAAAATTACCAAAAAAATCACCGAAATTCTCAATTAATAAGATATATGTGTGAAAAGACAATCATAATTATATATTAAATTCATAACTATAAGTTTGAAAATTGCCTATTTTAATTGAGGTCCGTATGAGCCGGGGTCCGTATAAGCCAGGGTCCGTATCAGCCGGTGGTCCGTAAAAGCCAGGGTCCGTAAGAGCCAGGGTCCGTATAAGCCGCATACCGTTTGCCTGCACGCATACTTCAGCAGAGAAGATGGTCATGGCTATGCCAAAATGGAACGGGACAAATCTAAGTGTAGGCACTTGTGTCCCAATCCCAATTGTTGTATGCATACTTGTATATATGGCAATACCATATGTTTAAACTAAACTATGTCAAAATGCTCATCGCATTTTGCCACAAACAACGTCACATAATACCATTAATTATAACTTGTTCCTGAAAATCGTACTGCAAACTGCATGCGAACATTTCGTCATGAACATAAGTTGGCATTGCCATCTCGCTTTAGAACATTATGTTCTGTTATACTTTGTGTTTGCGAGAGTGACTAAATAGATTGAAATAAGGTGTACCCTAGCATTCCATGCTGTATAGTGTTATACATATAAAATATGCATGCAAGGGAATTCGTTCTATTTACTACAACAAAACATGTGGATAAAACTGACACCGACAAGATATATGTCCTGCCACCTGATAATACGCAAAGTTTGGCAGAACCATCATATTCTTGTTCCATATATAATGAGGGAGAACTCTATACATAATGACATATTTATGATAACGAGAATAAGTCAACCATGGTTTATATCAGAACCAAATAACTCCAATATGAAGCTATGTGAATATTTAGGTTCGATATGAACCTATTTGCACGATCATATGTTGCATAGATAAGTTTCAGTTTTATTGTGAATTTATCTTGAAATTATTCCGACACTTTGGCTTTGTGGCACCTGCATACATCCAGCTAATTCAGGATTGCTTAATTCGCAGCAGAAAATTACTGGTATATGACTATAAGGAATGACTGGAAGATCAATCGGGATCATTGGGTGTTGACCGGCTGAGTAAACAAATACAGTTCCTTTTAATTGTTTAATTACTCTGCCGGTCAAAAGCCAATGACCCAAATCGATCTTCTAGTCATTTATATATATATATATGTGTACAAAACGACAGGTTAATTGATGAACCTCTCTCACAAATCTAACCATATATAACAGTGTTGCATATCACAATTATATTTTGTTGTCAAAGTTTCTTTATAATTCCAGAATTTGCTAACATGGTCAAGAACAAGGACGAATGATTAATAACGACAACCGTTTCTGGGATTATACCGTCATTTTCATGCACGGCTTTTCGGCTAACGTTGTCGTCAATACGTCTACAAAGAGTCTTCACCCGTACTCCACCCTATTTCCGGGCACAAAATTATTCACATCGCTGGATTCACGCATGCACATACTTCAGAGTGCAATGGATTATACCCACCCGTCATTATATTGCAGAGTACGCATAATAGACATATACTTGTCCTCGTGCGATACAGTGGACGCAAAATACATGGACACATGCTGTCACATGGATGTCATTGTCATGGAGTGGTGTGTGTCTTTCATGTAAATATCATCGAGTGCCGAAATCTTCCATCGTGTACAGTGTTATCGTGTGTCGATTGCTAATAGTTTTGACTTTCATGTGACAAACTACTGCACATATATGACAATTCGCTGTTATTTATTCATACTACTGCAATGTAAATATATGTACATGTATGAAATTATATTATCAGCAGTCTGTTAAATATATTAGAGACAACAATCGTGTTATGCATATCATGTAATCGTAGCACAACTACAGTAATGCCCTAAATAATTAACTCCTTAACCACAGCAGAATTATGGGTAACTTTTCAGGATTTAGTCGGAAATATGGCTTGTTGCCATTCATCTCACTGCCGAACTAACGTATAAGCATTATCGTGGATGTACAACATTTTGTATGGTGCATGTACATGTGTGTTGCGAAGAGAGTGCGCGCATATTGTGCATATGTTTCAGAAGCTGTTCCAGTAATACATTGGTGTAACCATATATGCGCCGGTTGACATTTAAATATGCCCTCTCCGATTTGACACAATAACACCAACATATGTAAGTTTTCTATACCAGAAAATAATTAAATATGAAGAGAGCACATTAATAGGAGATTTCGAGGGAGGTTTTACACGATTTGATTTTTTATGAGCCTAGCAAAATCCTAATAATAAACTGGTCGCGTGTTATGTGAATGAAACTTCGAGGAAAGTTATAAAAATATCCTATTTACAAAATTTAGACATGCTGAATCTGATTAGAGTGCGTGTCAACCCGCTAAAATGGAAATTGGTGAATTTCGTGAAATAAATTTGGGACAATTTGGTCAAATCATTAATTGATGGATTTTCAGCGATGTATATACAAAAATTAAATTCACAAGTCCTTAAAATATCAGGTCTATTTGGTCGACCCCACTTCCTGATTCCAGAACAGTAAATCATTCCAATTATTTGGAAAAAAATAGAGCCAAATGAAGGACTTTTTCAGTCATTTCCCCACTAGATTATACACAAATATGATTAATATATGTATCTTTAATTAAAAGGAACAAAGTATCCTCAAACAAATTTTGTGTTCCATCGTTTGGACAGCCAAATTTGCCCCTGACACAGAACTTACGTGATGAAATGCCACATTTGAGGTCTTGTAACTAAACTTGAATATTGATATCCATAAACTCTGCTTTTCTCATTACCTGGTAAGTATACTAGTGTAAACAAATTGTGAAGGAATTTGCAAATACAATGGTGAAGAAAATTAAATTATGGCCCTATGAACTCTTAGTCTCACCCCTTTTCCGAAAATGCTATTGTGGGGCGTTTTTGTGAATTTTAAAGGTTTTTGTGTATAATTAGAAATAAAGAATGAAAGTTGATTGTGTAATATTATTTGGTCTTTCCTCTTAAATCATTATTTCGTTGAGAACATAGCATTTCAATTGTTATACCAATGAATGTTACTGGATTTCACTCATCTTGGGGAAACTTAACAAAATTTGAACAGCGGAAAATGGGAGAGGGGAAAACACATCAACAAAAACTTTGGAAAATGATCCTTGATTCATAAAACTTTACTATAAATAATTTCTGCATACATTGCTCTTCCATACACAATTGACCACTTCCTTTGTTTATGTTCAATGTTCATTGACAGAGCTATCATCTTTTTTGTCGTAATTTGGCAGTGAAATGTCAAATTGATAATTTGGGGTTGTTTTTATAAAATATGGCCAACGCATTCTACATAAACTTCCAGTGATGAGTTAAGCTACTTTATAATGCCAGGGAGATACACAAATTGGAATAAAACAACATTGAGTTTCAAATGGCTGTAATTTGGTGATACGATTGAATTTTGTAATTGCCCCTACCCCTATACCAATGTTTAAATTTGGAGTCAGTATCCTGAAAATGAGTGAGATCAAGTGACATACGGTGGCCTAACCAATATAATGCTCTTTTGTCAACGCTAATGTGGTATGGGAGGAAAGTTCAGATAAGTTTACACATTAAACACCCAGTGTTTTTTTCTATTTATGCCCCATATCTTTTTAGAAGGAACGCAGATGCTTCAAAATGGCATTTTTGGCAACAAGTTAAGACTAAGGATTCATAGGGCCATGAGTTGATTTTCTTTAACTTTTTGTTTGTTAATCCCATTACAAATTGTTCAATCTAGTATTCTTAAAGGGTAATAAGTTATAAGTCTACACAATGGAACACCGATTTTGTTTGAGAATACGTTTTTCTTCTTAATTATCTATGCATAAATTTATCACTTTTTTGTGTATAATCTAGTGTGGAAATTACTAAATCAGAACAAATTTTGTTTTAGTTTTTTTTTTAATAATTCACCATAAAATACGGAATTTGGATCATTCTGAGATAATTGAGGGTCCAAAATCAGGTAATCTCCCGTTTTTGCAGGCACATAACTTGAAAAAATACTTATCGAACCTGGGATTATTTTTTTTTATTGGGGATTTGGGAGTGAACCCGGGAATGGTTTTCTGTTCTGGAATCGTTTTATATACGTCGCTGAAAATCCATAAAGTGATCATTTGACAAACTTTTCCCATATTTGGCGCCAAATTGGTTCAAATGTATGTTACACAGCTTGACAGTCACCTGGAATGTATTCAGGACATTAGAGATTGGTTAACATGTCTGCCTGTCAACTTTAATAACCTCAAAATGCCTCCAGGGTTTTCAATTCGCTGTTTATCCCATATATTCGACCAGCAAAGAGCGTCCATACATAATTGCAACTGTCAGTTTCATGAAACGTCGATTGTGGAAATCACCAAATTAGATATAAAAATGTACATGCATTGACGTATTGGAATACTGAATTTACAGGTAACACCCCTGTACGATATAGATTACTAGAATTTGGAATTTGTAGGATAAAATGAATAGGATTAAATTATAACATAAATATATTTTAGATAGGTGTATAAATAGTAATGCATATTGTTGTGAAGATGGATGGTAACATAATTCCCGTTTTGTAAAGATAGATGCGTTCATATAACACATGTTATTCAATACGTTTTCCCGTGGAATCCTTATGGTACCACCAGCAGGTGCATGATCGTGAAGGTTGCGATTCTCTTCATAGTTTCGTTTGCACCCCGGCAGACTTCGGCAGAGAAGATGCAATGACGACGATCAAGCTCTTCATGAGTCCCACTCATTGCCCCGTGTGACAGCAGCTCGTGTATGGCTACCAGAAAGTCTCTGATGTGGTTTTAAAAGGACATCAACTTCTGATCATCCGGACAAACTCTGAAGTAAATAACGTATGAACGTCATTTCGAGTATACTAACATTTAACGAAATAAACAAAGAATAAAATAAAGAGAATAACAAGAATCGCATCGCATATGGGGGGTCAAGTTGCCAAGCAATGGGGTTGGATTGAAAATGCATTAATCGTAACTGGCCTGTCTATCATACACAACACTGTTGATAATGTCTGAGATACCAAATACACCCCCTTAAGCAGACGTTGCCATAGTTGCTCATATACCAAATATCAACAGAATCAGTTCATAAATGTACATGTATTTGTTAAAGTTATTGTGCTATTCACGAGAATGAACTAATTAATAGCTGTAACTCCGCCCAAAATACGCGGACCAGCCTGGTTTTCGAACGGGACCAAGAAATTGTTGAGCAGGCATTCTGTGTCATATACCGAATATCAACACAAAACAGTTGATATGTGTCCAAGTTATCGCGCTATCGCCTATAATAAGCTTTTTTCTTAACAGTATCCCCTTTTCCCAGCATCATAGCCATTTAGCAGGATCCATCAGCATCATAGGAAATTAGCAGGATCACTTAACTACGGGCAGGAAGACGTTGGTCAGGGTTTTGGTCACAATGAGTACCAACCATGCTATAGATGGAGTTCATACATGTTATTAATTACCAAGGTCACTATACAAGGGACAATTTTTACTATAAAATAATTTATTTTTTATACAACGCCGGCTCCATGTTTATTTTCACATGTTTCTTGTAAATGTGCCGAGATACCTATGGTCAGTCTAAGGCACTGGATGCAAGCAGTTACAATGTATAAGTCTTGAACATTAATCGCTTTAAAGATACCGCTCTATTGGACACCCATATCTACAGTTGGTACGTTTTTGTTTATAAGATGATATCGAACCTATATAATATTCATCAGATGTTTTGATGGTCATATGTTATCGACTTTCAAAAAGGAAGGATTTCTGGCCTGTCTGAAGTAGCAACTGTACAATGTTTCAAATGTGCACTGACCGTCAATATCAACTTTTCCATCACCATCATAGTCGCCTTCTGCTATCATTTCTTCTAGCTGTTCATCTGTGAGATCCTCTCCTATATCACGCATCATTCTGCGCATATCTGAAATACTGACGTAGCCGTCGTTATCCTTGTCGAACACTCGGAACGCTTCCCTGACCTCCTCTCCACCCTCCTCACCTTTGACCTGCCTCGCCATCATTTCAGTGAACTCTTCCAAGTCGAGTGTCCCATTACCTGAAAAAAAGTTTCATCTTGTTTATGTTTCAGACACAAACATTGTGTCCAAACCAACACGTACATTCCATGGCCATGCTTCTCAACAAATTCATATGTTGGATCTGTCAAGCGTACATTCAAAATGCACACTTCGATATATGTGAGTCACATACATTTAATATACGATTATTATGTGCCATTCAATTCTATGCGGTTAATTTCTTGATTTGTTAGGTTACATTTTACATTCACGCATGCTATTCTGTTTGTAAGACGATGCTTGCCACAAACAAGTGAACAATGTGCACAATTGCTTATGTTATGACTCAAACACGTACGTAGGCAATGCGATGACACTGATGTACATGTTCTTAAGAAGAGGTATATATCGCAGATGTGTGTACATCTGAAGAAGGGAAGGTACAGGTGCATGTATAATCACCGTCAGCATCCACTTCGTCCATCATGTCTTGAACCTCCGCCTCTGTCGGGTTGTGACCCAAAGATCGCATCACGGCCCCGAACTCCACAGACGTAATGGACCCATCTCCGTCTTTATCGAATAGCATGAAGGTTTCCGCGTAGGCTAAATTATACAAGAAACAGTAATTTCATTAATCCAACCGTCATATTCACCGGGTGAGTTTATTATATCGTCCAGGTTGTATATACCGGGCGAGACTCAGCAGACAGGGAATCTCCGGTCGCGGCTCGCGTTAAGGGGGAGTCGCATATGTTTTGCATGCATCCAGCCAAAAATGCTAAGAGATTTTCAACAAAGAATTTCCCTGGATCTATTGAATTTCACACATCACCATCTCCATTGTATGTAGAGAGATACTTAACTGCTAGAATAATTAACCAAATAGCTTATTGTATTAGCTCTATGAGTGGAGGCTTCATTTGTATCATAATGTTGAGTTAAATTTTTAATTGCATAATGTAGCATCATAACCCCATATATTATAATGAATAATAAAGCAGTCACAAATATTCCAGCCAAAATTAAACGAAATGTTGATATGCAGTGTGGTCCACTCAAGCACGGAGTAATCAAATGGAATTAAGCCACAGTGTTAAGAGATATGGTGGTCTCTTGAAGATTTTATTGTGGGAACACAATGCATAATATAACAGCGAACATTACTTATGAAGTATGTCTCAGTTGGAATATAGACAAAAGGTCGTATTGAGAAGTATCGGGGTGAATTTAATCCGATTAGTATACTTTTGGTCCACATTTAGAGGCTTTCTGGTGTGGTGAATTAGAAAACCTTCAGTGATAAAAACGTAGTTGTTGTAAATAGTTGAAGGATTAGTTGTTTTAACGGAATTCTGTGGTGGTGCATTCATGAAACCAATATATTTTATATATGCCTAATAATATGATCTTGAGGGCGTTACCATTTCTGACTATGGTTTTCTTGTTTTATATACCGAGTGGTTTATTTCATAGAGGTACATGTGCAATATTCGCTGAGTGTGATATATAGCGACACTCGTGATCGCCGGCATAATCAAACAAGAAAACCAATGTCAGAAATGGTAACGCGCTCAAGATCATATATTATATACCCATGCATGATTGTATTTATAGAATATAAAATATATTGGTTTTGCGAATGACCAACTCAGAATTCCGTTAAAATAACAATAACAACCAGCACCTAATTAACGAACCGGCTGCCGACTCGGCCGTCTCCGACCACAACCCCCAGTGGGCTCTGGAACGAAAAATGTCTATAAAAGTTGAAATAAGACTTACAAATTATCTTTTTCATTTCTTGTATTTGTAACTGGCATAGCTTATCACAAACCAAAGATATTTACATAATGTTAACGACAATAAACGAAATTGAAATTCCCAACTACACCTTTTACCGGACTCGGCTTCCGGTCGCAGTTCGACTTTTAATCCTCCCAAAAATTCCCATTCTATAAATAAACACCCATGCGCCCAAGCGAAACAAGAATATCTATACCAGTATACAAGCGGAGCGCGCGGAATCACATTGAACGGATAAGTGTATTGCTTCTTTCTTAACATAAGCAGCGACCGCATATACCCTGGTGAGCCTCGCCCGGCATAATTTACCTATATAAAAACTCGACTGGTGTTAAGAAATGCGTGCGTCTGTATAGTATGTCCTTTTATTGATGACTGCCACAATTCAATAGCAAAATGGAAACATGCATGTAATATGTTGATTCATAGTGACTATAGCCAATCAATTAATTATAATGCATATCCATGTTCTTCATTACAAGTATATATGGTTATTGGAATGAAAAAGATCTCCTGTTCGGCATCCCGCACTATAGTGAAACAATAAATACGCGCATTTTCGAGACAGTCCATTCATTTATTTCTTCGACTGACCGCTTCTCATAAATGTTACCCTACCCACTACCGCGAGACCGTAGCCACTCCAAACAGCTACAGCATGCATCATTCCACTTTAAATTTTGAACCTATCTCTAAATACTTTTATTAGCAGCCAAATGCCAGAGGAGAGGGGCTCTGATAAGTTCCGTAACTTGTGCTCCGACCCTCTGTGCCCACACAACTATCTATATATGTCAATAATAATATGTGTAATTTGTATATACATTTGTGGGTCACAATAAATATGTTCAATATTGGAATGAAATTATTAATTTATCGAACCGTTAACTTCTGGTGCAACACCATCAATATAACTCAAGTATTGTTTGTGAGAGACTTCGGCATACCTATTTGCGTGCATGTTACATGCTGACAGACAGCCATATGTTGTGAAAAAGCCCAAAACCTGAAAACGTGTATCATTACATGTGTTCAACAGAAACATCTGGCGTACTATCACCAGGATAGCACGATTCCCGTTCCGCGTCTACGCAAACTTGGGTTCAACCATATACTAAATGGATTCTTCCATCCAGTTATAAAAGTACATGTATGCATCGGAATGGTCTATTATCTATTTCGATGGATGTTTATTTAGTAAAAGCAGACGCCACACAACACGAGTGCAAAAGGAGTCCGATTTATTGGAGATAAACGTTCATATAAACTCAACAACTGACTTGAATTATTATCTTATTTTTTTCCTAATGGAACTACATGATCGTCAATGATAATTTAGTGTCTAAAGTTTCAACGAACCGGCACGATCTTCGTCTGTGAGTTTCTCTGACTGAAAAAAAAAACGAAGAACATTTACAATGCTGGACAGCATCGATACTCGTGATGTCTAAAGCTTGTTTCTGATCCATGCAAGGCTCGTTCCGATGCAGCGTGTGTTACAGAGTGTAGTGCCGGTCATATTACTGACTGAAATAAGCCGCTAAACCCCTCCTATTGTTGTGGTATATTCCATTGCATGTATGCCGCTATGAACGAGTACTGAATCGGTTCATCATCTTCAGACCTTCGGATCATAGTATTTAACAATTTCTATACTAAGTGGTTTCTCCCACTCAGGTACGCATGCATAAATTGGTAAGGTCTGTTATTCATCTGAAGGGGTTTCCATGACTAATAGGAAAACGGCATGTAATACCAGTAAAAAAGGAGTCGTATTTATTGGAAGGTAATGTTCTGATAATAAGTTCAATAATTGTTGAACTTATTATATGAACATTGTATAAGGGATAGATATGTATTTAGTATAGAAAGGGTTAACACAATGCGGCAAACAGGCATATATAGATATATCAAATTCTGATACACGGGCGTTGTATAACCTGAAATGACATAATGATTTGTTAAGTATCTGTCGGTTGTCTTAACATTTCCGCGCAAAAGTGAAACAAACTCTATTGAATCGAATTATGGATGGAATGACAAATAACTCTCTGTATTGTAATATGATGTGGAAATAAAAAAAACCACTTCATTTTGTTAATATAACGTATATGTCTTCAATCAGTCTTTCTGGGAAATATATTGTAAGGACGTGAGTATTGCATCGACCTATAGTTTAATCCACTGAAAGTGGAAGAAAATCAAAATGTTAAATTTTAGTCCCGAAAAAACAAATCGTTTGATGCGACGTGTTAATAAACATAACATACTACACTGACGCAGCAAAAACATACAAAAGCAGCAATCCAATTTATACAAAAGAGTACAAACTGGAGAAACTATCTCGCACATGAAATTCTAAAAGAATAACTTTGATTACAAGTGGGAAAGTATCCAAAGCTTATTCGTATTGACTACCTAAACTTTCCGTATGAAAATAATAGCCCATAAAATCTGCTTGATATACTACCTCTGCAGTTTCACCCAAAACTTCTCGCATAATAAAAAACCCCAGTAAATAACATGTCCGTTCATTTTTCCAGCCTCTGTCCCAATCTTACCATGTGAACTAATTCACAATTCAGAGGGTCAGAGGATGTGGGACAAATCACAGGTATTTGGTCAAAAATCATCCTCACAAATGCAAATTTGTTTATCAAATTGATCTGGAATTCTAGCATTATGTGCCCAAGTAATTTTTTGTTAAAGTTTAGCTTTCCGTCGTACTTTAAACAAGTGAGCATAGAAAATTCTTCGAAGTTGTCAATGAAATTTATTTTTTGGTACCCGAAACGTCCGCCCAATGAAAAATCAAAAAATCAAATAATCCCATCCCTAAATCACCGAAATCTATACTATTATCATCAAACTAAATAGCCCTATTGTCAAACAGACGTTGTTTCGTGAAGTACAGCTAATTTGGGGTGGTACTCAGCATACATCGAGTTTATTAACGATTTATGTCCTTTTTTCCGTAAGTTTTACAGATTTCTTTTCGCGGCAAATATACTGAAATGAAAAATATACGTCGCTTACCAAATTCTGATTTTCCTCTTCCTGAGATTCTGATGATTCCATATTCCGGCTGTGAACATAAACGAAGAGAAATCAACTGAACCTTTGTATCATTATCACTTACAGAAGCTATCAAGTAATACTGTCACTTTCATCTGCGCATTAGGCATTTAAATATGATTGTATACCTTGCAACCCGCTGCATGTTTCCCACAGCGCATGGGACCAACGCATGCGTTTAAAGATCCTTTCAAGAGGGTTTTAATAGATACCTGATTTGTGACTCGGCTGCGCCTATTATTATTAAACCACAAATAAATCTTTGTCGCTTCGATCAATTGGGCGGCAATTGAGAGTGAATATATTCTCTTGAGGCTTAAATCCTTTTGTGTGAAGTGTTGTGTTCTAGTTGAATGAATGAGTACCAATTATTACAGCCAGTATGTTGCATTGAACAAGACAACGCGTGTTTGATCATTACTGTTATCTAAACTTTCTTTAAGAGTATTGTACCGAGAAATGGCATGCATGGGATTTATCGAATTATATGGTAAGAATAAATTTCTAAAATGTTGGTCCCCCACTCCCCAACCGCTTTGGTGTGGTAATGACCTTTAAGTCGCGAGGCCGTTAACTGACTTTAAAAAGTTTTGAAACATACAGGGAAACATAGTTTTATACATATGCAAATTCAGATAAATGTCGATAATGAGGCATTTACTAGGGTTTTTGTGTATAAAATATTTATTGATTGACAATGCCACCCCCTTGACACGGTTCAATTTAGAGTGGAGTTTGTGCACTTTGTCGTTAGGCCTGCAATGATGTCGATGCACTTACATTGTTTTTGGGAATGTATGTGTATATTATAATATGTATATGTGGAAGAACAATATCTCTATTACTGTACCTTCGCTTGTTGCTGTATTATGTGTCATGTTAGGTATGCAAATGAGCTGAAGGCCCCCATCGACAAGGCCATGAATTTCGTGGTGTTCAGAATCTTTGTGAAAATGTTCTTGTTTGTGTGTGGAGAGTAAATTCGTCATAAACGCACTAGTTCTGTCAGAGGTCTCAGTGGGTTGAAGTGTTTTCTTATTTATAAAGAAAAATGCGTCTTTTTATAACATGAATAAAGTATTTTTTGGTTGTGCGTTTTGAATGACGAATTGTCTCTGGGCCCCCAACTTTCAATAAACCCACCTTCGGGTGGTAGTGTATGGCATACGGGCTCATACAAACACAATTCAATCTATTGTATATCTAATATGCTCTGTTAATGGGCAACGAAACCATTGAACGATCATTATCATGAATTATCTTCTGACTTGTGTGCGACCGACGAAAGTGAAAATTAAAAACTACGATAACACTGGTTCTTCAGAAACTCATTATCTAACCACAAAAATCTCCATTGAACGAAATCATATGTTCGACCTCATTATTTATGATAAACAAAACATGATTGATTCTCAAAATTATTTCTGGGTCGGGTTGTGTCTGGGTCGTGCTGTATCATGTAGATCGAATCGTTTCTTAACCGGCGGTCCGGTTATAATTTATTTCTATGTACAACGGATAGTTTCTCTGTGAAATTAACCACTTACACAGGAGTGTTGATCGCGAAAAAAAATCCAGGATATAAGGTGGTCGGGTCGGGTATATCTGAGCCCATATCTCAGATTTTTCCAAAGCCATGCAATTGCTATATTCAAATCCATGTTTAAAGTCAAATTATGACTACTAAAATTAATGTAAATGTCCAGGCAAATAATAGATAATAAATCAAGAGAACGGGCTCCCAGTTTCAATGTTTACCCAATATTTCTTATTTTATAACACAATATCATGGAGTGGGTCCGGTTTCTGAAGAGGATACAAATATACTGAAGAAAAAAAGCATTTTCATCAATATATTTATAGGTTTTCGTTGTTTTTTACCTTTAGAGTCCCTAGCTGTGATGCCAATGTCAATGCGAATTGCCCATTTAATTCTACTTGGGTGGTATGAATATTGAAAGAGAAACAAATTTCTTGTATTATTGTTTGACCAACTGAAACAGGCTCCCTTTGTGAACCTTTATTCAGCGTCGGTGGGGTCTGCGACCCCTGCCCATAGGGGCATACAGCCCCTTTGTGCGTTACCAGCCCATGTGTGCGCTTCGCTCGCATAACATACATATCCTATTATCTATCTCATATATATTTTGAAGACCTCTGTTTGTTTGTCTGTCTGTCTGTATGTTTGTCTGTCATTGATACAAATCTACGATTCTCGACCGATCGGGACGAAACTTGGTACGTGTGTGTAGTTTGACCAGGCGGTGGACGTTGTCGTATTGGCGAGCCCGTGCGGCGCCCGCTTCGCGCATGCGCAGACGAGATCTCGGAAACGGGTGGAGCTATCGACTTGAAATTTGGTATGTGAATGTATCTTGCCCCGGATACGAATTTTATCGGGTCGCCGAGCCCGTGTGACGTCAGCTTCGCGCATGCGCAGACGAGATCTCTGAAACGGGTGGAGCTATCGACTTTTGAATAGCCCGGACAACGTCGGGCTGGGTAGAGCTATCGACTTGAAAATTGGTTTTTGAATAGCCCGGACAACGTCGGGCTCATCGGCTAGTCTATCTATACTATATATTTTGAGACTTCGTATATATGTGTGTATATATATATGTGTGTGTGTACTTCATAGAATCCAAAACGCGTGTACAGATTGAGATCAAATTTCGTATGTAAGTGTAAAATCCCACCGACACCGGCGTAGATGTGTTTTCGAGAAGCTCTGAGCACCCTTTATCCACTCCCAGTCATCGAAATCAGCTCAAACGGCACGGCCGGGGTTAATAACGTCATTATATATATATATGAAGTCAGAGTCTCCAAAGTTATACCGGAACAAACACGTGTTTACGTCGTCTTGGGGGTCCACGATGGGAGTCTGACTTCAATGCAATGTTATCGCTCGAAACACGTGTTTACTTCGTGTTGAGGTTCACGATGGGAGTCTGACAATTGTTATCGCTCGAAATAGTACATTAGGACGGGAACGGCTGGACAGATTGAGCTCAAACTTCCTATCTAAAGGTAAAATACCACGTACGATGTCGTCCACGCGTTTTCCAGAAGCTCCGAGCACCCGTACTCCACTCCCAGTCATAAAAATCAGCTCAAACGGCACGGCCGGGGTTAATAACGTCATTATATATATATATACGAAGTCAACGTTATTAGCATCCGCATTGAGTGCATTTCCTAGAACGCAACACGTGTTTTACGTCGTCTTGAGGTTCACGATGGGAGTCATTTCAATGCAATGTTATCGCTCGAAACACGTGTTTACTTCGTGTTGAGGTTCACGATGGGAGTCTGACATTTCAATGCAATGTTATCGCTCGAAATATTATGCAGAAAGGCAGATCTCGGAAACGGGTGGAGCTATCGACCTGAAATTTGCTATGTGAATGTATCTTGCACCGGGTACAAATTTTATCGGGTCGCCGAGTCCATGCGACGCCCGTGCAGCGCATGCGCAGACGAGATCTCGGAAACGGGTGGAGCTATCGACTTGAAATTTGCTATGTGAATGTATCTTGCGCCGGGTACAAATTTTATCGGGTCGCCGAGTCCGTGCGACGCCAGCTTCGCGCATGCGCAGACCAGATCTCGGAAACGGGTGGAGCTACCGGGTACAAATTTTTCTTATTGAAACGCGTGGAGCTAAAAATTAAAAACAAATATTAAAAAAATGTCATGTTTCGGACAAGCCGCCGGTGGCGGGCTAACCTGCTAGTACTATATATTTTGAGACTTCGTATATATGTGTGTATGTGTGTGTGTGTGTACTTCATAGAATCCAAAACGCGTGTACAGATTGAGATCAAATTTCGTATGTAAGTGTAAAATCCCACCGACACCGCCGTAGTCGTGTGTTCGAGAAGCTCTGAGCACCCTTTATCCACTCCCAAATCACCGCAAAGGCACGGCGGGGGGGTTAAGGCAATAACGCTCTTTATCTATACCTTATACGGAGGTTTTAACAATTAACGCTCTTTATTGCAATGGACGTGGCTAAACGATACCCCATGCGTCCGATTCGGATTCCAATGGACGTGGCTAAACGACTGACCCCATGCGTCCGAAATACGGATGCGGACGAAATGCAACTAAAAAGGCAGAATTGATCTAAGAGCTCGAAATATTATGCAGAGGGATTTCACGACGGGATTAATTGACTGTCCGCTCTGAAGTTTAGGACGGGGAGGACGGGTACCATGAATGAACTCATTGAAAAACAAAGAATGCGTTATCTCGCAAACGGGTGGAGCTATCGACTTGAAATTTGCTATGTGAATGTATCTTGCCCGGATACAAATTTTATCGGGTGGCCGAGTCCGTGCGACGCCAGCTTCGCGCATGCGCAGACGAGATCTCGGAAACCGGTGGAGCTATCGACTTGAAATTTGGTATGTGAATGTATATTGCCCCGGGTACGAATTTTATCGGGTCGCCGAGCCCGTGCGACGCAAGCTTCGCGCATGCGCAGACCAGATCTCGGAAACGGGTGGAGCTATCGACTTGAAATTTGGTTAAATTAAAAAAAATGTCATGTTTCTGAAACAAAGCCATGAGACGAATGCCGCCAGTGGCGGGCTAACCTGCTAGTCTATACTATATATTTTGAGACTTCGTATATATATATGTATGTATGTACTTCATAGAATCCAAAACGCGTGTACAGATTGAGATCAAATTTCGGATGTAAGTGTAAAATCCCACCGACACCGCCGTAATCGTGTTTTCGAGAAGCTCTGAGCACCCTTTATCCACTCCCAGTCATCGAAATCAGCTCAAACGGCACGGCCGGGGTTAATAACGCCATTATATATATATATGAAGTCAGAGTCTCCAAAGTTATACCGGAACAAACACGTGTTTACGTCGTCTTGGGGGTCCACGATGGGAGTCTGACTTCAATGCAATGTTATCGCTCGAAACACGTGTTTACTTCGTGTTGAGGTTCACGATGGGAGTCTGACAATTGTTATCGCTCGAAATAGTACATTAGGACGGGAACGGCTGGACAGATTGAGCTCAAACTTCCTATCTAAAGGTAAAATACCACGTACGATGTCGTCCACGCGTTTTCCAGAAGCTCCGAGCACCCGTACTCCACTCCCAGTCATAAAAATCAGCTCAAACGGCACGGCCGGGGTTAATAACGTCATTATATATATATATACGAAGTCAACGTTATTAGCATCTGCATTTCCTAGAACGCAACACGTGTTTTACGTCGTCTTGAGGTTCACGATGGGAGTCATTTCAATGCAATGTTATCGCTCGAAACACGTGTTTACTTCGTGTTGAGGTTCACGATGGGAGTCTGACATTTCAATGCAATGTTATCGCTCGAAATATTATGCAGAAAGGCAGATCTCGGAAACGGGTGGAGCTATCGACCTGAAATTTGCTATGTGAATGTATCTTGCACCGGGTACAAATTTTATCGGGTCGCCGAGCCCATGCGACGCCCGTGCAGCGCATGCGCAGACGAGATCTCGGAAACGGGTGGAGCTATCGACTTGAAATTTGCTATGTGAATGTATCTTGGGCCGGGTACAAATTTGATCGGGTCGCCGAGCCCGTGCGACGCCAGCTTCGCGCATGCGCAGACAGATCTCGGAAACGGGTGGAGCTACCGGGTACAATTTTTTCTTATTGAAACGCGTGGAGCTAAAAATTAAAAAAAAATATTAAAAAAATGTCATGTTTCGGACAAGCCGCCGGTGGCGGGCTAACCTGCTAGTCTATACTATATATTTTGAGACTTCGTATATGTGTGTGTGTGTGTGTACTTCATAGAATCCAAAACGCGTGTACAGATTGAGATCAAATTTTGTATGTAAGTGTAAAATCCCACCGACACCGCCGTAATCGTGTTTTCGAGAACCTCTGAGCACCCTTTATCCACTCCCAGTCATCGAAATCAGCTCAAACGGCACGGCCGGGGTTAATAACGTCATTATATATATATATGAAGTCAGAGTCTCCAAAGTTATACCGGAACAAACACGTGTTTACTTCGTGTTGAGGTTCACGATGGGAGTCTGACAATTGTTATCGCTCGAAATAGTACATTAGGACGGGAACGGCTGGACAGATTGAGCTCAAACTTCCTATCTAAAGGTAAAATACCACGTACGATGTCGTCCACGCGTTTTCCAGAAGCTCCGAGCATCCGTACTCCACTCCCAGTCATAAAAATCAGCTCAAACGGCACGGCCGGGGTTAATAACGTCATTATATATATATATATACGAAGTCAACGTTATTAGCATCTGCATTGAGTGCATTTCCTAGAACGCAACACGTGTTTTACGTCGTCTTGAGGTTCACGATGGGAGTCATTTCAATGCAATGTTATCGCTCGAAACACGTGTTTACTTCGTGTTGAGGTTCACGATGGGAGTCTGACATTTCAATGCAATGTTATCGCTCGAAATATTATGCAGAAAGGCAGATCTCGGAAACGGGTGGAGCTATCGACCTGAAATTTGCTATGTGAATGTATCTTGCGCCGGGTACAAATTTTATCGGGTCGCCGAGTCCGTGCGACGCCAGCTTCGCGCATGCGCAGACCAGATCTTGGAAACGGGTGGAGCTAAAAATTAAAAAAAAATATTAAAAAAATGTCATGTTTCGGACAAGCCGCCGGTGGCGGGCTAACCTGCTAGTACTATATATTTTGAGACTTCGTATATGTGTGTGTGTGTATATATGTGTGTACTTCATAGAATCCAAAACGCGTGTACAGATTGAGATCAAATTATATTTTGAGACTTCGTATATATGTGTGTATATATGTGTGTGTGTACTTCATAGAATCCAAAACGACTGATCCGATCGAGCTCAAATTTCGTATGTAAGTGTAAAATCCCACCGACACCGCCGTAGTCGGGTTTGCGAGAAGCCCTGAGCACCCTTTATCCACTCCCAAATCACCGCAAAGGCACGGCGGGGGTTAATCAAGTGATTATTTAATGAGCGTTTGTTTTTTACGCATCGCTATAAAGAGCGTCTGTTTGCCATTCAACGTTATTTGCATCTGCAGAGAGATATACGGAACACACATTAAATTTAAAAAACATTTGTTTCTGACCAACCCTGCGAGCACGGATGGCTCGCTTTGTTTTTACAGTATATAGTTATATACCGAAATCATCCGAGATAATCACGAATATAGCATCAGATTTCTCCCCAGATATACCGTTATGAAGCGACTGGAATTATATTAATCTGCCAATCTACGGGAAATTCCAGGGAATGCCGATTGAGCTCAAACTTGAGTGCTTTCCTATTTTTAGAACGTAACACATGTTTACGTCGTGTTGGTGATTGAGGTTCACAACGGGGTTAATTGACTGTCCGCTCTTTGCGACGATGAGGTTCACGGCGGGGACTATTGACCAACACTCACAATTTCGTCTTTTGCATCAGATACCAACACCTCGACCGATCGGATATATGTGTGTATGTGTGTATATATGTGGGTACTTCATAGAATCGAAAACGCGTGTAGGAACGGGCATCCCCACGGCAATGTCGGCTTATAAGACATCTTTACTACACATGAAAGCCGATGGAATTTACATTTTCTGATGTATACATTTTTTGTTACGGCTGAAAATCTTAGTCTATTTCCGAAACATTCATATAAACAAGCTCTAAACTTACACCCCTCGATTCCTGCTAACTCACGCAGCTATACACACTGCCCCAAACCGTGAACGCCAACGACATTGTTGGCGAGAAAATAGCCCCCAAGCCGTAAATATCAACAACAATGATATTACTAAATACACGTTTTCGGCAATGTGAGAGTTTTCGGGGAGCCGTGATGCCAACAACAACGGCCCGAAGCCCTGAATGCCAACAACAGATTCAATGCAATGTTATATATTATGCAGTCGAGATTTCACGACATTACGACGGGTACGGCAGACTCGAAATATTATGCAGACAGATTTCCCGACGGGAAGCGTTTGTTTTAAATTCAATGCAATGTTATCGTAGAGAGATTTCACGAAACAAAGAATGCGTTGTCTGTCGTTCCTACGAAGGGGGGATTTCTACGGGTAAATTTTTCCGCCAGAAACAAAAAATTAAATTTTAAAAACATTAAATTCATATTAAAAAATAAAAAACAAAAATAAATAAAAACAAAATAATTACAAAAATGTCATGTTTCTGAAACAAAGCCATGGGACGAAAACAATTTACAATTTAATTAACTTTTGTACTTGAATTGTTATTGGTCCATGGTGAGACCATAATTTCTCTTGATATAAAGGCAGAATTAACTCATTGATTGTCTCCTCACGTTTTCAATTCTGTATTCTGACCATTCAGTTCAAATAACGAATGTTTCTGACCAAGCACGCCAGTGGCGGGCTAACCTGCTAGTCTATACTATATATTTTGAGACTTCGTATATATGTGTGTATATATATATGTGTGTGTGTACTTCATAGAATCCAAAACGCGTGTACAGATTGAGATCAAATTTCGTATGTAAGTGTAAAATCCCACCGACACCGGCGTAGATGTGTTTTCGAGAAGCTCTGAGCACCCTTTATCCACTCCCAGTCATCGAAATCAGCTCAAACGGCACGGCCGGGGTTAATAACGTCATTATATATATATATGAAGTCAGAGTCTCCAAAGTTATACCGGAACAAACACGTGTTTACGTCGTCTTGGGGGTCCACGATGGGAGTCTGACTTCAATGCAATGTTATCGCTCGAAACACGTGTTTACTTCGTGTTGAGGTTCACGATGGGAGTCTGACAATTGTTATCGCTCGAAATAGTACATTAGGACGGGAACGGCTGGACAGATTGAGCTCAAACTTCCTATCTAAAGGTAAAATACCACGTACGATGTCGTCCACGCGTTTTCCAGAAGCTCCGAGCACCCGTACTCCACTCCCAGTCATAAAAATCAGCTCAAACGGCACGGCCGGGGTTAATAACGTCATTATATATATATATACGAAGTCAACGTTATTAGCATCCGCATTGAGTGCATTTCCTAGAACGCAACACGTGTTTTACGTCGTCTTGAGGTTCACGATGGGAGTCATTTCAATGCAATGTTATCGCTCGAAACACGTGTTTACTTCGTGTTGAGGTTCACGATGGGAGTCTGACATTTCAATGCAATGTTATCGCTCGAAATATTATGCAGAAAGGCAGATCTCGGAAACGGGTGGAGCTATCGACCTGAAATTTGCTATGTGAATGTATCTTGCACCGGGTACAAATTTTATCGGGTCGCCGAGTCCATGCGACGCCCGTGCAGCGCATGCGCAGACGAGATCTCGGAAACGGGTGGAGCTATCGACTTGAAATTTGCTATGTGAATGTATCTTGCGCCGGGTACAAATTTTATCGGGTCGCCGAGTCCGTGCGACGCCAGCTTCGCGCATGCGCAGACCAGATCTCGGAAACGGGTGGAGCTACCGGGTACAAATTTTTCTTATTGAAACGCGTGGAGCTAAAAATTAAAAACAAATATTAAAAAAATGTCATGTTTCGGACAAGCCGCCGGTGGCGGGCTAACCTGCTAGTCTATCTATACTATATATTTTGAGACTTCGTATATATGTGTGTATATATATATGTGTGTGTGTACTTCATAGAATCCAAAACGCGTGTACAGATTGAGATCAAATTTCGTATGTAAGTGTAAAATCCCACCGACACCGGCGTAGATGTGTTTTCGAGAAGCTCTGAGCACCCTTTATCCACTCCCAGTCATCGAAATCAGCTCAAACGGCACGGCCGGGGTTAATAACGTCATTATATATATATATGAAGTCAGAGTCTCCAAAGTTATACCGGAACAAACACGTGTTTACGTCGTCTTGGGGGTCCACGATGGGAGTCTGACTTCAATGCAATGTTATCGCTCGAAACACGTGTTTACTTCGTGTTGAGGTTCACGATGGGAGTCTGACAATTGTTATCGCTCGAAATAGTACATTAGGACGGGAACGGCTGGACAGATTGAGCTCAAACTTCCTATCTAAAGGTAAAATACCACGTACGATGTCGTCCACGCGTTTTCCAGAAGCTCCGAGCACCCGTACTCCACTCCCAGTCATAAAAATCAGCTCAAACGGCACGGCCGGGGTTAATAACGTCATTATATATATATATACGAAGTCAACGTTATTAGCATCTGCGTTGAGTGCATTTCCTAGAACGCAACACGTGTTTTACGTCGTCTTGAGGTTCACGATGGGAGTCATTTCAATGCAATGTTATCGCTCGAAACACGTGTTTACTTCGTGTTGAGGTTCACGATGGGAGTCTGACATTTCAATGCAATGTTATCGCTCGAAATATTATGCAGAAAGGCAGATCTCGGAAACGGGTGGAGCTATCGACCTGAAATTTGCTATGTGAATGTATCTTGCACCGGGTACAAATTTTATCGGGTCGCCGAGTCCATGCGACGCCCGTGCAGCGCATGCGCAGACGAGATCTCGGAAACGGGTGGAGCTATCGACTTGAAATTTGCTATGTGAATGTATCTTGCGCCGGGTACAAATTTTATCGGGTCGCCGAGTCCGTGCGACGCCAGCTTCGCGCATGCGCAGACCAGATCTCGGAAACGGGTGGAGCTACCGGGTACAAATTTTTCTTATTGAAACGCGTGGAGCTAAAAATTAAAAACAAATATTAAAAAAATGTCATGTTTCGGACAAGCCGCCGGTGGCGGGCTAACCTGCTAGTCTCTTCTATATATTTTGAGAACGCCTTGTATTCGAGAGATAGCCCACACCCTCCGGACCTCAATGATATGATCGTGAATGAGTATTGATATACCCCACTAAACTTTGACAAACACCAGTAATGGTGTGTAGATCATTTACATATCTCTCCTATATATTTTGATACAATCTATCTAATTTACATATCTCTCTTATATATTTATGTTTGTGTGTGTGTTGTACTTCATACAAATCTACGATTCTCGACCGATCGGGACGAAACTTGGTACGTGTGTGTAATTTGACCAGGCGGTGGTCGTTGTCGTATTGGCGAGCCCGTGCGACGCCCGTGCAGCGCATGCGCAGACGAGATCTCGAAAACGGGTGGAGCTATCGACTTGAAATTTGCTATGTGAATGTATCTTGCGCCGGGTACAAATTTTATCGGGTCGCCGAGCCCGTGCGACGCCCGTGCAGCGCATGCGCAGACGAGATCTCGGAAACGGGTGGAGCTATCGACTTGAAATTTGCTATGTGAATGTATCTTGCACCGGGTACAAATTTTATCGGGTCGCCGAGCCCGCGCGACGCCCGTGCAGCGCATGCACAGACGAGATCTCGGAAACGGGTAGAGCTATCGACTTGAAATTTGCTATGTGAATGTATCTTGCGCCGGGTACAAATTTTATCGGGTCGCCGAGCCCATGCGACGCCCGTGCAGCGCATGCGCAGACGAGATCTCGGAAACGGGTGGAGCTACCGACTTGAAATTTGGCATGTGAATGTATCTTGCGCCGGATACAAATTTTCATGCGCAGACCAGATCTCGGAAACTGGTAGAGCTACCGGGTACAAATTGTTCTTATTGAAACGCGTGGAGTTAAAAATTTAAAAAATATATATAAAAATGTCATGTTTCGGACAAGCCGCCGGTGGCGGGCTAACCTGCTAGTACTATATATTTTGAGACTTCGTATATATGTGTGTATATATATATATGTGTGTGTGTACTTCATAGAATCCAAAACGCGTGTACAGATTGAGATCAAATTTCGTATGTAAGTGTAAAATCCCACCGACACCGCCGTAGATGTGTTTTCGAGAAGCTCTGAGCACCCTTTATCCACTCCCAGTCATCGAAATCAGCTCAAACGGCACGGCCGGGGTTAATAACGTCATTATATATATATATGAAGTCAGAGTCTCCAAAGTTATACCGGAACAAACACGTGTTTACGTCGTCTTGGGGGTCCACGATGGGAGTCTGACTTCAATGCAATGTTATCGCTCGAAACACGTGTTTACTTCGTGTTGAGGTTCACGATGGGAGTCTGACAATTGTTATCGCTCGAAATAGTACATTAGGACGGGAACGGCTGGACAGATTGAGCTCAAACTTCCTATCTAAAGGTAAAATACCACGTACGATGTCGTCCACGCGTTTTCCAGAAGCTCCGAGCACCCGTACTCCACTCCCAGTCATAAAAATCAGCTCAAACGGCACGGCCGGGGTTAATAACGTCATTATATATATATATACGAAGTCAACGTTATTAGCATCTGCATTGAGTGCATTTCCTAGAACGCAACACGTGTTTTACGTCGTCTTGAGGTTCACGATGGGAGTCATTTCAATGCAATGTTATCGCTCGAAACACGTGTTTACTTCGTGTTGAGGTTCACGATGGGAGTCTGACATTTCAATGCAATGTTATCGCTCGAAATATTATGCAGAAAGGCAGATCTCGGAAACGGGTGGAGCTATCGACCTGAAATTTGCTATGTGAATGTATCTTGCACCGGGTACAAATTTTATCGGGTCGCCGAGTCCATGCGACGCCCGTGCAGCGCATGCGCAGACGAGATCTCGGAAACGGGTGGAGCTATCGACTTGAAATTTGCTATGTGAATGTATCTTGCGCCGGGTACAAATTTTATCGGGTCGCCGAGTCCGTGCGACGCCAGCTTCGCGCATGCGCAGACCAGATCTCGGAAACGGGTGGAGCTATCGGGTACAAATTTTTCTTATTGAAACGCGTGGAGCTAAAAATTAAAAACAAATATTAAAAAAATGTCATGTTTCGGACAAGCCGCCGGTGGCGGGCTAACCTGCTAGTACCCTATATTTTGAGACTTCGTATATGTGTGTGTGTGTATATATGTGTGTACTTCATAGAATCCAAAACGCGTGTACAGATTGAGATCAAATTTCGTATGTAAGTGTAAAATCCCACCGACACCGCCGTAATCGTGTTTTCGAGAAGCTCTGAGCACCCTTTATCCACTCCCAGTCATCGAAATCAGCTCAAACGGCACGGCCGGGGTTAATAACGTCATTATATATATATATGAAGTCAGAGTCTCCAAAGTTATACCGGAACAAACACGTGTTTACGTCGTCTTGGGGGTCCACGATGGGAGTCTGACTTCAATGCAATGTTATCGCTCGAAACACGTGTTTACTTCGTGTTGAGGTTCACGATGGGAGTCTGACAATTGTTATCGCTCGAAATAGTACATTAGGACGGGAACGGCTGGACAGATTGAGCTCAAACTTCCTATCTAAAGGTAAAATACCACGTACGATGTCGTCCACGCGTTTTCCAGAAGCTCCGAGCACCCGTACTCCACTCCCAGTCATAAAAATCAGCTCAAACGGCACGGCCGGGGTTAATAACGTCATTATATATATATATATATATACGAAGTCAACGTTATTAGCATCTGCATTGAGTGCATTTCCTAGAACGCAACACGTGTTTTACGTCGTCTTGAGGTTCACGATGGGAGTCATTTCAATGCAATGTTATCGCTCGAAACACGTGTTTACTTCGTGTTGAGGTTCACGATGGGAGTCTGACATTTCAATGCAATGTTATCGCTCGAAATATTATGCAGAAAGGCAGATCTCGGAAACGGGTGGAGCTATCGACCTGAAATTTGCTATGTGAATGTATCTTGCACCGGGTACAAATTTTATCGGATCGCCGAGCCCATGCGACGCCCGTGCAGCGCATGCGCAGACGAGATCTCGGAAACGGGTGGAGCTATCGACTTGAAATTTGCTATGTGAATGTATCTTGGGCCGGGTACAAATTTGATCGGGTCGCCGAGCCCGTGCGACGCCAGCTTCGCGCATGCGCAGACCAGATCTCGGAAACGGGTGGAGCTACCGGGTACAAATTTTTCTTATTGAAACGCGTGGAGCTAAAAATTAAAAAAAAATATTAAAAAAATGTCATGTTTTGGACAAGCCGCCGGTGGCGGGCTAACCTGCTAGTCTATTATATATTTTGGAAGATCTGTTTGTTTGTTTGTTTGTTTGTGTGTGTGCGATCGATGAACTCGAAAACGGCCGACCCGATTTCGATGAAACTTGGTATGTGGGGGTATTTTCGGGTCAGGAGTAACATCTAGGCCTATTGATTTTCAGATCCGAGGTAAACTTTTCACGTGCCGAGGTCAAATCTGTTTTTACGCTGTGTTACGGGACTTTCATTTTAGTTCGGTGCTTACAAATCGATTCGAAACAGCGCTAATAATAAAATGCCAGTCATAATAATGACACTGTGAGAATCTTTCGTGTTTCCTCTTTCCAACGATATATAATGCGTATGTATCCGTTTTAATTATCTGCCTCAATTATCAAGAAGAAGTGGTACTATCTTCCACCAGGATAAAAACAAAGCGTAACTTCTATGACGTCGTTAGAGGTCTTAACGTTAGATCACGTTAACGCTTAACCGGCCGATGCATTTGACTGTTTCAGACGTCTTGGCGATATCTCGGGCACCGATGGTAATTTATCTTTACGTTGAAACTTGATAATTAATGAGCGTGTGTGTATGAGGCGCGTTTATATACTTGAGTGGAAATCAAATCGGGTTAAACTGGCGGATTTTTACGGACGAAATTTGATGCATAGGGTATCTCGGTATCCGCTGGGCCGATTTCCCGGTATCCGCTGGGCCGATTTCCACCATTTTTGGGGTGTTGGTGTTTGACCCCACCTGACCTTCAAAATGGTCAATTCAAGGTCAAATCGGGTAAAACCGGATGGATTTCGACGGGTACTTTTGTCGGGTACTTTTGTTCGGGCACTGTGTTTTGGACGGGTCAAATCGTGACCCCACTTGACCTTGGCCTTCAAAATAGACAATTCAAGGTCAAACCCGGACGAAGTCGGGTCACCTTCTAGTTTTATATACAGAGATAATATTTATTATGCTACTTCAATATATCTTCGCGTAGATAGGTTCATATTGGACCTAAATATTGGCATTGGTTGATATTTGACTTATTTGATTACGGAATAAGCTCATAGTGGACTTATACCCGTTATTCCGCTGGATGGCGTGGGCAGGGACGTGGCAATAGGGACTCCGTTGGGGTGTCCACTTTGGGGAATTCCAACTGCACCCCCCTTAATACAACCAAACACAAGTTTTGCATAATTCCATTTGCGCCCCTTGCACCTCAGTGCTCAGGCCTAATAGCTTATATATGCATATAGACCATGGTTCTATTTACCCGGTATGAGAATATTCATATATTTGAACCTGAAAATTTCATAAATCCTAACATCTAGTGGTCCAACTCCAGACAAATGCACACATGTGGCTACAGAAAAGAGACCAGGACACACATGGCCGACCATGGTTGTTCGGCCCGGTTTGAGAACATTTTGAAAAATAAACAAGAAAATCGCAAAATACTAGCATCTAGACTGGCCTCAAGCTTTCCTAGACGTGTTGGAAATTTCTAACCTCATACTGACCCTTAGGTTGGATCTCCAACTGATGACCATTTCAGTCCACAATTTTGACCAAATGTAGTAATATATTGTTTTCTTGAAATAATTAGCAGCTTTTTATTGGCGACTGTGAAATCTGAACGAGAAAACCGCAAAATTCTAGCATCTATATATAGACTAGCCTCAAGCCTTCCTAGAGTTGGAAATTTCAAACCTGACATCCCCACTTAGGTTGGAAAATTTCCAACTGGTGACAATTCCGGTGACAGTGTTGACCAAATGCAGGACACAGACGATAACAGAAACATCATACGTAAAAAGCAGAAAACATAACTTAAAAAATCAGACGAGCATTACAACAGATAACAAAAAAATGAATCTGAAACTACGTGGAGAGGCGTGACTAGCCGATTGATTGAGCCGGTGGTAATGCATCCACCCATCTTGAGATGTAGGTCCAAAGTGGAAAATGACATAAGCCGTACCCGCAGGTCGATGCCTCATGTGGTACAGCCGTCCGAGTAAAACCAGGACTGCTTCTCCACACATCATGTAGTGCACCCTACGGCAAACATGGTGCCACAATAGGAGATTCTTACCCCTCGCAGTGGGGCGGTAGGCCTATTCTACTCCACACGGGTATAGATATATATATTTCTGCAAAATATATTTGACATAACTTTATGAAATTTTGTATAATTACAAGGCCATTCCCGTGTGGAGTAGAATAGGCCTACCGCCCTACTGCGAGGGGTAAGAATCTCCTATTACCCCATCCCCACCGAGACCCCATATGAAGTTTTCTAGAGTTGTCGATTTGGCTTGGTTAGCGGGGTTGTGGTGTATATTACATTACGAAATATACAGTGTTGCATGTGTGGACATGGGACCACCTCTCACTATGGTCAAAGTTTTCACTAGTTGGAAATTTCAAACCTGACAAAATATTAATTGGAAATTTCACACCAACAATGAGTTGAGATTTGTCTGGTAGTCGGATTTTCCAAAAAAAAAAGGGGCATAACTTAATCGGAAATGGTCGAACATGATCGGGATTGTCTCATATGAAGGCCGTATTATGATTCATCATCCGGATAACAAAATAACCGGGAAACTAAAGTCAAAACGGGGCATAATTCCGTCAGAGATGGTCAGATTAGACCCAAATTCCAATATGATCGGGACATTTCTATACGAAAGCCGCATACCAAGTTCAATAAAATTCTGCCAAATAATAAGCTATCCACAAACGTTTCCGATGGACGCCCAAGCGGACAGACACGAAATAACAGGCTTATAACCCTGTTCTGCATATACATGTCTGTGTCGCATATAAACTGGTGGTGCGGTAATATGAGGGTATGGATGCTGAACCTTTTTGGGTGAGTTTAATTAGCGAGTGATTTTCATTTGATTTCAGGTGCCTTTCTTATACATGAATGACATTTCATCAGCATGGTTATTTAAAACACTTCACACACTATGTCTGCCTTATCATGCTATTTTCATAGTTTTCCATTAAACTTTGGGGTGGGTCCCAATTTGCCCTTGGAACAAAATTGTGTGGGAGGGGATCGGGCAGGAAAAACACTTGCGTTCCGGGTGGTGGGTCCCAAAAATTAAAATACCAAATATTTTACCGTTGTATCCTATAATTTTATCTGGACACCCACCCAACCATGGGCTATAGTCTTTCTTCCATCAATAAAATGGACAGCGTTGTGATACGACATATAATGGCTGACCAACGTAGCGATCAGCCCATTGGTCAGTTGCTGCCCAGGGTACAGGACATGCAGATTCTAGTTGTGGCATCTATCCGGATGTAAAGTATTTTATCCATGAGAACCACAGCCAACGTCGCCATGCATGGTCATAAGTGTTTAAACATTTCTTTGCCTAATGGATTCTCCCACTCAGTTATACAAGTATATACATCTGAATGGTTCGTTCTTCGTCTGGATGTATGTTCAATGTTCAAGATATAAGAAGAATAGGGGGCTCCTTAGTGTCACATCTAAAAATAGAATCTTTGGGTCTAAAATTGGTTGTGGGTGTCTCGTTCGCCTCACTTCTCAAAATAGAATCTTTGGGTCTAAAAATTGTTTGAGGGTAAAATTGTTGGAGGATAAAATTGGTTGTACTAAAATATTCCAAATTATCAAAAACCCAAAAAAAAAATTTCCAAACTTCCAAATTATCAAAACCCCAAAATTTCAAAACTTCAAATATTTCTAATCTTCCAAAAATTTCAAATCTTCCAAAAATTTCAAATCTTCCAAAAATTTCCAAACTTCCAAAAAATTTCAAAACCCCAAAACTTCCAAAAGAAAAAATTTCAAAACCCCCAAAATTATTTCTCTAAAAAAAAAGTTTAAATAAAAAATTTATAACGACTTTTCGGTTTCTGAGAATTTCGATATTAAAAAATGTCGAATGTTAAATTATTTGCGCGTAATATCTTTCGTTATTTTTTTTGTTCAAATATTTTTCATGAAATTATTAATCGATGTTTAGAAATAGCTTTATTGGACATTGTGACCATCGGTATGAATGCATACATTCCAGTGTTTATCGGACGCAGTTCATACATAATTGTCATACCTGAAAATAGACACCATTACTCTTACATAAATAATAAAGAGCGTTTATTCTTAACTTCTCTATCCCAGATGAAGTTATTGAGTATATGACAGGTGTGTATTATCGTGAATTATTGGAAGTATTGAGATGTACTATCTTGAATCACGAGTGGACGAAAAGGGTAATGTGAAATTACAACCCCCAGAATGAATTGTCATATTCGATGGAACATATTATGTACACGTAATCACACACGACATTGTGGGTAACAATGTGTCTTTCACACCTTGCTTTACCAAATGAATTCTATTATATTCCCGTTCACAGTTATATGCCATTCAGAAAACATATCGATTTAATGTCTGAGCAGAATTAGTTGTTTAACTGGTTAGTATCAATTAAGGTTGATAAACTGTGTCATTGTTAGCATTAACACGATAATTAGTTATCCAAAAAATGCATACATAATACGTCCAGGTCACTCAATGATAGAAATTGCTTCGGTGTCATTGTTATAACAACATTACGTAATAACCACTTATCGCCCCACATTCATACTTACGCTTTGGACATTTTATCAGTTTATCACGTGATCACTAAATGTGGCAATCGGGTATCCTCCGATGCCTGCAATATATTATTTATAATAATTGGACTCATTGATCTCACGTGAATAATACTCTTAGTTGTTCCAATAAAATAGTTATCAAATTCGATCACCAATAGATTTGACTGTGGAATGTAATGACCTTTAACTTATTTATCGATCTAAAGGGACACTCATTATGAATGAATGTTAACAATACAAGCGCACGAATGAAGAGCGTTGAACATATACGAAATTACTACACGAATGAATTGAACCTTGAAATTTATATTTCACATCTTACCAACAACAGCTACAGACATAATCATAGTATTATACTGTCTTGCATGTACACACGCTATGACATCATTAAAGGTGGACAATCCACTCACGGTGTGACAACAGATACGGACATAGGCATAGTGTTATACAGTCTTCTATGTACCCACGCTATGACACCATTAACGTACATTGGATGTTAGGTCTATGACTCTTGAGTATGCACCAATCAATGAGCAAATGAGCAAAAAAATGAGCAAATGAGCAAAAAAATGAGCAAATGAGCAAGAAAATGAGCAAATGAGCAAGAAAATGAGCAAATGAGCAATAAAAATGAGCAAATGAGCAAAAAAATGAGCAAATGAGCAAGAAAATGAGCAAATGAGCAAGAAAATGAGCAAATGAGCAATAAAAATGAGCAAATGAGCAAGAAAATGAGCAAAAAAATGAGCAAATGAGCAATAAAAATGAGCAAATGAGCAAAAAAATGAGCAAATGAGCAAAAAAATGAGATGTAACATTATATCACTGTTATTGTATCAATTGATAGGTTCAGACAAGTTCGATGTTTAGAAAAGAAAAGTTACCTATAATTCTGCTGTGGTTAAGCAGTCCATTATTTAGGGCATACCTGTATGTAGGCCTATCAGTGGATGAATAGTCTGCCGGAGAAGTACTGTGTAGACAGGTCTTGTCGTTAAGAGAGTCAGACGAGAAGTGAAGGCTCGGCTATTAAAACATAGTAATGCGATAGCGAACATCAAACGAGTCTGCGCACGCATATCTGTCAAAAGGATACAATAGCAGTCATTGGTCAATTTATCCCCGGTGTCAGCTCAGTACCCAATCGGGACGAAGCCGAAGGTCAACTCATTTTTATTTGCTCATTATAGTACGTCACTTGGACATTTTATCAGTTTATCACGTGATCACTAAATGTGGCAATCGGGTATCCACCGATGCCTGCAATTTATTATTTATAATAATTGGACTCATTGATCTCACGTAAATAATACTCTTAGTTGTTCCAATAAAATAGTTATCAAATTCGATCACCAATAGATTTGACTGTGGAATATAATGACCTTTAACTTATTTATCGATCTATGTTAGAACATGGTCTTAACAAAAAACTTGACCATAACAAAAATTACCTTACATTTATGCATGAATCTAATTAGACCATACGTAAATATTGTCAGCTTATCGTCTGATGAGCAAATCCGATGTTTATCAAAAATAGTACAACTTCCAGTTGGTAATTACTCTTACGAATGAAGAGCGTTGAACATATACGAAATTACTACACGAATGAACTGAAATTTATATTTTCACATCTTACCAACAACAGATACAGACATAGTCATAGTGTTATACTATCTTACATGTACACACGCTATGACATCATTCGAAGGGGCAATACACTCAAGGAGTTAATGTGACACGAAACAAGGGACGTGATGTAATATTGGTGTTTGAATCTTAAAGGAACACAAGACACTCTAAAGGACATTCATTATGAATGAATGTTAACAATACAAGCACACGATTGAAGAGCGTTGAACATATACAAAATTACAAGACACTCTAAAGGGACATTCATTATGAATGAATGTTAACAATACAAGCACACGAATGAAGAGCGTTGAACATATACAAAATTACAAGACACTCTAAAGGGACATTCATTATGAATGAATGTTAACAATACAAGCACACGAATGAAGAGCGTTGAACATATACAAAATTACTACACGAATGAATTGAACCTTAAAATTTATATTTCACATCTTACCAACAACCGCTACAGACATAATCATAGTGTTATACTGTCTTGCATGTACACACGCTATGAAATCATTAAAGGCGGACAATCCACTCAAGGAGTTAAAGTGACACGAAACAAGGGACGTGATGTAATATTGGTGGTTGAATCTTAAAGGAACACAAGACACTCTAAAGGGGCACTCATTATGAATGAATGTTAACAATACAAGCACACGAATGAAGAGCGTTGAACATATACAAAATTACTACACGAATGAACCTTGAAATTTATATTTCACATCTTACCAACAGCTACAGACATAATCATAGGGTTATACTGTCTTGCATGTACCATGCTATGACATCATTAAAGGGGGATAATACACGCACGGTGTGGAATGTTAAAGTGACACGAGATAGCGGGGGTAGCATCACCAAATTACCCTCTGGGAACCTCATTCTGCCATCTAAAAATAGAATCTTTGGGTCTAAAATTGGTTGTACTAAAATATTCCCAAAAACCCAAAACTTCAAAAATTTCAAAAAACTTCAAAAATTTCAAAAAACTTCAAAAATTTCAAAAACTTCAAAAATTTCAAAAATTTCAAAAACTTCAAAAATTTCAAAAAACTTCAAAAACTTCAAAAATAAGACCCCGGCGGCGGCGGCGGCATTGCGGTATTTTACTGCGGCGGCGGCGGCGCCGCCGGCGGTCCACTTACACATGCCGTGAATGGATGCTTGAAAATAAAATAAAATCTTCATGGACATTGGCCATTGGATCATCAAAGCAGGATGTTATGTCGCTTGGTGGCTGTTGTTGTTGTTGTTGTTGTTGTTGGTGTTGTTGTTGTTGTTGTTGTTGTTGGTGGTGGTGTTGTTGTTGTTGTTGTTGTTGTTGTTGTTGTTGTGGCTGATGATACTGTTGTTGTTGTTGTTGTTGTTGCTGTTGTTGTGGCTGATGATACTGTTGTTGTTGTTGTTGTTCTGAAGGCGTGTGTTTAACTTTGATATGACATTTATGGCGGCGGCGGCGGCGGCGGCGGCGGCGGCGGCGGCGGCGGCGGCGGCGGCGGCGGCGGCGGCATTGCGGTATTTTACTGCGGCGGCGCCGCCGCCGCCATAAATGTCATATCAAAGTTAAACACACGCCTTCAGAACAACAACAACAACAACAACAGTATCATCAGCCACAACAACAGCAGCAACAACAACAACAACAGTATCATCAGCCACAACAACAACAACAACAACAACAACAACAACAACACCACCAACAACAACAACAACAACAACAACAACAACAACAACAGCCACCAAGCGACATAACATCCTGCTTTGATGATCCAATGGCCAATGTCCATGAAGATTTTATTTTCAAGCATCCATTCACGGCATGTGTAAGTGGACCGCCGGCGGCGCCGCCGCCGCCGCCGCCGCAGTAAAATACCGCAATAACGCCGCCGCCGCCGGGGTCTTATTTTTGAAATTTTTGAAATTTTTGAAGTTTTTGAAGTTTTTGAAGTTTTTTGAAATTTTTTAATTTTTTTGAAATTTTTGAATTTTGGGTTTTTGGGAATATTTTAGTACAACCAATTTTAGACCCAAAGATTCTATTTTTAGATGGCAGAATGAGGTCCCCAGAGGGTAATTTGGTGATGCTACCCCCGCTATCTCGTGTCACTTTAACATTCCACACCGTGCGTGTATTATCCCCCTTTAATGATGTCATAGCATGGTACATGCAAGACAGTATAACCCTATGATTATGATTATTACGTAAGGAGTTGAATTTTGTCAGAATATTGACATCAACCCAATCAAGATCTCAACGAAACGCATTATTGACATCAATAACTAATAATCAGTTGAAAGTTCTGGTTGAAATTACGGTCAATTTACTACATGAAATTTTAACAGTTACAGTTCAACAAAAAGCTAAATTACGGCGATATAAATCATTTTATATATTCTTGGGTGATAAATCTGTGAGCTTGTTGAGGAAAAGAAAAAGTGTGAATAATCACTCACCCGCCATTGCTTTGATGTTGAACATCGTTGAACCTAAATTGAAACAGTTTTTGTGATGGAGTTTGTGAAGAAAACTGTTTTGATCCCGTATGAAAGATATATGATGTACACAGAAAAAAGTTAACACAAAAAAGTTTCATCGGAGCCTGATATTGAACACAGCGACATCTCGGCAAACAATAGTAGCCATTCTGACGAAATGAATAAACAAAGGGACCCGATGAATAATCAGATTGTTAATACAGTTCAAGCGACTGAACATCAGGAGGCAATCGAAAAATCAGGAGTTAACACATCTAATAATACATCGAAAAAGACACACGCTAAGCAAAGAAAAAAGAAAATAAGAGAGATTAAGCGTGAAATAACTAGACCTCCGGGTATAATCGCCGGTAAACTGACTAAGATAAAGAAGAAACGTTGGATATCGCTGTGAACAATATGGCCGATTGGAAAGATTATCTGAGTTCAATTTATTTTAATCCGGGTCACCCCGCATCGTACTCAGGAGCTACAAAGTTGCAACAGACTGTAAAATCTGAAAATAAGCACATCATTTCCAAGCGTGAGATTGTGGCGTGGCTACAAAATCATGAAAGTTATTCCCTAACAAAAAGTGTTAGACGAAAATTCCCGAGGTCTCGTGTTATTGTAAACGCTTCTGACAGTCAATGGGATGGAGACCTCATGGATATGAATGATGTTTCCAAAGACAACGACAATTACACGTACGTGTTAATAATGATTGACATTTTTTCTAGGAAGCTATGGTGCGAAGCTATAAAGAGAAAAACTGCAATTAATGTGATCAATGCTATGAAACATATATTTGAAGGTGGAAGAACCCCACGCCTCCTCCGAACGGACCGCGGTTCGGAATTCACAAACAAACGGGTCAAAAGTTACCTTAAGGGTCTTCATATATCTCAAATTTTTACGCGAAACGAAATGAAAGCCAATTATTCGGAACGGGTCATAAAAACTATAAAGCAGAAGATTTCACGTTATATGATAAAGCATAATAATGCTAGATATATCGACATTCTACAAGATATTGTGAAAAGTTATAACCATACAATACATCGTTCTTTGTGTACCACCCCTGACTCAATAAATGTTGAGAATGAAGATGAGTCTCGCCTTGATCAGTGGTTAATAAGACAGAAAGGAGGTGTTAAAAGTAAATTGAAGAAAAAGTTCAAATACAATGTAAATGATATCGTTAGAATATCACACACCAAAGCAGTTTTTGACCAAGAATATTCTCAGAAATGGACCGGAGAGTTGTTCAAAGTGACTAAGAAGTTTTACAGGCAGAACATACCCTTGTATACATTGACAGATTTCTTGGATGAAACCATTGAGGGCGCTTTCTACGAGTCAGAACTTCAAAGGGTGCGCGTTGATGACGAAACAGTTTACAGAATAGATAAAATTGTCAAAAAGAGGAAACGAAAGGGTCAAACTGAAGTCATGGTGCACTGGCATTCATGGCCTGACAAATTTAATTCATGGATTTTAGAGTCCGATGTCGACAGATATCAAAATTAATAAGAGTAAGCTATCTGCGGGAACCATTACAATCATGGATAATATAACAGGTACCTTGACGAATATGTTTCAAACAGAACGCGGTCGTCTACATATGAATCTCCTTAAATGGATAGGAATTACTATTATGGCAATAACTCTGTCACTACCAGTTATTTTAATTCCAAAGAAGATACCGCGTGAGCCGGTGGACTATGAATTACGTCATACGAATGAGTCACACCCCCATGATTACGAACAACACCCCTGTGGGTTCGTGAAAAAGTGGACAATACGATCAAACATTACAGTAACAGTCTGTAATAATCAAGGGCACATTTATACAGACATTAGGCGAGTTGTGAATAACACTCCGACGATTATAAGGATTCCGTGTAACCAGTGGTCTGACTTCAAGTATATATTCAGTGATGTTGATAAAACTATAAGAGAAGAGATGAATATTGATTCTCTTTTGAAAAAAATTTAGAAACTAGTCATATGGATAATTATTATCTGTACCTGACTAGCGACGATTCCATAGATAAATATCCAGATAATCGTCCTCTCGACTTCACAATAGAGTTACCTGGTGTATTAATATTGGAAGGAACGTGGTTATGTTGTTTGAAAGACATAAATATAACTGATCATATAGACACGGATTTATTATATATTTGCTCGGACATATGCGGAGAATCAATAGCTTGCGACACATCATCCCCCATCCTCAGGGTTATAAAGAGAGACACACGTGATACGGGTGATTGGCGGAGTTTTGAGGACTCATTCTACATAAACGTAAGGCAGGATAAACTTCAGCGTCTCAGGATTTTTATAAGAGGCGATAAACTTTCTAAAATAAATGCAGAAAAAAGAGTGACTTGTACACTACATCTGAAGAAACATGTCGATGACGTATATTCCAACCGATATTGAAAAGTGGAGAAAACATTTCAGGGACATGATTAATGGGAAGTTAAGGCCAGATAATGAGGGTCGCTACTTTATTGACAGAACTCAAAATAGTGATAGTGAAGAAGACGTTCTAAAACCACATATTAACGTAGTGACATCCGTCGCGCAAGCGATTGAAATGGCCAAAGCCGAAGTTGCAGAAAATAAGTTGACACACGCACGTAAGGCGTCCAAGAAAACCAATAAGAGAGTGTTACCTAGCGGTTTGGCTCATAATCCTAAGAAAGTGAAAACTTTTTTCGATAAATCATGAATGAATACAGAGAGTACCATACCGATAAATTGGCATTATTTGAATCGCCGGCGGTTGACAGCGGAATACAATCGACAGAATGGATAAACTACAGACCCGTGAATCAGCTGACAGACACTGCAGCTTTAGAGTTCAATATTCCCGCCATGGCCACAATCTACATGGACCTCAAACGCACATTGCTACTTCTCAAACTCAAAATAACCAAGCAAGATGGTTCGGCTCTAACCGTTAATGACGATGTGGGTCTGATAAATGCACCCCTACATTCAATATTTTCGCAGGTCGATTTGAATATACAGCAAGTTCCCGTGAGTCAAGTCGGGCCGAATTATCCATACAAAGCATATTTCGATGTACTATTAGAAACTGAACGTAAGGAACAGCTACACGGACAAGCGTTCGAAAAGGACACGGCAGGTGGTATGGACCTGGCAGATTCGAAAAGCGGGAACTCTGGCCTGTATTACAGGTCCAAAACAACCCGTACTAGTCAAATAATGGATATTATGGGATCAATTCAGCTTGACTTCTTCCAACAGGACAAATTACTACTAAATGGTCTCCCGCTCACGTTAAAATTCTGGCAGACGAGAGATGTTTTTAGACTGATGTATGCGGGAACCACCGAGACATACAAGTTGAAAATACAGGAAGCTAATTTGAGACTAGCGACTGTGAAAGTTAACCCGGCTGTATTACTCAGTCATACTGAGTCACTCAACAAAAGGAATGCGTGTTATCCTTTTTCAAAATCTATCATAAAGACGTATACAGTGTCAAAAGGTGCATTCAGTTTGGGAGAAGATAATCTATTTCAAGGAGACGTACCCAGTAGCTGTATTATTGGCTTAGTATCATCAAAGGCTGAAAGCGGTTCACGCGATAAGAACCCGTTCAACTTTGCGACTTTTGGATGCAACTTCGTCGCATTTTACGTCAACGGGCAGTCTATGCCCGCCCAAGCACTACAACCGAACTTTACCAGTAAGGAATATGTAGAAGCTTACAATACGATAATAAAAGATGTGAAACGAAAAGCCGTTCATATTACTTATGAGGATTATGCGAAAGGTTATTGCATATATCGGATAAACCCGCAAGGAATTAATCACGATAGAGTCATACCTCAGAAAGGTCACACACGCCTTGAGATTAAATTCTCATCGGCTTTGAAAGACAATTGTACGGTAATTGTTTATGCCAATCTTTGATTGTGAGGTCTGAATTTGAAACTGATTTCTTACAGGATATATTGAATCAAATGTTTTCAAATCGCTGGGTATTTAGAGGCGTTCCTAAAAACAAAATACATGACATTCGTGAACTTATTGGAGATAACTTTGTGAGATTTGCAGAATACCGAGACTGGGTTTTCAATCAGAGAAGTTTTGAAGAAGTGACAATAATTCACGGATATATCATTCTCCGTGAACCGTGTACACTGTTCACGATTGAACAAATACTTAACAGAGACGTGATTTTGGATTACATTTCTACAAGTAAATCGAAATATATTTCAGAATTATAGAATGAATTAATATGGTCATTCGGAATAATCTGGAATTATGGTGACTCTTCGTTGAGAAAATAAAAAAAAAAAACATATTTGTTTTTGGTTTAAGACCGATATAATATTATAAGTATAAAGAGCGTTAAGACTGCACTGGAGGTAAATGCAATGATAGAAAAAACAATTAATTCATAACTAACCTGTATAGAATGTTTCACACACAGTATAGGACTAACGAATTTGTAAATGTGAACTGGATTGGGTAGCATTTTATAGATCGAAAAAATGGACACCGTGGATAAATTGACCAATGACTGCCATCGGATTATAGTAATACGTGTTCAGGCACGCTCGATGTTATCTAACATCGAACGTGTCTGAACACGCCTTAGTATAATCCGATAGCTGCCATCGATCGGATGTTTACACTCTCATTACAACCTTGATCAAATATAGACGATTAAATTATATAATATATATTACGTACCTCGTTCAATATCCATATGGCAGTGTATCCATGTTATCCAATCGTCTGCATTTTGTATAAACAACTCGGTAATGCTTCTCCTCAGATCTGTTATATAATTATCTTTTTCCTTTGGACCTGCATATTTTTCGAGGATTGGTTGTGGTGATGGTCACTGTACTTCCGGATTCTAACAGATCTTTAATCGTGTTGAAATTGATGAACTGTGAATTTTCAAAGTTCAAAGAGAAACCCCGAACTTTACACGTCTCTTTAGCTTTATTGGTTCTATAAGCGTAATTCTTGGGTCCTCCAGAAACAAATTCCTCGATGTATTCATCCGGGTCTAGCTCACTAGTCAACTGTCCCAAATAGTCACCCAGTGGGGGATTAATTTGATCCTCGGTGCTGCTGAATACACAACTATCCGTGTCGTAATATAACACTCTTCTGTCCAAGGAATGAATAACTTCATATAACATTAATCGCGCGTGACACGTCGTGAACGTGGCCAAATATATGTTATTCGATGATCCACAAGGCACACAGTCATTTCGATAAGTCCACTCCATTTGAAGAATGTCATCGGTTATGACATGAAAATTATCCATTTGTTTCATTGGATTTGAAATGAGTTGGAATAGATTGTCTTGTTCCGATTCATGGAAATATTCGGTCTGTTTGAAATTCTGGTTTTGACCCAGTTTTCCCCAAAACGAATTCAGCATCAGCTTGGATATTTGGTGTAATCCTGGATTTCTTTCGATGCTTTCTCTGTCCAGCAATATACCTTCGTTGTCTTTATACGCTGTGATGTATTTGTCCATGTCTTTGGTAGATTTTATCCAATCCGGAGGACCGCTAGCCTGCTGCTTGAACTTTAAGAATGTGTTTATATATTCAGTGAATAATCCATTTTGTTGTCCATAGTCTGACGTTTCGGTCCAATGGTATATTTCATATATTTTGAGAATCTTGTATCCTACTTTGATAGCTGTCTCCAGTTCAGGAATACACCAAACACCAGTAATAGCTCTCTGTTGACACGTACACGTGCAAGGTCGTTGATTTTCATAATCAGCACAAGTCCTGCACAGTGGAAACTTCAGTTTACCGTTGGATCGATACGGTAATACGGGGTGATAGAGTCCATTAGGTGGTAAAATCTTGACTTGAGCTATTCCGAAGTAATCCTTAAGTTCGGTAATGTCATCGCCCAAAATGATTTTCGGGTGTCCAATCGGGTATCGAGCGTATTTGAGCACAATTGGATAGAGTCAAAATAGTGTATTTTCTCACCAACCTCAGCTTTGTAGTGTAATTTAGTTGCATTCGTTCTGCCGCCGAAGAAACTGTCTCTAGGCTCTAGTCGTTCAACAATGTCCAAACTAGCAATGAAATCACGAAGCTCCGGATTAGTCTTTCGGGCAGCGACGAACTCGTGTTCCCAAATGCACACATATTTCAGGCCTCGACTTTCTATATACTTCTTCTTTTTCTGTGTCAGTCCGTATAATTCATTATGTGTCTGGTTGGTTATCGGATTCTTGACTACGTCTCTATCCATGGAATTGACATCCGTGAAATTCGAATGCCGTGTTTAACTCTTCACAATATCCATCCAATCTGTACTTTGCACCATCGAGTTTCTTTCCATGGCCGTTCAAAGCGTGAGTTATGTGGATTTTATCTTTGAACATCATCCATTCCAGCCATTGAATCGAACTTTTGCTGTATTGATCTTTATATGATGTCTTGGGGACGCGAGCTATCTGTGATTTGAGAAATTCTTTCTCACGAATTTGTACGTCGCGTTCATCTTCAAGTTTTGTTTCTTGAACCCATTCACCTTTGTATAAAATCGACAAAGTTCCATCTTTACATTTAGCTGGAAGCCACGTTTTCCCTTCGGTACTTAGGCGCACTCTCCATCCCTCGTCGACGAATTTCGTTCTGAATATCCCCATACATACCGATGCGATTGTAACGTATTGGAATGGATCAACGGCACCAACCAGTTTGAACTTCATATCACCAGAAAACTCGTCAATTACGGGTTGTATATTTCCAGTCGCGTTCATGATGTGGGTTCTGAATTTTATGCAAGCTTGTCTCAAAATATTGACATCACTACGACAATAATCCGATAATTCTTTCTTGAAGATGAAAACTGCATTTGTTTGAGCCGCGTGCCATTTCGTGAAGTCTTTTCGTTCAGCCACACTCATATAATCAGCGCCGTAATATTTGGCATCCGGATAGGGTCCTTCATAATTCTGGTTGGCTGGTTTATTGAAAAAGTGTGGGAACCATCCTTTTTTCTCGCCATCAAGACCGAATGTTTTTGGTAACAGTGTCAGCTTCATTGGTAGAAAGCTGAGACTGTCTAGTACTTTGATATGAAAATCTTTTTCCACGTATAGGTACATCAATTTGGATCCATTATATATAACTTTGGGTCTCAATGATTGATCAATGAGATATTCCATGAGAAAATATCCATCGTAACCCTTGAAGTTGTGAGCCAGTGCTATGAATTCCTTATGTTGTTCAGAGAATAACCATTTTCCAAACTTTTCACCGGTATCAGGACCGCTAAATATAACCTCACAGAGTCCGCATGTATCCGGACATAAATTTCGGTCATTCTTCTTCTTCTTCTTCTTCTTCTTCTTCGCATCACTGTCGTTACAAGCATCACATAGAGGACCGCAATTTCTACAGTTCGGTTTCGCTTCCAACGATTCATGCATGCATTCGTGGCAAGCTGTTTGGGCGACGAGGAAGTTGGGTGTATGCTGAACTTTTCCGCACCATGTTTTTAAACAGTTCTGAAAAGTAATAATTGAATGTTTTAACCTCTAGCTTTATTGATAATACAAACAAAATAAACGTCTACACTTTGTTCAGATAATTATTTAAAAAAAAAATGTTTTGGTATAGGTTCAACGTTAATAAAGAGCGTTGACGTATTACTATTGTTCGTGTGTTGACCCCTAAAAATTACTCGTTCCAATCTACGTGTCAATATTAAAATGCATGATGATCAGACCATCGACATATAGCCTGTATCGTTGACGATTCAAGCACTCGGATATCAAGTTCAATAAAGTTAAAAAATTATATATTATGTTAGTTTACTATATAACAATTACAAAGCTCTTTTCGCATAAAATATGTTGCACATTTTCAATGTGTCAAGAATTAAAAGTTAATTACTCGGTTTAACATCTGTGACTCAGTTGAATTTTAATATTGAGACCCTTAACTTTGGTCGAATTCAAGTATGTAATTGTTATATGGTAATCTCACACGTAGATAAAGTAACAGCTAAAGAGCGTTCCTCGATAATCTAATATAATTTAAAAAATAAAAGAGCGTCTCTACTTATGCGCGCCGATAATAAAGAGCGTTGACGTATTAATATTGTTGGTGTGTTGACCCTAAAATTACTCGTTCCAATCTACGTGTCAATATTAAAAATGTATGATGATCAGACCATCGACATATAGCCTGTATCGTTGACGATTCAAGCACGCTGATATCAAGTTCAATAAAGTTAAAAAATTATATATTATGTTAGTTTACTATATAACAATTACAAAGCTCTTTTCACATAAAATATGTTACACATTTTTCAATGTGTCAAGAATTAAAAGTTAATTACTCGGTTTAACATCTGTGACTCAGTTGAATTTTAATATTGAGACCCTTAACTTTGGTCGAATTCAAGTATGTAATTGTTATATGGTAATCTCACACGCAGATAAAGTAACAGCTAAAGAGCGTTCCTCGATAATCTAATATAATTTTAAAAATAAAAGAGCGTCTCTACTTATGCGCGCCGATAATAAAGAGCGTTACGTTATCGTGATTTCGACTGTAATGTGTTACACATATATATATATATTACAATTAGGTTAAGACTCACCTGACACCTAGCACATTTCTTGCATATATGATCCTCTTTACAGTCCTGGCAATCCTTTGTATGTAAAGGTGAATATCCTTCGGAACATTCCAGTATATCGTGTTGAAATGTTTCAAAGTCAAAGAAACAGAATTTAGCTCTTTCATCGTCAGTAACGGGAGGTATGGCCCTTACATAACATTCGTGTCCTCCCATTGTGTATTTGTCACACGATCTACAAAATGTTTCTCCGCACACGTGTTGAGTCGGACGTCTTTTCCGTCTCTCCATGACTTTTTTACAGTCCAAACATTTCCACCATTTTTCGCAAGGAGCTGTCGTTTCTTTCGAAGCTTGATTAATAGGTTTTGCTTTATGACGCACGAAACATTGATGAGACATACACGTCATGTTACAATCTGAACAATGTTCTTTGTTTTCACTTTGTTCACATTTATCACTTTTACACACGAAACAGGTGCGTTCACAATAATGCTGTCCTTTGTTTGAATAATGTTTTAAGCAATTCACACAGAAATATGCTGCGCTAAAGAATCCCGTTATGGATTGTATAGCGTGGAAATGTTCATTATCAGTCAGATATAAATATATCACGGGTCTTTCTGTACCGTCTGTATGCGCGCTGGTAATGAATTTATTACCCAGTCTAGCACTAACGACTAGTATTGTCAAATTCAGAGTGTCCTCGAATGCTTTTAGGTCTGCTAAACTGGCTGGTCTGTCTGTTGGTACACCTGCGATGGCACTAATTGCTTTGGCTAATTTTCCTTGCTCAGTGCGTGTTTTGGTCAACATTTTGTGGTAATAATTGATCGGTACTTTTCTGTATTCCATGATGAGTTGTAAATTACTTCTGGTTCCTCTATTCTGTGTTATTTCTAGCCATTCATCAGGACTGCAAATATTTAATTTACACCAACAAGTGGCGATAGCCCGAGCCATACACATATTGTCGGTATTTTCAATCGTAACGATCGATGTTTTATTTCTTAGATTATTACTTTCAGAGTGTAACGCCGTTATCCTCCGCCGTGCTCCACCTTTAGGTAACTCAATGGTGCCTATATCTATGCTGAAACTTTGATTAACAGTCAGTGTTTGGTTACTGTTCAAAACGAGTTCGATTCTGTCAATCACAGTGTTAGCATTTAACGTTTGCAACGTTTGTAACGGAACTATTATAGAGTTGTCCAAACTCTCATGGTGAATGATAACTCTGCCAAGATCATTGTCAGCCAAATTTCCACGAGCTCTTTGAATAGTGTCCTCGAACATTGAATGTAGATTCCTGTATATGTCGATTAACTTTTTATCTTTGTAAATTTCATCTAGTTTGATTTCATATGTTCTCTGTGTTGCCAAATTGTTTCCGAAGGTCCGTTCACTTCTTTTGCGAATGCTATATCCAGTTATTTGATTATCAGAACTGCTGGCTGTTTGACTGTCTGATTTTACGGCTCCTTCATCTTGATCAGGTGTATGTTCGTCTTCTCGGTTTTGTAAGCCTGATGGTCCAGCTATATCGGGTTGTGAGTTGTTAACATCATTTTTAGGTGCATCATCTTCTCCGTATCCGATTTGGTTCGGCCATGGGTCATCTCCTGAACAAAGCGTAGATGCTTCAATAAATTCTTCATCAAGCTGATAAGCTTCTATAGCCCTGTCGTATTCTTCGATATATTGTAGAATACATTCTATTTCATAAATTTCCTCCACTGTTAGAGGTGTCATTATTTCTTCAGCCATTTTCGAGAATAAGTCCTGAGAAGTTATTACAACGGTGTCTATTCACTATATGGGATACAGCTTAGTCATATATATTTTTATACCATAAACCCCGAACATATGTAAGCACGGATGAGGTAATATTATATACGATTATATATGAGCGTAAGTATGAATAGGTCGATAAGTGGTGTTATGGAGTTATGGTATACAAAGTATGAATAGGTGTATAAGTGGTTATTGCGTAATGTTGTTATAACAATGACACCGAAGTAACTTCTATTATTGAGCAATGTTCAGACACCCTATCGATAACTTAATTGAAAGCTTGTCTGAACATGCATAAAAGGAAGCTTCGTCATAGATGAGCGTAAGTACGAATGTGGGGAGATAAGTGGTTATTACGTAATGTTGTTATAACAATGACACCGAAGTAACTTCTATTATTGAGTGTCTCATGACCTGGACGTATTATGTATGCATATTTTTTGCATAACTAATTATCGCGTTAATGCTAACAATGACACAGTTTATCAACCTTACGTGATAATAACCCGTTAAACAACTAATGTTGTTCAGACAAGATATCGATAATTGAACGACTCGGACCACATATAACTGTCAACGGGATATAATAGAAGTCATTTGGTAAACCAATGTGCGACTATTTTCGACATGTGTTACCCCCAATGTGGCGTGTACATACTTGAAAATTTGTTCCATCGAATATGTCAGTTCATTCTGGGGTTGTAATTTCGCATTACCCTCTTCGTCCGCTCATGATTCAACATAGTACATCTCAATACTTCCAATAATTCGCGATAATACACACCTGTCATATACTCAATAACTTCATCGTGATAGAGAAGTAAAGAATAAACGCTCTTTATTATTCATGTAAGAGTAATGGTGTCAAATTATTTCAGGTATGACAATTATATGATGTATGGGCTGCGTCTGATTGATAAACACTGGAATGTATGCATTCATACCGATGGTCACAATGTCCAAAATTACAGCGACTCGGACCTGTCCATACACATATAATTGGTATAAAGCTATTTCTAAACATCGATTAATAAAATTAACAGAGTTTCATGAAAAATATTTAAAATTTGTTTTGAACAAAAATAACGAAAGATATTACACGCAAATAATTAAAAAAAATTTATTACCGAGATTATCCGAAACCGAAAACTCTATTAATTTTTTAGATTAAAATTTTTTTCTTTTTAAATTTTGAGAAAAAAATTTTGGGTTTTGAAATTTTTTTTTGGGAATATTTTAGTACAAACAATTTTAGACCCAAAAATTATATTTTTAGATGTGGGGTCAACGAGCCACACATACTACTTCTGAACGATGTTCATGGCAATATCAACGATAAGCTCGTGTGAGCTTATTCCCACGACTGACTTTAAATTGGTTTACCAAGCTTGACAAAGCGGTCAAGCTTCACTCTACTCACGAAGTTCTGCGTTGGTGTATCACCCCCCCCACACACACACAACCGATTATTACTGGGAGATGCTTCCTTAGAATTGTAACACAAATATAATATTCGTCATTAACGCCACCGGTGTATACTGTTCTACAAATTTTAGAAATCTGTGGTCCCATCAGGGGGGGGGGGGGGGGGTGGGTGGGTCATTCACTTTTTTCCATACAGTAGGCCGGGTGGGTGGGTGGTTCAGCAGCGAAAACAGTCACTTTTTTCCAAGTGGTCACTGTTTTTTCCTCTTACAACATTTATGCAATATAATTGCCTCAAAGTGTTCAGCATCATTGTTATGGTGTGTGTATGACACTTATGTCAGGGCTTAGGGGGTGTAGTTAGTGTGGATATAGGCATAATGCTTCTCAGAAATCCCGGTTACAACAGGGCCCCCCCCCAGGCACGTATGATGGGGTGGGTGGGTGTCTCTCGGGCCCAAAAATGCCAATTTGGTTTCTCCATTCCTGCTATTGAGTCTTATTTTGATGTGTTTTGAACAGAAACAGGTCATATATAGTTAATAGTAATGCTATACTACATATAGAGGTTATCAGAAGTTGGATCAGTTGCACAATGGCCAACAATAACCCAAATTCAACTTGATAGAACTAGAAACTGCGCTATTGGAAAATTTAATTTAATCAGGATTCCATCTACTGATACAACAAAATAAGAATAACTATGCATAACTCAGCTGAAAATAAGCAATAAAATGAAAGAACATTTGACCATATGTGACATGGAAATAAAGATATAATAAATAATGACAACATAAAACATAAAATCTTAACAAATGAATTGAAGGCCAGCCGGGCCAGCTTGAACAATTTCAAATTGATTTCCAAGTTAATGTGGATCAGCTTGTAATGTTGATCACAGTAACAAAGATTTTATATCACTGATATCGTGAGCAAAAAAGAAGTGAGATTGGGCTATCCATCCATATTATTCCCAATTATTACGAAGCCTATATTACTTCAGGCAGTGGCTACCAGCCTGCCATTACACGCTATAACATGTTTCCTCAGTTCTGGTTTCTGAGATGCACCAAGAAGAGTCACGCGGGTATATCATGGTTGTGTTTGGTATTAGCATTATTCTTCAAACTGGGATAAACTGGGATGAACAGTTGTATTTCCACATGTTTTGATAAACAATTTGGTTCCAGCAATACAGTAATGCCATAATTAAATGACTCCATAACCACAGCAGAATAATGGGTAATTTTTCAGGGGAGAGCTTTCCGATGAATAACAACAAGCCATATTTCCAACTAAATCCTGAAAAATTACCCATTATTTTGCTGTGGTTATGGAGTCAATTAATTAGGGCATTACTGTATATCACATAGCAAATATCAAAATATCAAATAATCTGAAATTTGTTGTACCGGTACCATGTATTCTGTAGAATACTCAAATGTGATTATGTGACTAGATCATGTGACTATATATTATGAAAATGAATGTTAATAAAAACTTTGGCACTCTGCCTATATATCCCTAGAAATGTGATTATGCTGACACATTTCTTGATTAATGACACTTATATGATAAATTCAAATAGTATCGTTATCTCATTATGCACTGTTCTATTCAAATATCGCGCAATAAATTATGATAATGCAGGATAATCAGCTATTTGGTTGCTCAGTTGATAATTTTCTCAAATTTATGGGGGTGGGTGTCCAAAACTGACCGAAAAAAAATTCCTGAAACGGAAAAAAAGGGTGGGTGTCCAAAATTGCCTAGAAAAAAAGGCCGGAAACGAAAGAAATTGGGTGGGTGGGTCCCCCGAGGCCGGAAAAAATTAAAATGATCATATGTGCCTGGAAATTTATTCCGACCCCCCCCCTGGTTACAAACCAACACTCACAATTTCGTCTTTTGCATCAGATCACATTGTCAAGTACCAACGCCACTGGTTCAAGATGAAAATGGACACGTATGACACCCATGATTAAAATAAATACAAATGAATAAAGCTATTCATTTATATCATTAATGTTTACTCATTAGGCCATAGGGTGGATACACACATGCATGTAATGTCTGTATGTAAAATACATGTATTTTACATGGCCACACCAATAATTGACAACATTAGTCACCTGCGCTCAAGAGGTTCATTGTTAACAGCCCAGACAATTGAGTAGTGATAAGCGAAGTAAAACTGCTATCAGGACATTTAAGGCCAATCCAAAACATGTCTTCTCTTAAGGATGCGGAAATTAACCAAGTCTATGTGATATATGGCATTTTATTAATGCACAAACAACAGTAGCGACACGTCTGGAATATACAGGCTTGATCTTGAACAATTTCGACCACGATGCTCGTTTGGCGTGGGGTCGCGAAAGCTTCAAATCGCTAAGGGACTTAATTGAATGCATCGGTCGGAATAAACTGGGAAAAAAGGTACAATATAATATGTTTTAGTTGAATAGCTCAGAGTTAGCCACACCACCTGGTGGCTTTCGGGATCACATACAGCCCCAAGTTGGTGGAAATCCTGATCCACCACTGCTATGAATATCAAGAGAGGATTGGTAATTATTTAAATAGAATGTCAATCATATGGGTTATCCCACGAACAAATATTTTAAGTGGCCTGGCGACTCGGTCTAAGATAGCGGTTTATCTATATTCCGACTTAATTGGAACTAGAACCAAGTGCGGTCAACACATCGGCAATGATTGGGTTGTCAGTGGACACATATTGCATTGTCTGTATGATCCATGTAAAACGCCAAATACACGATAATTACATAGATTACATGCATGTGTGTATCCACCCTTAGACCTGATCAGACAGCATAAAAGGCAAAACATGGAAATCCCATCATGCTAGAAAGTATTGAATGCTATTTAAAGCCACATCCAGATTTTTGTTTGATTTTTTAGTTTAATTTATTGTTTTGTTTTTTTTTGACACAATTTCACATCAAAGCCATAAGATTGCTGATCAATCTGTTAAACGCCATGTTGTCAGATGGTATAAGATCGTGTGGGTCCATTACTAAATTTGCCTAAATTTGTATTTTATATTTTCTATCCAGTTGTATTTAAAGTGATTACAGACAAGCATTGGAAATATGGTAAAATGTTCATATAACTTGTTTACAAGTCATGAATCAATTGATAAACAAAAACAAACAGGATAACAATGAGTGCTGCAGGTTTATACGATTCTTATCTGTTCTCAGACTTTATAACTGAAACAAATACCAAGCCTAAATGGTGTGAGACTACATATTTTTAGGTAAAACGTGGGTGGGTAGCCTGCATGAAATTGGAAACAAAAATTCCTTCAAATAAGGGTGATTTGGAGGTAAAAGGGGTGTGGGTACCCCGCATGAAATTGGAACAAAAAATTTCCTTCAAATAGGGGGGTGGTGGGTACACAAGAGGCGGAAAAAAAATTCAGCCTACTGTCATGGCACTTTTTTCCGACCCCGCCCTGGTCCCATGCGGATTTTATAAATAGATAATTGGTTTTTCCGGTTATTTTGGGACGCGTCCCCGAGTCCGGTAAAAGCTGTAGTTGGAATGTCCAAGTTCGTGAAAGTTCTACTGACTATGCCGATGATTTGAGAACTTTATTGTTTTAGGATATTGTAGGAAGGCTAATCTGGCCGTGTCAAATTGAGCTATAGCGATGGGATATCTTACAGGAAAACACATTTCGGGTTTTCTTGGGGTGTGTATTCGCTGGATGTCTTATAGTTGCAGTGTGTAACTATTATGACCGTGTTAATTGCGTTCGATGTTTAGGTATGAACAATGGCTGGGCCATGCACACTTGAAGATTTTATGGCGGCAACACAATTTTTGATCCGCATTTAGAAGCTTTCTAGTTTGGTGAATGAAAAACCTGCAGTAACAAGCCGTAGTTTTTTGTAACAATTTGAAGGATTAGTTGTTTTAACGGAATTCTGAGGCGGTGCATTAATGTAACCAATATATTTTATATTATAATTTATATTTATGGCTAATAATATGATCTTGGGGGCGTTACCATTTCTGACTATGGTTTTCTTGTTTGATTATGTCTTCTGATTTGATATATATAACTGATCGTCTGCGAACGATATATATCGCTAAACTTCTTTGTAGTTATTCCGTGAATACTTTAGGTTCGGCCGAGCTGCAAGCTAGTAAGAACATAGTTATATTTACCGGTACTGAATACAAGTTGACCTATAAGTGGTTTGTCGCGGGTAGTCCCCTTTTAGAGTCTATACGGTAACAGCAATTATGATTTTATAAATCAATGCATGATTGCATTTTTCAGAGGAATTGATCGATTGATAAGATAGACAGATGTTGGACGCCTGGTTAGGTCTGCTTCAAACCATTAACTCCAACCTGTGAGATCAAGTGCCCATCTATCGGTCAATATATCGCGATGTCTCTAATGCGCACATCAAAGCGGTAGACGTTTATATTCGAATCAGACAAATACACAGAACGCCAGGCATATTAACCAATGTTGTTAATCTCAGTTAAGATATATGGCGCTGGATTTTTGTTTTGCTTTATTCGTCACTTTGGTGAGTAATCACACATTACGAGTTTAACGATCATATTTGATGCACAATTAGTCAAAGCGTCCAAAGCCAATTTTAAGATTACCAAGAAAGGGAACATTAAAAAACACGTGTAATCACCATCATTAGTACGTACAAAAGACTACCACCAGTGCTACAGCTGAGTGCAAAGTTCAAAATCAATGCAAATGAGAACGCTCTTTTTTACCACCCCCTCCCCACCGCTTTTGGGAATGTAAGTATTGACGGTCTTTATCAGAAACGATCAATGGAATTTTCCTAGCCTGCACAACAACCCATAAGTTATTTTGAAAGTCGGTAACTTTCCACAAAACCTCCAGTTAATGGAATCAAATTCTTTTCTAATTGTTGTAAAATTGGATGGGGCATGACTCCTTTTGGAACATAATTTGGAAGGATCAAGCTGAAGATCAAGCTGCAAAACAGAGTTCATTCCCCTGAGATATGACCATTTTTTCGTGGTCATCTGCGGATACTAGCACGTAAATAATCATATTTTATATAGCTCACAAAGCCGAACTCAATGACACCATAATGCAATCTCAAATCAAGCCCTGCATGGTGATTGAGATAAGACGGTTGATACTGATAGGTACACGAAATATTCCTGAATGAATGATCTGTCTGCAGTGAAAAACTTGCCAAATGCAAGCAATTTGTAGCTGTTTTAATTTGTTTGCACAAAAAGGAGACGACCGCTTTTTTTTTTACGACGGGCTCCAGCATTAAACATTAAGAGCCACCGTAGACGCTGCGATTAAAATCGTAAGTGGGGAAAATCGCAGGTGGAGCAACCACTTGCGCATGCCCACGATAATGCCGCAACCAAATCGTAGCGATCAAGCAATGGTTTATTTTTACCAGGAAAATCGTGGCGTGACCTTTGCAACGACCGCGATCGTAGCTGTCGCATGACCATGTTCGCACTGGGCATGTGGTAAATACCACGAAAAGAACAAAAATTCAATTTTTTTGCAAAGTTCACAAACTTCTTGGACTTACAAAAACGAGGCCATATAGGTGGAAATGTGCCACGACAGGGAGTGCAGGCATATACCACATATCATCCATCTGCGTAAATAGTAGATTGTCGTCAAGACGTACGATGGTGTACGTAAACAATTAAAGGTACGGTTGGCCTTGGCGGTGGCTATCCTGTGAAAATATTTCCACCCGTCAAAAACCGCCACAAACAGAAAGAACAACAAAATGTAGACAGACTTTGTCGTATACAAATAAGAAATATCGCATAAACAGTATGTTATTGTCATATTTTTGACCATTGTTATGTAAACAAAAGCATAACAAGTTACTTTTCTGGTGTTTGTTTATATTATGATGGTAAACATAAAGAGCGTTCTTTGTGGGTGAATTCCTGATATGGAACGAATAAAGAGCGTTTGTGCCATTTGTGTGTGATTAGCCAGCAGCATTGTGTTGTCTTCTGTAACACAATCAGGCTCTTGCTTAGGTAAAATATAGTAATTCTGTATTATGACATGCTGTTTACGCGATGGTCATGGTATATATGAACGAAACTGTATGCGTTTTAATGTTTTTCTGTTTACGGTGATTGGAACAAATATGAATATTTTCGACAACTAAGGCCTCCCGTGCCTTTAAGAACCTTCTCATGTTACAGAAGTTTTGCTTCTGTTTACATAACACAGCGCAGTTCTATTGGTTAATCACACACAAATGATACAAACGCTCTTTATTATTTCCATATCAGGAAAACAGTAACAAATAACGCTCTGTATTTTACTATTCTTTCTGTTTATGGCGGTTTTTGACGGAGCTGAATATTTTAACAGCATACCCACCGCCAACGCCGCCCGTATCTTTAAACAGTAATGTAATTTGTCAAAACAAACAAAACACATTTGTCAAAAACAAAACGTTATGTGACAACATAGTGCAAAAGCAAAGGGTCAATTTAGGGATTAGTAAACATTCTCTGTTTTTTTTCCTCTGTGTATTGTGATTGTGGATGGTATGTGTTTCAGTTTATGGGTCGAGCATTTCCTAGAATACAAAATAGCATCCAAAATGGCCACCTTGTTACAGAATATAAACTAAGTTTATTCCGCTTTATTTGAGAGGATGTCTTATCAAGAATACACATGTAAAAATTAGTGTGATGTTATTACGTTGTACTACCTGGGAAAGATTGGCACTCCACTAACAAGATGGCTGCAAAAATGGCGACCAGAATTGGAAAAATAAATAGACACTTATTCACTCATATATCCTATATCCGTTTCTACTGTTTAAACTGGTAGTAAATTGTCGTTTGTGTTCATATTGTTCGTGCCATACGCTTACTTTGGCAATGATATATGTTATTGCTTATGTCTGAGTCCCTTCTAATTCCTAAAAAAAATCGCAGTATGAAGTTTCACCGAAAATACTTTCGTATTACTAGCAATATTTGATAGTTAAATGAACAGAACTGACTGACTTAAGAGCAATCTATTAGTGGCTATAATATTCAATCTCACTCCTGCCTGAAATTGTTACTATGGTCTAAGATGGCTTTCAAGATGGCCGCAAATTATAGAAAGTGTTATATTTTGTCCCAGTTTGCGTATATTAATCCAGGACCAATAGGAAAATTCATTGTTAATAGTTCCATCTGTGGATTAATTATCCATTGATAGCGGTTCCACAGAGGAATACATTTTCATAGACGCAATGAAATTCGCGTCTGTGCACAATAGAAAGCATCAAAGGGCTCCAATATGACGGAAAAAAACTAATGTTTTAAAGTCAACTTAATCTTGCTGCTGGAGCAGTGGTGGGGTATTTCCTGGTAAAATTGTTGTTGGTGCTAAAATATTTTGGAGAAAGCCACACCGAGTAACATCTAGATGGATGATGAGTGCTCATAGTTGAGCGTTTTCACAAAATCTTTCAACGAGGTCACCCCATGAGAAGCCACTGACAACGAAAAATCGACCGGATTCACACTTATCTAATCAATGCTCATGTGACTACACCCAATGTTGTGTAATGGGGAGGTCAATTTTTTAAATTATGGTTTCATTTTAAAACAATTTTAGTGTTTCAGTATGTGAACCAACGGTAGACTATATTTATCAGCGTTCGGTAAAATGTTTAAAATAAAATGGCTCTTGCTTGGAAATTTTCCAACTACTACGGGTGTTTCCTTTGAAATTTCCCCAACAGATTCCTAAGTCAGAATTCCCATGTCAGGCACCACAATAATGACGTCTAGCCACGTCACCGTTCGACTCGTGGACACTCGTGCGTGATTTTGAGAGTTTAACCCACTTGGATCTACTCTATGGGGGTATGTTTAATATACACAAACAAAACATGAATACAAAGTAACTTTTGTCAAGTCTTCTTGTTCTTTACCTTTCTTGTCGACTCGTGGGCGTTATACTGAACTGATTTTATTACGCAACCTGTACCTGCGTGCGTTCTTTCACAGGAATAAAAGCAGGCGCCATGGCGTTAAATCAGTTACTAGTTGCATGCAATGTTTCATGAGCTATGCCGTTTGCATCTTTGTGTTATAGTTTGGTGTGTCTTAGTGCTTTATGCTCTATTAACCCATGGAACATGGCAGGATATTGACTATAGAGGATATATGCAAAAGTTGGTAGAAGATCATTATGCACATACTACATAACCATCTCCCTGGCCCGATCAACATGGCGTACGACTTACGGACGCTGAAAGACGTGAGTGGTCAGTTTCTCTCGCTCTCGTGTTTATGCCTCACTCGCATTCCAGATTGTTTTCGCAAACAGTACCACATGCTGTATATTCATCTGTAGCTATCGCAATCGAAATTCTCTTAATTTCTTGATAAATGTGCACTCTCTATTATATTTCCTAGGATTATGTTGAAACACCGCGATAGATAGGTAAGAATATTGAGAAATTGGTAGCTTTTTAATTATAAACGATTACTGATACCGATTCAAGAAATCTAAAAAAACTGACATAATAGCCTTTGGTTAAGGGGGACTAGCACTAACACAACACTTTTGTTGTATATTTTCTTATATATGTATATATGCGCTGTTACTAGTCTATGCTGCTACTGTAAAGTTGTATTTAGTGTTGGTGTCTTCGGGAGATGAGAGGTGGTCCATCTAAGTGGCTAGCAATTGTCCTCCAATCCCGTCACCATATCATTTTGGTAAATAAATATGTTTAAACCAACAGATTCAACTCTATATAGAAGGTAACTGAGAAGGTAACTAGTGTCTCTTCAACATTGTTCCACCATTACCAGAGCTTCTCTGCACACTTCGAAATTTTTTAAACCGCCACGTGTATTTTGTCTACAAACTCGATATCCCGGTTGCACCATTTCCCGTTTTCCCTGAAGAGGGGATCTATTATAGGCAACACGTCATCGCGCAAATACGCACACAATCGACCTATAATGTGAAATAGGTACATGTGATTATTGGCTTCTGATATAAGCAGATAATGGACTGCTGCCCGTTATTTCGTTTCAAGGCGCGGGCCACAGTGAAAACACATTTTAAAGAGCGTACACATAAAAGTCGTAAGTTTGACTTATTTGTGTCAATGTCCTCACATAATATGCATAAAATCGATCATTATGAGTCGATAATATGACTAAATTGTTCTCATTTTCAGCATATTAACGACTCAGGTAATTCTAAGCAGGTTATCTAACTAAAACAAGTTATATTATAAGCAGATAATATGCGTTTTTTTACGAGAACAGGCTGATTATAGGATGAATACGTCGTGCATATATATCCCGACTGGTCGAATCCCTCCTTCCATATTACGTCGACATAATTTGGAGTCCAAACGAGCCATATCTGATTAATTTGAGGCAAGTAACAGGATTCCTATATTTTTGTTTATACCATCGAAAGTTCGTTGCCCAATGGTCTGGTTTCACTCACAATCAGGGACGTGTCAACAGGGGTGGGGTGGAAGGGTGTGTCTACCCTAACTTTGGTCAATCTTTTCAACACTTGAAAATTTCAAACCTGACACATTAGTTGGGAAATTTACACCACAGACATGCATATGTTAAATTTTTTCCAATTTGTTCCCAACCTGTAATTAGTTAGGAATATGTCGTTTGCAAATCAACAGCAGCATGTTTTTTCTACTCGGTGGCGGGGTGAAATTTTCCCGATGATGGCAATTTGTTGCATAGATATATAAATAATTGTTATTCTGTGTTCGATTTCAGGAGGTCTGGATGCTTTCCTTTACATTGGGTGTTATCGCGACGAAGGTACCAGGGATCTTCCCGTTCAAACAGTGTTTTCGACAACAAACACTCCTAGTGTCTGTGTGGCATTTTGCGTAAATCAAGGTATGGTAAAACAAAATATAGCGATGTATTTCTGATCATTATTCATGTTATACAATCATAAAAGTTTAGAATTTGAATATACTCTTTGAATTTGAATTGTGTATCCAGACTAAAACTACACCAAATCACTACATAAAATCGTGCTTGTACATGTTAGCCAGTATCAGCTGACCACACCTTGCGAAAAGTCTGATTGGATCGAGTGCCGTTTGAAAATGGCTTCATGGAATCTCTGAGATACAGTGTGTAATTCCGCCACCATTACGTTTAGATACATTGTTGATATAACTTTCGTTCAATGTGACAAAATTATAAAGTCCGGCAGCGATAGCAAACTCGCCTAGAAATAATTTCGAAACTGATCGACCGTATCTAAATTTAAGATTTATTTTGAGCACGCGAAAACAAATATTTAAGATGTATTCGGGTTCCAGACATCCATGCAATTACAGCAAAATTCAAAATCCAGTTAGACGCCGGTTTCAACTTCGGTCCGCTGTTAAAATGGTGAAATTCGAATGACATCGATCGATATATAGAGGATATATATACACTTTTTGATTGGATATGTGAATTATCTCATGAGTGATAAAACAAATGAGTTTACACGAGTGACTCTGCGAATGAGATTATTAACACATCCTACCAAAAAGTGTTGATGTTCTGTTTATTATATGCTCCGCTCAGTTGGCTCATGGTTCATCTCGAAAAAAGAGTACAAAGTGAAAAAAATTGCCCGAGCACAGCCATGGTAATGAGATTGTGCATATAAAAATAGTTCATTTTTTCAGAGAGATTGTTTGAGGGATAAAGTGGCAAAAATCATAGTATGTTTTAAAAAAAAATAATTGACACATATTACAAAATTTTAAACATCAACACGCAGGGACTTCTAATTTTAATTAACTCATCTAGTTCCGAATCACTTTTAATTTTAGCGCTGATAGAAACGAGTAAAATTAATATTATCCATCATGACCTGGGGTGTGGGATGGAAAAATCTCACCCGAGGGGCCAGATATTTGGGCCGGACACGAGGCTTGCCGAGTGTCCGGTCCAAATACCTGGCCCCGAGGGTGAGATTTTTCCATGCCCACATCCCAGGTCATGGTGGATCATTTTTCTCCCAACCCAAATAGCCTCATTCCGATTTATTTTTTTATACCAATCAATGGCAGATCCCCGTAGCTTTATAACGGTATATCTGGGGAGAAATCTGATGTTATATTCGTGATTATCTGTGATGATTTCGGTATATACTGTAAAAACAAAGCGCGCCATCCGTGCTCGCAGGGTTAATACGTTAGAGTGAAATTGACATGGTCTTGTTGAAATCGACATCATACGTCACAAAGTTGCACCTGCACATTATTCCGAAAAACGCGCGTATTGATATGAAGTATAAACAACTAGACTAATATATTTTGTCATGGGAAATGCCCATATCGGTATCATTAGAAAAGGAAATATGTGAATATATGACAGACAAATGTTAGTTAGTCGCGATCGACGATTTATTGCAACGATGACAACTGTTCGAATGTGGAACTATTTCGTTCGTCATTTGTGAATCGGCTATTGTTTACTAGTTACGAAATGTGCATGCCAGTTTCGCTTTGGTGGCCTTCTGTTTTTTATGGAATGTGTTCGCATAATTAGTTGCTTATATTGCATGTTGTGCAACTTTGCGTCTGCAAGTAGAGTTATGTTGAAGGTTCTTTGTAATTAACATGTTCGAAGCTTATCTCCATGTGTATTAGCGTCCACAAATTCGTCCGTATTTATTTACTTGAAACACGAAGGGTAACTGGTAGCCATTGTTTTAGTTCACACAAAACATGATGACGGATTGTTAAATTAGCTCTTAATTAAACCAGTAAAGCAGTCACGTGGTGGGGTGAGATAGATGGTCACGTGCTATGTGAGACAGGGAAATATCATCCAGCTATCTCACACGGGCTGCCTGTGCTAAAGTGTGTAGTGGGTGGGAGAAATCGATATCTCACCAGACGGATAACCGTTTTTGTCTGATGAAAAAATACCACTAGTTGATAGCTTTGCATATAATAAACTGTATATACCAAATAATGTTCGTTTTTTATTAAAATGAACCAAAACCAAAACATTATTGGTGCCTAGAGACATCGAATAAAATTCAATATCAAATAAGATAGTGTCTTTATATGTTGGCACTTCCCCGGTCAAACGTGCTATGGTATTGGCAAGAAAATACTGAAAACTGGGTATTATATAAGATTCGCATGGATCGTTAACAATAAATAACTGATTTGATGTCCGAGGCCGCAACATTTACCACACTCAGTGTGATTTTCTCGTGGCGCATGGTAACAAAAAAATAGATGTTTGAGAATGTTGTACTGGCCAACTTTTGTATATGTATATGTAAGAATGATATTGAAACAATAATTCACATATTCTGGGAATGCCATATCTTAACATTATTTTTGGAAAAATATAGAAATATGGATATTTAATTTAACAAGCCAAAGAATTAAATTGAACATTACAACAGCAATCTTCAGCACTATACACCTGATGAAAATCTATACCCTTGGGTGCGATTCCTATTAATAGTTATCAGATATCATATCTACAGATCAAAGTTGAATAGGAACATACCGACCATTATTTGTTTAAAAAGAAAATTATGCTCATATTATCAAGCCGAATATTTCATTGTGAAATCTGAATTATAGAAATTTTACGTGTGTGATTATATATTGATGAATTTACGCTAAAAATGTGGTCTCTCTCTCCTTGTTTGTTTTCAAACACCGCTGGTCATGTTTAGAATATTTGATTAAATAGTTTCATGTTTATATATGGATATTTTACAATACCAATAATGATTAATGTCGCAGTTAGTATACATAATGACCCTTTTTGTCTGCGTTTGCTGTTCGTTTCTAAATCACTGATATTTTATATACAAACATATACATAATAATAATATATATTTTTTTTAAATCCACATATATTTATCCCGACTCTGCATGCAACCAACCAATAATAAATCAAGCCCTTAGTGTCGGCGCACACGATCACGGTTGTCCCCGGTTTACCCGGCTGCGGTGTAAATCGGGGACAACCGGGATCGTGTGCGCCGACACTTTGGGCCGGTTTTTGTCGGATCCGATTTAACCGGACCGATCAAACTGAGTTTGATTTCATCCGGAAAAACCGGCTCGTGACGATGGCAACGCGCGTGTTTTGCTTGTCACATGACCAAAACATCATTCAAAATGTCGGAATAGTTAGCAGCGACCGCTATTCGAAAATTATGTCAAGAATTCTGATCCATCGACAAGTAACAACTGCTGGTAGACCTATGGGCAGAAAATAGGTGCCCGTATATAGTAATCGCAACAAGAAGGCGGTAGCTGTGGAAAGGTAGTTTACGCCAATTTACGGCTATTGGCAGTATTCACAGTATTGCCCGTGACCTCAAATTCAATATATTATTATTAATATTATATATTCATTCAGTTTATTATTAATAAATATTAGTCTTTAGAAATACATATTAATATAAATCACCATGACTAGCTATAGTAAATGTCTAGATCGGCTGACCACACCAGTTGGCTATTTACTACAGTGACCATAGGCATAGCATGCATTGCATATGACCGGAGTGAAAATCGGACTCGTGTGCGCTGAACCCCCCGATTTTATCGGGCCCGATTTACACCGCAGCCGGGTAAACCGGGGACAACCGTGATCGTGTGCGCCGACACTTAATATGACAAAATAATGCTAATTCCTAGGTGTTCCATATAGCCCACAACACAACCCCACACAAAGAAAAACAGACAGAAAAAAACAACAATACAAGATATATTTTTATGTTTGAGATATACACACCATGTCAGTTTTATATTTATTACACGCTTGTTCCTAGAAGTACAGTGTTATTGCCGTTCCATATTCACAAATCCGTATGCAACGTACGTTCCATACGCATCTCGTTGACGTAAAATGACGTACATGACGTTCGCCTCAACCACGAAACTGGAACTATTTAAATAAAAGAATCATCACACATGACAAACACGCCCTGTATGAGCCTACATAAACCTTCTAATCCTGTATTTTTAATGCACGGATTCTAGGATGCGAAGCGTGTAATAAACACAGAACGACACGATGTGTAAATGGGTTTGTCGATACGGCACTCATGCTGTCGCGGAAGGATAGAACTCGAGGCGCAAGCGCCTCTCGTTCTATCCTTACGCGACAGCACGCGTGCCGTATTGACAAACCCATTTACACATCGTGTCGTTCTGTGTATGTATTCAATATATTGTCATAATTACAATTTTGTCTGAATAAAAATATGATAACAAAAACTTTTGTATATGTCTGGAGGTATCCGGTTCAGATTTCATGGATATGCGTGCTCCTTTCAGGATACCGCTACGCCGGAGTACAGTATCGAAGCGAATGTTTTTGTGGGCACTCATATGGGCGATATGGCGAACTTGCTTCGACTGCCTGTAGTGCGGTCTGCCGTGGTGACCCATCTATAATATGTGGAGGGACATGGGCCAATAGCGTTTATGATTCTCAAGGTATATATTTATAACATGGAGACATGTCATTTCCATCAAACAACATACATCGAAACAGTGTTGATACCAGGATGATAACTACAGGTGTGACTGCCCCAATGGGACTACGGATACCCCCCTGTTTTTAAAATACTAAGATGTTTCACATGTCAGTAAACATTTAGTTAAAATAATAAAATAACAGTTTCCATTGCAGGTGTACAACCATAACCCTAATCTTAAACCTATTGACCAAAAAATGTAGGAATAAAAGCTTGCACAAAATTATGTACATGTATGTTGCGAAAAAAATTCTAAGTCGAAAAAGGGGAATAACTCCACACAAAATATGTCGGAAAGACGTCATAATCGCAGGTGCACAGGTTCCCATGGTACTAAATATCAGCGCCAAGATTAAAAAACATTGACGGAAAAATGTAGGAATAAAAGCTCGGACAAAATTATGCATGTTGCAAAAAAAGTTTCTAAGTCGAAAAAGGGGGATAACTCCACCAATAAATGTCGGACAGACGTCATAATCGCAGGTGCACAAGTTCCCATGGTACTAAATATCTGTGCGACGTTTTAAAAAAATTGACCGAAAAATGTAGGAATAAAAGCTCGACAAAAGTATACATGTTGCGAAAATTTTCTAAGTCGAAAAAGGGGGGACAACTCCAGCAAAAAAAGTCCGACAGACGTCATAATCGCAGGTGCACAGGTTCCCATGGTGGTTGATGTCTGTGTCACGTTTCACGGAAATTGATCAAAAAACGACTGAGAAAAACTCCGGACAAATTTTTGTCCACGGACGGACGACGGACGACGGACGACGGACGACGGACGACGGACGGACGGACAAGCTGACTCCAGTATACCCCCCTAACTTCGTTGCGGGGGTATAATAACTTACCTTTACATGTTAACTATAGATGTACTGGAAATAATTGTATCGAGGAGTAATAGGTATATTGAAAGCTTAAAGCTCAGATAGGTCTCATATCTAGAGAGTATATATAAACACAAATGGGATAATCACGTGTTAACGATGGAAGCCAAACTCACTCAAAATTATCGTCGTAGCCCTTCAATAAATATCTAAAATTCGGAGAAGAGCTAGGCAATCGTTACATGGTTTGGTACGAATATGTTGGAAAGTATAGTCTAAATACACGTATCATCTTTGATCTAATCCGCCATTGCTCTGCACTATTGGAATGCCTTAATTCAGACACTGTAAAATGAAACAGATCTAGCAAGAGAAATACAATCAAGAAATATTAATAATTATGTACATGATCACAAAGGGTGATACTTTGGAGCCCATTAAATTTGGGTTGTTAGTTACAGTTCAGTCTTGATTTGCCGCTAGTCCAAATTACATATGTACAGCGATCTGAACGAGCCCACAATCCATTTAATACTATTTCATTTCAGATACAACGACTAGTATTGTCTCGACCAGCCATACTACTTCGACAGGGGGGTCAACGACTACATCGACAACATCTGTTGCTACCACAGCTCACACTTCGCAAACATCAACGACCTTGGTCGTGATATCAACAACAACTACAATAGCAATAACAACGACGAACACTACTCCCTCTGTAACATCCGTAACAACATTGACCACTGGAGCCACATCAACAACAATACCAACGGCGAACACTACTTCCTCTGTAACATCCGTAACAACATTGACCACTGGAGCCACATCAACAACAATACCAACGGCGAACACTACTTCCTCTGTAACATCCGTAACAACATTGACTGCTGGAGCCACATCAACAACAATACCAACCGCGAACACTACTTCCTCTGTAACATCCGTAACAACATTGACTGCTGGAGCCACATCAACAACAATACCAACGGCGAACACTACTTCATCTGTAACATCCGTAACAACATTTACCGCTGGAGCCACATCAACAACAATACCAACAGCGAACACTACTTCAGCTGTTACACCCGTAATAACATTGACCGCGGTGGAAACAACAACAACAACCACAATACCAACGGCGAATAATACTTCTGCTGTGACATCGGTAACAACTTCAAGAACCACTGGCATCAATTCCGCTCAAGGTACATAGTTTGTGTACTGCATGGGAATGATATAATCAGCATTTAAGTATAATAACACTGTCTTCTAAAATATGTGTTTCTGTACTAAACGCGTTAACAAATTTATTGCGAGCTTGAATCCTGCTGCCATTGCCGAAGAACTCGACATGGTGGGTTTGCACAGGCCGGATTCCTCACCTCAGTTTTAAAAAAGTGTACATAAACATATAGGTTTAAACACGATACCGCAGGTCTAGGTGACGCGTTGTTCATCCTCGATTTCAACCTGACACAACAGGAACGGATAAAGCAATAGTGCCTCTAATAGCAAGCTAAATAATCGTATGCTTCCCTTATGCGAACCTCCGCGTTATATCGATAGTGAAAATTGTTAATTAAGATTACGAACATATTAATCGATTTACTATAGATGAGAAGCGCTGAAAACAGTAATGATATGGCGTTATTTGTTTTTAATGTTTATTTAATTTTAATTTAATTTTGCTTGAGTTTTATAACCTTAACCCTTTCAGTGCAAGGTCCGATTTTTGTATCAACCCATATTTCCTTAAACTTTTTTTCAAATTTATTGATTATAAGAATGTGATACATTGATGGAAAGAGCTCTTAGAGCTATTTCCATCAATGTATCACCTTATTATAATCAATAAATTTGAAAAAATGATCAAGGAAATATAGGTTGATACAAAAATCGGACTTCGTACTGAAAGGGTTAAACCGGCACTAAACAACCTCAATCGACGATGCATCTGGTTTCGGTTTATGGAGGCTAGACCTAAGATGAAGATTCCGTCTTTTCTGAACCGTTGATGTCATTTCAATTTCAAACTCGGCTTTGGTGTCTACATGTCACAATTGAAATAGTGTCACTCGATCATTACTCAGATATGGACGCGTTTCTAGAGTTTTTGCAATCGTCTCGCATGCCGATATTTGAGACGAGGTGATTGTAGTGATCCCATCCAACGATACAATGATGGAACGTTTGCCCAGGTATCCACCAGCATATAATCATATATTTTGTTTAGATCGAGTGTGATATTGCTAGAAGATAGAGCTTGCCATCAGGGACATGGGTGATCTCTCATCCCCTCAACTTTGATCAGCATTTTCAACAATTAGAAATTTCTTGCCTGACACAGCATTACTTTGAAATATCAGACCAATAGTAATTCGAATGTTTCCTAATATTTCAATATTCCCCAACTAGTATTTCGAGCGAAATCGAGCTGGTTGCAAACTAAAAGTAGAATATTATCCTAATTACTTAGACTGAAATGCTATCAGTTGGAAATTTCCAACCATTGTGTGTTAGTTTTGACATTTTGATGTACCAGTTGGTAACAACCAACCCAAGAGGTATGGTTAGAGGCTTTCCGACCAGGGTATTCACAATTGCCAGCTGAACCCTTTTGAAACAGACCCCAAAAGTCCGGGAAATGCCGTTCCCAACCCCGCCCAATTGGGATAAACTTTTTCAAACCTGACACCCCCTATTGTTGCACCCTTTCCTAATGATGATGCTCGTGCAGTGATTAAAAGCACTCCCCACACAACACCGGTGACACTCTTCTGTTCAGTTGCGACCATATCTGTGACATCGTTTTTTTTTTCTTCAAGCAAGGTTAAGAAGATATTTTGAGATATTGGTTAATCGTTTCTTCGTATTTCATGATATGAGAAATTTAAAGGGCCAAGTAGTTTTCGAGGCATATGTTGATTCGCATTTTGACTTTCGTGGATGTCTCAGTTTAGTTAAAGGGCCACACATTTACGACTGGGATTATGTATGAATATACTCCTTCGTGGGACAATCTTTTGGGTGATGGTCTATTTATTGCATATATTTTAGACTAGGCCTAAGTAAGACTAAGTAGACTAAGTAATTGGAGGCAATTAATGCAAATATCACAAGCTATGCTACTGAAGTCTACTAAACTACGTGTCAGCAGGTACCTGGTGACGGGAGTGTCTCACACTCAACTTTGGCCAAAAGTTTCAACAGTTATGGATTTCATGCCTAACACCATTAGTTCACCGACAAGTGCTCCCGGGTTGCATGCAACTTCAATAATCATGGGAGTAACACTAAAATAGTTATATATATAATTTTAGACGTTAAGGGCACGGGTGGCGTTCGTTGCAGAAATATTCATATTTTTTCAAATCACCATCAACAGAAGGAAAATTAAAATATATATAGTTTTGTTCTTATGTCAAACATAATCAGCGCGTAAATAGTATACTGTCGTCAAGACGTACGATGGTGTACGTAAAAAAGAGCCTGCTCGTGTTACAGAAGTTGTGCTTCTGTTTATATAACACAGCGCAATTCTATTGGTTAATCATACTCAAATGATATAAACAATCTTTATTATTTCCATATCAGGAAAACAGTAACAAATAACGCTCTTTATGTTTACCATATCCGGATCCAAACAAAAGCCAGGTAACGTAACGTTTTTTGCATTTGTTTACATAAGGGGAAAAAATTGACAATAACATATTGTTTATGCCATATATCTGATTGGTCTAAGAACAAGGTCTGTCTATATTTTACTATTCTTTCTGTTTATGGCGGTTTTTGACGGAGGTAAATATTTTAACAGCATACCCACCGCCAACGCCGCCCGTATTTTTAAATTAAAAAAAACAACTTATTCTGATTGGCGTCGAACGGTATTCAATTGAATAGCACATTGATAGCTAAACTTGATGTCCCTTGATCCTCTCTATACTAGACGGATTCTCCCATTCATTGTCAAAAGTATACACTGGAATGATATAATGTTCGTTTGGAGAGGTGTGTGAAAATGTGTGAAATTCTACAGCCAACTGCGAACACTCAATTAAGTTTACCATCATCATCAAGTGATTTAAGACAGAAGATTCTCCATCATACTAAGCCTATAGAGTATCCTTCAAATTCAGCATCGAGTCAGATTGTAAGTAAGACTTACAGTTCAGGAAAGCATCCAAGGCATGTTTGCCAACGCGAACATTAGTGGTGGAACATTCAAAATTAATGTTCAGATGATTTCAAGTTCCCAAGATGAACCACCAAGAAAATATCGTCGGTTGGCCATTATTGAATCTGATTCTGATTGAAATGAACAGTTCATCCTTACAGTTGTGATATTGAATCATAGTATAAATTATTGTAATACATCTATAAATTTTATTTAAAAATTAAAAATTTCTGTGTACATGTACTAATGTAGTTACATACTAATATATCATGCAATATGGGGATGAATCTAAGTTGCGATAAAATTAAACAAATATAGTGGAATAAAATGTACATGTTGTTTGAATTGGAAATGGCAACAGGTCGGGCACACATCCAAAATCAGCCATACATTTGAATTATGCAAGCCGTTGTGTTATTACGTTACAAAAATTACAAGGCGATATCATATAACGAGTTCAAATAACTTCAATGCGCACACAAATTACAAGGCCATACTAGTACCATGTAACAAGTTCGAATAACTTTGATGCGCAATGTTATTCAATTAAGTTGCACTCTCGATAATCATAAATGTGTATACGAATTGCAACAAATGAAAATAATAAATAATTGTAAGCTGAAATCAATTTAAGAACCATAAATCAGATTTGAAGGTAATATTTTCTATGTGTAGCCGACCTGTTAAATAAGTATAAGATTAAACATGTATACATGTGTAGGACTACAGCATAGCCATAGATGCCAGTACTCTGGTAGTGGTCAACAATTTAAATTTGCGATAACTTACCCAAACACATCGCAGCGATGTTCATATTGGTCTATGAATAATCTTTTTGTTGCGATATAAATCCTAATTCAGTCTCAGGCAATATTTTTTGTTTTTCACAAACAATTTCGAAAAAATTACTTCCGCATTCCGAAAATCGAAATTGCTTAAGTTGGGCATTTAGCACTAAATCCATGAATGAACAGATTTTCCACTTCAATGCATAACCTGAATCCAATCACGACAATAAAGAAACAATAATCTATCAATCGATGAGATGATTCATTCATTCAAGTAGTTTCATTTCAAGAATGTATTTGTCGAGGCACAGAATTTAATTTCAAACGCCATGATTAAAGATCTGTACCTGTATTAGGTTCAGCGTAGGATCCTTCCGGATATAAGTACGCTGGTGCTGGATCAGTATGATGGTGTTTGACTGCTGGATGATGTTGTCTCCATCAGTGAGGCACATGCACTTTCCTCAAGCTGATTCCATTCCAGGATAGTTTTGGAGAAGAATGAATGTTTAAGTTCCTTTGTGTCGGCCTTGATCAGCTTGAAGGGTTTTGAGTTATTACACTCATAATTTTTCACGATGTTTTGTGATTGATAACCCTCGAAGTGTTTAGCAACGATCTTTCGGCCCACTTTTTTGTCGATTAGTATGTCATGGGTTGTGACAGATGGTAACTTCCCGTCAACTATCTTACGGAAGAGTGTCAACCTCTGTGTGCGTCTTCTATCTTGGAGTGGGTGGAGTCCTAGATGGTCTTTCATGGCTGTAACAGCTCCTTCTTCCCTGGATCTCCAGTCATTGGTGATAAATCTGGCGGCTCGTTTCTGGATCCGTTCAATTGCATCGATGTCTTTTTGCAGGAACGGATCCCATACCTCAGCAGCATAGTCGAGTTGAGATCTTACCAACGTCTCGTATGCTATTTGCTTGCTCTTTGATGGTGCCCGATGGAGGTTTCTTCTGAGGAAGCCGAGTGTACTGCTTGCCTTGTTCGTCATCTTATTTATGTGATTTGTCCAAGATAGGTCGCTAGATAGTGTGACTCCAAGATAAGGGGTATCGTCGACTGCTTGCAGAGCTTGTACATATGGGTGGTCTTTGGTCTTATTGACATCACGAAGCATTTTTTGGAATTGAATCTCATACCCCAGTCTGCCCATTTTTCTAGATGATTGAGGTCTTGCTGGAGTGCTTCGTGATCCCTTTGAGATGTTATTTGTCGATAGAGGAGACAGTCGTCTGCAAAGAGACGTTTTTGTGATGTTACACATTCTGGCAGGTCGTTTTGGGTCGAGGTCGCTCGCGGATAGACGGGCTCCCTGTCTGGTTGTTGCGTTAACCCTAAGATGCCGTTAAAACTGAATTAAATTCACATTTTCTGTACCGGAGATGTACGATTGTGATTCAACTTGCTATGATACAATGATATGTAATAAAAATAGAACCGCATTAGTGTCTGGATTTTGACGAAATTATCGCACTCGATTTGTTGGCGGAACGCGATACCTCTCGTGCGGGACTGCGTCCCGCACTCGAGGTATCGCTCCGCCAACAAATCTCGTGCGATAATTTCGTCAAAATCCAGACACTAATGCGGTTCTATCTATTTATCGGCGTCCCCACCAGTTTGTTTCGGCGGACACGTTTTACCAAATTCCGAGTCCAATTATACCTGAGGCAAGTGGTGCCCAATTCGGAGTCAAATGATACCCGAGACAAGTGATACTTTAGTGGGGTCAAAGCAATCAAATAGCAAACATAAACAAAATTCGAAGTATAGAATTGAACATTTTGTATGCAAAAAAATTACTACGCTGTGTTCGAAATTTGACAACGCCCGGGTTATGCTATGCTGTGACATAAATTTGATGGACTGACTAATATCACGACTGGATGATCAGGTCTGGGAACACCGCAAACTAGTCCATAATAGATTAAATCATCTACATGTATGATATATGAATTCATCTACATTGTGTACAAAAGTTGCTATCTGGTTCCATGGGAAATAATTGCATCAGTATAGGCCGTAAATTTTACTGATCAAACCTTTTTCAAATGATTGGTGAAATTATTCATCCTGATAAATGAGCCTGGTCAGGTCTATTCTGGTACATCCTGAATACCGACTATTATAGTTTTCCCAGACCTGATGATTAATTATTGGTATGCTGACTGAAACCTAACGCTTCCACACTGCACATGTTCACAATTATTTATAAGTAAAACATGGAACCTCTTTTATTTTATAGAGATCAAAAGAGCCAATGGGAGGGATACTGCATGTTCGCCAACATCATAGGCCGGGCGAAAACTCAAATATTAGCTGTACGGCGTTTTGTGAATAAATTAATAACATAAATATTTCTTAGTCTCATTATTAGTTAATTTATGCTATCCTAAGGGTATGGTACGTTCACACACTGGGATATTTCTGGTGAATTATTTACTGAATTTTCGTCGCAGGCTATTGTTTGTTAATACACAAATCACAAACTGTTCAAACTGCATTTGTCAGATAGAACAACATGATAACTATGCTTGCGGTAACCCTTGGAATATCTGGAAACTACAGGCGAATTTCAGAGAACTGACAGTACCACTGTCACTTGTGAAACGTCAGAGATATGGTTTCTAATGTCGTTACTAGTAAACAGAATCTTTACTAATTACCAAATTTCAGTTGGTTCAATGCTTAATTTAATATTTTCAGCATAATCCATCGTCCAAAGAAGGGGCAGTAGTATAAACAAACGTATCATTGCTTTCGCTCTCTTTGTTTCAAGCTTTCGGCCCGATCTGGACCATCATCGGGAAAAATACAATTTTGGAACACAAATACATTAGATTAGCATACATTCGCGCAATGAGTCAACACACTCCCGTTAAACCAGACGTTGCTTAGCACGGCGTGGGCCCATGGTAACGTTTCCGCGTCGTATTTGGTAATCTACTTCTATATATCGGTGTGGAATTACTTGTTTTCGTGTTAAAACCATTGCCATTGCATATCGTCTCTACTATATAGTCTCTCTCATTTCCTGTCGATCAGTTTGACATTCAATATTATGCAACTGGATTTTATACGCAGTATTTTGGTTAATTTCTCGCAACCGAGACATACTGCGACACAATGACTGTAAAAAAGTTTTAGGAAAATTTCACAGCGTGTGAACATACCCTAAGCCAAAAAATATGTGTGGTGGATGAGTCTATAAGGACTGCTGAATTGACCCCAAATGGAAACAAAATATAACTCGATCACAACCAAAATTTGGAGACAATCATTTTGTATTCAAATCAACTCTCTGTTGGGCAAAATCAACTATCTGTTAGAACAAAACAAAATGACACGCATAAGACCAGAATACATGTGAAATATTGTCAATGTTTGCGCGTTGTTTGTTTTTTCCCGACCGCCTCTGTGGTGTGTATGGCACTTACCACACTGATCATATTGATGCTTGACTGGTGATGTATGAACATGTCGATGCCCCGTCATACTTTGTTGCTTAGAAACACTTCCCACATATGTCGCATTCCAATTCTTTACTACACACTGAAACTTGAAATATGAATGTGCGTTCACATGCGAATGTTGGTGTGCAGTGTTGTGTACAATATCGTGGTGCTTCTTCGCATGATCAGTGAACTGGCGTAAGTATGAAAATACCTTGCCACAAATCTGACATTTTGCTAAATACACAATTGTGCTCATTTTGATGCGGCTTCACTCTTGGTTTGAACTGAATGTTTTATAGCAACCGTCTTGCTTAGAACGTGTATCTCTTCCCCATGTGTGCAGTTTGCACAAGCTCTTTCGTTTCAGACTTTCAGACCTACTGCAAAACTTTCTGGTACATGACATTGAGGTGCAGGACAATTATTTTCCTTCGTTTATTCTTGGTGTCTTTTCAAACAGTCTCTCACTCTTGGTTTGAACTGTATGTTTTATAGCAACCATCTTGCTTACACGTGTATCTCTTCCCCATGTGTGCTGTTTGCCCAAGCTCTTTCGTTTCAGACTTTCAGACCTACTGCAAAACTTTCTGGTACATGACGTTGAGGTGCAGGACACTAATTTTCCTTCGTGTATTTGTTGTGTCTTTTCAAACAGTCTCTGTCAGAAAATATTAAATTATAATGAGTGCATTCGAAATGCACGCAATTCGGGGTCGTTTCCAAACATACTCTTGATTCTTCTGACACAATCTTCTTTCCATCGTCAGCTATCCCACTATCTTTACCCCTTTCATGGGGATTGTTACTGATACTATCTGCTGCAATAGCAGAAGCCGTATGATCAAGTGGTTCACAACCGAGGTCCTCTAAATCTGAACTGAAATGAGACAAATCAAGCAGTGAAACATCATTTAACATGTACTATGGAAGTTTTCCCATTTAATTTCATATAGGGCATACTGAGGAGAACTGAATTAAGGTTGAACTGGGACAGTGGGCGTTTCCATTCAACATGATAAGCCATTCACCATGATGTAAGGCCAACAAAACATATACTTTGGGTTCCGCACAAGTAGGCCACAAGTATATATAATTTCTTTAAGGTCAAATTACTGAGTCTATAATTATGAAACATGTGTCGTGAACCGAGGCAGGTGAATGGAACAGCTATATTATACAGGAGACCAAAACTGACAATATCGATATAATTGAAATTGAGAACTATCACATCATCGGCATCACAAATCGTAAGAAATCTTCTCGTGTAAGATCCGGCCGATTATGCATAGCGGTAAAGGATCAGTACCGAGAAGCCTTCTCGATAATTGATGACGATTGTGAGACAGTTCTCTGGTGTGCATTTCACGGAGAGGACGGACAGTCTTATGCGATGGGGGATGTATACGTCCCCCCAGAAAATTCTACCTTTTACAAAAACGATATGTTCGAAAATTTAACTATCTCGATTATGGAAACAATTATCAATCACGACCATGTAATCACCGCCGGAGATTTCAATGCTAGAACAGGGACTTTAAACGAGAGCAATCACGCGAGCAGAATAGCGACTGAATACGGCATTGGTAACTTGACAGTTGATCGAGTGAACTCAGACTCTCGATCAAATAACTCCGGTGGCAAATCATTGCACTTATGTGATCAGACCGACATGGTAATCCTAAATGGGAGCAAAGGTAATGACTCAGGTCACAACACATGTAAAGACGTGAGTACAGTTGACTATGTCATTAGTACACCAAACCTGTTTAATGTAATTACTGACCTGATTGTTCTCGATCATAACAGTTTAACTTCAGACGCACATAGCGGACTGGTAGTGAACTGTAAATTTGATCACCCCAAACAAACTGCCGGCCAATCAGTCATGCCCGCCCCGTCCCAAATAAAATAAAATAGAAGGGCCACTCGAAAGAGACCGCGGTTCAATGTTCACTCATTTGTTACCAATTTGCGCACAAAAGCAACAGAGATTACCGCTCTCAACGCCGATATTACTCGGCTGGCGTCGTGCAACGAGACAGACACCGCCAATATGATATATTTACATACTAAGTGTTGTCATCACTAAATCCAGCATTCTGATTGGTCGGCGCCCACGTGGCTAGTTGCAGTTATTTCTCGGTGAATGCGCAACGCCTCATAACACCAAGGTCATAACACCATCGACACGTCATTGGGTTTGGAAAGACGAACGCGTAATGTTTTGGGCGCATTTGGACTCGCGCAGGATTGACTTAATACATCATCGGGTTTCAATATGAAGAGAAATTGTTCGTATTAACTTTTGCCAAGGGTGCTATTGGGTATTTTGGGCTGTTTTTGTCACGATACACTTTTCGATTTAAATACATTTACAAAAGTGGCTTTTTCGTTACATGTATATAGATATAAGGATTAACTGTCATGTGAACTATTTTTATGGAGATGTAACCGTGAGGTAAGTGGTCATAACTTGTATGTAAAACCCTTCGGGTTTTACACAAGTTATGTCCACTTACCTCACGGTTACATCTCCATAGAAACAGTCCACATGACAGTTAATCCTTAATTTAATTCTACTAGTATCAGGAGCGATTTCAACAGTATTCTGCATTCGACACTAACAACAAAGCCGCAATTCAGCGGACCGAAGCCAAGGAAGAATAGTCCCCCTTGGTTCTCTTACGACTGCGCACGCTCGCGAACAATGTACAGACGGGACCGCAAAATATACCGCGCTCATTCGACGGTAGAAAATAAATTAAATATGATCAGAAGCAGAAACTCATATAAAGTAGCACTGACTAAAAGCAGAATAAAATACAACGCAGGCATACGAGCAAAAGTACATAATTTCCGAACCCAAAGTAGTAAGGACTTTTGGAAACTAATTAAAGATATTCATAAACCGAAAAGGACACGTATTTTACCCTGCCCAAACGCCGATAACTTTAAATCGCATTTTGAAAAAGAAGAATCCGAGTTATTGTCATTAACAGAGATAAGTTGCGATTCATGCAATATGGCTTATACTAGTCAACCACATAACTTAATTGGCGAACTGAAAACCAACTAAATGGACCCATCACAAAAGATGAAATTGAGAGTTCCATCAAAATGCTAAAAAGCAACAAAGCACACGGACTAGTTAATATTGATGATTCATATATCAAACATAGCTGGCAGTTTCTAGGCGATTTTTATACCATGTATTTTAATGTTATTTTTTAAAAACCAGTGTTATACCTAGATACTGGACCATCGGGGTCATAAGACCTATTTTCCAAAACAGAAAAGATCCACTGAATGCCGATAACTATTGGAAAATAACTCTCCTCAGTTGTATGTCAAAAGTATACACCAGTATTCTTTGTAAGCGTATATCCAAATTCATAGACATGGATAAATTGCAATCAGAAACCCAAGCCGGATTCCGTAAAGGCTATAGCACAACAGACCATATGTTCAACCTCCACGCCCTCATCAAATTAGCTGATTACCTTTTTTGTGCATTTATTGACTTTACCAAAGCGTTCGATACAGTTTGGAGTAAAGGACTATGGGGCAAATTACAACACTACCATTTATCTGGAAACATACTTCGAGCTGTAAAAGGTCTATATCAAAATATGAAAACGTGCGTGAGAGTATATGATAACATATCTAGTTATTCCATAGTTCCATTGGAGTAAAACAAGGTTACTTTCTTTCGCCGATACTTTTTTCTCTCTACCTCGATGACGTACATGATTACCTAGTAGAACACGGGTGTAACGGTTTCGACTTGCATAAAGTGAGAAAATCGGACACGGGATATTACCTAAAATTTCTTATATTGTTATATGCAGATGACACCCTACTCGTATCCAACTCAAAGGAAGGCCTTCAACATTCACTAAACAGATTTGCACAATACTGCAACATCTAGAAACTAAAAATTAACCCATCAAAAACGAAAATCGTAATTTTTGGTCAAAAACGAAGCAGAAATAAAGATATTGAATTCCACATAAATACCGACATAATTGAAACCGTAAACACTTATAAATATCTAGGCCCAGAATTCAATAAAAACGGTAACTTCGCAACTGAAAGAAACACACGGTGCAGTAATGTCAAGAAGGCAATGTATGCTTTGATTAACACCTCGCGAAGTAACAAACTGTCCGTCGAAACGATTCTAGATATCTATGAAAAATCAATCGTGCCGATTATGACATATGGAGCCGAGATATGGGGCTTTGAAAACTTAGAGTGCTTCCGGAAACTAGAAACATGGTTCTTGAGATTCATATTTAACCTAAACAAGACCACACCGGAAGTGTTCATTTACGGGAAGCTGGGAATTAAACGAATTTCGCTGACAATAAAAACTAAATTATTAATGTTCTGGAGCAGAATAATCACGATGGAAAGCACCCGACTCCCTTTTGTGTTTTACAATATAATGATGAATGTACGCACGCTAGAAAATGTGAAAATCCCCTAGTTAGAATTTGTAAATACTGAACTGAATACACTGGGCATGTCATATACGTGGAGAAACCAAGCAGTTGGTAGCACAAAAATGTTTGCCAATGCCATAAAAACCAGAACTATGGACATCTATATATCAGACTGGCGAGCATCTACGGAAAAATCAAATAAATACGCATTTTAAAGATGCATAAAGTCAAACTTCGGCAGACCACGATACTTATCTCTCGATGATAACAATATCGTCCTGCCACTACTGAGATTCAGAACCAGAAACCACCGACTTCCAGTGGAAACTGGATCTTGGACAAACACCCCATACTCAGAAAGAAGATGCCCTCTTTGTATGGAGGAAATCGGCGATGAATAGCACCTTGTTATGAACTGCCCTCGGTTAACTGCCCTCAGAACGAAATATCTGAAAGCCTACTATCGCAACCGACCGAACACAATTAAATTGCATGACCTCTTCGACACAAATAACAGAAAGATCATAGTAAATCTATCAATATATCTAAAAAAGGCCCATTAATAATCCACTCCTGAGGCTCAATGAAAAAAAATGCCAACCCTCATACAACATATATACAGGGAATCGCCCCACATACATTTTATACCCCCAATAATTATAAGATAGCATTATCACACACATATTTATATGAAAGTCCACATACACTTGTACGGGTACACTCCCTGGATGATATTCATATTTATATTGATAAATACTTTCTTCTGTGAATTCCCCATATTTGATAAGTATTTGATATGTATTTATATTATTCTTTACTTGTAAATGAGGACAATAGTACTCATACATGTCATATTAGACGATGAGTTTACAATAATAAATTGTATTGATTGTATTTTTACATATACAATATAGCATAACTGAGATTACAAGTTCGAACCCGGGCTTTGTCAACTTTCGAACATAGCGTTGTATTTTTTGCATACAAAATCCTCAACTCTTCGAATTATGTTACGTTTGATATTTGAATGCTTTGACGGGACTAAAGTCTTTGGGCAATACTACTGTGTCGAAACAAACTGGTGGAGACGCTGATACTGGAAATGATTACTTTTCGAGTTTTCGACTTTTGACATTCCATGAGGTTGCGGCTTAGTTTGGGTTATTTTCATAAAAGCGCGGATTTTAAGAACTCTCTCCATAGGCGAAAATACGACTGGACATCTCTTCTAACTGTTGCCATGAAAGAATTTATTGAATTACCTTGTAATCCGCTCCATTTCTTTTCGAAAACCGACCGCATGTAAACTTCGACAACAAATGCGCATCGGGAACGGACGGGCAATGAGCGGGAGCTGAAAATATGTTCGAACCACATTTGACCGTCAATATACATGTAAGTTAAAACCATGTTTAAATCGAATCCGGCCTAACAGTTTAAACGACAGTATTAGTTACATATTGAACCAAAGCGTGCCCGTGCATAAGAAATTGGCCATTTTAATCAGTGTCAATATACATGTATGTTTAAACCCAGGTTTAGATCGAATCCGGCCAAACAGATTAAGCCACCGCATTAGCTACATATTGAACCAATGCGCAAAGCGTGTCCGTGCATAATAAATTGGGCATTTCCCTCATGTCCAAGTGGATTAATTAGTATCATGACGTGTGGCATGATGTGTCCGTGAACATACATACGATTATACGCTTATTTGAACAAGTCAGCGGAGTGGTTCTCTTCATTCTCTTTTTGTTTTGTTCGCCACAGACTCGAATATTACTTGATGGCACACTTTTAAGTGTCCAGCCTGTTCTCCCGAAAATCCGCACATTATCTGCTTATAATATAACTTCGTATTAGGTAGAGCATCTGCTAGAATCGCATGAAAATGAGAGAGATTTAGTCATATTATCGACTCACAATGAAGCGGTTCTAAGCAGATTATGTGCGGAAAATTACAGTAATAAGCCAACTCACGACTTTGTCAGTGTACGCTCTTTAACTTGTGCATGGTATCAATGTGGCCCGTGCCGTAAAACGAAATAATCACATTATGTATCTATTTCCCATTATATATAGGTAGATTATGTGGGTATTTGCTCGAGGATATGTTGAAGTGTCAGTGTCCATTTAATGTTCGCTTTTGATAATGCATACATCTATAGGCAGTCAATGTATGCAAACTGCCTAATTATCCACACAGTGTATTTCTTATGACACCCTATTCATGTCGTAGATAAACATAACTATAGAGACGAAAGAAACAGGACGAGAGTGGCATCGTTAATCAAGAATATTCGTCACAAAGTTTTGTTTAGCAAATAATGGCGAAACGATGAATAGTAAATCTAAAGTTTAATTGCTGGTGAATTTAACCACCTGTTTGTCTGAAACGATAATGAACCCAAAACAAACCAAACCTCACCCATGTATGATCACTATTATGCGACTTTAATTGAGTTAATGCGTTTAATTAAACAATTAGTTTCAGACTCCACGACTATTATTGGTTCGACCAGCCATACAACTACGACGGATGTACAGAGTTCATCCCCGCTGACGACAGCGGGTTCAAGTACAACTGACAACCTAACATCAACACTGAATCTGGGATCGACCTCAACAACAGCAATCACTACAACAACAACAACAGTAACAGCGTCAACAACAATAACAACGACAACAACAGCGACAACAACAACAACAACGACAACAACAACAACGGCGACAAGATCAACCTCTACAACACTAACAGCGTCAACAACAACGGCGACAACAATACTTTTAACTACACATCTGACTTCAACAGAAGCCGTAACTTCTAACGTAAAAACAGCGTCGTTCGTTCTCCTCAGTCGTTGCCGCTGTGTTAGACAATATGCAAATAATGTTGTGGGGAATACCGACGAAGACGATTCCGATGTCGTAAATGTGAAAAGCACGAGCCGCTACGCCCGCAAGTTTATTTCCGTCTATGACGGTACTACGTCTCATGCTGAGGATTTGTTATAACTATGGGATCAATTCTGTTTCTCATCATTTTGACAGATTTCAGGGCGGCTTATATACATGTGAGATACGGAGTCGTCGAAGAGTAGCGATAATCCGCGGCAGACCAATCAAACTTAGAGCTACACGAATTAAATAATTCCAGAACGATGGCACATTTCAATAATTGCATTCTATCATATCGACTATTAATGTTCGAACAGACTTATTCACCTTGCATGTGCTATTTCAAGAGACAGAACAAGTTGCCAAAACTCTTGCACAACCAAATCATTGATGTCACCAATCTTACCACTAATTTCAAATTATTATTAAGCAATGTGACAGGAGCATGAGATGGCTAGCATAAACAAAAACAGACACCTGCTTGAAAAGGGAGTCCCAACTTTTCCAGTTCCGTCATATTAAATAGTATATTTCAGACACGACGGCCTTTACATCCGCTGTCAACGCTAAAATGATATACACTGTACCACAGATTATGGGAATGTCAATATATATAATCTTTCCTTGCAAAGCTTTCCAAATTGGCAATGCCGAACACAGTCTAATAAAAACCAGACCGTGTTTCATTTCAATCAACTTACGGTCTGAAGACACTCATGGTTAAAAAAAATTCAAACGAGAGAAATCTAGCCAATACGCAGCAAGGATGCGTTGGTTGACCAATGAATAGCTTCTTGCAAATCCAATTAATATTCACTTATTCATACAAACCACACCCGCAGCATTTGACTACAATCTCATGAAGTTATCATATACACGACACACACGACACGTTAGTGTCGCGTATATTAACTGACCAAACGTCGTATGTTCAAAATCGTACGTTTATTCATAATTGGGAAATGTTCAGACAGAACAAGTATACATAACAGAATTGTATTTGCAAAAATATTCAAATAAATACTATTTTCTCCTAACCTACGGATATTACGTCACGTGCCAAATATGGATAAATGTACAACTTCGTAGTAATTCCAACGCTGTATTCTAAACAAGGAGATGATGCAACATGGCGGCGATAAAATTTATTACCGCTTACCGCTATATTGTCATTACTTCGTTCTTTATTTTATAGCATATTTTCTGCATGTACAGTAAAGCAATTAGCATTGAGAGCATTTTATTGCGCTGAAGAACAGTGACAACTCTTAAATGTTTACATGACTTCGGGCGCACGTGTGTAGATCTATGTGTGTATCGTAATGCCTTATGAATATTATTGAGATATTACAAAAAAGGGAATTTCCCCTTCATCTCTGAAATCAGATTGAATGCCAGTGTCTTCAGACCGTAAGTTGATTGAAATGAAACACGGTCTGGTTTTTATTAGACTGTGCCGAACACTATCACCATACTATAGAAATTGAAGTGCATCTATACTAATAAATACGAACAGGGCAAAATTCTACAAATGTAAAGGCCATATAAGTCCACTCAATGTTCTGTTTACCATTACCCACACACATATTCAAGCCAGACGAGCCGCCCTTTTCCATGCTCTAAATGATCTAGTCTAAGATTTGTAGTTTTTCAGATGTTAGCATATATATCTATAGCCAGTATGATATGCATATAAATACAGGATATGTAGTGAGTGTTTATTTCATATGATATTTATGGGACGAGTCTTAGAATATTCCGATGTTCCGAGCCTTTTGAACATTATAATTGTTTTCAACAATAACACTGCGTGTATTTAATATATTTCACAGTAAATCATTGTCTGAATAGATTATTCGTCGGCGTTCAGCCGACGTATTGCGGAACTAGTTTCTTTATCGTGGATGTAACTTAGAAAGGTCTTGCCTCGAAAATTCTCTCTAAAAAGAGTTTGAATACCGCATATGAAATGGACGACATGCTGATGTTTATTAGATTCGTTTTTGGTGCATTTAACAAACTACACACACGAAGCTGTGTATGAGATACCGGCGAATTATCCCCAAAGTAATTTCAAGTTGCAAGGATATTTAAATGTTCTTATGTTGTCGTTTAAATTGTTGAAATTGTTGATTAACTGGACATTTCGGTCGTCACTGATCTGCATACTTTGTGTTGGAGGGACATTATTTCTGAGAGTTTCTGGATCAGGTGATGTCGAGCACTGTGATTGGATAGTCGCTGCCGTTCAGGGAAGTGAGTTTGTTATCACATATCGGTTGCTGTTTAAACCATTGATCTCCCTGCGATGCATATACTGTATATTTTGCCAATATACAACTATCTGCAGTGTCGGCGTTGACCACATGTCGGACTTTACTGTCCTGACATACCTATAGGGTTTCCACCACGGCGTGTTTTTGTTTGTGGCTCTGTGAACTCCAGGTGATCCTGGTCGGATGATTCAGTGAACAATAATACATCAGTCCAGCACACATTTCTACGTTCATACCTCCTCAGATTGAAATGGCGGTATACATGAACCACAGCGTATTTATAATAACTTCCGGGTAACCACTTCCCAACAGCCCATATGTCCAAAGAGTCGATCTCGTCGTCATTTATTGAGTCGCTTTCTGTATCTTATTTCCATTACCTTCGCGTTTCAAGCCACATTTGCTTTGCACTAATGACATCTGACATCTGACAAATTAGAAATTAGGCGAATTCTGAATTTAAAAAAGGTTTTATTTAGTTTTATATCTGCTATAGAGGGGGACTACTCAAATTTCCAATAATTGATGGATTTGTTTAACCTGAAGTAATAACAAGAACGTTACAAATATGTCAAGTGTAATGTATAAAAGCATGTTAGAACAAGTAATTGATAAATCGCTTTATTATATGATAAGCTATCAAATAGTAGTATTTTTGCATCATATACAACCCGTTATCCGTCTAGTGAGATAGCGATATCTCACTCGTATCCATCCGCGCTAAAACTAAAAGTGATTAGGTTTCTTGATGGAAGACTAAGCTAAAAGTCCCCGAGTGTTCAGTTTGAAAAAAATTGTGATACATGATCAATTAAATCATTTTGTAAAACATACTATGATGTTAACCCCTTTATCTCTCAACCAATCTGTCTGAAAATGGAACTATTTTATTATGCACAAGCTCATTACAATGGTTGTGCTTGGGTATACAAATTTGCTCTCTTTACTCTATTTTCGAGTTGAGTCATGGTCCAACTGAGCGGAGCATATAATAAACAGAACATCTACACTTTTTTGGTTGGACATGGTAATTATCTCATTCGTAATGACAAAAAATGAATTTCCACGCGTGGCAGAGCCATTCGTGGAAATTCATTTTGTTTTTGTCATCACTCATGAGATAATTCCCATATCCAACAAAAAAGTGTAGATATCATCTATATATCAAACTGTCATTATTGTTAAATGTGATTACCAATGGACATTGACATAGGTATGGAATAAAACATGTTAGTTGATCAAAATCTGCAAAATGTTACTGTCTCAGTACGATCCGACGGGAATAAAAATATTTTACGGATGGTAGCACAACCGGAATGCAGTGAACAGAACGCCCGTCATCGAGATATTCTCGTACAATTTTCAGGCAAATACATGTATCAAATACAATGTTACAATATATGCATACTTGTCCCATAAATTTATTCATTTTATCTACACTCTACAATCAGCGGGTTTCTTGAGTTGACGGCCCGTCTCGACATCGATTTTTGTTGTTAAATGTATTCTTACGTCGCGTAATGCTTACGTCGCGTATATTGAAATTTCTCGGAGAACCTGAACTAGTAAAAGGGGTACTGTACGCCATTTCCAATAAATTACCGGTGGTAACAACGATCTATTATCGATAATATATAGAAAAACTAAGTAATTTGAGTTGACGATGTATTCTGTAAACGTTCAGGTCAATAGGTTGTCTTAAAATGAAAGTTAATAATTTGACATAAATTTAATTTATGGCTGGATCCATACATTAAATTACGAATTTCCATGTACAAGACGTAATCAAAATAATTCAGGGATAGTGGATGGGGCAACTCGTTGCATACAGGCTCGTGTAAAAAATATGTTGATACGGGGCGTAAACTCAAGCCACACACTGACTGGTGACTATCCAATGACTTAAATCAGTATGTGGGACTAGTATGCATATAATATAACATTTATTTGATACATTTGCTTGAAAACTGTCCAAAAAATACCCGACAACGACAATTGGTATTTTCGCATTCCAGCTAATCTGCCATCCGTAACATTACTTCGTGCTCAACAGACTTTCAAATAATTGAAATCTGATTACCTTATTCTACGAGTCAGAGACCATAGAAACCAACAACAACATTTGAATACAGTATCCCTTTAATGAATGCAGTAAAATACTATTTTATGTAGAGTTATTATTTATCATTTGTTTGTAGCTCGTATATGCGTATACACCTAGTATGCATCTTCGACTCAAATAGATTTATTTGTTTCTTATTTACTGTTTACAATATTAGACGGTGTCTTATAAATGGTTTGATTTAAGTACAGTCCCACTTCGGGAGGAAACAATTAATTACTTTAACATCTTTTAAAACTGCTCATATTACAAATTTACAATACTGTTGAACTCTCCAAACAAAAGAAAGTATTAATTAACGTTCCAGTCAGCTAGTCTGTTAGCGATTTTGGCTAGGTGCCTTCCAATCGTATAACAAACGTTGGTTATGTCTTATCGTCCAGTGTACATAATGAACAGGGCTATGGTTACGTGTAAAGAAATTTGTAATGGATCATGTTTTAATTACATGTAATTAAAAGTAATGAATTACTTCACAAAAAATCAAGTAAAGCAATTGCGTTTTGATTACTTTTTGTCCCCCTCACACGACATTCTTTGGATGACTATAATAATGACCCTCGCTCGTCCGTCTACCCGGAACTTTGGCCGAGCCTGTATTCTGTCATTTTCTGGTGAATGTTTTTAAAACTTGGCACTTATATAAACCAACACGTGAACCTGTACACTTGCGATATGTTTTTTTTATCATTGATGAATCTGATATTTGTCTATTGTCTACACAAACATCAGTAAAGTCATAATTCCACGGTCCTTTAATGGGTTTGAACTAATTAAGGTACAGTGATACCACGAGAGTTTCCTCTGTCACAGATTTTGGATTAAGTTCTACTGTATGAGTACCTATCAAGATGTGAATCAATATTCAACTATGATACATCGATATAGAATACGATATGGTATAATAAATAATGTTAATTGGGGAAAATATCAGATTGTCGTCATTTACCTTTGGCCTCAAGAATGCAGGGATACCGAATACACTGTTTATATATAAAATTGTATACTAAACACACTGACAGTTATGGTAAGGCATTACTTTTGAAATTAATTGTCAGGTATTACTTCTCAATTAAATGTAATGGTAAGAAAACTTAATGGTAATGCATTACTTTGCAAAGTATGGACCATCACTGAACATGACTGGGGTGATGGACAACTCCCAAACTACCAACGTTTCTGAAGCTAATTTCCCTTGTGTAATCTTCTTTTCTACGGAAGCTGTCTGGTGTGTTTGTATAAATATACCCTTTGTTAATTAAATGCTAACTCCTTATTTACTGAATGGATTTGTCCATTCATTTACGAAATAAAGGCATTGGAATATTTCATTATTATATGTTGGGTGTTCAGGAAATGTAATCATACCAAAGAGCGTAGTGTCCTGGTCCGAGTTTGTGTATACAATATGTCCCCTCAAATTTACTCGATCTTGATAGCAGAACGTTTTGTTTTTCGGTCAGGTAATCTGGTCATTTTCCCGCCATTTTGAAATCCAAGACGGCCATCATTCTCATTTTTGGAAATTCACCAGCTTTACTAAATCGGTCGATGTGACCTCAATTTAAATTCACTATCACAGGGTAGCAATTTGGCTTTCTTCATACACATATGCTGTGGTATCGGTATGTAGAACATGCATATAAATGCATTTACCTCTGTGTAATTAAAACTTGCATAATTATTCACAAATTTGGGGTAAACATGAGTTTATCAACACAGGGGCACATTTTGTTTGTTTGGTTTCCGCAAAAAGAAGAAAATGTCCACATATGTAGATATGCTTGTGTTCTCGGTTCTTGGATACATACACGCATGTTAAATTTGGTTCACAAATTGAGTATTTGGAATGAGAACAGCATAATTAATGTTCAAGAACTTATGATTGGTCCCAACTAAATTCGTGACTACATAATTGTCAATGTAGTGACAGCAAGTCTGAATAGTGTCAGAATATTAAGATTTTCGAGCAAATTTCAAATATTTATAAACATTTTAGGAATATGTTTTTATCAGTATTGTGTGGATCAAATTCCAAATATGATACTCCAGAAAACATTCGTTATGTTCGATATGCCCTTATTTACATCCCTTGTGACATATTATGGGCATTGTATTGAAGACTAACCAAAGCTAGCCATATATACAAACACAATTGCTTGAAACCTTTTATCATTTCCAACATTTGAGCATTTGCAATATGAACAGCATGCTTCCTTCGAATTCATAGTTGGTTCCGTCTGGATTTGTCATTCTATATACAATTTGTTTATTTGTTAACAATGAATTTGAATGTTGTATGAATTCTATGATTTTGAAAGAAAATTTCAGGCAATAGTAACATTTTAGGAAATTTTACCGTCAATGTGTGGGCCAAATTCGAAGCATTGTACTTTAGAGAGTATGTATTTTGACTTACGATTGGACATCTCAGTAATATTTCAGTGGAAATATCTCAAATTGGCCATATATACTAACAACAGAACATTAAATCTCGACAGATCACACGATGTATAACATATGTGGAGTAAGCCAAATTGCTATGCTACAGATTACAAACTGACGTCACGTCGAGTGATTTAGTAAAACAGGTGGATTTCCAAAAATTAGAATGGCGGCTATCTTTGATTGTAAAATGACCACAAACCAGACCACCTGACCGAAACAAATATCAATACTAATTCTGCTATTAAGATCGGAAGTCAAAATGAGGGTACATTTGTGCACACAAACCCGGACCAGAACACCACACTTAAAATATTCAAGTGCAGAATGATTTTTATTAATTAGTAGGACAGTGATGAACCTTTTAGCTGAACATGTGCTCAGAGAACTACACATCAATGTTTCAACTCGCGGAGGGTTTCACTGCCTCGGCAACAGAAATACAGGACGATTTCGAAGACCTTGTCCAAACCATCAGTTGTTACAGGATTAAATATTGCATTCATGTAGAGTTGTTTTATATCTTCCCATGGGAAAGGTTGTGTGTGTGTGTGTGTGAGGGTGTGTGTTAGAGGGTGTGTGTGTGTGTGTGTGTGTGTGTGCAAAGTGACCTTTGTCGACAGCCCTACACTTCAACATTGCTTTGCAAACTTTCATTGACCCACATTACGCTGGCACAATGCGAAAGTTGAAATTATTTTGATCTTTTAAATGGCTTGAAATTCCCTGCTTAATGACAATCAAACTAGATTTGGAATAACAGTCTCCAGTTATTGTGCGAAGGTTTACGACAAACTTCACCAGAATTTCATCGATCTCACTTGCTGACATAACATCCGGGTTACTATTGATGCTTTCTCCTTAAAACAATTTGCGCATATTAACAGCAAATGTTGTTGCTTTTGTTTTTCTGTACTTAGTAGATTATCCTCAATAAATTCATCTTCATCATTGTTGCCAAAACGATTTGAATTTTCAACATTTGATTTGAGAGTTCCATGATCAAAATCAATGCTGATATCAAATCGACAAGTTCTACAGTGTTCACTCATAATAAATATATGTATCTGGTATAGTTAGATGCAGTGATGACAACGAAGAAGGAAAAATCTGTTATTTATTTGCTTGCCGTTTAGAAATATACACAAATAAATTAAAATAACGCCCAAATTTCTCCGGAAACCGAGTGACTTTCTGAGACAATGTAAAATGTGGATATGCCGTTATGGGACGTTTCTAATGACCATTCATTTCTGGGTGTGGTTAAATGCACGCCCATATAGAAGCACAACGTTTCATCTTGGCAATTTATATAGACCTTATGCTGGAAGATGTTATTTGATAACATGCAAATACAATTTTTACCGTGTACATGTACATACGTTTCTGTTATCGCCATTGGGTCACTTTATAACAACGTATTGTCGTTTCTCGCATTCGGTTGAGTGTTTAGCCTAGGTGAAATAACTTGCGGTTGAAATAACTTGTTCAAGACACCTGAGTTGTATTCAAATTGTTATTATTATGTATAGGATCATTAATGGCTGAAAACTGTATATTATTTCAGGGAATTCGCTGAAATAATGTACAGTTTTCAGCTATTATCTGACTTAAAAAATGGCCGAGTTCATTTGTTTGATGCGTCACCTCTTATCAGAACGGATTAACCCGAAATTGGTTCAAGACACATGAGTTGTATCATGTGTTCGGCCTTATCCACTCGCTCAATGGCTGCACGGATGGCGTGACATCTTTACCCAACTTAATGGACAGGCAGTACCCTATTGTGTTCTCGACCGTTGAATGAACACGACGAGCCGACAATGAGCTACTTCTGCGATAGATTTAAGAATATCATCGGGAGTCTTCCTCTTACATTTCGGCATTTGTATTCAATTATTTATGCGGTATATTTCAAATTTTGCCGAAAATTATACATTGAATGGCAGATTGGTGCAAGCGATATGTATGCATAATCGGAGATTTGGCGATCTTGTAGTTTGAGAACGCGGGTAATACTGAAGATCAAAGGACTATATATAAATTACTATATTAGTTTTGGTTTATCGTGAGGGGTGCCACAACTTGCCACCCGTGAACGCAATTAGATTCGAGAAATTTTTACAGTTGAAAATTCAATGCCTATTCGCGAAACGACATGCCTGGAATTTGAAGTTATACCCCCCCCCCAGCTCACACCAACCCGAGTGACGATCTCGAGGCTCTATATATAGTTCTATCCCTGTCTTTCATGTTATAGCAATCAATAATAGCGATATTATACTTGAAAACCGTTGTCTGTAGAGAACTCCGTGCATACATTATGGTATCAGACATAGAAGTCATATAAAATGAAATCACCCACAGTAAAATAACCGTTCGCTAAATTGGATACGTAATACTGAGCGTCCGTTATTAAAATAATGGATCGTTGTTTGTAAACTGGACTCGATGAACAAAGGACTGACGTCATAGCCATGTTTTAAATACGAATAAAATATGCGTAAATTATTTACTTCGTTGAACACCAGCTAACTGGATAGTCCTTTGGGGGAGGAGCTTTTCATTCTACACTCTCTGTGGTAACGAATATGGTAAGAGGCAAGGCAAAACAAACTGTATTCATTAATGATTAATAATGGGCTCAATGCTGCCAAGTGATATACCTGATTGACGACGCACATGACAGTCGTTGATCATTCAATAGGTATTGGAATATTGTACATAAAGAAATTCAGGGTATTTATCGTCATTTTATAGGTAGTCATTTCATTTTCAACCCACGACTGAAACGACATTGAATAATCAACCAATTGATGTCACGCAAATCTAACGACAACTACCGAAACACTGAATCTGTCAATTGAACGCTATTCAGAGGACAAAATAATGGTCTCCACATCACATATGTTACATTCTACTGTGTTCTTGCTTTGCCTGGTTCGCCAGTTTGGTGAGTACATGTGTAATATAAAGGCTTAAAGGATTACGCCTGCCGCGTGTTCAGTCTTCAGTGGATTAGCGGATAACGATAATGACTGAGAAAAGCAACTGAACACGTTGTCGAAAATATTTTTGTGATAAGCCGCCCGTATATAACTGAAGTTATGCTGATGCATGCGATTGAAAATGCCATTATGGATTATGCACTCTGAATCGTTACTCTTCCCTCGTTTGACGTCATAGATATGTCCAATTTTGGTGCAGGAAATATACGTTATGCATTTTGTAACCTGGTTACATAGGTTACATTTGCAAGTCGTTTCAAAAATGCGACGTATTTTCGCGGTTACGGTTACATTTGGAAGTCGTTTAAAAAATGTGACGTGTTTTCGCGGTAACGGTTACAAATGATTGGCAGAGAATAACTCCAACGAGAAAAATTAAAATATTTCACCCATCCTTGTTAAAAACTGGTTACAAAGTTACATTTGGAAGTCGTTTCAAAAATGCGACGTGTTTTCGCGGTTACGGTTACATTTGGAAGTCGTTTCAAAAATGCGTGGTGTTTTCTCGGTTACGGTTACAAATGATTGGCAGGGAATAACTCCAACTAGAAAAATGAAAATATTTCACTCATCCTTGTTAAAAACTGGTTACAAAGTTACATTTGCAAGTCGTTTCAAAAATGCGACGTGTTTTCGCGGTTACGGTTACATTTGGAAGTCGTTTCAAAAATGCGACGTGTTTTCTCGGTTACGGTTACAAATGATTGGCAGGGAATAACTTCAACTAGAAAAATGAAAATATTTCACCCATCCTTGTTAAAAACTGGTTACAAAGTTACATTTGCAAGTCGTTTCAAAAATGCGACGTGTTTTCGCGGTTACGGTTACATTTGGAAGTCGTTTCAAAAATGCGACGTGTTTTCGCGGTTACGGTTACAAATGATTGGCAGAGAATAACTCCAACTAGAAAAATGAAAATATTTCACCCATCCTTGTTAAAAACTGGTTACAAAGTTACATTTGCAAGTCGTTTCGAAAATGCGACGTGTTTTCGCGGTTACGGTTACATTTGGAAGTCGTTTCAAAAATGCGACGTGTTTTCGCGGTTACGGTTACAAAGAATTGGCAGAGAATAACTCCAACTAGAAAAATGAAAATATTTCACCCATCCTTGTTAGAAACTGGTTACAAAGTTACATTTGGAAGTCGTTTCAAAAATGCGACGTGTTTTCGCGGTTACGGTTATATTTGGAAGTCGTTTCAAAAATGCGTCGTGTTTTCTCGGTTACGGTTACAAATGATTGGCAGGGAATAACTCCAACTAGAAAAATGAAAATATTTCACCCGTACATTTGCAAATCGTTTCAAAAATGCGACGTGTTTTCGCGGTTACGGTTACATTTGGAAGTCGTTTAAAAAATGCGACGTGTTTTCGCGGTTACGGTTACAAATGATTGGCAGGGAATAACTCCAACTAGAAAAATGAAAATATTTCACCCATCATTGTTAAAAACTGGTTACAAAGTTACATTTGGAAGTCGTTTCAAAAATGCGACGTGTTTTCGCGGTCACGGTTACAAATGATTGGCAGAGAATAACTCCAACTAGAAAAATGAAAATATTTCACCCATCCTTGTTAAAAACTGGTTACAAAGTTACATTTGGAAGTCGTTTCAAAAATGCGACGTGTTTTCGCGGTTACGGTTACATTTGGAAGTCGTTTCAAAAATGCGACGTGTTTTCTCGGTTACGGTTACAAATGATTGGCAGGGATAACTCCAACTAGAAAAATGAAAATATTTCACCCATCCTTGTTAAAAACTGGTTACAAAGTTACATTTGCAAGTCGTTTCGAAAATGCGACGTGTTTTCGCGGTTACGGTTACATTTGGAAGTCGTTTCAAAAATGCGACGTGTTTTCGCGGTTACGGTTACAAAGAATTGGCAGAGAATAACTCCAACTAGAAAAATGAAAATATTTCACCCATCCTTGTTAGAAACTGGTTACAAAGTTACATTTGGAAGTCGTTTCAAAAATGCGACGTGTTTTCGCGGTTACTATTATATTTGGAAGTCGTTTCAAAAATGCGTCGTGTTTTCTCGGTTACGGTTACAAATGATTGGCAGGGAATAACTCCAACTAGAAAAATGAAAATATTTCACCCGTACATTTGCAAATCGTTTCAAAAATGCGACGTGTTTTCGCGGTTACGGTTACATTTGGAAGTCGTTTAAAAAATGCGACGTGTTTTCGCGGTTACGGTTACAAATGATTGGCAGGGAATAACTCCAACTAGAAAAATGAAAATATTTCACCCATCCTTGTTAAAAACTGGTTACAAAGTTACATTTGGAAGTCGTTTCAAAAATGCGACGTGTTTTCGCGGTCACGGTTACAAATGATTGGCAGAGAATAACTCCAACTAGAAAAATGAAAATATTTCACCCATCCTTGTTAAAAACTGGTTACAAAGTTACATTTGGAAGTCGTTTCAAAAATGCGACGTGTTTTCGCGGTTACGGTTACATTTGGAAGTCGTTTCAAAAATGCGACGTGTTTTCTCGGTTACGGTTACAAATGATTGGCAGGGATAACTCCAACTAGAAAAATGAAAATATTTCACCTATCCTTGTTAAAAAGGGTTACAAAGTTACATTTGCAAGTCGTTTAAAAAATGCGACGTGTTTTCGCGGTTACGGTTACATTTGGAAGTCGTTTCAAAAATGCGACGTGTTTTCGCGGTTACGGTTACAAATGATTGGCAAAGAATAACTCCAACTATAAAAATGAAAATATTTCACCCATCCTTGTTAGAAACTGGTTACAAAGTTACATTTGGAAGTCGTTTCAAAAATGCGACGTGTTTTCACGGTTACGGTTATATTTGGAAGTCGTTTCAAAAATGCGTCGTGTTTTCTCGGTTACGGTTACAAATGATTGGCAGGGAATAACTCCAACTAGAAAAATGAAAATATTTCACCCGTACAGTTGCAAGTCGTTTCAAAAATGCGACGTGTTTTCGCGGTTACGGTTACATTTGGAAGTCGTTTAAAAAATGCGACGTGTTTTCGCGGTTACGGTTACAAATGATTGGCAGGGAATAACTCCAACTAGAAAAATGAAAATATTTCACCCATCCTTGTTAAAAACTGGTTACAAAGTTACATTTGGAAGTCGTTTCAAAAATGCGACGTGTTTTCGCGGTTACGGTTACAAATGGTTGGCAGAGAATAACTCCAACTAGAAAAATGAAAATATTTCACCTATCCTTGTTAAAAACGGGTTACAAAGTTACATTTGGAAGTCGTTTCAAAAATGCGACGTGTTTTCGCGGTTACGGTTACAAATGGTTGGCAGAGAATAACTCCAACTAGAAAAATGAAAATATTTCACCTATCCTTGTTAAAAACGGGTTACAAAGTTACATTTGGAAGTCCTTTCAAAAATGCGACGTGTTTTCGCGGTTACGGTTACAAATGATTTGTAGAGAATAACTCCAACTAGAAAAATGAAAATATTTCACCTATCCTTGTTAAAAAAGGGTTACAAAGTTACATTTGCAAGTCGTTTCAAAAATGCGACGTGTTTTCCCGGTTACGGTTACAAATGATTAGCAGAGAATAACTCCAACTAGAAAAATGAAAATATTTGACCCATCCTTGTTAAAAACTGGTAACAAAATTACATTTGTAAGTCGTTTCAAAAATGCGACGTGTTTTCGCGGTTACAGTTACATTTGGAAGTCGTTTCCAAAATGCGACGTGTTTTCTCGGTTACGGTTACAAATGATTGGCAGGGAATAACTCCAACTAGAAAAATGAAAATATGTTACCTGTCGTTGTTTAAAACGGGTTACAAAGTTACATTTGCAAGTCGTTTAAAAAATGCGACGTGTTTTAGCGCATTTGTAACCGGGTTACTGGTCGAAGCAAACGTACGAGCAAACGTTGAGTCGACTTTGAAAAAAAATCGACTTGGAAAAAAATGCACGACGTATTTGTTACCCAGTAACTGGTTACAATTGCGTCGTATTTTTTTTCTGCACCAAAATCTGCCATATATGTGACGTCACATGATGGACTATTAGCGACACGTAGTGTCAAACTTGAACAGCTATCGCAAATGGCTTTTATCTACTGATAAATATACAGAAACGACTGCACAACCGGAGCTAATAATGTGTACATATGGGTAGTTTGAGCCGGGGAATCTTATTAGATATGTCTTGTTGACATCATATATCTTAAAACGTCATTAATAATTAATTTAATTACACATCGGTGTAATTATGTACAAAAATGGTTGCAATCTGGTCGGTGAAATTGAAACACGAGGACCCGTAGAGTATCATGAGATAGATGGCGTTGACCTGAGACGATTTAACGGGGGAAACATGAGCAATAAAGATCGTTCCTTGTGTATGAATACTGGTACATATGGGTAACCTGACCAGGGGAATGGCAAGGGATATGCACATCTTCTCATGTTCCATCCATGAATACTGGCAGAGAATAAAACATTACGTACCTTTGACCGCAGGTGACTTAAAGGGGCTAATATATTATATGATACATAAAGAGCGTTTATTATCAGTCTAGAAGGTATGTGGGAAATTGGTGGTAAAAGGAAGAGTGTTAATCAGAGGTCACATGTATGTCTTGTCGTGTTTATACAGGTCGTACATGGAATCAAGGTAGATGTGTTAGGCTGTTATTTAGAACTCGGCCACCAAACTTCCCACATATCTTCTGGAATTACAATAAACGCGCTTTATTGATCATATAATAATATAATCAATTAGTCCCCATTTAAGTAATCTAAGGTCAAAGGTAAGTAATGTTTTATTCTCAGCCATTATTATTGGATGGAACATGAGGAGATGCGCCTATCCCATACCATTCCACTCGTCAGGTGACCCATCTGTCCCACTACACAAGAAGCGCCTGTTATTGCCCATGTGAATCGCCAACGGCATGTATCTCATGATACTCTACGGGTCAAGTTATCCCCGTGTTTCAATTCTCGGCAACGTGCTCAGTTGATTAGCGGGCATCGACAATGACTGAGAAAAGCTACACCGGTGTAATCCTTTAAGTGAAGACGTATAGTACACAGGAATGAGTTACGATTGAGTCAAGAATATCACGAACATTCACTAACAAATCGGTCGACAAGGGGAATAACTCACTCGGGTGGAAAGGGTTTTCGAGGAAAGTTACACAACATTGCAACAAGTAATACACCGAAAACGGTTACCAAAGCTCATAATTTATAATGCCTTTTATTCGCGGCGGTGAATCACTTGGTTTCGAGGTTTGTGACTGCAACGCATACAAGATGGCCGGGTAGGCGCAAATGTACAACAACATAATATATGAGGAACTGACACAAAACGTAGCATGTTGACTGTTAAGAGCATATGCTAGTTTATTTTAAAAACAAAGCTGATACGTTATTCGATCTGAAATGCTCAATATTTTTCTATAACATTCTGACCAAAGTTGCCAGTCGGAGGTGCGTGGAATACACTATTCCACACATCTGGGAGAATCCTTCGACTGACAACTTTAGTAAAAATGTTAGAACAAACAACTGTGATTTTGGAAACAAATGAGGTATCGGCTTGTTCGAAAAATAGTATAGTATATGCCAAAATACTATGTAATATGTCATATCCTAGTTTATTACATTTTCCCTCGTTTTTGTCGCATTTGCGACTCGAAACCACGTGATTCCCCACCGTGTTAATATCTAACGCTTCTGGAAGAGGTGACAAATGGATTCTTTTTGCTATGGGCTGACAATGCAAAACGTGTTTAAACTTTCTTTTTTGAAAGTTGATATATGGAAATCAGAACGTAATATTAATGGACAATATGATGGGTCAGATCTAATATTTTTCTTGGGTAGAAAACGTACAGATTATGTTATCAAATAGGACAGGGCATCGTTAACATGAAGATAATTATGTTTGATCGATCATTCTCAACAATATTTGGAACAATTGAATGTTGATTGACTTTCGTGTGTTCCACCAGCAAATATTCCCACGGTGACATCTTATTTCGCTACAAAACAAACATGCATGTTCCCGATTGGTGCAAACAATATTTATGTTCAAAAAATCAAATATTTAACACAAACACATATAGATGCAGAGAGATTGAGAAAGTGGATTTGACAAGAAACAACAACATCCATTCAGTGATGAAATAACTTGCACGTATGCGTCGCGACCATGGAAGAGAAAAAGCGGTTCATGCTCGTGCAGGGTAAATGGATCTAGCCGCATCGCCTGTTCCCGATTCACGTGCGACAACATCTCTGTGTAATTGTTTTTGCGAAAACCAACGACCGAATGCCGACAGGTGATATCTATATTAAACTATTCATATATTAGTTGAAAATAAATGTGCCATACCTTGGGAAATCAATTTGACCTTTTCAAACAGCTTATTGTAACATACTAATCACACATGTCGTACTCAAGTTAATCTGCATTACATTACAGGAGGAGTGGATACCTTCAGTTACACAGGATGTTATCGGGATGAATTGAACCGGGATCTTCCAGTATCGATGACTATCGAACAGATCAAACCGAATGTCTGCGTGTCGATTTGTCAAATCAATGGTATGGTAATATATGCACTGTATTTGACAGAGATTGTGAAGGAACTTGACACCAGATTAGTAAAAATTTCAGCTTATATACTAAGCAATTGAAAGATGAAAAATACTTACAATGACTATCAGTCATTGGCATGCACAGACATCGCGAAAATCAACAAAAGCATATACCTTACTCATATTTAAATTGTAATAGTCTCCTAATGTAATGAGCGTAGTCGTTCGTATATTATAGTGCATATAGTGACATGTATCGGGTAAGAATATATTCCGGGTCTCCGCCTCTTATCGGATTCGTATGGAGTCCGGAGGTGACATCCGAATTTGTTTTATGTCGTGGCCACCAAAGTCGTGGCCGCGAGAATAAAGTCGTGACCACGAGAAAACGTATCCACGACATTATGAAGTCGTGGCCACGAGAATATGAAGTCGTGGCCACGAGAATATGAAGTAGCGACCCCGAGAATAAATTGGCCACGAGCAAAACGTCGTGCAAGCTGGGCACGGTGTCATAATGATCGACCGACATATGCATTTGCATTTAATGGATAAATGGCACGTGCAGCCCGGATACTTCGCCATGGATTAACTTTATGAGTCAATATTGGATTATGTAGATAGAGGAGACAATGCAGATTCAAACATTACTAAATTGGTGGGGGTACAAACTGGTTATGGTGTCATAATGGTCGTCGGAACATCAGACATGCCTATATTGTACATGTGCATGTTGCATTGGACTTGCGGGTCAATTTTCTGCGGGGTAAGTCTCCGGCCCGGAGCATTCACCATGTGTTAACTCTATTTGTCAGTATTGGGCATAAACAGATAGAGGAGACTCTGGGGATTCCAACAGTACAAATATGTTGGGGGGAACAAGCTGCCATGTCATATATACTGATCGTCCGGCCTCAAACATGCATATGCATTTAATGGATAACTCGTAAGTGCCGGTCAATTTCCTTCAGACTAAATCTGGCCCGGGGCATTCGCTATGGGAAAACTCTATGATGTTGGTGGTACAAACTAGGTATATGCATATAGTATAGGTGTTGCATTGAACGTGGGGGTCAATTTTCTGCGAATTAAGTCTCCAGCCACGATTTCATATTCTCCATTGTGTGAACAGCTGCACTAAACGGCATCCCCCTCAATATAACACACTCAAACTACATTTATTTCTTATATGTATAGAGCTTTTCCTTACTAATTTATATCAACATGAGTTTGTTTCTTAAATTTGTCTGCAATATTCTACCAGGCAGATTGTAAGTTAGCCCAATATTATACATGTGAAATTATCGTTCGACAAGTCTACGGCTGCGGACCTGAAATATACTCAAAGAAATATTTTCAAATATCTCCGTTATTTCGTGAATCGTAACCTCCAAATCATATATCTTACAACATCGCGTGCCACGTGTTACTCCGAGTGATTATGAATCGCTATGTAATCGTGAACTCCGATTAAGTATCTTTCACTTGTCAATTTCTGCACGTATTGGCTGGCATGGACTTCGATGGTGCCGTCATGTCACAAACTATTTCGTGGCAAATCATGCACACAATTATGTATTATGTCCATTATATGCCATGCCATTGGTAACAATGGGGTGCCAAAAGCCACAGTAAATTATTCCAGCTGTATTAAATTTTCCACGTCGAAGTGAGACAATGCCCTTTATCTTACCAAGAAGAGACTAACAATTAACACGCTTGAATGTTCCATGCTGAAGAAAAGTCGAGACAGATATTTCTAAATTATGTTACAAGTGATGATATATAGGGGCTGACTGGGGGTAAAAGGGGCGTATCCTAAACACCTCCCATTTCTATGTCCCTATTGTCTTACGAGGGCCCCTTTGTCTGCCTATGTATATGGCCCTATTGTCTTACGAGGGAACCTTTGTCCGCGTATTTCTATGGCCCTATAGTCTTACGAGGGACGCTTTGTCTGTCTATTTATATGGCCCTATAGTCTTACTAGGGGTCTTTTGTATACGTATTTATATGGCTTTGAAGCCATCATTGTATATAAACCACTCCTTTTTAATTTCTATTTATTTTATAGGCCTAATTAATAATAAAAGTTCATCCTTTTTTCTAATTGGTCTGCTTCTAATTTATTCAGAGAAAAAATCAATTCTGCCCATGCTGGGGGAATGTTCTGGAAAGGTTCAGGAAATGGGATCAAAGCCGGTACGACAGTAATGTGTATCCCCACAATATCTAACACAAACCGCCTCAATGCAAACACCCAACGTCGATAATACGTCTATACAAAATACGATTAAATCTGATTTTGCCTCATTCAAAATATACTGCAATAATTATTACTCGGGGACCGGCGACATCAATTCAATAGCAAGCAGCTCGCTGTTAACATTTTATGGAAAGTTTAAATTAATTTCGTTAAACGAGTGGCCTTTATCATCAATCAATATTTTATTTTTTTTTGCTAGAAGTTTCCATCATTTCCGGAAATTATCTGAGAACATCAATCGATATAAATGAACATTTGGACAATCCACCTGCATCTTATATTCATAGAAATTTGACTCAATGCTTGTTAAATAGCCTGAACAATTGGACAATCGATAATTGACTTCATCTATGCACGCGTTTACAATATAACCGGTATAATTTCATTTAGCATCTTCTCAAATGCCATACTTTTCAGGTCAAACCTTTTAACATTGATGTTATCAATATGCATGCTATCATTCAAATAAAATTGAACCCCTTTATGTTAAACAACTCGAACATTAAAACATATTAGTCTTCAAGTTATACGTCAGATTCGCGTATAAATTAAATGAACAGGCGATACATGAAGTTAACTCATTTAAATCAATCGCAATAGTCTCACAGTGTCGTCATTTACGTCAGAAATGGTTCATACAATGGAACACATGTGGGTTACATTCCTTAAAGGTACACGTCCCGTATGCATTTAAACCTAATTCTTCGTATCCATCTATATAACGCTCTTTATTTTCAAAATTGTATTAATGCCCCATCGTTGTACTAAATTTACATTTAAAATCAAACATTTAAACCTAATTCAGCGTAACCGTCAATAAAAGGCTCTTTATATTCCATGAGTCACATCCCTTAAAGGTACACTACCATTCTTGTCCAAGGTACTTGAAAAACTTGTACTCCAGCAACTAAAGGAACATCTCACGGAAAACAACCTCATGGAAAAATTCCAATCGGCATATCGCCAGTTCCACAGCACGGAAACAGCGTTAGTGAGAATATCATCCGACCTCCTGAACGCCAAAGACAACCGCCTAGTTTCCGTTGTAACGCTTTTGGACCTATCCGCAGCATTTGATACTTTAGATCATTCTGTCATGCTTAAGCGATTGGAAGACTCCTTCGGAATCAGCGTAAAAGCACTGTGCTGGTTTCAGTCTTATCTTACTGGACGTGTTCAGATGGTCCGTATCCAAGACGTATTTTCTGACAGAAAGTCTCTCCAGTTTGGAGTTCCTCAAGGCTCCGTATTAGGACCTGTTCTCTACACATTGTACACTCTACCCCTGGGAAACTTGATTAGGAAACATGGACTCAACGTGCATATGTACGCAGATGACACGCAAATTTACGGTTATGTCCCCCCACCTGGCCTGTCTTCTTTAATAAGCAAAGTGGAACTGTGTGTGTCTGATGTCAAGACATGGATGCTGTCTAACAAGTTGAAACTAAATGATGATAAAACTGAAGTAATTGTCTGTCCTCCAGCTGGTAAGCATGAACCATTCGAAATCTCGGTATCAACATCGCTAATTCATTATCCATGGACGCTCAAGTACAACACATTTCCCGTTCCATATTAATCGAACTCATGCGCCTTAGTCGTCTTCGCCCGTACTTAACAATGCCTGCGGCGAAAAAGGTTGCTTCATGCAATATATTGTCAAGATTGGACTACTGTAATGCACTTTTCGTGGGAAGTTCCCAAGAACAAATAACTCGTTTGCAACGTCTTCAAAACTCAGCCGCGAGGATTGTAGTGCGTGCTCCGAAATCCACACATGTTTCTCCAATTTTGAAAAACCTACATTGGCTCCCGGTGCACGCGATAATTGAATTTAAGTTAGCAACATTCTGCTACCGTTACTTTCAATCCTCTTCGCCAGCATACATCTCGGACCTTCTTACTTTGTATAAACCGTGGCGTGATAATTTACGCTCCAAGCAAAAACAACTTCTGGCTGTTCCCAGGTGTAACTATAAGACAATTGAACGTCGCGTGTTCACACACGCTGCGCCAAGTGTTTGGAACTCAATCCCTCTCGATGTTCGAAATTCGCAATCTCTAGAAATATTCAAACAACGAATGAAAACTCACCTCTTTAGAATTTACCCACACACAACCAGCCGCAGATGACATTGTATTATTATACAACTGTGTGTGATTGCTATCATCCAGTGTTTGTATATAACTTGTATATAGAGTCCCAAGCGCTTCGAGCTACACCAGGGATGAGGCGCTATACAAATACTATATATTATTATTATTATTACACGTCCCGTATGCATTTAAACTTAATACATCAATAAAACGCTTTTTATTTTCAAAATTCCCTCTCATTTGACATACATGTTAGCAATATATATGCTTTAATTCATATAAAATTACCCATTAACCACAGCATTGTAACAAATTGGCCTTTAAGTTATACGTCACATATGCAAGTACATTCCAAATTGGAAATCAAGTTATATATCACATATTCATGTACATTCGATGTACATGTAGACGTTACAGGGATGCAATATTGGTGTGTGCATATTAAAGGAACACATTGTATGCCCCAGCGTTTACAATATAACCTTTGATAGTTTGATAACAGCCTTTTTAACAAAATGGGTCTTCAAGTTATATGCCACCATATACATTTGATGCAACAATGTATGAATGAAGGTTTTTGATTTGTCATTACTTCAGAAATGGTTCATACAATGGACCACATGTGGGTCACATACCTTAAAGGTACACGTCATTTAAATATAATTATTCGTATCCATTAATAAAACGCTCTTTATTTTCAAAATTGTCTGCAGCTCCCTCGTTTTTTTTAAGTTATACGTTACGTTTGCATGTACATTTGATGCATAAATTTATACGTCACATGTACATTCGATGCAAGAGGTAACATATTACACATTTGAACATATTAAACTAGTCACACTAGTTCACATGGGGCTAAGGTTTTGATTTGCTTTTTTACTTCATAAATGGTTCCTATAGCGTACTATTATAACTGTGGTCTCATAACTTAAAGGTACGCGTCAATTAAACCTAATTCAGCGTATCTATCGATAAAAACGCTCAAAATAGTCTCTTTTCCCCTCGTTTACCATAGATTTTTATCAAGCTACATGCTTTCATTCATATAGAATTGACGTGATGTACGTTGAACCACAACACTATAACAGATTGGCCTTCAAGTTATACGTCACGTATGCTTGTACATGCGATGCACGAGGCAGCCCTGTAGGAATGAAGGTTTTCTATAGTAATGGTGCGTAATTTACTACAGAATGGCTCATACAATTGACCGTATTACGGTCATATGCCATAAAGGTACACGTCACTTTAGGAAATTCTATGATTAGACAATACATTACACATTGGTTTGAACATATCAACCATAGTAAGTTCATTTAATTCAATGGGTCTTCAAGTTATACATCACGTATGCATGTACATTCGAAGTAATCCTGTAGGAAATGAAGGTGATGAGTTGTTATTCACTTCATAAATGGTTCATATAGCGTACTATTATACATGTGGACACATACCTTAAATGTACACGTCAATTATGCATTTAAACCTAATTCAGCATATCCATCGATACAGACGCTCATAGTATTGTAACCGAGGGATCCCTTACCTTAAAGATATCCATCATATATAACTGTAAATTACCTGTAAATAGGAAACTCAATTATCTGCATTATGAATGTATATCAAATGGAATTGTTTGTTTCTGTTAATGATAAGGTGTTATTTAGTTTAGAAAATGCGCCCTCACTCTTCACTTTGACTAATATGCAAGCATTGGTATCAATTATAATGTCAAAATCTGGTCTAAAGCAGTCATATTAGTTATATATACGGCAAATTTCCTTTCAAGTTATAACACATTAAAACTATGCTTCATCCGCAAATGTTATGTACTTGGAAAATTATAGGTCTCAGTGGCCTTATTTGGACATAGAATCTAACCGAACTATGTTCATTCTCTAGTCAATTAGGTGTGTATAGGATAGTGAGGGTAGAGAAAGCCAGCTAAGCGTACTAAGAGATAGGTAGACCTACAGCCTATATTGAGGCCTAATTTTGGGACCCTTTGTCCGCATATTTCTATGGACCTATAGTCTTACAAAGCCCTTTTGTTCATAAACCACATCGTAAGCTATTGTTAGATATGGGATAATGAGCGTTTATATGACTAAAGAAGGAGGAACTGAGGTCCTGTATTCTTTTCACCAAGTATATGTATTGTAAATCCTAGAGATTGTCTGTTATACAGCGGAACCATGTACCACGTGACAGTCTCATGTCACGAAAGGCCTACTAAGTGGACATATTTTCTTCTCAAAACGCTCTATTGTGTATGGGTTTATCAACCATCGTCTGGAAAAGACCTACTATGTCGACGCGTGTATTTACTTGATGTATACTTTAAATGTTCATTACTATTTATTGTAGTTCATTTATAGCATTATTAGTAGACAGTTAGTTTAAAATCTCCATTACATGGAGAAAAATAAAGAGCACATCTGATGTAGACTAGTGTATAAATACTTACTTCGTGTTTTCTTTTCATCAATTATATGTATTGTAACTCCTATAAATATAGTCTGTTATATAGAGGAACCATGTACCACGTGACAGTCTCGTGTCACGAAAGGCCTACTATGTGGACACATTTTCTTCTCAAAACGGTCTATTATATACGTGGGTATCAAACGATGGTCTGAAAAAGGCCTACTATGTGGATGTGTGTATACATATTTACTTGATGTATTCTTTTATCGTTCATTTCATATACAGGCACTCTTTATTGTTGGTAACTGAAATTATTGCATCATGTATCGCTACTAAACAAACGAGATAACTCACCACAACACATAAATTCGTAATATTTCTGAAGCCTATGGTGGTTCGCACAGTATACATTTTCGTTGGTGTTAGCGCATACACTTTGAGTTTATTTAGTTGTAAGTCGCTGCCTATACAGTGTTATGGATCGTATTAACCCCAATTTTATTGGTAAAACCCATACAAACGCCCTTTACTACTAATAGTTAAACTACCGATTATCGCATATGCACGAGCGCCTACGGTGTTGATACAGGTTTCTTAATGCAAATACAGTATCTATATGTGTTCTGTCTATATTAAGTGAACTTTTACAGGCAAATCACGTATAAAAACTCTTTATGGTAGACTAACTGTTGAGTTTTCACAGGCACGCCTATGTCTTTATGGTCTACATACGTGGTATTCTTTGTGTCAGTATATACATGAAGGTAATGTATTCTATGTATGCAAGTGGGTGTCTGATTTATGTATATGTCCATGTTTCTTAAAGCAAATCGATTACATATACGTGTGTTATAACCTATATTAAGTGCCATGTTTATACCTGTTGAATTTAGTTATACAATACACGGACAAACGGAATGATAACATCCGTTCATCAACTTGATGCATTCTAGTCATAGTTCATTCATATTATTACTCTAAAATCTCCATAACCTGGAGTAAATAAAGAGCTCTAATGATGTAGTCTCGTGTATAAATACTTACTTCATGCATTTCTTTTCATCAATTATATGTATTGTAACTCCTATAAATATAGTCTGTTATACAGAGGATATATTGCCCACGTGACAGTATCGTATCATGTGCACGAAAGGCCTGCATAGTATACAAGTCTGATTTAAGTTGTGATGGTGTCCACCTTACTAGGACAATATATCCTATCCGTAATCGTAGTAGTGATATTGCGAAAGATCCGGAACTTCAATGAATACAAATGGCGTACCAAATGTTCGGGCGTGAAGATATTGTATTTTTATTATGATTTCAATGCGCCTTTGTGTGACATATGGTGGTTGGAGAAAGGTAGTTCAGGTATTTATCCACCTATTTCGATAACGGAAGCACACCAACATCAAAGGCGAATAGTATTAGGTGTATTTTGGAACGCAAATCGCAATGTGGCTTTGAACTACCATATATTCTTGTGTTTTCATTGACATCTGAGTATGTCTGTTCCTTCGCAGGATATCGTTATGCCGGCCTTCAGTATGGGCAACAGTGTTATTGTGGGAACTCCTATGGACAATATGGCAACATTCCCAGCACTGAATGCAACACAGTCTGCCCCGCTGAACGAGGAACAATGTGTGGTGGGATATTGGCCAACAGCATATATGATACTGAAGGTATGCCTATAAGAGTTACGTACCTATGAACATTTTTGCTAATACTATTTGTAAGTAACAGGATTGCCAGATGTTTGTTTCATCGAAAGTTATTTGCTCAATAGTCTGGATTTAATACTTAGGGACGTGTCATCAGGAGGTTGAGTGAAAGAGGTGTCTACCGCCAACTTTGCTCAAGCTTTTCAACAGTTGAAAATGTCATGCCTGACACAACATTAGTTTGGATATTTACATGTGTATGTTGAAATTGTTCCCATTGTTCGAATTTCCAACCAGTAATTAGTTATTAATATGTCGTTTGCAGATAAACAGCAGCATGTTTTTCTACTCAGTAGGGGAGGGGTTTGCAAATTTTGCGAAGATGGTAGTTTGTTGCATAGATATAAAAATAATTGTTATTCTGTGTTCGATTTCAGGAGGTCTGGATGCTTTCCATTACATTGGGTGTTATCGCGACCAACGTGCCAGGGATCTTCCCGCTAAAACAATATTTTCGATAATAAACACTCCGAGTCTCTGTGTGGCATATTGCGTAAATCAAGGTATGGTAAAGCATAATATAGCGATGTATTTCTGATAATTATTTCTGTTCTACAATCAGAAAAGTTTAGAATTTGAATATACTCTTTGAATTTGAATTAAGTATCCAGACTAAAACTACACCAAAACGGATCATCACATAAAACCGTGCATGTGCATGTGCGCCAGTATCAGCTGACCACACCTGGCGAAAAGTCTGATTGGAGTGCTTTGAATAATGGCTTCACGGAATCTCCGAGATACAATGTATTCTTCCGCCCCATTACACGTAGCTACATTGTATATATAGCGCCGTTCTTCCATTCAATGTGACAAATTTATAAAGTCCGGCAGCGATAGTAAACTCGCCTAGCAATAAATTATAAACTGATCGACCGTATCTAAATGTAAGAGTTATTTTGAGCATGTGAAAACAAATATTTAAGATGTATTCGAGTTCCAGATATCCAATTACAGCAATATTCAAAATCCAGTTAGACGCCGGTTTCAACTCCTGTCCGCTGTTAAAATGGTTAAATTCGAATGACATCGATCGATATATAGAGGATATCTACACTTTTGGGTTGGATATGTGAATTATCTCATGAGTGATAACAAAAAAAATAATTTCAACGAGTGACTCTGCGAATGAGATAATTAACATCCAACCAAAAAGTGTAGATGTTCTGTTTATTATATGCTCCGCTCAGTTGGCTGATGGTTCATCTCGAAAAAAGAGTACAAACTGAAAAAAATTGGCTACCCAAGCACAGCCATGGTAATGATATTGTGCATATAAAATTAGTTAAATTTTTCATAGAGATTGTTAGAGGGATAAAGGGGCTAACATCATAGTATGTTTAACAAAATAATTAATTGATCACATATTTCAAAATTTTAAACATGAACACTCAGGGACTTCTAATTTTAATTAACTCATCTAGTACCATATCGTTTTAATTTTAGCGCTGATGAATACGAGTGAAATATCGATATCTGACTATAGTCAGGAGGCAGGTCAGAGAAAAGGAGACTAAAATAATTTTTGCTAATGTTTAGTACCATATGCCAACAATGCTAATAATGTGCTATGGGATACCCCCATAAATAAAATCATTGTTGGCAATTTTATAGTTACGTCTGTCAAGGTCAAATGTCCCAATAGGCGATACCACATAACACATACACAGTCCCCTGGCATATGCCGAGTAATATTATAATATATACTGAGACTAAACTGTTTAGTTGTGAAACTTCATGCAAACGTATAGCAATCCTCAGTAGGTCTACTATAATAATATATTATATATTATATATCGATAATAATATCAAGACGAATGCTTTTATGATCGATTTTGTAACATATCCAATATTCACATAGGTTCATATTGGACTTATTTGATTCTCAAATAGGCCCACATTGAACTTATTCAAAGATACGGGCGGCGTTGGCGGTGGGTATGCTGTTAAAATATTCACCTCCGTCAAAAACCGACATAAACAGAAGGGATAGTAAGATATAGACAGACTTTGTTCGTATGCCAATCAGAAATATAGCATAAACAGTATGTTATTGTCAATTTTCCCCCTTTGTCATGTATACAAAAGCATAAAACGTTACGTTTCCTGGCTTTTGTTTAGATCCGGATATGGTAAACATAAAGAACGTTATTTGTTACGGTTTTCCTGATATTGATATAATAAAGAGCGTTTATATTATTTTTTGTGTGATTGACCAATAGAATTGCGCTGTGTTATGTAAACAGAAGCACAACTTATGTAACACGAGCAGTCTCTTGTTTACGTACACCATCGTACGTCTTGACGACAATATACTATTTACGCGCTGATTATGTTTGGCATATGAACGTAACTGTATATATTTGGGTTTTCCTTCTGTTGATGGCGATTTGAACAAATATAAATATTTCTGCAACGATCGCCGCCCGTTCCTTTAATAGGCACTACATAACAGTTTTTCGGTATCTTCACACAATTTCAATAACAATGACCTATATATAGACAATTTACGTTAATTTCCGTGGAAATTAGAATGTATTCACATATATAGTTTACTATTATTCGTCCCTGGATTCACTCGCACATTCAGTATGCCAATACGAGCATGTATAATCATAAAACCAACAATAGTACACCTTATTATTATCTTATAGTCCATGAGCTGGTAGGACCCCTCGTGCACCCCGCCCACTTCTTAACTTATTTGGTATTTTCATATATCATAATATGTACTGGTCAGGATATAAGTGAGATCATTGTGATTGGATTTTAACATGTGATACAGGGGGGGGGTCGAAAAAACAATCCAGGCACGTATGATGGGGTGGGTGGGTCCTTGGGTCCAAAAAGCAGTTTTTTCCATATGCCAATTTTTTTTCTCCATTCCTGCTATTGAGTCTTATTTTTATGTGTTTTGAACAGAAACGGGTCATATATAGTTAATAATAATGCTATACTACATATAGAGGTTATCAGAAGTTGGATCAGTTGCACAATGGCCAACAATAACCCAAATTCAACTTGATAGAACTAGAAACTGCGCTATTGGAAAAATAAAATTTAATCAGGATTCCATCTACTGATACAACAAAATAAGAATAACTATGCAGAACTCAGCTGAAAATAAGTAATAAAATGAAAGCACACTTGACCATATGTGACATGGAAATAAAGATATAATAAATAATGGAATAAAATAGACTTTTGACAACGTAAAACATAAAATCTTAACAAATAAATTGAAGGCCAGCCGGGCCAGCTTGAACAATTTCACATTGTTTTCCATGTTAATGTGGATCAGCTTGCAATGTGGATTAGCTTGTAATGTTAATCACAGTAACGAAGATTTTATCGTCACTGATATCGTGAGCAAAAAAGAAGTGAAATTGAGCTATCCATCCATATTATTCTCAATTATTAGAAGCCTATTACTTCAGGCAGTGGCTACCAGCCTGCCATTACACGTTATAACATGTTTCCTCAGTTCTGGTTTCTGAGATGCCCCAAGAAGAGTAGCGCGGGTATATCATGGTTATGTTTGGTATTAGCATTATTTTTCAAACTGGGATGAAAAGTTGTATTTCCACATGTTTTGATAAACAATTTGATTCCAGCAATACAGTAATGCCCTAATTAAACGACTCCATAACCACAGCAGCATAATGAGTAAGTTTTCAGGATTTAGTTGGAAATATGGCTTGTTGTCATGACAACAAGCCATATTTCCGACTAAATCCTGAAAAATTACCTATTATTCTGCTGTGGTTATGGATTCGATTAATTAGGGCATTACTGTATATCACATAGCAAATATCAAAATATCAAATAATCTGAAATTTGTTGTACCGGTACCATTTATTATGTAGAATACTCAAATGTGATTATGTGACTAGATCATGTGACTATATATTATGAAAATGAATGTTAATAAAAACTTTGGCACTCTGCCTATATATCCCTTGAAATGTGATTATGTTGACACATTTCTTGATTAATGACACTTATATGATAAATTCAAATAGTATCGTTATCTCATTATGCACTGTTCTATTCAAATATCGCGCAATAAATTATGATAATGCAGGATAATCAGCTATTTGGTTGCTCAATTGATAATTTTCTCAAATTTAGGGGGGGGGGGGGGTGGTGTCCAAAACTGACCGGAAAAAAACTTCCTGAAACGGAAAAAAAGGGTGGGTGTCCAAAATTGCCTGGAAAAAAAGGCCGGAAACGGAAGAAATTGGGTGGGTGGGTCCCCCGAGGCCGGAAAAAATTAAAATGATCATACGTGCCTGGAAATTGTTTCCGACACCCCCCGGGGTGATATGTCATTTTGTAGATATTTGAATACTTTATAATACTGGCAGCAACAATACTATGACGTTTTAATTGATGACGTCACCAGAGGTTAAAAGATCACGCAATGGTGATGAAAACTCAAATATAATAGTCTGGGATCTGATAAGGTACCCCTATAACCCCGACCACAGGACTTCATTTCAGCCCACCCATTTTCTTCCTTATTATGTCCCTCAACTGTTAAGCAATGTTGACACGAAAAAGAAGTGTCTGTGTACACACAAGACAAGATAGCGTCCAACACCGCCGCCATTTATGAGACAATGCACTATAAGTCAGTTTGATGCAAATTATTAAGAGAAATTCTTGACAAATGTATACAATTGTATATATTATTGTGAAGCTAAGACAAAATGCTACCTTTTTAGGGCAAAATTGGAACTTCACGTCCAAGATGGCCACCAAAATGGCAACCAGAAGTGGAAAATATAACTATTTTTCACTAATATCTTCTAAATTAGTTTCTGCTGTTTAGAACTGGTTTGATAATTGCAACTTTATTTTGTAGTTTTCAATTTAACTGATCATTGGAGCAATGAAATATGCCATTCTGAGGGTACCAGCCCCTTCCGATCCCTCAAAAATTTGATTTTACAGAACACAGTATAAATTTCACCAAAAACAATCACCATTTGGATTCTAGTCATTTTTCAACAAGAAATGAGCAAAACTATGCAATATAAGCCAGGCATACCCTTACTTATGAATATTCCAACTCAATGGATCAAAAACAGTCACTTTAGCTCAAAATGGCCACCAAAATGGCAGCCAAATAATGGAAAATGGTAGATATTGCCCCAGCGTGCCCTGAAATCGGTACAAGGTGTGGTTTGTATATAAAATCGAATAATATGCTTTCTATATATTGAATACTAACACTAATGATGCATATTGTTTAATTGTTACCATTGTGACCACTCACTTTACCAGATATATTGGGGTTTTCTCTCACAAACTTGAAATCAAAATCAGAATTCACTTTTTCATTTGAACCATGGAAAATGGATTTATCTTCGGTAGCAAAGGCGTTTTTTTTTTTTTTTGGTATGTCTTAAATGTATCACACTGATGGCTTGCAAAATGGCAACCAAATTTAAAAAAAAAATTATTTTCACATATGTTTCCAAACATTATTCTCTGCTGTATCGAAAATGTAGCAAGTTGTGACTCACTTGGTTTTTAAATGTGTTATTTAATCAACTGACAACTAAATGTTCTGTTCTGGTTGTCTCAGTACCTTATGCAGCATGACAATCTCAATTTAAAGGTTGCAGTATGGAATTTTGCTGAAAACTTCTTTTGTGATTCTGGCTATGCATTTGAAATGAAATGGGCAGGACTGTTAAACGGAACTGAGATGGACCATAATATGTGGCTACTCAGGCCCATTAGCTTCAAAATCGATAAAATATCGTCAGGAAAACCGTTTAACTTTCCTCCATTGTACATAAACGCCATAAAGACTGAGAACTCTCTGACATAACATCTCTATCGATTGACATATTCATGGGTATTGTGGGAAGCGATAGCCACCCAAGGTAAACACGTACAACCCACACTGACCATATACACATAAACACCACCCAAATGACCATAGACTCACTCACTGTATACACACGCACCTCACTCATGACCATACCGCCACCCCTGTGTATACCCGTACACCCCACATTTGACCATACAGCCATGAGTCACAATGCAGACAGATCAGGCATACTCGAACACCTGACCCACGACCATACAGTCACTCCCTGTATACATATTCCGCACAATCTTGATCATACGGTCACTCCCTGTATACATATTCGCCACACCCATGTATATATAGCCAATCAAGACATATACACCCCCTCCATGACAATGCAGTAACTCCAGGTATACATATACACCTCGCCAATGGCGATATAGCCACTCGCTTTATACACAAACAACTCACCGATGAGCATACAGCCACACTTGGGTATACCTGTACACCCCATTCGTGACCATACATCCATGCGTCACCATGTAGGTACACCGGTATACTGCTAAACCTTACCCGTGACCATATAGTTACTCCCTGATCAACATATTCATGATCATACAGTCACTCCATATATACATATTCTCAACATTGGCCACACATTCAATACCTAATCGCCAAACACAACACTATATACATATACACCTCTCCCATGACCATAGTCACTCCATGTGTCATATACACGTCTGACATCAACGTCCATACAACCCTTCCACATATACCAAAACCTTGCTCACACAGCAACTCGTACCTTCCAGACCTGCATATACACCTCACACATGACAATTCAATTACTCACTAGACGGATATCGGTTTTGGTCTGATGCAAAAATACCACTATTTGATAGCGTTGGATATAATAAACAGAATATACCAAATAATGGTGTTATAAAAAATAAACCAAAAATAATTATGGTGCCTAGAGAAATCGAATAAAATTCAATATCAAATATTCTTTATATGTTGGCACTTTTCTCCATTCAAACGTGCTATGGTATTGGTTTGAACATACCGAAAACTGGGTATCATACAATATTCGCATGGATCGTTAACAATAAATACCCGATTTGATGTCCGAGGCTGTAACGTTTACAACACACCGTGCAGGGAAACTAAAAAAAAGATATTTTGAGAATGTTGTACTGGCCTACTTTTGTATATGCCTAGGTGTATCCGGTTCAGATTGCATGGATATAATTGCTCCTTTCAGGATACCGCTACGCTGGAACTCAGAATGGAGATGAATGTTTTTGTGGGCACTCATACGGACGACATGGCGAACTTGCTTCCACTGCCTGTAATGATGTCTGCACTGGAGACCCATCTATATTATGTGGAGGGTCATGGGCCAATAGTGTTTATGATTCTCAAGGTATATATTTATAATTTGGAGACATGTCGTTTCCTCAACCAACATACAGCGAAACAGTGCTGATACCAGAATGATAATAACTTACGTTTACATGTAAACTATAGATGTACTGTGAATAATCGGTATATGGAGGCTTAAAGCTCTGATATAAACACAAATGGGATAGTCACCTGTTAACGATGGATGACAAACTCACTCAAAATTATCATCGTAGCCCTTCAATAAATATCTGAAGTTCTGAGAAGAGAAAGGCAATCGTTATAGGCTTTAGTACGAATATGTTGGAAAGTATAGTCGAGGTTATGAAAGTAGTCGCAATACAATAATCATCTTTGATCTAATCCGGCATTGTTCTGCACGGTTGGAATGCCTTAATTCAGACATTGTAAAATGAAACCGATCTAGCAAGTGAAATACAACCCAGGAATGTTAATAATTATGTACGTGATCACTAAGGGTGATAATTTGGACTAGTATTGTCTCGACCAGCCATACTACTACGACAAGGGGCCAACGACTACATCGACAACATCGGTTGCTACCACGGCTCATACTTCGCAAACATTATCGACCTTGACCGTGATATCCACAAAAACCACAATACAAACGACGAACACTACTCCATCTGTAACACCAGTAACAACATTGACCGCTGGAGCCACGTCAACACCAATACCAACGGCGAACACTACTTCCCCTGTAACATACGTAACAACATTGACCGCTGGAGCCACATCAACAACAATACCAACGGCGAACACTAATTCCACTGTAACATCCGTAACATTGACCGCTGGGGCCACATCAACAACAAAACCAAAGGCGAACACTATTTCCTCTGTAACCTCCGTTACAACATTGACTTCTGGAGCCACATCAACAACAATCTCAACGGCAAACATTACTTCCTATATAACGTCCGTAATAACATTGACCACTGGAGCCACACCAACAATACCAACGGCGAACACTACTTCCTCTGTAACCTCCGTAACAACATTGACCACTGGAGCCACATCAACAACAATACCAACGGCGAACACTACGTCCACTGTAACATCCGTAACACCATTGACAGCTGGAGCCACATCAACAACAATACCAACGGGGAACACTACTTCCTCTGCAACAGCCGTAACAACATTGACAGCTGGAGCCACATCAACAACAATACCAACGGGGAACACTACTTCCTCTGCAACAGCCGTAACAACATTGACCGCTGGAGCCATATCAACAATACCAACGGCGAACACTACTTCCCCTGTAACCTCCGTAACAACATTGACGACTGGAGCCACATCAACAACAATACCAACGGCGATCCCTACTTCCTCTATAACATCCGTAACAACATTGACCGCTGGAGCTACACCAACAGCAATACCAACGGTGAACACTACTTCCTCTGTAACCTCCGTAACTACATTGACCGCTGGAGCCACATCAACAACAATACCAACGGCGAACACTACTGCCCTATACCATTCATAACATTGACCGCTGGAGCCACATCAACAGCAATACCAACGGCGAACACTACTTCCTCTGTAACATCCATAACAACATTGACCGCTGGAGCCACATCAACAGCAATAGCAACGGCGAACAATACTTCCTCTGTTACACCCGCGGTAACATTGACCGCGGGGGCAGTAACCACAATACCAACGGCGAACACTACTTCTGCTGTGACATCGGTAACAACTTCAAGAACGACTAGCACCAATTCGGCTAAAGGTAGATTGTTTGTGTACTGCATGGGAATGATATAATCAGCATTTAGGTATAATAACTCTGACTTCTAAAATATGTGTTTCTGTACTATACGCGTTAACAAATTTATTGCGAGCTTGAATGCTGCTGTCATTGCCGAAGAACTCGACTGGTAATTTAAAGACATATAGGCCGGATTCCTCACCTCAGTTTTAAACAGAGTTTACATAAACATCTAGGTTTAAAGACGAGACCACAGGTCTAAGTGACGCGTTGTTCATCCTCGATTTAAACCAGACCCAGCAAGACCGGATTAATCAGTAGTGTCTCTAAATCGTAAGCTAAATAATCGTATACTTCCCTCATGCGAACCTCCGTGTTATATCTAGAGTAAAAATTGTTAATTAAGATAACAAGCATATTTTATCGATTTTTCTATAAGTGAGAAGCGCTCAGACCAGTAAATGATATGGCGTTATTTGTTTTTAATTGCGATAATTTTGTTTGCGTTTTATAACCTTACATCAGCACTAAATCACCGCAATCGACGATCCATTTGGTTCAGGTTTATGGATGCTAGACCTAAAATGAAGATTCCGTCTTTTCTGAAACGTGGATTTAAATTATTATACAATCAGTTCAATGGGTGGTGCGTATCTAGATGCGACTGTCGGATTTAGCGTCTTCATGTCACAATTGAAATAAATAATAAATAAATAAATAATTAATAAATAATAAATAACGGTTTTGTATAGCGTAAAATCCACCGAAGCGGTCTAAAACGCTTGACATGTTAAACATAAATTACAATTGCAAATATAAGACATCATTATGGACATCAACACAAATGTTGAACTATAAGTGAGAATCGAAAAATATTGATGAGACTAAGGTGCTTAATTAGTTATCCAAACAGTATTAAAGATAGAATATTATCCACAGGGTGTATGAAAGAGTGTCACTCGAGCATTACTCAGATATGGACGCGTTTCTAGAGTTAGAATTTTGCAATCGCCTCGCATGCCGATCTTTGAGACGAGGAGATTGTAGTGATCCCATCCAACGATGCAATGATGAAATGTTTGCCCAGGTATCCACTAACATATATCATATATTTTGTTTAGATCGAGTGTGATATTGTTAGAAGATATGAGAGACCTTGTCATCGTGGACATGGGGATCCCTTATCCCCTCAACTTTGATCAACATTTTCAACAATTGGAAATTTCTTGCCTTACTTGGAAATATCAGATCAATAGTAATTCGAATGTTTCCTAATAGTTCAATATTCCAACCAGGAGTTCGACCGCAATCGAGCTGGTTGCAGACTAAAAGTAGAATATTATCCTAATTACTTACACTGGAATGGCTATCAGTTGGAAATTGCCAACCATAGGGGTGTTAGTTTTGATATTTTTATGTACCAGTTGGTAACGTCCAACCCAAAAGGTGTGGCCAGAGGCTTTCTGACCAGGGTATTGACAATTTCCAGCTGAACCCGTTTGAAACAGACCCCAAATATTCAAGTCCGGGGAGTTCCGTTCCCAACCCCGACCATTGGGTTCAACTTTTCCAAATTTCAAAGCTGACACCTATGGTTGGACACTTTCCTAATGATGATGCTCGTACAGTGATCCAAACCTTCCCTCCCCACACAACACCAACGACATTCTTCTCTTCAGTTTAGACCCTATGATAACTCAATTACTGTGCTTCGGTGCCCGGATGTTTCCTTGAGTTGGAGTGAGCATCTTTATCGATAAAGTCCGCTACATTTAGCAGCACGAATGGAGTGGTTTGTAAAGTAACCATCAGACCCTCCCTTCGACATAAACAGCTTTACCGCCACATCAGGTCTATCGTGACCCAAAGTCGTTTTTACAAACCATGTATCTGCAGGTCTTCCCACTTGAAATTAGAAATGGGTTGGTAATATAATATTTATCTACAATAGTGTTCAAATATTCGAAGATAGGCAGGGCATATATTATGGTTAGACTCGTGCCTTTGCACATAGTGGATTTATTTTGTCGTGATTCATCCCATATCTGTATATTTTAGAAATAGACTTGGTGAATTCCAGATACCGTGTTCCAGCTCCATCACCAAAATAGAAGTTTTATAAAATATTGATTCCAATGCTCGCTTCCCCGATGATTCCGAAATCACCCCCCCCCCCCTGTGTAAAATACTGTCACGGAGGATGGCGAATTGGTTCCCTCTTGTTCAGTTTTGATGATTGAGACATTTTGTAGTGTCAATAACAGCCAGGCAGATATCCTGCATCACATTATCTAGAACGTTCTTGCAGTTCTCAAAATCCGAATTATGGAAAATATCAATACTTCGACCGTTACATTCCGCTTTGGTGTGCCCTTGTATGAACATGCAATGGAAAAGAGGGTTTCTCCCTTTTAATCTGTGACAGGTTTTCTTCAAGCAAGGCTAAGAAGAAATTTTGAGATATTGAATAATGTTTTTTCTTCATATTTCATGATATGAGTCATTTAAAGGGCCATGAAGTTTTTGAGGCATATGTTGATTCGTATTCTTACTTTGCGGATGTTGCAGTTTAGTTGAATGGCCACAAAGTTACGACTGTGATTATCTATGCATATATCTCATGGAACAATATTTTGGGTGATGGTTTATTTACTGCATATATTTTAGACTAGGCCGAGAAGTAATTGGAGGTAAACAAAATCACAATTAATGCAAATATCACAAGCTATGATACTGAAGTCTACTAAATTACGTGCCATCAGGTACCTGGTGACGGGAATCTCTCACATACAACGTTGGCCAAAAGTTTCAACCGGTAGGGATTTCACGCCTAACACAATTAGTTCATCGACAAGTGCTCCTGGGGAAGGTACTCAATTGACAATTCGTCAAGAATAATGCATAGTTATAGCTAAACTCGGTGTCCCTTAACACTCTCTATACTAGATTGGTTCTCCCATGCAGTGTTACAAGTATACATTGGAATGGTCTATTATTCGTTTTGAGAGGTATTCATGTAATAATAGCAGACGACAGACAGAAAAACAAATAACACAAGAGCAGAATACTTTATATGCATTGATGGGGAATCTTCAGATAATAACTCCAACAAACGTTTCAGAACATATTATTACCTGAACATGTCCCAAGGGAACTTCAAGGTAATTATATTATTCTTTCACGGCATCAGTTAGAAGAGACATGCAGTCGTACTTTCATCAATAGAGAGTCCCACCAGTTTGTTTCGGCATATTATTACTCAAAGACTTTAGTCGGGTTAATGCAATCAGATGACAAACATAAACAAAAATTCGAAGTAGAATTGAACATTTTGTATGCAAAAGATAACGCTGTGTTAGAAATTTGACAACGCCCTGGTTACGATATGCTGTGTTCATAAATTTGATGGACTGATTAATATCACGACTGGATGATCAGGTCTGGGAACACCGAAAACTTGTCTGTATTAGATGAAAGCATCTACATGTATGATACATGTATTCATCTACAATGTATACGAAAGGTCGTCGTCTACGTGGTTCCATGGGAATCAGTATCGACAGTACATAACTATTTTTACTGATCAAACATTGCTTAAATGACTGGTGAAATTATTCATCCTGATGATTGAGCCTGGTCAGGTATGGTACATCCTGAATCCCGACTATTAAATTCAACTATTATAGTTTTCCCAGACCTGATTATTAATTATCGGTATACTGACTGAAACCTAACGCTTCCGCACTGCAAATGTTCACAATTATTTATAATTAAATCGTGGAACCTCTTTTATTTCATAGAGATCACTTCTTCGATACTCAGGAGCGAGCCAGAAGGAGGCCAAAGAGAAAGAGTACCCGTATAAGAGGGCATCAAGAGTCAAGGAGAGGGATGCTGCCTGTTCATCATCGGACGGGCGAATCTCAAATATTAACTGAACGGCGTTTTGGATATAAATTACTAACATAAATATTTCTAAGTCTCATTATTAGTCAATTTCTGCTATCCTAAGTGTACGTTCACACACTGGGATATTTCTGGTGAATTTTGCACTGCATTTTCGTCGCAGGCCATTATTTGCTAAGGAATAAATGACAAACTGTTCAAAATGCATTTATGTCACATGGAACAACATCAGAACTATGCTTGCAGTAACCCTTGAATATCTGGAAACTACAGGCGAATTTTAGGTAACTGGCAGCACCACTGTCAAATGTGGGAAATCAGAGATATGGTTTTTCGTTTCGTTAATAATAAACATAATCTATTAAGTACCTTCTCCATTTAAACCTTCTCGCGTTCCCAATGTCCTTATCCACATATCTGCTCTAACAAGTCTCTCTAGCTTCCTGCCGTTCAGTTAGACATTTAGTAATATGATGCAAATGGATTTTATATGCAGAAAATTTGTTAATTTCTCGCAATCGAGACATACTGTGACTAATTGACTGTAAAAAGTTCTTGGATAATTTTCCAGCGCATGAACATATGTGTGGTGGATGAGTCTACGAGGACTGCTGAATTGACTCCAAATGAAAAGAACTATGACTCGATAACAACAAAAATTTGCAGACAACCATTTTATATTCAAATCAACTATCTGTTGGGAAAAATCAACTATCTGTTGGAACAAAACAAAATGCCATTCATATGATCAGAATACATGTGCAATATTGTCAACGTTTACGCGTTGTTTGTTTTTTCGGGCCGACTCTGTGTATAGCACTTATCACACTGATCATACTGATGCTTGACTGGTGATGTATGAACATGTCGATGCTCCATCATACTTTCTTGCTTAGAAATACTTCCCACATATGTCGCATTCCAATTATGGATCTTTACTACACACTGAAACTTAAAATATGAATGTGCGTTTTGTGCATTGTTGGGTCGAATATCGTGATGCTTGTTCGTATGATCAGTGCACTGGCGTATGTATGAGAACCCCTTGTCACAATCTGAACTTTTGCGACGTACAACATTGTGCTTATTTTGATGCCTCTTCGCCTCTTGGTTTGAATTGAATGTTTTATAGCAACCATGCATCTTGCTCACATTTGTATATTTTCCCCACATGTGCAGTTTGCACATGCTCGTTTGTTTCAGACCTAATGCAAAACTTACTGGTACATGACGTTGAGTTGCGGGAGACTAATTTTCCTTCGTGTATTTGTTGGGTCTTTTAACAGTCTCTGTCAGAAAATGTTAAATTACGCGGAGTGCATTTGAAAGGCGCGCATTTCGGGGTCATTTCCAAACATACCCTTGTTTTATCTGACACAATCAGCTTTCCCACTCTCTTCACAATTTTCACGTGGACTGTTACTGATAATGTATGCTGCAGTAGCACAAGCCGTATGATCAAGTGGTTTACAACAGAGGTCCTCTAATTCTTAACTGAATTGAGACAAATCAAGCAATGATCATTTAACATTTACTATTGGATGTTTTCCCATTCAATTTCACATAGGGATACCGGGGAGAACTGGATCAAGGTTGAACTGGGACAGTGGGCGTGTCCATCGAACATGATAAGCCATTCACCATGTTGTAAGGCCAACAAAAAGAAAATATGGTTTCCGCACTTGTAGGCAACAAGTTTAATAATTTCATTGAGGTCAAATTACTGAGTATATAATTATGAAACAGATGTCGTGAACTGATGCAGATGAATGGAACAACTATATTGTTAATCGTGAACTATCTATAATAAGCGTCATTGTGATCGCATGTATTTTCACATATACAATATAGCATAACTGAGATAACAAGTTCGAACACGGGCTTTGTCAACTTCCGAACACAGAGTTGTATTCTTATGTTATGTCAGTTTTCGACTCTTGACATTCCATGGGGTGGCGGCTAAGTTTGGGTTATTTTCATAAAAGCGCGGATTCTAAGAACTCTTTCCATTGAAGAAAATACGGCTGAATATCTCTTCTAACTGATGTCATGAAAGAATTATAGAATTACCTTGTAATCCGCTCCATTTCTTTTCGAAAACCGACCACATGTAAACTTCGACAACAAATGCGCATCGGGAACGGACGGGCAATGAGCGGGAGCTGAAAATATGTTCGAACCACATATACATGTAGATTTAAACCACGTTTAAACCGAATCGGGCCAAAAGGTTTAAGCGACAGCAATAGCTACATATTGATTCAATGCACAAAGCGTGTCCGTGCATGTGAAATTTGCCATTTTACTATGTTACTTCGATTATACAATGTCCAAGTAGGTTAATTAGTATCATAACGTGCAGCTTGATTTGTGTCAGTGAACATACATGTACACACGATTATACACTTATTTGAACAAGTCAGCGGAGTGGTTCAATTCATTCTGTTTTTGTTTTGTTCGACACAGACTCGAATATGACTTGTTGGCCAACTTATAAATGTCACTGTCCATTTAAAGTTCGCTTTTGATACTGCATAAATATATAGGTATTCTTTGTATGCCAAATGCCTAATTATTCATGACACCCTATTCAAGTCGTAGATAAACGTAACTCTAGCGACGAAAGAAACAGGGCGAGAGTGCATGGGCATCGTAATAAAGAATGTTCGTTACAAAGTTTTGTTCAGCGAATAATGGCAAGAACGAAAAACAGTAAAATGCAAACAAAACATCCAAAGTTTAATTGCTGGTGAAATTAACCATCTGTTTGTCTGAAATGATAATGAACCCCAACAAACCAAACTATTATGCGATTTTAATTGAGTTAATGCGTTTAATTAAACAATTAGTTTCAGACTCCACGACTATTATTTGTTCGACCAGCCAGACAACTACGACTGATGTACTGAGTTCATCCCCGCTGACAACAGCGAGTTCCAGTACAACTGACAAAATAACATCAACATTGAATCTGGGATCGACCTCAACGGCAACCACTACAACAACAGTAACAACGTCAGCAGCAATAACAACGACAACAACAACGGCGACAACAACAACAGAAACCACTGCAACAACAGAAGTAACAACGTCAACAGCATTAACAACGACAACAGCAACCACTACAACAGCAGTAACAACGTCAACAGCATTAACAACGACAACAACAGCTACAACAACGGCGACAACATCAACCACTACAACAACAGTAACGCCAACAACGGTGATAGCAACAGCGACATCAACAACGGCGATAACACCTTCAACTACACATCTGACTACAACAAATGCCGTAACTTCTGACGTACAAACAGCGTCGTTCGTTCTCCTCAGTCGTTGCCGCTGTGTTAGACAATATGGAAACAATTTTGTGTGGAATACCGACGATTCCGATGTCGTAAATGTGAAAAGCACGAGCCGCTACGCTCGGAAATTTATTTCCGTCTACGACGGCACTACGTCTCATGCTAGTCTCGGCGGAGGGATTGTTATAGCTATGGGATCAATTCTGTTTCTTTTCATTTTGACAGATTTCATAGCAGCTTACATGCATGTGAGATACGGAGTCGTCGAGGAGTAGCGATAAGCCGCGGCAGACTACTTATATTTCCTTTACTTTTGCAGAATGTTGCCCTGTTCGTATTTATTAGTATACATGCACTTCATTTTCTATAGTATGGCGATAGTATTGGACATTGCCAATTTGGAAAGCTTTTCAGGGAATGATTGTCCCTATTGACCTTCTCAGAATATGTGGTAGAGTGTATATAATTTTAGCGTTGACAGCGGATGTAAATGGCGTCTGGTCTCAAATTTACTATTTAATATGACGGAACTGGAATAGTTTGGACTGCCTTTTCAAGCCGTTTTTTTTAATACTAGCCATCTCGCCCTCCTGTCACATTGTTAATACTTTGAAATTAATGGTAGGATTGGTGCCATCAATGGTTTGATTGTGCAAGAGTTTTGGCAACTTGTTCTGTCTCTTGAAGTTGCACATGCAATAAGAAAATTCCGTTCGAATATTAATAGTCGATACGATAGAATGCAATTATTGAAATATGCTATCACTCTGGAATTAATTAATTCGTGTAGTTCTAAGTTTGATTCCACTCACTGGTGTGTTTACCATTACCCAAACATATATTCAAGCTAGACGAGCCGCCCCTTTTCTTGCTCTCAATGATATAGTCTAAGACTTGTAGTATTTCAGATGTTAGCATATATCTATAGCCCGTATGATATGCATGTAAATACAGGATATGCAATTAGTGTTTATCTCATGATATTTATGGGACGAGTCTTAGAATATTCCGTTGTTCCGAGCCTTTTGGCGATGATAATTGTTTTCTACAATAACACTGCATACATGTATTAATATATTTCATTGTAATCGTATAATAAATAAAAGTTAATTGGGGAAAATTATCAGATTGTCGTCATTTACATTAGGCCTAAAGAATGGAGGGAGATCAAACACACATTTTATTCTTAAAGGTGTATACTAAACACACTGACAGTAATGGTAATGCATTACTTTTGAAATTAATGGTAAGTTATTACTTCTCATTTTAAATGTAATGGTAATAGAAATGTTAAGCAGAACATGGAAATGCATTACTTTGCATAGTAATGGACCATCACTGAACATGACTGGGGTGATGGACAACTCCAAAACTGCGAAAGTTTCTGAAGCTAATGTTCCTCGTGTAACCCGGGTTACTCCTCTGTTCTACGGAAGCTGTCTGGTGTGTTTGTATAAATATACTATTCTGTTAATTAAATGCTAACTCCTTATTTTCTGAATGGATTTGTCCATTCGTTTACGAAAGAAAGGCATTGGAATATTTTATTATCATATGTTGGATATTCAGGAAATATAATCAGACAAAAGAGTGTAGTGTCCTGGTTCGAGTTTGTGTACACAATATGTACCCTCATATTTACTCGATCTTGATAGCAGAACGGTATTTGTTTCGGTCAGATAATCTGGTTGGTGGTCATTTTCGCGCCATTTTGAAATCCAGGGTGGCCATCATTCCCATTTTTGGGAACTCAGTTTTACTAAATCGGTCGACGTGATCTCAATTTAAATTCTCTATCGTAGCGTAGCAATTTGGCTTTCTTCTACATATATGTTATGGTAAGATAGGGGCACATTATGTTTGCTTGGTTTCCGCATATCAAGAGAAAATGTCCACATATGTATGTATGCTTGTGTTCTCTGCATGGTCTTGGATATATACACAAATGATAAATTTTGGTTCAAAATTTAAGTATTTGGAATGAGAACGGCATAATGTTTAAGATGCTTATGATTGGTCCCAACTAAATTCGTGACTACATAATGTGTCCATGTAGTGACAACAAATCTGAAATTTGTATGAATATTAAGATTTTCGAGCAAATTTCAGAAAATTATAAAATTTTAGGAATATGTTTTTATCAGTATTGTGTGGACCAAATTCCATATATGATACTCCAGGAAAACATTCATTATGTTCGATATGCCCCTATTTACCTCCTTTGTGACATATTATGGGCATTTCATTGAGGATTAACCAAAGCCAGTCATATCTCCTAAGACAACAGCTTCAAAACCTTTTAATATTTCCATATTCAATTTCTATATACAATTTGTTTATTTGGTAACGATAATTTGAATTTTCTATCAATTCTATGATTTTAAGGAAAATTGTAGACAATAGTAACATTTTAGAAAATGTAATTTTTTCGTGAATGTGTGGGCCAAATTCCAAGCATTATACTTCAGAGAGTATGTATATTACTTTAAATGCTCTTTTTGACTTACGATTGGACATCTCAGTAATAGTCAGTGGGATTTAACTCAAAATTTCCATAAATACTAACAATACAACATTAAATCTCAACAGATCACACGATGTATAACATATATGAAGTAAGCCAAATTGCTATGCTAGAGATTCCAAACTGACGTCACGTCGAGTGATTTAGTAAAACATGTGGATTTCCAAAAATGAGAATGTCGCCCATCTTGGATTGTAAAATGACCAGAAACCAGATCACCTGACCGAAAAATGTCAATAACAATTCTGCTATTAAGATCTGAAGTCAAAATGAGGGTACATTGTGAGCACACAAACCCAGACCAGGTCCTGACACTACAATAAAATTATTATTTATTAATTAATTAATTATTAGGACATATTCAGACAACAGGTTCAATAAACGATATATGGCCGTTTAGCTGAACATTTCCTCAGGGAACTACACGTCAATGCTTCAATTCGCGGAGATTTTCTCTGCCTCGGCGACAGAAATACAGGACGATTTCGAAGACCTTGTTCAAACCATCAGTTGTTGCAGGATTAAATATTGCACTCACGTAGAGTTATCTTCCCGTGAGAACGTCTGTTTGTGTGTGTAACGTGGCCTTTGTTGACAGCCATACACGTCAACACTCCTTCCATTGACCCACATAACGGTGGTATATTGAGACAGTTGAAATATTTTGATCTGTTAAATGTCTTGAAATTCCCTGTTTAATAACAATCAAACTAGATTTGGAAACAGTCTCCTGTTTTTGTGCGAAGGTTTTTTTTTGTTTTAACATATTTTATTTGTTTATAATGAATATGACAAAAGGGATTGGAGGACAAGTGCTATACGCACTTAGAATACACTCCTCTCCCATAATGGCATTAATTAATCTACCTTTTTTCACCAACACGACTTACCAGATTCGTGCTTCTTTTAATGTGTTTTCACTGCATATCGCGCCATCCAAGGGAGTAACGAGTATAAACTTACTGGGCTATGTCCAATGTGAACCTATGTGAATATTTAGGTCAAATATGAACATATTTGTACGAGGTTATGTTGGCGAAGATTATAAACTCCACCCAGTTCTCAAAAGTGGCCTGATCCAATCATCGTCTAAATTTAGATTTGATTGGCGCTTGAATATTTAAGGTCATCATTCACTAGAACAATGCAGTTTAAAGGTCCGTCAATGAATGGCGATCGCGACACTGGCGTCCGTAATCATTATGATCTCCACGGCATCGATATCTGTCAAAATATGAGGATCGCACAATATTTTACTGTTATTCTGGTAGATTTGATGTAGGATATATATTCGCAACCGAACCGTTTTGTAATTCATGGATGGTGCTTGAGGAATAGTTACTTGGGGATGATGAAATATCGGGTATCGGCCATATTGAGGAGGAGCTCATTTATGAAGGGAGGCTACCCATCCCTGTGTCGAACGTAATTTTACTAGATTGACAGAAAAGACGATATCAACAAACTTATTATCGAAAATGTGATGATCATATTTGTTCTCAATAAAATGAGTTGTACTTGAGTTATATTGGAGTATAGAGGATTCACTTTGCTTTGAACAGTCCCGATTTTTGTGTTGACTGATTGATTGAGGGTTTAACGTCGTTTAGCCGCTAGGTAATATCACGACCAAGAACAGAATCAGGTATAAAAAATGATCGTAGCGTCGCAACTGTCGATAAATCAGACAGTGGATTAGATTAAAACAATGCAGTGATGAACTATGAACAAATAAAAGCACTCAAGGGGAATGTTTCCACTTGGAGTCAGGAATATAAATTCAAGAAGTGACCAGTGTGCAATCATAATATAAAAGTAGTACAAGAATATATAACAAATGCAACTAAAGAACACGAAATTACCAAGGATCCACATCGAAGTATGTAAAGTAGCTTTTAAAATCAGATTTTGCTGTGATAAGGTATTTATAACATTTAATGAATCTCGCATGAACCTTTATTAATGTTCAAGCTTATGGTCGGGTGGGTGAGACAGAATGTCATCCTTCACCCAACCGACAGCCTCGATCCACACATACTGTTTCTTGTCTTTGATAGTTAACCGTTTCTCTTCAATCGTGTGGTCAAATTATGAAAGCTCGGAGATGTACCTCTCTTTCCGAGAGAAGGAAACATTTGAGTGACTTTGGCGATCTGTGTTTCGAAGCAACGGGCAATACTTCTTTTGGAACAATATCATCAACTTGCATAGATCGTTTCGAAGGAAACGTCTACAAGGCAGAAGTTGTATCCATAGCTTCCGCGTGAGGTGCTGAAACAGGAATAACTTGTGTTGCGAGTGATATATATTTATACCATAATTGCCTATTCTATTGTGTGTATAACACCCATTTTGTAAATTTCATTTTTACACCCCTACTTTGGGTATAAAGCTTCCTACTGTGGGGTATAAATTTCTACTGTGGGTGAAATTTTTCAAACGTAATTCCAAGTGTTAAACGTTTATACCCATAGTAGAACTACATCGTAGTTGGGAAAAGAGTTGTTATGTTACATTCATTTAAAATTGTAAGTTGTCATAATTTCACTTAGATATGAGGAAGATTGCCGGCATTTCAATCAAATGTAGCTTGCTAGTGTTGTATGAACTAAGAAACATATGAATTGTTGTATCAAGTGACCGGTGGCTCAGAAACAGACTGACGTCATGACGTAAATGTATGCTTCACTACGCCTGACGCACATTCCTTGTAGCGTCGTATTGTGTCTCCCGGTGAGGATACACATCAAAAGTAAACAACGGAGTAGTTGAATTCGCGGAACCAATCAAAAATGATAATTATGGCATAAATAAAATACACCCATAGTAGCCGAGAGTACAAAATTTCACCACTCGTGGTATTGTGGTTTTACCACTCGACAAAAGGCTCGTGGTTAAACCCACAATTCCACTCGTGGTGAAAATTAGGTATTCTCGGCTACTGTGGGTGTATTCTATAATTATGTGCTGTCGAGTTTGGTTTTACTCTGTGCCTGAGTGCTAGATGGTCGAGGACCATTTATTTTCTTAGCATCTATATATGATAGATGCTTCTCAGCTTTACATCGATGAATCTTGAATATACGAACGATCCATTGACAATTTACAATTCGAACTATTTTAGGATTTGTACAATCCTTGACCAGATCATGACCAGAAAACAGAACAGCGTGCACAAATGGTTTCTTTAGTTTTACAATATTCATGGCCATGGCCATATACCTGGCATTTAAAACATCGTAATGGATTTGGAACATGGGCACTTATATATATCGACATGTACCCAACCTTCAATGTCGGTGGATGTTCGCAACGGTTGAATGTCAGAAGATAACTATTCAGAGGAACGTTTAGTCCATCAACAGTCTTTGTAAATATACGGACTTCTGCAACGTTTTATCAATGACAAACTTTAGATAGAAGGTCTTTTCACATTTGGGTCAAAGCCAAGAACCAAGTACTGATGGAATACCACAGCATCATTGGTGAGTCACCATTCTTGCGAGCAATATTTTGTTTTAATCACCATACGAAAAGCAAAAAATCGACAACTAGACAAATTTTGGTCGGGGGCTGAGATTGGTACATATCTGAAGCGGTGACCCGTTTAGCCACTGGATATAGCAGCCTATCGGTACCTCTCCACAGTAAGACAGACGCGAACAATACAGGATTCAACACACAACAAACATCAGGACGAACACAAAAGACAGGAGAGAACGGAAACATTTTACGTGAACAGAACTGAAAACAATACTTCAGACACCAGACGAGCAATACAACATATACAACAAATTTAATCTGAAACACTGTGGAGAGGCGTGACTAGCCAATTGGTTGAGCCAGGTCAACTCAACCACCCGACATGAAGATATGTACATGTAGGACCAAAGAGGACCATGTCGCATCCGCAGGTCGATGCCTCACATACTACGGCCGCCCTATCACCCCCAGGACTCCTACACCACACCTCACGGGATGCACCCCACTTCTGTTTAACATGAATGCACATATAACATATTGACCTTATGGAACATACATTGATATAAATTACTTATCCCTATTTGGCCCATGTATGAGCTGACATTATGGAACATACAGTGAAATAAATTACTTATCCGTATTTGGCCCATGTATGAGCGATGTGTTATACAATGCGCAGTCCACATCACCTCTGTCTCCAAATCAATATTTCTGACCCGGACACAAAAGCTTTTAAATATGAATTACATGTAATTATGGCAACCGAATTGATTTGTTCTGTGTAGCATTGAAGTATTTGTCTTCAGCGATTATGTGTCAACTCTATGCAAATTAAGCTTGCGCAACTAAAATGGGGACTGTCGAGTTTCCACCCACCAAAATATACACAAGAACATATACTACACAACTAAATAGATGTTTCTTCCGGTAAATTTGGCAAGCCGCGATGACATTTTGGGACCAACTCCTACGATATGTTCTTTGCAGCTTTTTTCCCTTTGAGATCATTTTGTGCATTAGTCATATGGGAGTCGCCAATGAAAACTATCAAAATATGCTAAAATCCGTCTTGTGGACACATTATAACACACGATGGGGAACAACAAAGCCACAAAACATTATAAGTAAGAAATTTGGATACTTACATTTTAATTCACAATAGAAAACACGAATTCGACGTAGATATGCGCCGCTAATTGGAATTAGCATGAGGTGAGATATGCATATGTGTGGCGATATATATATATGGCATAGGATTTATTGACAACAAAATCGTTTTTGTTATCCGCATTTATTGTGGTAACCTCTTATTTTGCATGCAGCGACAATACATTTACAGTGAAGGAACATTTCCGACCAATAAGTTTTGTGCAACATCCTATTCTCGGAGCTCATGTGATGTGACTACATGCAGAAAGTGTAGCCGTCGCAGTAATGTACGGTACCATGTGGCGGCTATGTATATATCTTTATTACCTCCTCTTGGAAGAGAGTGTAGTTCAAGAGTGTGCTTGGGATATATACTGGTGCAAATGATATTTACATGAGGTATATAATTATGTATTAAATCGATGCACATATATACGATTAGTGAATCAGGTGTTCACTGGCTTTACGATTCTGCTAGAGAATAGCCAAAAAATAGGCTGAATCAATTATTACATTGTCAATTGCTCTCGATAACTCATCTGAATTATGCACTTTTGTTATCTGCATTTCCTGGGTTAACTGATTATTTCGCGTGCCGCGACCATAAATTTACAGTGAAGGAACAATTCCGATCAATAAGTGTTGTGCAATATCCTATTCTCGGAGCTCATGTGATGTTACTACATGCAGAAAACGTATCCGTCGTATTAATGTACGCTACCGTGTGAAGGCTATGCGTATTCATCACTGCATAGAATAGGTCGCAGCGATTTAGAAATGCATCACCTTGACGCATTGAACAGTCGTAATATTGCTAATTATGTGATTAAATATTTTATCCGGAATGCGAAGTTCTCCGATGCGTTGCAAAAGAACGAGATATTTGGTTCTAAATCGCCGCATTTCTCATAATTTAGAATGACATGTGAAATTTATGAAGCATTTCATTCAAGGACCTGTTGTGTAGGGTTATAATTGAAACCAAGTCGTATTATTGCTTACATTCTGTCAGAATGGCGTAGGTTATCCGACAGGATTGGACAATATGCTGTTGGATTAGAAATGATCACGCTACATGTACTGGGATTGACTACCTTCTTATATGGGTTGGTTCTTACACCTGGTAAGTACGTTAAAATACCATGTTCGGTTGAAAGTTTTATACTCTGGGCCGAAACATAGTACATTTATTAATAGCATTACACATGCGTACATACAGTTATGAAGCATTTCACCCAATGACATGTTGTGCAGGATTATAATTGAAACCACTTTGTCACTTTATCTGGTTTGAGAACCATCTAAATATACCAGTATGAACGTAATATGGACATTACGGTTCTGACCGTAATATGGTCATTATAATTCTGACTGTAATATGGTCATTACCATTCTGACCGTAATATGGTCATTACTATTCTGACCGTAATATGGTCATTACTATTCTGACCGTAATATGGTGATTTCTATTCTGACCATAATATTGTCATTTCGACAAAGAAGTGATAACTTGTTAACATACATAAGAAACAGAACGCAGCATACTGAGCCAGCGTACATGTACCTCCACTCATTATGGTATATACATGTACGACACGATATGAGGATTGTATCCCGATGGAAGTTGTATTATGGAAAAAAAGTTTCAGTTTAATGATTGAATGTGTACATTAAATTATTTTCATTTCAAACATTTCTCCAATAGATGTGGGCTGCATGGTGTGTCGAGGATTCAAATGTGAAATCCAAGATGGCTGCAGGGGGTCATGTTTTTTAAATTTTGGGATAAAATGGACAGCTTGTATCTTGAGGTCACCCGAAAGAACCATATGAAGTTTGGATGAGGGATGTGGCATATATGGTGTGCGAAAGGATTTTAGGCATGAACATGCAGTGTAAAATCGTAGATGGCCGCTGGCGACCATGCTTTTTAACGAAATTCAGAAAATATCGTTGGCGCCTATCTAGAGGTCACCCCGAAGATCCGTGACGATCGGAAGAAGGGTGTGGCCTGTAGGTTGTGTCGAAGGATTTAGTCATTCAAAGAGGAAACTCCAAGATGACTGCTGGAAACCATGTTTTTAACGAATTCCTGAAAAAATCGATGGCTCACATCTAGAGGTTACCCTGAATATGCATATAAAGTTTAGTGATGAATGTAAGAGGAATGTGGTCTGTAGGGTGTGCCGAAGGATTTAGCCATGCAAAGAGTTACATACAAGATTACTGCCGGTGGCCATGTTTTTCATCGAAAATTGTTAAATATGATAGATTTCATCTATAGGTGATCCTAATAATTCCTGAAAAGTTTCAAAACATTTCTCCAATAAAAGCGAGTTCCATGGGGTGCCGATGGATTCGAATTTGAAACCCGAGATGGCTGCTGGCGGTCCTGTCTTTAACTAATTTCGGAAATAATCGATGGCTTCCATCTAGAAGTCACCCCGAAGATCCATATGAAGTTTGGTGGCGATCAGATGGGGGTGTGGTCTGTAGGATTTGCCAAATGATTTAGTCATGCAAAGAGTAAAATTAAAGATGGCTGATATCTGCTATATCTCCTATCTAGAGGTGATCCTAAACATGTCTGTAAATTTTCAAAATATTTCTCCAATAAATTCGGGTTGCAGGGGTGTGCCGATAGATTCAATTTAGAAATTCAAAATGGCTGCTGGAGGCCATGTTTTAAAACAAATTCCGGAAAAAATTAATGGCTCCCATCTAGAAGTCACTTCGAAGATACAGTTTGGTGATGCTCGGATGGGTGATGCGGCCTGTTGGGTGATCCAAAGGATGTTTTTAACGCACGCTCGCACGACGGACGCCAACCAAATAGCTCAAGCTTGATATCGTCAAGTTAAGCTAAAAACGGAGCGATTTATAATGCCACAGTCATTTCAACTTAGCCACCCGATTGGTACAAAACGTGTCTAACCCGCGAACGGTCGCAATTCGCATACGTATAATGAGGGTTTTGTTTATACAAATATAGACTAAGTTTTCTCGGACCACAACACCTTGCAATTGGGGTATCGGTTGGGATGATGCTGTTTTCGACCGAGTCCCGCCCCATTAGACTTGGTTTAATACAAATCGTGCTTCTTGAAGATTCTAATGCTTCCACGAAGCATTCGCTTGACGACAATATTATGATGTTACTATACAGAGTGAGAAAGATTACTTCTAGACCGTGCATATCATATCTCGATGTCAAGGATCCGGGGGAAAGTAGTTTTTTCCACTTGGTATGCCAAATAGAAAAAGTTCTAAAATTGTGTTACTTCTCCCTCCGATGAATGGATTTTATTTTCTAGCAGTTAATTATAATACTAATGGTGTTTATATAGCGCTTATGGCCAGCACCAACGGACCCTAGGCGCTTCACATTATTACACCAGCTATGAGTAAGTAACAAGAAAACTAAGATGCATGCATCAGGTCGGCCGTGAACTATCTACCATAGAATTGTTGTAGCTATCGATTATACATTTTGGAACACCTGTCTGTATGTATGTGTGTATGCATGAATGCATGTGTGTATGTGTTATAGACTCTAACACTGCTCGACTGATCCGACTCGGATTTGGTATTTAACGTGTCAACTTGACCTCGCTCAAAGGCATGTTTCTGGACCTTGACCGATCCGACTAAAAATTTGTGTGTAGGACTACTTCGATCCCGGGAGCAATATTGACGGGTCCAATTTCACGTGGGACCATGTTCTCGAACGTGCTGATGTAGGCATGTTTCTGGACTATTTGTACGGGTCAAATCTTGATCCCGACCTGACTTTGACATTCAAAAAGATCAATTCAAGGTCAAATCTGGTAAAACGAAGTATTTCAACGAAATATAATACCTACTGTTACTTTTGTCCCAGGAGTGTTTCGGGTGGGTCAAATTATGACCCTGACCTGATCTTGACATTCAAAATTGTCAAATCGGGTAAAGCCGGGCGGGTTTCGACGGGTACTTTTGTCGTGACTTTTGTCCGGGGAGTGTTTTGGGCGGGTCAAATCGTGACCCGACATGACGTTCACCTTTAAAATGGTCAATTCAAGGTTAAATCGCGCAATTCTCCGAAAATCAGAGGGGAACATCCCGGACGAAGTAGGGTCCACCAGCTACTATTATATATTTCTAGATTTAGTTACAAACTAAATACCTGTATATTGTACAAAGAAATGTTTGACAAATATATCTGTATCAATATTACCATACGGGTCATTAAAATAGATACGACGAAACAAATTTTGAAGGGTGCATGGTATCAGGTAAATTTTTATATTTCAAATGATGACAGGAATGCGGAAAGTTGAAGTACCTACGTAATACTGGCTATCCGAATGAAGAGATATACATGTATATAAAAACCAAAATAGAAGATGACTGCTGGCGACAATGTTTTCCAAAAAAATTCAAAGCATTCGATAGCTCCCATCTAGTTGTCAGCCCGAAGATCAATATAAAGTGTGGTGACTATCAGATGAGGGCTATGACTGTACAGTTGCTAAACAATTCAGTCACGCAAAAGAGGATCAAACAGTAAGATACCAAATTGCTGCCTGTGGTAATGTTTTTTAACGAAATTCGGGAAAATTAGATTACTCTCCCCCTGGTTATCCAGAAGATCATTGTGGAATCTGGTGACGATCGGACAAGGGGTGTCGTCTGTAGGATCAACCAAATTATTTAGCCATAAAAATAGTAAAATTCAAGATCACCGCTGGCAGTGATGTCTTCACAAGGACAGCTTGAGAACAAAACATGGCTCACATCTAGCGGTGACCCAAACTATCCAATAAAAGCTGGCTGCAGGGTGCGCCAATTGATTCAAATTCGAAATGTAACAGGGTGTACTGCTTGTGGCCATGTTTTCTCCGCAAATTTGATAGACTGATGGACAAAACCACTGAATCCGTTGAATCAATATACATGTATACATGGATTAATGTATATGCATTGTTATACACAGTACTGGTATATAAAGGTACTGAAAATAACAATATTACTAGTATACACAAAATAAACCATATATCATGGCTATGGGTTCTAATGTCCGAATATGACAGCTGATAACTTGGTGTGAATTGAAGAGTGGTGGTGTCTCACGCATATCTAACCCTCCATGTTAGAAACATGCCATTAAATGTCATAAGTATAATCTAGCTTGAGGACAGAAGTTATCCATAAAAACCCCCCTTAATTCAACCAGGTCCTCGCGCGATGTATGGTCGATCACATGATGATCTAGGGGGGATTAGAATTGTTGTATAAAAACAGCACTGCATGTAAATATAAAATAAAATAGTGCTACATCTTATTACAGATTATTGCCATATATAATCAGTGACTATACAGATAGTCTGACAAAATAAAGTTTCAGTGACACTCTATCCGAAGAGGGGAATAATTCCATCTGTTACAGTCAATGGAGCAATTATGAATCTGGAAAGGTGAAATTTCTAAGTAATACTAGATATCGACATGACGCGATAACATATAACGTAAATGCAATAAAATTAAAAAAATATTTGATAGCTCTCATCTGATAGATCAATATCAAGATAAATATGAAGTTTAGTGATGATCGGATGAGTGAAGTGGACTGTGCTAAACGGTTTAGTAATGCTTAAAAAGATTTTTACCTTAATATTTTTATGTTCACTTTATAAACTTCACTGAGTCATCTTTGTCATGTATTGAGTTTGATATCTGTTGTTAACAGTTTATAAATCATGTATGTCTCATGTTTGTTATTTTAATTTATGTGTTTATTATCATTAAATAAAGTTGAATTCCTTAAAAAGATTCTTACCTCAATGTTTTTATGTTCACTTTATAAACTCCACTGTGTCATCTTTGTCATGTATTGAATTTGATATCTTTTGTTAACAGTTCATAAATTATGTATGTCTCGTGTTCGTTATTATATTATATACACTTTATAGTGTGTTTCAGAACGAAAACAAAATGAATAAAATCAACAAATTTGTAAATTTAAAAACAATTCAAACGTTGTTGTATTCCATGTCCCAGCCCGGACATATACACCAAATTTCAATAATATTCATTGAGAAACAACGGACCAAACGCCATATAACACCCCGTATGCATCTTTTATTCCGAGTTGGCCTTTTATTCCGAGTTGGCACGCGCCGATTGGGCGAGTTAGCCCATGGGGCGAGTACGCCTATTCCGACACCTTTTCTATTTGCAGCAGGTTAAGTTTACGCGTAATTTAATTTACAAAGTTCCCCAATTGGTATCGTAAATAGAGCGACCTTATTTGACAGGGAATGCCTCTGTTATTGATTATAAAGTTGCTATACAATAAAAACGACAATTCACATGCTCGTTCAAGCGCAGTAGTCTATTTTCCCCATGTTAAAGGACATCCACAAATACTAAATAACGCTAACTTACTGCCGAATGTTTTACACGACAACTGTTAACATATTTGGGCTGAATTCATCTGACGCGGTATTATTCCTCAAAATAAACAACAAAACCATCGTTACTTGGAAATGTAGTTTGGGCTAACATTTACATAAATCCTCCATATCATTAGTCCGACACACACGTCAGATGAAAAACTCACATGAAGTAACCGGCCAAATTGGCCGAAATAATAGTTTTTCGCGTTTCGTAGTAATAGAGAAAAACATTTGTCTTGGCGATATGGGTTAACATAATTAGACAGCGCGGGAAACGACGGGTTTCCGCGATTGTGTGTAATTAAGGTTGTTTATGAACAGGTGACGAGGTAACAGCCAATGTGGCTTAGCTGTAACAAAGCGCGTCACGTGTTCAGGAATGAGATTCATTTCTAGCATGGCGTTCGTCCCGTCAAGTTCCTAACAAAAATTTTGTTAGAAATTTTTGTCGAATAAAAGCTGAAGAATGTTAACAAAATCAAATATTCAATTTGTCAAGATTCGACAAACGTCAAACATGTCAGAGCGTCATTTGGACGCACAGTATACAATATAATAGTAATGTGGGGTAATGTTGCATGGTATATGACGTTTTGTCAAAATCGAACGAGGCGTTTAGAAAAATCTATAGATTATCGGGTCAAAAGTGCATAGAAAGTTCTCATGCCAAATTCAGAGGTTTATTACATAATTATATATTGTGAGGATTTCATTGATATTCATTTAAGATGTGATTAAACGTGTATTCATGTCATGTTGGCCCCAAGCTTTTCTTTCACAAGGATTATTCAAGATAGCAGGGGCTATATATATTCATGGAAAGACAAGTTTTCACACGGAAGTGAACTCAAGCAAATTGTCATATTTGTATTCACGAATAGTCCAATAAGAAATTATAACTAATCTCAGAACCTGAATTCATTTGTCTGTTCAAGACGATGTCATTTACAAGTTGTTAAAGATTCAATACCGGGTATAATAGAAAGTAAATTATATTATTGTTTGTCAAAGATTGGGGTCCATGCCAATATGAATATACACATGAATATGGAGATGAGGACCAGCATTTCACCCTGTAGACGGGCTTCACAAAGGCTCTGGTTACAGATTTCCGCCATAAAAAAATATATAAAATCAGAATGGCGTTTTTTTCTGGCCGGTGGGGACGCCGTCGTTACTGGGGCCGTACGTATTGGTTCAACGTGGTCAGGCCTATCATTGTGCAATCAGAGCAATACACGGGACAGTCGCTCGTCGTGGCTTGTTTCCAAACATAATTGGGTGTTTGTTATTAATTATTTCCAGTAGAGGGAAGACGTATAGGTTATAACCCGCTTGGGTGTTTGTACAAGGAATACAGACCAAGACGCGTTAGCGCCGCGGTCTGTACGTATTTCTTGTACAGATACCCAGGCGGGTTATAACATATTTATAAACCGATTCACACCCAAGTAATACGGAATTGAGACATTTCAATACGATGATTACCTGACAATTACGATTAGATGGAAGTTTGTGGGTTGAAATATCATCAGCATCAATGCAAAAAGAATTAACCAAACCTAGATTTTCCGCATGCATATTTGTGAACAGTTTTTGGAATATCTTCAATGTTATTATTCCAAAGATTAATGTGGATTATACATTCCAAACAAATTTGGATTTCCTTCAGTTAACTTCCAATCAACCCGCAACCCTCCAGACAAATACAAAACTTTACAGTCGAAAGTGTTGTGCATGGCCACATGCAGCCCCACCCCACACATGACCGCTAATAATGGTATGATCCGTGTTTTAACTTTCCGAGTGACTGGTGCTATCATTATCATGACATTGTGTTAGAATTTCCCACCTTCCGCTCCGCTCTCATGTTCAGCTTACTCTCCAATTAATGTCATTTTCGGGGTGAGTTTTAGCTCAAGTCTATATTTTGGCCCCGGCAAAATACAGATTCATACAAAAAATGTTTTTCATGCATTGGAGCGATTTGATTAGCCGGGGTGTAAAGCTAAATTTACAGGAGCTTCACTAGAGCGGCTTACGCTGACCCAACAACCAGGTGCCAATTTCTCGCCCAGGTACGACGAAGCGAGCACAGTACACGTGACCTTGCCCAGGGGTCACAACATGCCGCGAGATTTGAAACAGCGTTCTGCTATACAACACACACACACACCGCTTAATCCGACCAAGACACTGTTGCGGAAACGGCGGGCGCGAACTAACTAGTTCTACATATATATGAGCAATCCAACGGTACTCGAAATAGCATAGCACGATTTTTGATCCGATTTTGATTTTGATTTTGATATCCATTTCTTCCAGGCGGTGTTGACACATCACAATACAGGTATATCGGATGTTATCGAGACAAATCGAACCGAGATTTTCCAATGAAACACAACCTCGGGTGGCGAAACTCGCCGACAGTTTGTGTGCATTATTGTCAAGACGGGGGTAAGTGTTTGCTAAAATGATAAACCGGCATACAGTTTAGCTCCGTCTGTGCAACTAATAACTGATGGCAAACTGATGGTGTTAAGAAAAAATAGCGTTATTTTATCTAATGTTGTCATTGGCGCGATGTCTTGGCTGATACGACAGTTGCCAGTGTTCTACGGAGTACTTATACGGGCGGACGCTGATTGAAGTATTACATGTACGTTATTCCATTAACACAATGGCGCAATGTCAGAACCAGTAAATTTATATATGTGCCCATTTTAGGATACAACTACGCCGGTCTCCAGTACCGCACAGAATGCTATTGTGGACTGACATATGGAAGATACGGTGCAATCCCTGACAGCGAATGTTTTGAGGTTTGTCCGGCTGACACCAACACCACATGTGGTGGTAACTGGGCCAATAGCGTCTATGATGTTCCAGGTAATAACATGTTTTTGGATTGGATTGGATTGTTTATTTGCACAAATTTAATACATAATACAAAAACATAATAAGATATCCTGAAAATGTGCACAGGAGCGGCATGGCCAATACAGGCCGTCTTCCTGCCGCCCCTTATACACAATAGAGAATAAGTAGATGGCGATCAAATGTTGTGCGACAATCGAGATGTTGCATGAAGGTCAGCTGTGGTTGAGCGAATTTGTTAAACTTCGGGGTTGTGTTTTATTTATCCATTTTTTTTTGGGCAGCTATGATTAAATATATGTCTATACAATTATGTGTCCATGGATTTGTGCCCATAAATGGTGAGTAATCCAGGGTTACGGCACATGACGAGGACACGTCTCTTAAGCGCAATTATACATAATACATGTATACTTATTGTTCCAATTACTTTCTACAATCTCGGCATTCCGCGTTGTCACAATTTACTGAGTTATTATAGTGTGATTGCACATTTATACGTATGGAAGATTTAAAGATGGTTCTGCTAGCTGTAAATTTGTGTGTTGGGTCCAAGCAGTTCCACACACGGGAATGAGTATCTTGGTAGAATTTGGGAGAAATTCGTCCTTGGAATTGTAATAGCCAAATTGCCGGACTGTCGTGTGGTTGATATTGGGGTATACTTAAATAAACTTTCGAAAACTGGCGGGAGATTTTTTTGTTTTTCCAATCGTACATGAACAGTGCAATTTGCAGATGATACAGGTCATGGAATTTAAGAAGTTTTAGAATTTTAAACAACAGCTCTGTATGACTGCGATATCTTTTATTGCATAAGATCCGGTCTGCTTTTTTCTGTAGCCGAAAAAGAGACCCTGATGCTGAAACGTGTCCCCAGATTAGTATTCCGTACAGGAGATGACTGTGCACATGAATTAAGGAGAAAAAGAGTTTTTAGTGCGCTTTTTGGGAGAAATCGTTTGGCTTTATCTAGACAGTATATTGCGTGTGATATTTTTTCTGGTTAACATTGTTATGTGGTATTTGAAAGTAAGATTTTCGTCAACTTAATGATTATGCCAAGTAATTTAAGTGATTTCTCCTGGTTTTGATTACTTACACGAACTAATTCCTTTTTATTCAATTTAATTCGCAGATCTGCCCGTTTAAAATCATTGTTTTGTGAATGCAATAACATATATTTAGTTTTTTATTCATTGAGGGATAGTCGGTTACTACAGCACCAGCGGCATATTTTATCTAGTTCGTCGTTTATCTTATTCTGAATGGTTTTATTATTATTCTCTGATGTGTATATATAACGTTGTGTCGTCAGCAAATGACAGAAGTTTGAGATTGGTACTGTTGGGCATGTCATTGACATACATTAGAAATAGGATGGGCCGAGGATATATTCCTGTGGTACTCCACATTCCATAGTCAACCTTCCCGATTGATGATCGTTGACTTCTACATACTGTCGTCTGTCATGTAAGTAACTTCTGAACAAGTCATTAGCGATTTCCCTTATCCCATAGTGATCGAGCTTTCTAAGTACAATTTCGTGACTTATGTTGTCAAAAGGTGTCTTACGAAAGCCATACTGGTGTTCATGAAGAATTTTATGTTTGTTGAGGAAAGTTGAAAGCCGAGCGTTGATTATTTTTTCCATTATTTTGGAAAATGCAGGTAATATGCTTATTGGTCTATAATTTTCAATCTGATCGCGCTCGCCTTTTTTGTATATAAGCATTATTCTAGATATTTTCATTTTCTCGGGCACAATTCCCTGAGAAAATGAGAGATTAAAAATATGTGTGAGTGGTCAAACCGTTTCATTGATTGTTTGTTTTATTAGTTTCACAGAGACATCGTTTATATCTGTCCAAGTTTTATTAGATAGTTTCGAGCAAAGTGATATTAGTTCATCTCTGTTTGTTGCGAAAATAAAAAGGTTATTTTCATACTGCCCCGGTAGGTAATCAGTGAAGTTCATCCCTGGAATCTGTGTTACGTTTTTTTGCAGTAATTCTCCCAATGTCAGCGAAATATGTGTTGAATGCGCATGAGATAGTTGTCGGGTCAGACATTTTTCCGTTACCGGCACCTTTTGAAAATTCGGTAGGAAAGGTATTCAGAACATGAGATATTTTAAGGGCGTCTTTCAGTATCGTCCAAGCGCTCGCATGTTTGCTTGATTTTCCTTGAGAATATTGTCGTAATATTGGTTTTTACACAACCGTTTTAATTGGTTGTATATTCTTCAATAGATTTTGTATTTATCTATGTCTTCATCTGTTGGAAATTTAAATTTATTGGTGTACAATTTGCTTTTTTTTCACTGATGATTGAATGAGTCCTTTAGTTATCGATCATGGTTCCCGTTTAGCGTACTTGTTTAGTGGTTTTCGTTTAATTGTTGGAAAGAAGAATAATGAGTAGCTGCACAAAAAGGCGTTATATGCTAGATCTGCGTCGTGGTATAGGAAGACCTCTTCGAATAAATGATTATATACAGGAGATTATTAAATTTTGCTATATTGTTTTCGGACATTATTCGAGTTGTTGTTTGATTTTCGTCCTTCTTTGAGTTGGTATCATTGGTTTCGACGTGGAATGTACCGAAGTGGTCGGAGACGTCCGATAGGATGATTCCACTGTAAAATTTGCAGTTGGATATGCTATTTGTGTAAATGTGGTCAATGAGAGTCGCTGAGAATTCAGCTATATGCTCGTTGGTTTAGTAATCACTGGCATGAATCTACGTTCGAACATATTACTGATGAAAGCATTGGTTTTGCTGTGTGAATCAGAATGCAGTAAGTCTATGTTAAGATCACCTACGATGTATACTTTTGCGTTTAGTTCGTTAAGTTTGATAATAACATTGTCAAGCTAGCTGATTAGAGAAGGTTTCTATATCAGCGAGCGGGGTAGTGTTAGGTCGGTATATAGAGCCTACAATGTATGAATATTTTTTACCAGGATTTATTTCTACAAATAATGTTTCAATAACGTGGGGAATGAATATCGAGAGATCATTCCTAATTTTATATTTAAGGCTACTTTTAATGAAAATTCCGACCCCACCCCTTCCGTCATCATTGTCGGGACGGGATTTGTACTCGAAATGGTGATATCATTCTAACATGAATGTGTCACTCACCCTAAAGACTTCAGATAGCGCAATTATGTCAAATATGTTTTCCCCTGATGGTTGAATATTACGTAGGAGGTCAACAAATGAGTCCCAGTTCGCGGTCAAACTTCGGCAGTACATTCAGCCCAAGGAGAGACGTCGTCTTCCTTTCAATTGATAATTTCTCCTTGATTTGAAGTGGGGCATAATAGTCTGATTGGTGATTCAGAATGTCGTAAATGTTACTCCCGTTGTCACAGTCATCGCCCTTATATATACGGTAGCAAAATTATAGTCATCACCCTGGAGCTCACATACAGATAGCCTATCGATAACCATTGTCTGAAATTATATTAGAGTTATATATTTTACCCCAAGTCAGCAATGTACTTTTATTTTCCGGCATATTTTGTACCGTGTCCGTGTAAAGAGACCTAACGTGCACATCCTCGTCACACAACAATATCATCTTGAGCAATACGGAATAACAGAACATAAAACATGTACAGAACAATTTGATGGGAATCATATACATATATACATATTAGTATAGGCGATAGATGTTAGATGGACGTTAATAGAGATTTATTTTTGTTATCTGCGTTTTTTTCGTTCGTAGCGTTGTAGCACCAACTGCAATGTTCCATTGAAACAAGGAATTATGCGGTGCAATATAACGAAAGTGTAGGGATTATAATCTTAAGTACATGTAATAAACTGTAATCAAATCCTGACTTGTGAAGAGATCGTTGTCATTTCTCACCCATGCAGGCATCATAAATTCGCAGCAACACGCATGCGTTCTACTTTGTGCCGTTGGCGGCATGCATATGGATACTGGAGTTTCAGTCAAATAACACAAATTGAGTTTGTGATTGAAATAAATGTCCAAAATACATTTAACAAAATGTCCAATATGCATTCAACAAATTCAAATACATTTTTAATGTATACATTAAAGTTTGTACAAATATTTAACAGAATATAAACACTCGTGTGTGAGTTGCATGGCATATTACGATCATTTTTGGTATATTGGATCAAACCTTACTTTTGAAAAAAGAACTTTTTACTATAGTTAAGAGCAGAATTCCTACACGTTCTTCATTTTTTTCAGTTTAGTCTGTAGCGGGGGAGAAATTGGCTCTGTATTTATCGTGCAGAAATTTTATTTTCCATTTTTATTTTCTACAGCAATTACTTCTTCGCCTGATGTACTTACTACAACAGATTCAGGGACACTAACAACTGAAAATAGTACGATATCGACAAGCACCAAAATGCTGTGTAGTTGTCGGTGTGTGAACAGTTTCAGAACGAGCAACAATTCTGTTGCGTCCACAGACGTAGACATAAAGACTAACAACCGTTCCCAAGCGACTGTTGCCATCCCTGCAGACGAAAAGATCTATAACCGAAAGCTTGTGTCTGTTTACGATACCAGCGGAAATAGCGTCGCTATTGGTATGGGATTTATGGCGGTGACAGTTTCAGTATTCGCTATCGTTCTTCTTTCAGACTTGAGGCCGTTGTACAGAGCTGTGAGGTATGGCGTCATTAGCGGACAAAACATAGCATAGCGAGCTGCCTGGTAACGGTATATTCTCACCTGCAGTCGCGCGCACGTGCAGGAGGGGGGGGGGTGGTCAAAATGTTCAACATTAGTTGGCAATTGCGCACTAACAATAAGTTGATATTGTTCTCATGGTTTGATTTTCCAACAATTTATTGGGGAATTTGTTGTTTTAGACCAATATTTGCAAATTTTCCTCCAATAGGTAAACAAAAATTGACTGAAATAGCTATCAGTCGGACATTTTCCAACATCGGTGCTGGTGTCGGTTTGAAAAATTCCAGTACTTTGAAAGCTTGAGGCAAGTCTGGATGCTCGGAATTAGCAATTTTCAAGATCATATTTCAAACTTTTTCCACTCACCGAGTCAAACCATGGCACTGAATTTTTAGCAATTACCATGTTCAGATATCACTATTTTCTCCCACTGGGCAGAACCATGCCAGTGTATCCTATTCCTCCCCCGGACTCGTGGTCAATCAAATACTACTGGTAAATTGATAACAGCTTACCATCCAGGCCTGTTGGTTACCAGTTGCAAACAATCAAAATTGATAACGTATTTGTTGTCGCCGATTTCCTTAAACTTTACATATAATTATCTCCGTGATACGAGGTTTCTCATGGTGTGATTTAAAAATACCAAATTAGTTTGTTGTCGCCGATTGCCACAGAGGGGAACCAAATATGAAAAACATTGTACTCGGTAGAGCCATGGCATTTTTGCAGGGGTAATTTAGCCCCAATGTCTGATTCGTCATATAGAGTTTAAACAACAAGTGTTAACCCTGGTTTTGAAGTAGTATAAGTTTGATAATGTGAAAAAATCGTATTTGTCAGTTTCGTACATGTACCATAAATTCACTGTCCATATATCTGGATAAGAGACGCTGGTGAAATCAGATTAGACGACATAAACACCCCATGCATCCGGACATGCTCGTAGCGGAAGACATGCTCGTAGCGGAATAACCACTTGGCCCGCGATTTGCACATCGTCTTTAGTTGTCGTAAGTTATTTCATAAAAACACGGTTAAGTTTACGTTGATTTTTTTTTAAACGTTAACAGCGATAATCGGTCTACATAAATGAGCGGTTGTGGTTTCCGCAATTTGCATATTACTGTTCGATAATCGGGTTTTATACGAAAATTAAGACCTGAAATACTTACTCGATATAAGTTTTATCACATTTTAATGAATCTTTGCATTGACACATTATATAACATACAGTCTCTCAAAGTATGATATCTTAGTTTCAAAATGAACTGGACATGTTTGCGATGTCAATCATATTAGTGCCCGAAAAATTAGTTTCCATGGAGGCAATCACTTGATTTTGGGGCATGTCTATAGCAAACGTAAAACCACTGCTATGGACATACCATATGTTCTTGCTATGACCTGCATATATGGTAATATTTTACTATGGAAAATGTAGAAACATGACTGAAAATGTTGTCTATTATATTAAGGGAATATGCGCGGAAATAGCAATGTATGCAAAGACTATATTGTCTGGGCTGTTACCACGGAAATCATAATTTTATGTAAGAAATGCAAATTTTGCCACAATTTTTGGCCTAACTTCCCGGTAAAATAGGATTAAACTGCGTCCATGTTTAAAGAAGTTTGATGTACAGTTGGGTAAATTATAACCACAAATAGTACCACCACCGTCAACCACTGGTATGTGTTGGTTTCGGTGCAACGTGTGTCTAACCGTGAACGGTGTGCAAATCGCGGGCCATGTGGTTATTCCGCTACGAGCATGTCTTCCGCTACGAGCATATCCGGATGCATGGGGTGATAGAAGAATAGCTGGCTCGTTAGTGTCACATTTAAAAATAGAATTTGTGGGTCTAAAATTGGTTGTACTAAAATATTCCCAAAATATCAAAAACCCAAAAAAAATTTAAAAACTTCCAAAATTTATTTTTTCCAAAAAATTTCAAAACTTCCAAAAAATTTCAAAATCCCCAAATTTCAAAAAAAGAAAAAAATTTCAAAACCCCCCAAAATTATTTCTCTAAAAAAAAAGTTTAAATAAAAAATTTATAACGAGTTTTCGGTTTCTGATAATCTCGATATTAAAAAATGTCGAATGTTAAATTATTTGCGCGTAATATCTTTCGTTATTTTTTTTGTTAAAATATTTTTCATGAAATTATTAATCGATGTTTAGAAATAGCTTTATTGGACATTGTGACCATCGATATGAATGCATACATTCCAGTGTTTATCGGACGCAGTTCATATAATTGTCATACCTGAAAATAGACACCATTACTTTTACATAAATAATAAAGAGCGTTTATTCTTTACACTCTCTCTATCCCAGATGAAGTTATTGAGTATATGACAGGTGTGTATTATCGTGAATTATTGGAAGTATTGAGATGTACTATCTTGAATCACGAGTGGACGAAAAGGGTAATGTGAAATTACAACCCTCCAGAATGAATTGTCATATTCGATGGAACATATTATGTACACGTAATCACACACGCGACATTGGTGGTAACAATGTGTCTTTCACACCTTTGCTTTACCAAATGAATTCTATTATTTCCCCGGTCACAGTTATATGCTGTTCAGAAAACATATCGATTTAATGTCTGAACAAACTGGTTAGTATCAATTAAGGTTGATAAACTGTGTCATTCACACGATAATTAGTTATCCAAAACATGCATACGACCAGGTCACTCAATAATAGAAATTGATTCGGTGTCATTGTTATAACAACATTACGTAATAACCACTTATCGCCCCACATTCATACTTACGCTTTGGACATTTTATCAGTTTATCACGTGATCACTAAATGTGGCAATCGGGTATCCTCCGATGCCTGCAATATATTATTTATAATAATTGGACTCATTGATCTCACGTGAATAATACTCTTAGTTGTTCCAATAAAATAGTTATCAAATTCGATCACCAATAGATTTGACTGTGGAATGTAATGACCTTTAACTTATTTATCGATCTAAAGGGACACTCATTATGAATGAATGTTAACAATACAAGCGCACGAATGAAGAGCGTTGAACATATACGAAATTACTACACGAATGAATTGAACCTTGAAATTTATATTTCACATCTTACCAACAACAGCTACAGACATAATCATAGTATTATACTGTCTTGCATGTACACACGCTATGACATCATTAAAGGCGGACAATCCACTCACGGTGTGACAACAGATACGGACATAGGTATAGTGTTATACAGTCTTCTATGTACCAATGCTATGACATAATTAAAGGGGGATAATACACGCACGGTGTGGAATGTTAAAGTGACACGCGGTAAGGGACGTGATGTAATATTGGTGAAACCCCCTCCCCACTTATAGATATATAACGAAGACGAGAATAACATGTTGATGAAGTTTATTGAAATTTAATCATTGTCTGAATCTTCGACCGTTAGATTTACTTCTAAGAGTTTCTTGAATTTTCTCATCGCTTCATCTGCAGCCCATTCATTATTATATCCGTGTTTGGTCAGTTTGACCATTTTCTTCATGATCATGGTATGTATGCGTGATGTTTTCAATCGATACTGGTATTCTATTAATCGTCTATAACTTTTGAGAAACAGAGCAAACTCTGTGTCGATGGTATCCTCTTTTCCCGACATGCTCTCATCTCCCGAAATGCTCTCTTCTTCTTTCACATCATTGGTGACGCGTTTCATCATACTTTTGAATGTGTCCATCTCGTTGACACATCGCGCAGCTTTCTTAAGACCGAATACCGTTCTACTACCGACGCCATTACCATCTTCTGAATCTGATAGCGTTCCACGTTCATCTTCATCTGAATCTAGAACCGCTTCGTCAGATTCATCGGTATCTTCTCCGAAGAGAGTTGGTTTTGTCTCGGACATAACTCCGTGTTTAATCTGTGTATGTCTTTGTAGATTGTAGTTCGTCGATAAAATAATGCCACATAAATCACACCCGTGCATTATCGCGAATTATTGGAAGAACCATCACTCTTATAAGTAGCGATAAAAAAGAGAGAATAAGGTGTGGTATACAACCGTCGCTCTAAGAGTACGTTCGTCCCGGGGCTAGGGTATAGATATTTGACCGCCGGTGATTCAATTAATGCCAATTTATCAGTATGGTACTCTATGTATTCATTCATGATTTGGCTAATCGTATGACACTGGTCTTTTCATTTTCTTCTTATTATTAGACAAACCTCCAACAGACACTCTCTTGTTGGTTTGTTTGGACGCTTTACGTGTGTTTGTCAACTTATTTGCTGCAACTTCAGCCTTAGCCATTTCAATCGCTTGAGCGATGGGTGTCACCACGTTAATAAGTGGTTTTAGAACGTCTTCTTCACTATCACTATTTTTAGTTCTGTCAATAAAGTATCGACCCTGATTATCTGGTATTAACTTCCCATCAACCATATCTCTGAAATGTTTTCTCCACATTTCAAGATCTGCTGGAATATACGGGATCGACATGTTTCTTCAAAATGTACAAGTCACTCTTTTTTCTGCATTTTATTTTAGAAAGTTTATCGCCTCTTATAAAAATCGATTATTGGCCATGAATGCCAAATGCACCATGATAGTTATCGATGTCAATAATGCGTTTCGTTGAGATCTTGATTGAGTATGCACCAATCAATTAACAATGACACAGAATATCACACAAAGTATATTCAAGGGGGTGAGAAAAATGAGCAAATGAGCAAATAAATGAGCAAATGAGCAAATAAATGAGCAAAAAAATGAGCAAATGAGCAAATAAATGAGCAAGCAGGATGTTATGTCGCTTGGTGGCGGAGGTAGCATCACCAAATTACCCTCGGGGGACCTCATTCTGCCATCTAAAAATAGAATCTTTGGGTCTAAAATTGGTTGTACTAAAATATTCCCAAAAACCCAAAACTTCAAAAATTTCAAAAAACTTCAAAAATTTCAAAAAATTTCAAAAACTTCAAAAATTTCAAAAATTTCAAAAACTTCAAAAATTTCAAAAAACTTCAAAAATTTCAAAAACTTCAAAAATAAGACCCCGGCGGCGGCGGCATTGCGGTATTTTACTGCGGGGTCCGCCGCCGCCGGCGGCGGCGGCGGCATTGCTGTATTTTACTGCGGCGGCGGCATTGCTGTATTTTACTGCGGCGACCGCCGCCGGGGTCTTATTTTTGAAGTTTTTGAAATTTTTGAAGTTTTTTGAAATTTTTGAAGTTTTTGAAATTTTTGAAGTTTTTGAAATTTTTTGAAATTTTTGAAGTTTTTTGAAATTTTTGAAGTTTTGGGTTTTTGGGAATATTTTAGTACAACCAATTTTAGACCCAAAGATTCTATTTTTAGATGGCAGAATGAGGTCCCCCGAGGGTAATTTGGTGATGCTACCTCCGCCACCAAGCGACATAACATCCTGCTTGCTCATTTATTTGCTCATTTGCTCATTTTTTTGCTCATTTGCTCATTTATTTGCTCATTTGCTCATTTATTTGCTCATTTGCTCATTTTTCTCACCCCCTTGAATATACTTTGTGTGATATTCTGTGTCATTGTTAATTGATTGGTGCATACTCAATCAAGATCTCAACGAAACGCATTATTGACATCGATAACTATCATGGTGCATTTGGCATTCATGGCCAATAATCGATTTTTATAAGAGGCGATAAACTTTCTAAAATAAAATGCAGAAAAAAGAGTGACTTGTACATTTTGAAGAAACATGTCGATCCCGTATATTCCAGCAGATCTTGAAATGTGGAGAAAACATTTCAGAGATATGGTTGATGGGAAGTTAATACCAGATAATCAGGGTCGATACTTTATTGACAGAACTAAAAATAGTGATAGTGAAGAAGACGTTCTAAAACCACTTATTAACGTGGTGACACCCATCGCTCAAGCGATTGAAATGGCTAAGGCTGAAGTTGCAGCAAATAAGTTGACAAACACACGTAAAGCGTCCAAACAAACCAACAAGAGAGTGTCTGTTGGAGGTTTGTCTAATAATAAGAAGAAAATGAAAAGACCAGTGTCATACGATTAGCCAAATCATGAATGAATACATAGAGTACCATACTGATAAATTGGCATTAATTGAATCACCGGCGGTCAAATATCTATACCCTAGCCCCGGGACGAACGTACTCTTAGAGCGACGGTTGTATACCACACCTTATTCTCTCTTTTTATCGCTACTTATAAGAGTGATGGTTCTTCCAATAATTCGCGATAATGCACGGGTGTGATTTATGTGGCATTATTTTATCGACGAACTACAATCTACAAAGACATACACAGATTAAACACGGAGTTATGTCCGAGACAAAACCAACTCTCTTCGGAGAAGATACCGATGAATCTGACGAAGCGGTTCTAGATTCAGATGAAGATGAACGTGGAACGCTATCAGATTCAGAAGATGGTAATGGCGTCGGTAGTAGAACGGTATTCGGTCTTAAGAAAGCTGCGCGATGTGTCAACGAGATGGACACATTCAAAAGTATGATGAAACGCGTCACCAATGATGTGAAAGAAGAAGAGAGCATTTCGGGAGATGAGAGCATGTCGGGAAAAGAGGATACCATCGACACAGAGTTTGCTCTGTTTCTCAAAAGTTATAGACGATTAATAGAATACCAGTATCGATTGAAAACATCACGCATACATACCATGATCATGAAGAAAATGGTCAAACTGACCAAACACGGATATAATAATGAATGGGCTGCAGATGAAGCGATGAGAAAATTCAAGAAACTCTTAGAAGTAAATCTAACGGTCGAAGATTCAGACAATGATTAAATTTCAATAAACTTCATCAACATGTTATTCTCGTCTTCGTTATATATCTATAAGCTGGGAGGGGGTTTCACCAATATTACATCACGTCCCTTACCGCGTGTCACTTTAACATTCCACACCGTGCGTGTATTATCCCCCTTTAATTATGTCATAGCATTGGTACATAGAAGACTGTATAACACTATACCTATGTCTGTATCTGTTGTCACACCGTGAGTGGATTGTCCGCCTTTAATGATGTCATAGCGTGTGTATATGCAAGACAGTATAACCCTATGATAATGCCTGTAGCTGTTGTTGGTAAGATGTGAAATATAAATTTCAAGGTTCAATTCATTCGTGTAGTAATTTTGTATATGTTCAACGCTCTTCATTCGTGCGCTTGTATTGTTAACATTCATTCATAATGAGTGTCCCTTTAGAGTGTCTTGTGTTCCTTTAAGATTCAAACACCAATATTACATCACGTCCCTTGTTTCGTGTCACTTTAACTCCTTGAGTGTATTGCCCCTTCGAATGATGTCATAGCATGGGTACATGTAAGATAGTATAACACTATGACTATGTCTGTATCTGTTGTTGGTAAGATGTGAAAATATAAATTTCAGTTCATTCGTGTAGTAATTTCGTATATGTTCAACGCTCTTCATTCGTAAGAGTAATTACCAACTGGAAGTTGTACTATTTTTGATAAACATCGGATTTGCTCATCAGACGATAAGCTGACAATATTTACGTATGGTCTAATTAGATTCATGCATAAAAGTAAGGTAATTTTTGTTATGGTCAAGTTTTTTGTTAAGACCATGTTCTAACATAGATCGATAAATAAGTTAAAGGTCATTATATTCCACAGTCAAATCTATTGGTGATCGAATTTGATAACTATTTTATTGGAACAACTAAGAGTATTATTTACGTGAGATCAATGAGTCCAATTATTATAAATAATAAATTGCAGGCATCGGTGGATACCCGATTGCCACATTTAGTGATCACGTGATAAACTGATAAAATGTCCAAGTGACGTACTATAATGAGCAAAAAAAAATGAGTTGACCTTCGGCTTCGTCCCGATTGGGTACTGAGCTGACACCGGGGATAAATTGACCAATGACTGCTATTGTATCCTTTTGACAGATATGCGTGCGCAGACTCGTTTGATGTTCGCTATCGCATTACTATGTTTTAATAGCCGAGCCTTCACTTCTCGTCTGACTCTCTTACCGGCAAGACCTGTCTACACAGTACTTCTCCGGCAGACTATTCATCCACTGATAGGCCTACATACGGGTACGCCCTAAATAATGGACTGCTTAACCACAGCAGAATTACATTTTTTTGCTCATTTGCTCATTTTTTTGCTCATTTGCTCATTTTTTTGCTCATTTTCTTGCTCATTTGCTCATTTTTATTGCTCATTTGCTCATTTTCTTGCTCATTTGCTCATTTTCTTGCTCATTTGCTCATTTTTTTGCTCATTTGCTCATTTTTATTGCTCATTTGCTTGCTCATTTGCTCATTTTCTTGCTCATTTACTCATTTTCTTGCTCATTTGCTCATTTTTTTGCTCATTTGCTCATTTTTATTGCTCATTTGCTTGCTCATTTTCTTGCTCATTTACTCATTTTCTTGCTCATTTGCTCATTTTTTTGCTCATTTGCTCATTTTTTTGCTCATTTGCTCATTGATTGGTGCATACTCAAGAGTCATAGACCTAACATCCAATGTACGTTAATGGTGTCATAGCGTGGGTACATAGAAGACTGTATAACACTATGCCTATGTCCGTATCTGTTGTCACACCGTGAGTGGATTGTCCGCCTTTAATGATGTCATAGCGTGTGTACATGCAAGACAGTATAATACTATGATTATGTCTGTAGCTGTTGTTGGTAAGATGTGAAATATAAATTTCAAGGTTCAATTCATTCGTGTAGTAATTTCGTATATGTTCAACGCTCTTCATTCGTGCGCTTGTATTGTTAACATTCATTCATAATGAGTGTCCCTTTAGATCGATAAATAAGTTAAAGGTCATTACATTCCACAGTCAAATCTATTGGTGATCGAATTTGATAACTATTTTATTGGAACAACTAAGAGTATTATTCACGTGAGATCAATGAGTCCAATTATTATAAATAATATATTGCAGGCATCGGAGGATACCCGATTGCCACATTTAGTGATCACGTGATAAACTGATAAAATGTCCAAAGCGTAAGTATGAATGTGGGGCGATAAGTGGTTATTACGTAATGTTGTTATAACAATGACACCGAATCAATTTCTATTATTGAGTGACCTGGTCGTATGCATGTTTTGGATAACTAATTATCGTGTGAATGACACAGTTTATCAACCTTAATTGATACTAACCAGTTTGTTCAGACATTAAATCGATATGTTTTCTGAACAGCATATAACTGTGACCGGGGAAATAATAGAATTCATTTGGTAAAGCAAAGGTGTGAAAGACACATTGTTACCACCAATGTCGCGTGTGTGATTACGTGTACATAATATGTTCCATCGAATATGACAATTCATTCTGGAGGGTTGTAATTTCACATTACCCTTTTCGTCCACTCGTGATTCAAGATAGTACATCTCAATACTTCCAATAATTCACGATAATACACACCTGTCATATACTCAATAACTTCATCTGGGATAGAGAGAGTGTAAAGAATAAACGCTCTTTATTATTTATGTAAAAGTAATGGTGTCTATTTTCAGGTATGACAATTATATGAACTGCGTCCGATAAACACTGGAATGTATGCATTCATATCGATGGTCACAATGTCCAATAAAGCTGTTTCTAAACATCGATTAATAATTTCATGAAAAATATTTGAACAAAAAAAATAACGAAAGATATTACGCGCAAATAATTTAACATTCGACATTTTTTAATATCGAGATTATCAGAAACCGAAAACTCGTTATAAATTTTTTATTTAAACTTTTTTTTTAGAGAAATAATTTTGGGGGGTTTTGAAATTTTTTCTTTTTTTGAAATTTGGGGATTTTGAAATTTTTTGGAAGTTTTGAAATTTTTTGGAAAAAATAAATTTTGGAAGTTTTGAATTTTTTTTTGGGTTTTTGATATTTTGGGAATATTTTAGTACAACCAATTTTAGACCCACAAATTCTATTTTTAGATGTGACACTAACGAGCCAGCTATTCTTCTGGTGATAACACTACTATAATTATACGGAAATCCGACTGGGAAAACACATGCTGCAAGCGCTTGAATATCGTGAATCAATGTGAAATTCCGACAGTAACACAAACAGTGACTCGTGTAAGACCTGGAACTGATAGTAAGGGTACGTTCATACGCTGGCAACTTTGCACGGTATGTATTGCAAGAATTTCGCCAGAACCACATGGTGCCAGAATAAGAACGGAAACATGCATACGATATGCATCTTTACTAAAGCGAACGACGTGAGAAGTAATATTTCTGTAGTTCCACTTGTAACGGTGCTACTGGCATTTTCCTTCAAATACCTGTATGATTGAATCTTGCGAGATAATTTCATGTTATTTAAAGGCAAATTCCGGTAGCATCACTATACAGATGGAACTACAGAGATTTTACTTCTCAAGTAGTTATAGTTGTGGTACAGATGCATTTTATATGCATGTTTCCATTCATATACTGGCATAATATCGTTTTCTACGACGATGCCTGCAAACCATATACCGTGCAAACTTACCAGTGTCTGAACGTACCCTAAACCAGATAAAATAATTGCATATTCATGAGATCACCGGTCACGATCCATTCACCTATACTCCAAGCGGTGTCGGCCTTCTAGCCAAGTTCCTGAATGGAGATGACGAATTTGGCACAAACATTCGGTGCATCTGACTGTCGGTCCGTGACGCCATCGTAACATCTAGCGGGTCAGGTCGTGTGGGTGAAAGATCATTTGTTGAAGAAACCATCATTAATCATTTCACAAAGATCGTCGATGAATTCTGTAACAACACAAATAGGATCAATTGTAGCGCATGTAGTAGCTCACACACAAGCGAGTATCTATGCATGCATTAACCATTTATATGCTAAATAATCATTGATGAGTAGTTATCCCTTAGGAAATGTCCAAATAATAATTTCAACAAACGACCTTATTATCTGAACATGTCCCTCAAATAAATAAGGACTCCTTCTGTACTATTATTTCATGCCATCTGCTTATATTTCATGAAACCCCACCGGATTAATAATACATCTTATCGCTGCAGTGAATTGATCTGGGCGAAGTATCACGTCGAGTTGAAGAGGTCAGATCGCTGGATCAAACGAGCCGCCACAGGCGTCGAGTTTGATCCAGCGATCTGACATCTTCAACGAGACGTGACGCGAAGCCCAGAGCATATCACTGCAGCGATAACAGGTTTATTATATGACATGCTTTTCATTTAAAAAGCACAATTAATTGTGAAATGAAACCACACGTAGGCCACGGGTAACAAGAATAAAGAAGAAACCATTTTTGTATAATAAATCGCCAGGCTTTTTACGGACATGCGCAGTATGCGAGATAGAGAAGGGTGGAATGACATCGGATCAAACTGTAGCTGACCCGATGGTCAGGAAATGGTCGCTATACAATAGCGCTATTGGGGAAAGAAAAACGATAGTCATATAATAATAGACCACTCCATTGTATACCTTTAAAACTGAGTGGAAGAATCCATTCAGTATAGAGAGGGTTAATTAGGAATTTCAGTTCACGGGGTGTGAGTTTTGGGCGATCACCACATCATGTCGAGTTATATATTTTTCTTGGCTGACACTTAGTTGACCGAGTTCGACCGAACTGGGGTAAGATATCAACCTTGAGAGCAAAGGCATTTTTCTAAAACTATATCTTCCAGAAACGAAACTACGCCATCATGCAAGTGATTGATTCATTTAACTCTTTCGATACTAAATGGATTCTCCCATTCCGTTATAAAAGTATACAGTGGAATAACATGTTAATATTATTTCCTGAATGGATGTGGGTTCGATTTATAATTCGTTTGCTTGTCTATTTCGAAGGTAGTCAGTAAAGTCTGCGTCTGAGGTTTCAGAATGAATAGAACTGCTAGTGTTTTCACCGATATTTGAAAAGTAGTCATTAAATGTTTTGGCTATTATGTTTGGGTCAGATAGCTCTATATTGTTATCATTAAATATCTTAGGATAGTTACACGATTTTTGATTTTTATTGATGGCATTTTTTAAGAATTTTCCATGTGTTTTTTATATCATTTTTATTTTGTTCTAGACAGTCAGAATAATAACTATTTTTACTTTTCCTAATTAGTTTATTATATAGTTAACGATAATTTATGTAGGCAATTTTATTTGTGTCCGAAGGCGAATTCAGTTTATTACAGTAGAGTTCTTGTTTGGTGATTGATGATTTGATTAGTCCAGATGTCATCCATGGTGCGCGTTTGATATAATTCTTGGGTACTTTCCGTGTTACGAGCGGAAAAGCTAGGTCGTGCGCGGTCATGTATATGTCTAAAAAACATTCATATGCCTTTTCAGATGAGTTGCAACTGAGAACTGAGTCAAATTTACACGATTTTAACAAGTTTTTGAATATATGGACATTATTAATATTATAGTTCCTATATGTAGCTTTTTTATGGGAGGGGTTTAAGGGTTTCTGCTTGTTTGCTTCAGAGATGAATATACCGAAATGATCGGAAACATCGCAGGTAATTATCACTGTTTGGTGACTATCTTGCATTTTGTTGGTATAGATATGATCAATTATGGTGGCAGAGTGTTCGGTTAATCTTGTAGGTTTCGTAATCATGGGCATGAATCCTCTTGTAAAAACATTGTTTATGAAATCGTTAGTTTTTGCATGCGTATCGAAATTGAGAAGGTTAATGTTGAGGTCTCCTATTATGTAAGACTTGGCTTTTTTCAATTTCTCTAAGATATTATCGAATTTCAACATAAATTTGTCCAAGTCGGCCTTCGGTGCTGTATTTGGTCTATAAATACATCCTATTATGTAAGTATCGTTCGCTCCTCGGTGTATTTCTACAAATATTGTTTGTATTACGTGGGGTATAAATATTGTCAAGTCGGGTTTTAGTTTGTATTGTATATTTTTCTTGATGTATATATATAGATACCAACACCGCCTCTGCCATCGTCGCCATCGGGTCGAGTATTAAATTCTAAGGGATGATATCCTGGAAGTGAGAAGTCTGAGGATCTATGCACATTGAATATTTCTGTCAGGGCGATAACATCAAACATATATTCTTCTGAATTCAAATCACAGAGTAGGTTTTTCAGGTCTTCATAATTTGCGTTAAGGCTTCTTCAATTTATGCCAAAAAGAGAGAATTTTATGTTATTTGAGAGAAATTCTTTACCCTCTGTGGGCGAGAGATATTGGCAGGTATTTTGATTCCAGAGTTGGATGCTGTCGGGATCAAATTCGTCTCCTTCTATTTGAGACCATTTCGCCGCGAAGTCATGCGTACGCGTGTCCCTTACCTCACTCAAAGTTATGTTATTTGCAGACATAATGGGGGGTTTCTAAGGTGTTGTTATGTGGGGCCCTGATTACGACCATTTGGTTATGTCGTAGCACTGAACGTCTGTACATATACATGGAAACTAATATGGATATCATAAATTAATTTAAGTTTAACTTTCAATTTTTTTTGGTGGAGTTATGTCAAAGAAAATGTATCCGTGATTGGAGATTATATACATGCGGAAGAAAGAGAGTATTATATTATGCAAGTCAATATCAATTGTGGAACAAAACAAATTATACGAATAAGTATACACATCTTGAAGTACATGCAAATCAACAATTGAACAAGTGCTTATTTATATACAGCCATTGGCTATCGAAATAGCGATGATGTCGCACCAGTGACTCCCCAGTGCCATCCCCAAATCCCGTCCCTGAATGGAGAGGCATATATCCAGATAGGCGCGGATCAACGATTTCTACGAGTCAAGCAATGAATCCGTGCAGCCTCATTAGAAAGGATATTTATCTATAATACATACCCAAAGAGGGGACCTCACTTTAAACATATTTGTATTTATGCATATATTGTCATCTCGATATTTATTATGAGCGAGATACGATACAGTACCAAACTGTCAAAGGCGCACGATTGGCGAAAAAGCGAATTATTCTGGCCCTTGCTGTATCCATCCACTCGAATCGAGTATCAAAATATTATGATTCTTCCGTCATCAAATTCGCACGCTTTTTTCCTGCAACCACTAACCACGCGTGATGCGAGAGACTGAATCAGACTGCTGTGGGGACAGTCTATTGAAAGTTTGTTTTCACATGTATGCTATTTCGGTTGGATATTCGTGTGGAATATAATTCGTTCGTTATATTTTGTTCTATTATTTGTATGTGTATATGCCAGAATTTAGAACAGCTGTAGATGGAAATGTAGCTGAATTCAGTGCCACGCAGAGAAAAAAGCCGCTCGCACGACAGTCAGACAGTTTGTTGTCTCCGTTTAAAATTTGATTCGCTATTGTTGATACACACGAGATGTCAAACATTAGTCCAACAAATTAGACTATTCGGATTAATACATATTTTAATATTTGGACATTTACGATTGTATTAATCCTTCTGGCATTGCCAGATAGCTACTGTGGCTATTGAATGGTTTATTAAAACTTCTATAAAAAAATGTCTTTATATTTGACAATTTAGTTCTTATATTTCACTGGAATGTTCTTCTAAGTTGAGTTGTAAAACATACATATTCGATTTACAATATAAAATTCATCCTATGCAATTAGTTTTTGTTGCAATGGTTACGAAATTACCAGTTAATATATAGCTTTGAACGACATTATTTTTTACAAATTTATCATGCAGACCACGAGTTCGACATGTCAATATTGCATCGATTTTAAACTTCGCGGTTACTAAAATGAAAATAGTAGAACAGCCAATCAGCGTCCAGTATTCTAATCGAGGTCAAGTCACAATGAATATTTAAATGAGGGGCGGTGCGACTTGTAAAAAAAAATGAAAAAATGTTGGAATTATCGACAGATTTCTCCTCTATAGAAATTGATTACTGACAATGTGTTGATTTGTATGAGTAAATAAATTATTAGCCGACAAGAAATAACTACGTTCCAGATATTTAGTTGATCGTTTGACCGATTTTTAATGATAGTAAACTGTATGGGTGGTTAATTTAGAGACGCTTGGCGTCCATTGCTACTGAGCCGGATCAAATCGAAAAAATACGCTCTCCGGAGACAATATTCGGTGGTTAAAATTTAATCAAATGCAACGTGTATGAATGTTTCTGATGGGAGTTTGTGGTATTTATTGAAAGATGAATTCTTTGCCGATCCATCCGAGTATATATCGTTATCATTACTGGGGTGAATGGGCTAAATTGTGCGACTCCCGAGCGATGGTGAAACGTTGAATTTCTACAGTGCCCCTTGTCTATATAATGTTCCATTAACGCGAAGAAGGCGCGTATAGAGGGCGGCGTATATGGGCAGTGCAAAAGGGGGGCGGACAGCGGAGCGCGTTACAGGCCCCTGTGACAAAACCTGGAAAACAGGGTGCTCACCCCATGTCAAGTGGTCCTGCTAGTCTGCTATGGTGTCGGGGCACTGCTGAAATGCTATGAAGCTGGTATGGCAAACTGAGGGCGTTACGAAAAAGTACCGTTATTTTTCTAAAGTTGTCATGTTCGCGGTGTTTGGCCAATCCTAGCGATTTTAGAAAGAAAAAAACCCAGCGCCTGTATGCAACATTCAAGAACATAAATATTTTTGGAAAAAAATAATAATGGCGGCGCTGGTGTTTGAAAAACGACATAAATATCCATCTTGATTATAGAAATTTAGTTTTATAGCTCTAATGTCAGTAAACCAATTTCCGTATTCTATATAAATTTAATTTCAACGTGGCACATGCTTGCATTTCTAAGGTATCGTGATTTCGCTTAAAAGTAACTCACCTCTAGAAAGACTTGTAAATTGTTGTATTAGAAGTTAGAACATTATATTGTTGTATAGTCAACAAAAAGAAGAAGAATAAATATTAACCCCTCATATTCTAAATACTCATTGACGGGTATAGTTATCCCTCATCATATGTTCGGATAATAAGTTCAATAAACGACCATATGTCTTTTTGTCAACTTATTATCTCAACATTTCCCTCGACTATAAATATATTTCCTTCTGAACATATATTATCTCTCGTCTGCTTATTTTATTCTGCAAACCCCTCCAGATGAATAATAGACCATTCCAATGTATACTGTTATAACTGAGTGTAAGAATCCATTTGGTATGGAAAGGGTTAAATCAAAAGAGGCTGTGGCAGATTCGGGTTTGAATGCCCTGATCAATTATAAACAAGAGAATGTTCTGAGATTGAATTCAGTTAATTCAATAACTCCATATCATGGAACTTCTAGTATTCTTAATTTGTCATGAATGAGTGTTGAAATAAACATGCCCACACGTCTGTCTGTTTCGTGTTAATTCGCAACTTTATGCCATTCAGTTTATCGGCAGAAATTGCATCTCCGTGGTGAAAACATTGTCCTGCATATTGGTGAAAAATGGAAAATTAATTCCCGTAGACTTCCATTATAGCACATGTTATATAGCAGCTATATTGAATAACTATCCAGATGTTGAGGACTTCTTAACACAGGATAGCATGTATATAACATGCACGAACACGTCATCAGGTTACATGTATGTTCGCCTTTTGTGCTCGTGCAGGTGCCACTTGTGTCTTTGTTTATTGTTGAGATTTTGTAGAACGTAGAACACCAAGCCTCGAAGCAACATCGAGGAAGTGCGATCTTCTTCCTTCAGCACATTGATGTAATGTTCAATTCATCATCTCAACAAATTCTGTCAATGAAGAACAATGATTAATATTAAAGTGAATTTCCGATGTGCAATATATATGGCTTACTACAGAGCTAGTTCACTGTAAACACATTTGTAAGAATCTATATGTAAATCATCCCAAAATATGACTTATATATGCACGACCGGAAAAATACTACCAACAAGTGGGTTGTGGTGGCCCATCCCAACGTGTTTGTTTTTTCAAACTGATTGGATATTTCATGACTGAATAAATTACAACAGATGCGAATTTCAAACCAAAGATAATAATTCATGTTTCCAACCACAATGATGTTACTAGACATGATTCAAACATACTTTGTGTCCAAATGATCACCAGTTGGAAGTTATCCAACGATACACTGGTGCTAGGTTGGAAATTTCGGAGCACCTGTAACATTTGTGGTATCAATTGGAAATTTCCAACTCAATGGGGTTGTGGTTAAGATAGGTTAAGCACATCGTCGCTATCGCGTTGTAGCATGCCCCACACCTAACAACAAGAAACCCATAGTCAGAAATAGTAACGCCTCAACATCATATTATTAGGCTGCATATATAAAATATATTGGAGCTTTATTCTAGTGATAATGAAAAATGTTGTATAAATATAGGTCACGGCTATGTAGTTGATTATATGTATATAAAAAAAAACATTGTGTGTATAGTGTGCGCTCAGTGAGAAAGCTAGTGAAAACATTTTATAAAATCAGACGTGCCGAACTAAGGTTATGATAATTATGAAGTATTTAGACACCATACGTCACGTATGATATGTGTCCACAAAGGGCACATACGTTCCAATTGGTTGAAAGGTTCATCGTCAAACTTGCAACGGCCATTGCATTAATACACCAATAACCACACACACATTGCCAAAAAAATGACGAACGCATTGACTATTAACACGTTATTATGTTGACGCAATGACAGCTCTCGGCAAATACACTAAAATGTTAGTTTCTCGGCTCTCTTATGCGACATTTGAATTGTTATCGGCTGTAATGCATCTTTTCTTTGTTATTTGTTCTAATTTCTATTGAAATATAGGTATGAATAGTGCATGAAATAGCATGCAGAATAATTAATAATCAGGCCAAAATTGTCGATATTCGTTACATGGTCCAAATACGAAAATACAGTACGTTTCCAATCACATTTAGTCCATCCAAGTGCGCAACAAAAATACTGGTTCCCGATGAACATATTATATATAAAAAACAAATGTACTGACAGAAGCCATGCAATCTAAGGCCACTGAACACTGAATGGTTTACATACAATCTCGTGACTCGTTATTAATAATTTCAGACAAGGTTTCATTCACCACCTATTATTAAAACAACTAAATTGTTGAGAGAATTAATCCATGGCTACGATTATTGGAGGACAATTATTCATAATTCCTTCAAGGTTTCATGAATGCACCACCTCCGAATTCCGTTAAAACAACTATAAACCTTCAAATTATCACAACACTTAACTACGGTACTGCTTATCATTAACGGTTTCTCATTCATCACATCAGAAAGGCCTCTAAATGCGGACCAAAAATATACTAATCGGATTACATAAACACCCGATACTTCGCAATACGACCTATATTCTACATTCCAACTGACACATAATTCAGCAATGTTACATGTAATATTATGCGTTATATTCCCCGACTCAATAAAATCTTCAAGAGTGGCCCAGTCATTGTTCACACTTAAATATCGAAAGCAATTAATGCGGCCATAAAAGTTACATACTGCATCAATGAGACATCCGCGAAGATAAAATTCGCGAAAACATACATCCTACAAAAAATATAACCGGTACTCACATACCGATTACGTATTTAATCATATTTACTCCACCGCTCCTATGGCACCACCAAGGGCCGATTCCATTCATTACGCTCGGCTACAACGAGTAAATTGCCCTGGGTAAAAGTGAATGGAATGATTTCTAGTGACTGGAGTAATCTTGTGTTTTCGTAACTAGTGTCAGAACCGCATAAAAAAATACTGTCATATTTTAGACCACATCAAAAAATTCAAACTTCACTACAAAGGGTTAATTCCTGTGCCAATGGTTATTTTACCTATGGGAAATAATAGGGAAGAGGTGTGATGATTTTTTTTATGCGAAAAGCACACAAGGCTATTGGCCAATCAGGGCCCAGTGTCTATTTTATTCTCTCCTATATACATCCGCTAGATGTCACTCCGAACCCTATTTGACCAGTGTAACCTAAGGTGGACACCCCAAGCAAATACTTCTAGTCACGCATATGTATGATGCCGCAACTCACCATTATAATCCACCGTTCCGTTTCCATCCATATCCGCAGCCTTAATCAATTCATCCACCTCCTCGTCCGTCAGTCTATCTCCCATGTTCACCATCACGTGACGTAACTCCGCTGTACTGATGAATCCATTACCTTCTTTATCGAAAACTCTGAACGCATCCTTGATACTGTCTGTGCTATCTCCGATCTTCCCTCTGGCCACCATGACGTTAAGAAACTCTCCGAACCCGATTTTGCCATCACCTGTAAATTGATGTCAATGGGAACTCATTGAATACTATTTCCATAGCATTCACTAAATAATGTTCGTTATTGCTCAACAGTTTTCTGTCAATTGGGTCATATGTTTCATATCACAATATAACACACCACAACCGACATCACACTTTGTTGGCCAAGATGACTCCATGCACATACTCCCAGGTGCCTGATAGCACTATATATCCTTTAATAAAACACACGCAAGCTACATTCGTTTCTTAAGAGATGTCCCGAACACAATCAAAACAGTTCAACTAGATCATACCGCAAATTGCATGTACCAATATGAAAATGATGACTGTGCTTGAGTGGAAAGGATTGAGGATTGTCTTCCCGGGGAACCAATGTCAAATGAGTTATAGAATCCAATGGGGAATTAACGCAGTGTCTTAAGGAGGCGCCCCATTCATTAATTTTCAAATAATCTCAAGTTCATACTATTAATTCGAAGGAAATCATTATAGGCTATCACCAATGCATGCTATAGTACTATGACAACACTTGTTCACCCTCAGAAAATTTTAATTTTTATCTTGTTTAAACCACTTTTTTTTTTTAAATAATCTGAACGTAGCTCTCATATTGTGAGGGTGAACATGTGTTGTTATAGTACTATAGCATACATTAATTAGAGAGGATAATAATTTTCCCCTTCAAATTGGTAGTTTGAAATTGATATTTGTTTTTAATTCACGATTGGGGCTCCTCCTTAATCACGTTGGTCATATAATACCCGCTGCGGGCAATTATTGGGTAAACCCCGTTGCGGGCACGAGTGAAGAGTACAGGTAGGTTTGTTTTGAGGGAAATTTTGTTTTTAATTGTTTTTCTTCGGACACAACTCCGGCTCCACGAGGTGCATGGTGAACACAGCTTCAACCAACTGTTAACAGTTCGACGAATAAAGCTCCATAAAGTGACTAAAGGCTCGATGAAGTGTGAGAATAAGCTTCCATGTTTCGATTTTGTGTGTTTTCAGGTCCAAGATGAGTGCGTGGTAATAAATTTGGACAACGTTGTCAACGTTCCATTGATACAAATAATTTAGGAAACTAAACCTACATTCACATTGGAATTTGCTGCATTTAAGTAGGAAAATATTGACAATTGCTTGAGACACTCCACGGTGTTTGAGTAAACCCCATTGCGGGAATGCTTTTTGCCCGCGTCGGAGTTTTTACTCCTGTCCGCATTACGTTTTACTTTATCGATGTACGGTATGTTTGGAAAGATGTCTTTATTCGAGTTACTGGATAGGGATTTGGTACTTTTAGTATCAAAACACGTCAAGGATAGAGTGTCCCATATATACTGCTCAAAGTTCTCGAGAAATGTCTGCAGTGAAAGTTTTGCTGCATGGAACAGGGGGGGGGGGGCAATTTTTCCCGGGCACGTATGCCGGGGTGGGTGGGTGGTCGATGGGACCAACAAAGAATTTTTTCTGCAACTCAAAAACAAATTTTCCTGCAAGTTTTTTGACTGTTTTTGCAATGAGTTTGGCTTAAAACACCTTAGAATAAGAGATATAATGTAATTCTAACTGCTAAACTGACTGCAGGCAGCTATCGTGTTGTATTTTGAAATCCAAGATGGCCGCTGGCAGCCATGTTTTTTGTTGGCAGATTGACCCCAAAATGACTCGTTCCTATTTACATATCAATGTTAACATCCATGACAAATAATATGCACAGAAATTCATATACAGCTGTTTACCGTGAATTTCCCCCCGCAAATCTGTTTTAGTGTTAAAAGGGGGGTGGGTGTCCAAAATGGTCGGAAAAAACTACCGAAAATGGAAACAAAAATTATTTGGACGCGGGGGTGGGTGGGTCCCAACAGGGTCAAAAGGTAAAAATCAGCATACGTGCCTGAAAAGTTTTCAGACCCCACCCCCTGCATGGAACTTAAATTTACCCAGAGATTCCGAATGCGCTCGACTAAGATTGTATTTTTTCTCGAGAACTGGTATCTGAATTTTCTCTAAACTCCTGTCACAGCATAAATAAGTATTGCTTGTCACATACGTCTTCCGTTGGTTAGTATAACTTCTAAATCGACTACTTTTGACTAATTAGACTAGCCCTGGTATGGAAAAGTCTAACTTTTATTGCCCGATGTGCGGTTTACTGACGCCCGCACCGGGGTTTACTGCCCGCTGCGGGGATTATAGGATGACAAGCGTGTTAAAGTGAGGTAAAATAAAACTTAATATTACAGTACGCACCGAGCAACATTGTGCTGTAATTTTAGTCAGGAATCACATAACCCTGTTCTTCATCATATACAACTCGATTGCATCTCAGAACCTTATAAGATGACCCACCGGTATTTGGAACAATGGACCCCACCACCATAAAGACACATATATAAGACTTATATATATATGTGACCCGCCATATCAAATCCAGTCGGAAGTCGGGATTTTTTTTTACCCTGTGCCAATGCATTCTCTTATATATGCGAGTCGACCATAGGTCGCCTCGCATGCAGATATAAGAGAATGCATTGGCCTAACAATTTTTTACAATTTTAATAATTTGTTCTTGTATAACAATTTTATAATTTCACCCATACAGAGCCCCAGACAAACATGAGCAGACGACACTCTTCTGTGTGCTTCTATATATGTGTGGGGCTCCCTGCAGGGTAATGGATGTTTTTTTTATTTTATGTCCTAAAAATTGTAAGAAACATTTATTTAAAAAACATGATAAAAAATTGTTAAGCCAATGCATTCTCTTATATATGCGAGGCGACCTATGGTCGACTCGCATATATAAGAGAATGCATTGGCACAGGGTAAAACAATCCCGACTTCCGACTGGATTTGATATGGAGGGTCACATATGTCTTTTGGGTGTCGGGGTCTACTGTGCCAAATACCTGAGGATGATCCATCTTAGTTGACATAAAAAACTGAAGCAGTTTTATAATGTTTTCGAATTTTGGTCAGGTGCTAAAAACTTTAAATAATCTCTCGTCTAAAGAGCATGTATGGGTTCCTTGTCCATGAACAGCCAATAGTAAAGAGCGTCCTAAACATTGACTGCAATAATTTTTGTTTGTAATTCCCCTGGCAATAAGCAGAAAATGTGTACAGGAATATTTTACTAAATTGCATGGAGTCAGATCGGATTTAATTCGGCAATGTTATTCTCTGTTATGTTCATTCGTCAACACTTATTCGAAATTCTCGTCAACTCTGATTTTTTTCAATTTGCTTGGACAATCCTCATGTAGCATACTAGCCATGGTATGCACATGTATGTCACAAAATATTATTAAAGGGACTAAATGCCTTCAAACGGGGTTCATGCGAAGTATGTAAAATAACTATAGATCATCAACAACTATATGAAAACTTTAACTTTGTTCTTATTTTCACTATTAATAAATTAAATAAAGTAATGAGATTTCGTATGGCAAAACCATTGATATGTAAACATTACTATTACAGCGGAATTAACGAAACTTGACTGTAAACATTGGAAAAGGTCATAAAATATTCTGACTAAAATATTTGAACTTATTACATTATTTTGCTGTTTGCTGTCAAATCGCTATAACATTTTTTTTACATAATATTCTAATTAGTTACTGGAGAACTCTTTCCCATTTCTCCATGTTCTTAGTGGTGATGTTCTTACAGATTGTTATATTTTTTGCACATTTACCCACTGCGAGTGCCTTGGGCCCCTTTAACCCTTTAATGGTGGGAGCTGCGCTGGCGCAACATTAAAGATCCTGTGCCAATGCATTCTCTTATATATGCGAGTCGACCATAGGTCGTCTCCCATATATAAGAGAATGCATTGGCCTAACATTTTTTATCATTTTGTTCTTACATTCTTTAATAATTTTTTTAATTTTTTCTTACATTCTTTAACAATTTTTATCATTTTTTATAATATTATCTTACATTCTATAACAATTCTTAACATGTTGTCATATATTCTTTAACAATTTTATCATTTTTATAATTTTTAAATTCTTTAAAGATTTTTATCATTTTTTCTTAATTTTTTAACAATAATTATAATTTTTTATCATTATTTCTTACATTCTTTAACAATTTTTATTATTAGTTTAATTTTTTTTTCTTACATTATTTAGCAATTATAAAAAATAATGTAAAATTTGTTAGGTCAATGCATTCTCTTATATATGCGAGGCGACCTATGGTCGACTCGCATATAGAAGAGAATGCATTGGCACAGGGTTTTCGCAAAAATTCAGGAAGATCCCGTCATTGAAGGGTTAATACATTACCGTTGAGATCCACCTTTTCAACCATCTCCTTCAGCTCCCTCTCCGTCGGATTATGTCCTAGTGTCCTGAGCACTGTGCCAATCTCCTTCGTCGTGATTTTACCGCTGCCATCCTTATCGAACACATTGAAAGCGTTCTTATACTCTGTTAACGAAAGGAAAAACATTCATCGTACCAGTGTTCTGTACATGCGCTGTCCGCGCATGGAAGTTTAAGACATATACTATTTATCAGGTCATTTGTAATCTACACGTGTGTTTCGATTGGCAGAAATTTGTAATTATCAACTGAGTGGCGTGGATTCTTCATCTCTGGTGAAAACATGGTTTACGGAAACCTCCAGGTTTAAACCGTCGTTAAACAGCTAATTCCGTGGCTTAAATCCTAGACAGCGGTTCTAATGTACACATTCGCATTTCACGATAATAAATTAATTATCAATCAAAACATATGTGTTTCGCCTCAGCATAGCAAACACAATCGGCGTTGGCACCGGCCCCTTCATCATTCTTATTTCATCCTTCCTCAATAATCTGTTACAATCTTCCATCAATCATCTTTCCCATTCACCACATGAAGCTGTAAATACGTTACTTATTGTGCCACTTTGTTAAACTAATTGTTTAGTACAAATGTATACCGGAGAGGGGCTCATTAAGTTTTGTAACATGTGAGTAGTATGAGCCACTTGTTGACGTCAATCGTAAAATTTGGCATAAGTGTATTTTGAGTATGTTAGTACTATATAGTACTATATATTTGAGAATGGTTGATAAAATTGGGCGTAAGTATATTTACGATATTTGAGGTCCACATTGCTTTGTGGCCGTGTACAAATAAAACCAATTCATAGAACAGTATGTGTGTATATTGTTGTTTTGTAATCTCGGCCGACTAAATAATCTCAGCTTAAGACGGCTTATGTGTTTAAAGGTTCAGACAGGCATACATCTTACTGAAAATAATATCGGCCGACTATTAAATGGCGGACACATCAACTAAATAATCTCAGCTGTTTATCGCGTTAATGCTAATACGTCACATAATCTTATCACTCGTACATATTAGCAGCTTATCGAACTATGCATACATACGCTCAAATAATATGTACAAGTGGGTATACATGCAATACTTGAAGTTACTTTGATGTTATTGTTATTTTGAACAAACTGAAAGCATGATGATGCAAGAAATTTTCAATTTGTTATGCTTATCGCTGTACCAATTGATTGTTTGTAATCAACGACAAAATGACCAACACGCCGAGAATGATTCATACCATGCTGATGATAAACACTGGAATGTATGCATTCATACTGATGGTGACAATGGCCAAGATTACAGCGACTCGGACCAGTCCACCAGACGCCGTCCCGTCTATTCCATCATATAATTGTCTCCACAATGTTTTACCTGAAATAATTTGACGTCATTGCTCTTACATAAATAATAAAGAGTGTTTATTCTTTACTTCTCTATCACGATGAAGTTATTGAGCATCGTGTATCGCTATTTCACCAGAGGTCACACGTTAGACCGTGTACACGTATATACATATGTAACATCAGACTAAACAAAGCTGATATGTTTCGATTATTCGCGATTGTGACTGTAAATAGGTCTATCGAGTATATGGCATATAGCGCCACTTACCCGCACCTATTCATGCGCGTACACAATGTGTACGTGTCGGAGCACAATACATCCAAATAATGAGTATTAGCTCGTAGTAAAGGAACGCTCTTTATTCATCTTTCAGCATAAATGGCATCCGTGTATTATCGAGAATTATTGGAAAACATAGTAATGCGATAGCGAACATCAAACGAGTCTGCGCACGCATATCTGTCAAAAGATACAATAGCAGTCATTGGTCAATTTATCCACGGTGTCAGCTCAGTACACAATCGGCACGAAGCCGGAGGTCAACTCAGTACACAATCGATTTCATCATGTCACCAGGTTACACATATCTATATAATAGAGTGTTCATATTGAAATCACTCATAATTGCATTGACATTTGGATAGGTAGGTTGTATTGTAGCCAATGTGATAAATTTGTATCCAGTACAAACAACACGAAGAGACGTTGTGAACGACAGCCTGAACTAGTTAACTAGTCCACCACGTTTCCCTTGTTTCTGTTCTATATAAATATAGGTGCATAGAAGAACGCTCGATTTCACTGATTATATAGGAAAATTAAGTATCAATGTGAAGAGTGCTTAAGTGTCTATGCTTGGCAAGATAGTTTGAAGCGTCATATCAAAGTTAAACACACGCCTTCAGAACAACAACAACAACAGCAACAGTATCATCAGCCACAACAACAACAACAACACCACCAACAACAACAACAACAGTATCATCAGCCACAACAACAACAACAGTATCATCAGCCACAACAACAACAACAACAACAGTATCATCAGCCACAACAACAACAACACCAACACCAACAACAACAGCAACAGTATCATCAGCCACAACAACAACAACAACAACACCAACAACAACAACAACAACACCAACAACAACAACAACAGCCACCAAGCGACATAACATCCTGCTTTGATGATCCAATGGCCAAAATCCAGGAAGATTTTATTTTCAAGCATCCATTCACGGCATGTGTAAGTGGGCCGACATCTAGTGGGAAGACGTACTTCGTGAAAACCTTGCTACAAACGTCTGCCTCAAAAATATCACCCGCACCTGACAGAATAATATGGTTTTATAAATATTGGCAGCCCCTATATGACGAAATAAAGTATACCGTCACCCCTCATGTCAACTTTATATGAGGAATACCAGCAAACTTGGATTCTCTTATCAACCCCCGTTATAAAAATCTAGTTATACTCGATGACTTGATGCAAACTTCATCAAAAGACCAGAGAGTTAATGATTTGCATTCCGAAGGAAGTCACCATTTGAACTTATCTTTGATAAGTTTGAACCAGAATTTCTACTACAACAAAGATCCAACGCAACGACGAAATTGTCAATATTTGGTATTGTTCAATAACCCAATCGACAAGGGATTAATTTCAACATTATCAAGACAGATGTATCCTGAATGTCCTCAGCGTATGGTTCGAGAGTTGTCGGAAGCGACGAGTGAACCGTACGGTTACCTACTGGTGGATTTAAAAGCCGCAACACCGGACACATTACGTCTGCGACAGAATGTACTAAAAGAGGACACGAACCAACATATGGGTGAATGGAATGGCATGAAATACGATGACAGAGAACACCCAGATGAACAGAATGGGATGAAAAAACATACAAAAGACACTGAGACCCAGGGTCAACAGAATGCGATGAAATACGATGACAGAGAACTCCCTGGTCAAGGCATAGCATATAATTATATTGTGCCCCAGGGTCAACATAATGGGTATACTAAGGACATAAGGCCACCTTGTGAGCTCGATGAAATTAATAAGAAGAACCGTCAAAACATAGACATTCGAGAAGACATGTCGTACCCTTGTAATGACTGCGGGCTTTTGTTCGAAGATCATTATGATGTTCAGAGACACGTAAAAAACTGGTGTAAAGAAAATAAGTTAAAACGAAAATTAACTGAGGACACGGATGATAGTCAGAATAAGAAAATTAAATTGAATGAAGATGAATACTTCAAAAGTTTGTGTGATGAGAGTAGAGATAAAACACATGAGGAATGGAGTGATAAAGTGGAAACGTATAAGGCAAATGGCTCGACAGAAACAGAAGCAAAAGAACAAGCTGACAAGGACCTTAAAAGTGAACACATGAGGCAATTTATGAATGGTTATGCTTGGACAATAGTAGCGTATCTGCAGCTGCGCAATGGGACTCTGCACAACAGAGTCATGGATAAAGTCGACAAATATTTGAATAATGGTTATGAAGATCGTGATGCAGTGAACATGTCAATATTAAAGTACAAACCGATGCTAGAAAAATTCATGGACGAAACAAATTACACTTCTGACGACAGTGATGACAATTCGGACGATTAAATTTCAATAAACTTCATCAACATGATATTCTCGTTTTCGTTATATATCTATAAGCGGGGAGAGAGTGAGTGGATTATTGGGAATTGTAGAGTGAGAAACGATACGTAATGATAAAAGGCGCTTTAAGAGCTCGAAAATTTGAACTTCAAATATTGTTCTGTGTCATTTTAACTTTCAACCACTGCGCTTGTATTGTTAACATTCATTCATAATGAGTGTCTTGTGTCCCTTTAGAGTGTCTTGTGTTCCTTTAATATTCAAACACCAATATTGCATCACGTCCCTTGTTTCGTGTCACTTTAACTCCTTGAGTGTATTGCCCCTTCTAATGATGTCATAGCATGGGTACATGCAAGACAGTATAACACTATGACTATGTCTGTATCTGTTGGGAAGATGTGAAATATAAATTTCAGTTCATTCGTGTAGTAATTTCGTATGAATGAAACACTCTACATTCGTGTATTACCAACAGGAAGTTGTACTATTTTTCAAAGCAATCACGATGTGTAAAATTTTCATTAAATTACAATAAATCAAGGGCTAAGGTGTAACAGGTTTATGGTCAAATAACCCAGAGTGACTTAATTCACAATGAAGTAGACTCCACTGTAGATGCAAGATGTATTGTTTGTCCACTTCATTGTGAATTAAGTCACTCTGGGTTATTTGACCATAAACCTGTTACACCTTAGCCCTTGGTTTATTGTAATTTAATGAAAATTTTACACATCGTGATTGCTTTGAAAAATAGTACAACTTCCTGTTGGTAATACACGAATGAAGAGTGTTTCATTCATACGAAATTACTACACGAATGAACTGAAATTTATATTTCACATCTTCCCAACAACAGATACAGACATAGTCATAGTGTTATACTGTCTTGCATGTACCCATGCTATGACATCATTAGAAGGGGCAATACACTCAAGGAGTTAAAGTGACACGAAACAAGGAACGTGATGCAATTTTGGTGTTTGAATATTAAAGGAACACAATACACTCTAAAGGGACACAAGACACTCATTATGAATGAATGTTAACAATACAAGCGCTGTGGTTGAAAGTTAAAATGACACAGAACAATATTTAAAGTTAAAATTTTCGGGCTCTTAATGCGCCTTTTATCATTACGTATCGTTTCTCACTCTACAATTCCCAATAATCCACTCACTCTCTCCCCGCTTATAGATATTTAACGAAAACGAGAATATCATGTTGATGAAGTTTATTGAAATTTAATCGTCCGAATTGTCATCACTTTCGTCAGAAGTGTCATTTGTTTCGTCCATGAATGTTTCTAGCATCGGTTTGTACTTTAATATTGACATTTTCACTGCATCACGATCTTCATAACTATTATTCAAATATTTGTCGACTTTATCCATGACTCTGTTGTGCAGAGTCCCATTGCGCAGCTGCAGATACGCTACTATTGTCCAAGCATAACCATTCATAAATTGCCTCATGTGTTCACTTTTAAGGTCCTTGTCAGCTTGTTCTTTTGCTTCTGTCGAGCCATTTGCCTTATACGTTTCCACTTTATCACTCCATTCCTCATGTGTTTTATCTCTACTCTCATCACACAAACTTTTGAAGTATTCATCTTCATTCAATTTAATTTTCTTATTCTGACTATCATCCGTGTCCTCAGTTAATTTTCGTTTTAACTTATTTTCTTTACACCAGTTTTTTACGTGCCTCTGAACATCATAATGATCTTGGAACAAAAGCCCGCAGTCATTACAAGGTTACGACATGTCTTCTCGAATGTCTATGTTTTGACGGTTCTTCTTATTAATTTCATCGAGCTCACCAGGTGGCCTTATGTCCTTAGTATACCCATTATGTTGACCCTGGGGCACAATATAATTATATGCTATGCCTTGACCAGGGAGTTCTCTGTCATCGTATTTCATCGCATTCTATTGACCCTGGGTCTCAGTGTCTTTTGTATGTTTTTTCATCCCATTCTGTTCATCTGGGTGTTCTCTGTCATCGTATTTCATGCCATTCCATTCACCCATATGTTGGTTCGTGTCCCTTTTTAGTACATTCTGTCGCAGACGTAATGTGTCCGGTGTTGCGGCTTTTAAATCCACCAGTAGGTAACCGTACGGTTCACTCGTCGCTTCCGAAAACTCTCGAACCATACGCTGAGGACATTCAGGATACATCTGTCTTGATAATGTTGAAATTAATCCCTTGTCGATTGGGTTATTGAACAATACCAAATATTGACAATTTCGTCGTTGCGTTGGATCTTTGTTGTACTAGAAATTCTGGTTCAAACTTATCAAAGATAAGTTCAAATGGTGACTTCCTTCGGAATGCAAATCATTAACTCTCTGGTCTTTTGATGAAGCTTGCATCAAGTCATCGAGTATAACTAGATTTTTATACCGGGGGTTGATAAGAGAATCCAAGTTTGCTGGTATTCCTCGTATAAAGTTGACATGAGGGGTGACGGTATACTTTATTTCGTCATATAGGGGCTGCCAATATTTATAAAACCATATTATTCTGTCAGGTGCGGGTGATATTTTTGAGGCAGACTTTTGTAGCAAGGTTTTCACGAAGTACGTCTTCCCACTAGATGTCGGTCCACTTACACATGCCGTGAATGGATGCTTGAAAATAAAATCTTCCTGGATTTTGGCCATTGGATCATCAAAGCAGGATGTTATGTCGCTTGGTGGCTGTTGTTGTTGTTGTTGGTGTTGTTGGTGTTGTTGTTGTTGTTGGTGTTGTTGTTGTTGTGGCTGATGATACTGTTGTTGTTGTTGGTGTTGTTGTTGTTGTTGTTGTTGTGGCTGATGATACTGTTGTTGTTGTTGTTGTGGCTGATGATACTGTTGTTGTTGTTGCTGATGATACTGTTGTTGTTGTTGTTGTTGGTGGTGTTGTTGTTGTTGTTGTGGCTGATTATACTGTTATTGTTGTTGTTATTGTTCTGAAGGCGTGTGTTTAACTTTGATATGACGCTTCAAACTATCTTGCCAAGCATAGACACTTAAGCACTCTTCACATTGATACTTCATTTTCCTATATAATCAGTGAAATCGAGCGTTCTTCTATGCACAGAAACAAGGGAAACGTGGTTAGTTCAGGCTGTCGTTCACAACGTCTCTTCGTGTTGTTTGTACTGGATACAAATTTATCACATTGGCTACAATACAACCTACCTATCCAAATGTCAATGCAATTATGAGTGATTTCAATATGAACACTCTATTATATAGATATGTGTAACCTGGTGACATGATGAAATCGATTGTGTACTGAGTTGACCTCCGGCTTCGTGCCGATTGTGTACTGAGCTGACACCGTGGATAAATTGACCAATGACTGCTATTGTATCTTTTGACATATATGCGTGCGCAGACTCGTTTGATGTTCGCTATCGCATTACTATGTTTTCCAATAATTCTCGATAATACACGGATGCCATTTATGCTGAAATATGAATAAAGAGCGTTCCTTTACTACGAGCTAATACTCATTATTTGGATGTCTTGTGCTCCGACACGTACACATTGTGTACGCGCATGAATAGGTGCGGGTAAGAGGCGCTATATGCCATATACTCGATAGACCTATTTACAGTCACAATCGCGAATAATCGAAACATATCAGCTTTGTTTAGTCTGATGTTACATATGTATATACGTGTACACGATCTAACGTGTGACCTCTGGTGAAATAGCGATACACGATGCTCAATAACTTCATCGTGATAGAGAAGTAAAGAATAAACACTCTTTATTATTTATGTAAGAGCAACGACGTCAAATTATTTCAGGTAAAACATTGTGGAGACAATTATATGATGGAATAGACGGGACGGCGTCTGATGGACTGGTCCGAGTCGCTGTAATCTTGGCCATTGTCACCATCAGTATGAATGCATACATTCCAGTGTTTATCATCAGCATGGTATGAATCATTCTCGGCGTGTTGGTCATTTTGTCGTTGATTACAAACAATCAATTGGTACAGCGATAAGCATAACAAATTGAAAATTTCTTGCATCATCATGCTTTCAGTTTGTTCAAAATAACAATAACATCAAAGTAACTTCAAGTATTGCATGTATACCCACTTGTACATATTATTTGAGCGTATGTATGCATAGTTCGATAAGCTGCTAATATGTACGTGTGATAAGATTATGTGACGTATTAGCATTAACGCGATAAACAGCTGAGATTATTTAGTTGATGTGTCCGCCATTTAATAGTCGGCCGATATTATTTTCAGTAAGATGTATGCCTGTCTGAACCTTTAAACACATAAGCCGTCTTAAGCTGAGATTATTTAGTCGGCCGAGATTACAAAACAACAATATACACACATACTGTTCTATGAATTGGTTTTATTTGTATACGGCCACAAAGCAATGTGAACCTCAAATATCGTAAATATACTTACGCCCAATTTTATCAACCATTCTCAAATATATAGTACTATAGTACTAACATACTCAAAATACACTTATGCCCAATTTTACGATTGACGTCAACAAGTGGCTCATACTACTCTTGTGCCCCAATCCATTTTATATTGAACTACGAATAAAACATGTTTAACCCTTTCAGTGCCAATTCCGAGCTCTTTCCATCAATGCATCACATTATTATAATCAATAAATTTGAAAAAATGATCAAGGAAATATGGGTTGATACAAAAATCGGACTTGGCACTGAAGGGGTTAAACAAAAAAACAAACAAATTCGTCATATCAGGTTGAAACCTTGTCCAGCCAGACCATACATACTATCGATTGACGGCGTGTCTATAAGGTGAGCGTGGCGGCTTAGGGTGGATACACACATGCATGTAATTTCTGTATGTAAAAGACATGTATTTTACATGGCCACACCAATAATTGACAACATTAATCACCTGCGCGCGAGCGGTTCATTGTTAACATGCCAGACAAGTGAGTAGTGATAAACGAAGTCAAACTGTCTGCTATCAGGACATTTAAGGCCAGTCCAAAACATGTCTTCTCTTACGGATGCGGAAAGTAGTCACGTCTGTGTGATATCTGGCATTTTATTAATGCACGAACACCAGAATCGACACGTCTGGCATATAATACAGGCTTGATATAGAACATGTTCGACCATGACGTTTGTTTGGCGTGGGGTCTCGAAAGCTTCAAATAGCTAAGGGACTTAGTTGAATGTATCGGTCGGAATAATCTGGGCAAGAAGGTACAATATAATATGTTTTACTTAAATAGCTCAGAGTTAGCCACCCCCGTCTGGTGGCTTTCGGGATCATATATAGCCCCATGTCGGAGATCATATATAGCCCCTGCGTCTGGGAAATCCTGATCGACCACTGCTATAAATATCAAGAGAGGACTGGTAATTATTTAAATAGAACGTCCACCATATGGGTTATCCCACGAACAATTATTTTAAGTGGCCTGGCGACTCGGTCCAAGATAGCGGTTTCTCTACATTCCGACTTAATTGGAACTAGAACTCAGTCCGGTCAACACGTCGGCAATTATTGGATTGTCAGTGGACACATATTACATTGTCTGTATGATCCATGTAAAACGCCAAATACACGATAATTACAGAGATTACATGCATGTGTGTATCCACCCTTAGTATTCATGTCACAATTAATTCATTCTAACACGACGGTTGTTATAAATGTGTGCTAGCTTGTTCGCGTTAATTGAGGGCGGTCAATAATCATTTTACCGGCTTACTTAATTGTTATCCGCCTGATAACAGAGTATAGTTTAATTGCATCTTACCGAATCAGCCACCGAACGGCCCAAAATGCCCACTTAGACCCGGTTTGGCTGGCCCGCCAATGAAGTTTTAAACCTGGTTTAAACTCGGTGATTTAAACTAGATACGAAGAATCCGGCCCACGACTTAAAAGATGAAATGTCTTCAGAAAATGAAATACCGTCACATAATTATATAGGGTGTGAGATTCGACCATTTGCTTAACGGGTTAGCAATGCTCTCTCTGTACATTATAATTATACACCATGCGTCCGTGGTCGTTAATTGTATCAAGAATACTATCGACCGTATAGTATACAGGTATATACACAAGTACTAAACTATCAATTACCTGCAATCTGTTCGTCTGTCAAATGTTCAACCTAAAATAGATATAAATAATTCGTTTTATTTAAGAGACTCGTACGAGGTGCACCATGCATTCATAAACTGAGAAGTTATTTTGGACAAAATGAAAGAGTTCCCAAGCGTTCGATGTGTCACCTTTTCACAATATTCACACTATAAAATCATTATAATCTGTATCAGGATCAAAGAATTGGCATGAATTCGTGATGTCTTGAAAGGGGTTAGACAATGGTGTATCATCCAATTAATATAGCGCGGCCGTATCTTGTAACACCGATGGTATATATAGTTTATTGTTTTAAAACACAGATTCTGCATCTAACCGATTTAAATTTTGCACAATATCATGAAAATCAACGTTTATAAAGACATAGATGTATCATTCCGATGCATGGGAACCATCGCAACCATTCAAGACCCGAGAGCTGCGGAAACTGTGGGATCAGGCCGAAATGCTGACAGAAGTTCCAAAATATATAATAGATAACAGCAACAGATGTGTTTAAAAATAGTCAACACTATAAGTGAAATTTAAAAATCAACAAGATTGCATACATAAACTAAAAAAATTGTAACAATTGTAACACCTTCGCAGAGTTCTGAAATCGGAATGCCACCTTTTAAGAGTAGCATTGACACTACGATGATAAGGGACATTTGAAATTGCACTTACATGCAAATTAGTATATGACGTTTCTATGGCACGCCATTTGGTTGGCGCCTCGTTGTGGAATTATCTATATGGAGTAACACTGTTTATTGTCCACCATTGTTTAAAGTATTGATCATGCCTATACATGTTTTTGTTTTTATCTCTTCCACATGCATGTCTTACATTAGACTTGGCTCTCTTGCTCAGGGTGAAATCACCACCAATATTGATAAATTGATCAATTTGCATCTTGTTTTATACTTTGCCGTTTAGGGTGGATACACACATGCATGTAATCTCTTTAATTATCGTGTATTTGACGTTTTACGTCGATCATACAGACAATGTAATATATGTCCACTGACAACCCAATAATTGCCGATGTGTTGACCGCACTGAGTTCTAGTTCCAATTAAGTCGGAATGTAGAGAAACCGCTATCGTGGACCGAGTCGCTAGGCCACTTAAAATAAATGTTCGTGGCACAACCCATGCATATATTTATATATTTAAATAATTACCAGTCCTCTCTTGATATTTATAGCAGTGGTGGATCGGGATTTCCCAGACGCAGGGGCTATATATGATCCCGGACTTGGGGCTATATATGATCCCGAAAGCTACCAGGCGGGGTGGCCAACTCTGAGCTATTTAAGTAAAACATATTATATTGTACCTTCTTGCCCAGATTATTCCGACCGATACATTCAACTAAGTCCCTCAGCGATTTGAAACTTTCGAGACCCCACGCCAAACAAGCATCATGGTGGAACATGTTCTATATCAAGCCTGTATATGTCAGACGTGTCGCTTCTGGTGTTCGTGCATTAATATAATGCCAGATATCACACAGACTTGACTAATTTTCACATCCGTAAGAGAAGACATATTTTGGACTGGCCTTAAATGTCCTGATAGCAGACAGTTTGACTTCGCTTATCGCTACTCACTTGTCTGGCATGTTAACAATGAACCGCTCGCGCGCAGGTGATTAATGTTGTCAATTATTGGTGTGGCCATGTAAAATACATGTATTTTACATACAGAAATTACATGCATGTGTGACATTGTGTGTATCCACCCTTAACTTCGGACCACTAAGTGAAGAATGACGTGACACTGAGAGTCCACACTCCACAGTTACAAATGATAAAACAAGATGCAAATTGATCAACTGATCAATATTAGTGGTGATTCCATTCTGATCAAGAGTCATGACTTCCGGTTACGCGACTACTTCGATCGGTCGTGTTTCAAATCATGACAAATGAAAATACTATTATTTAGCTATTTCTAAATTTTCGATCTAAGATCTTGGACAGATATCGGACCGATGCTAAGGTAATCAACAAATACATCATGGGAATTAACTCAAAACTCAATTTGAGTGTTGATTATGACGACTTACTACACTAAATAATTTGATGACGTGACCGCCTGGTGGCCGCCATATTGTTCGCACTGTAAACAATCAACGAAAATGTATTACTTGCTGATGGCGTCTAAACGGAGTCGGAAAGACCGCAATAAAGGTAAAGGTACTGATAAGAATTCTACCATTGAGAGCGAAGACAGTATGAACCCTTCGCCGAAAAAACAGTTGACTTTAATGAATTTTCTTGATAAACAAGGAACGACACCTCCGTCCCCGATCCTTGGTTCCAATTCCATTCCAGAGCAACTGTCAGACATAATAAAAAGAGTTGACAACTTATCAACAGCATCCCAAACTAACCATGAGAAATATTCGGCGGAGCAGAAAATGCAAGTAGCAGAGTTTGGAAAAATGGTGAGCCAATTCAAAACTGAAATTATTTGTCAATTTAATGACAAGATACACAAGTTGGAAGAAAAAATTGGAAATCTTGAAAAAGAAAGAAGAAATATTCTTGATGTAGTTGAAACTCAACATGGCCAGTGGAAAGAAGAGTGTCTGTCTTTAAAACAGAAAATAAATGACTTAGAACAACAAGGGAGGAAAGATAGTGTGAGAATTTATGGTATTCCAGAATCAAAGGATAGAGAAACTCGACATGACTGTGCAAACAAAACCTTAGACATATTAAACAATAAAATGAAAATGGGAACCCAAAGAACAGACATTTCTATAGCACATAGAGTTGGAAGAAATGCAGTGGAAGCAGGCGAGACAAATGGGGCAGCAAGCAGTGGCGAAAAGAGGAAAGGCCCCCGTCCAATTCTTGTTAAATTCGTCACACGTGAAACAAAACTGCTGGTAATTGAGTCAAGGAAGTGTCTGAAACAGACTGGAATTTCCATTATTGAAGACGCTACACCCTTTAATTACTACCTTCTTAGGAAAGCTTTCAGAGCAGACAATATTCAGAACTCCTGGATTTCCAATGGAAAGCTATTCTGCAAAACAAAAAATGGTAACATTCAAAAGTTCTCTACTGAAGCATACCTTGACACCATTATCAGAAGTTAAGTCAGCAAAGAGTTATCCTGCACCATTGTACATATTTTAATTTGTGTTTTCTTATACATGTCATAATTGTTCATTCCTTCATGTATTACCCTGAGTGGGGAGGGGCTGGCTGGTTTTGGTTGATCCTAATGTAAATTTTCCAAGAAATTGTAAAAATGAGTTGAAATCAAGTCTTGTTAAACAAACAAGTTTATAACTATAATTTCCTTTTAGGTATGTGAATATACCTGACCTTGATTTGAGCTGGTGTACCTATTTTGTATAATTAATTCTGGATCCAACGCCCCATGACCAATTTTATGTCAAAGACTGTTAAAATTTAAACAAGGGGGGGGGGGGTAACAATCGAGATACAACTCTAATAGTTTACCAAATTCCAGGTTTAAATAAATGCACACATTACCTATATTGAACCAGCTCTTATCTGATTTCTCAAAAAAATTACATTATAATGACTGAGCATGGCTCAACACGAAGGTCCCCGGCCAAAACCGACCAACACCCCCCCCCCCCCCCCCACCCAATAAGATTGCGAAACACCCATATGTTGAAACAGCCATGATCTGTTTATAACCCACACATACCTAGTAGCTAACTTGGCAAAAATAAATATCTCCTCTTGTAACTTCCAGGTCACCGGGGATGGGAGTCGGATTCCAAAATGAGAATCTCAACACAGCTGATTCTATTTGACAAATAGCTCATATAATATATGTTGCACACTTGTATTGAGATTTCGACTCAAAATTCGACCGCTTCCTCAATATAGACTGATATACAGCCCATGATTCGTGTGTCTTAACATGTAAATCCTATGCAAGCCTAAGCTTAATTTCTTTTAAAATGATGCACACTCACTCATCATATATAATACGCATATATACCTCGATTGAAAAGAGTATAAGTCCACAAGTAAGTTAAAATCCACAAATACAAATGACACAGAACCGACGATCTCAATATACCTCCAAGTTTGTATGACCTGAATCCAAAATAGGCCACCAACCACATGATCCTAGCTTGAACGCAAACTCACACAGCATGAGTATTTGTGTATTTCACTTGTCTAGCGACCCAATTATCATCAAAGCCTTTGTAAACTCATCATGAACAAAGATCACTTCTGGATATAGTAGTCACATGACCAACACTGGAATGTAACATGTTATTTATTTTTTACTATGCCCCATGCACCCCCACATATAACCCATCGTTACTGCTTAAAAAAAACATATATTTGAATACAATATGCGACATGTTTCAAATAAGGCTAATATTACACGACTGAAAAGTTCTTATTACTCTACGCTTCTTAAAATGAAAAATCGTAAAGGGAGTTGAGGCTATTATAATTGTTACGTGTGGCATGACAAAACGTTTGTCTGAACTTCAACAACAGCCCTCTATACCCGTTGCAAAATATCCTGCCTAAAAGTCTCCCATTCGATATTCCAATAATAGCTCTAAATGTTGGAGATTAAAGATACACACGGTGTTCATAATCACCAATTCCAAAAATAAAATAAAAATGAAAATGCTTGAAATTGTGAGTGTGCATGAACACATTGTGACTCTAGTCTGCTACAGACTTAGATTATATATGATATTCGTGTAGACAATATATTTGCCCCATTTCCAAATGATTGACATTATCACTTAAAATACAAACCATTATTAAATAACAATATGGCTAATTTTTATTCCAAATAGCATAACTGACCATAATATTCTCGGTCACACAGGGCGGTCTCTTTGATCGTACTCATGGTAGTCTTCTACCGAATTGTATTTATTATTGTTTTTGTGTATGCATGTATGTTGAATGTATGTTTTGCAATATGTTTTCGCTGTTCGACTGAAATCGGTGGTATAACTATATGTAAGGGTCTACTCACATATATACAATACCTATGTAATCATTTCTGTAATGCTATCTGGATAGCCCAACCTGGTCGAGTGTCTTGTCGTCTGCGTGCCTATATCATGATCAAATGTCTATAAAAATTATGTCTTCTAACTGCCGAGGGTTAAATCAAGCCGAAAAACGCCGTGATGTATTCCGATACCTCAGAAATTTGAAGTCCTCAATATACTGTCTACAAGATACCCACTTTACAACAGAGCAAGAGAAAATAATTACAGCAGAATGGGGATATAAGATGGAAATGGCACCATATTCATCCCAGTCTCGCGGAGTGGCAATCCTCTTCAACAATAATTTTAGCTTTGAACTACACAAAAGAGTAAAAGACAAAAATGGGAATTTCAAGAAACCGCACTTAAAAAAGCCCAAGCAGAAACATTGATGGCCCTAGATCAGAGTAATTTAGATGATGTTAGAAGAGAAGAACTTATAGAAACACTACAAAAAACGGAAGGGGTACTCTGTCAACTAAGGAAAGAAAGATCAAAAGGAGCTATGATTAGGTCCAGAGCTATTTGGGTCGAAGATGGGGAAAAACCAACAAAATATTTTCTCAATCTTGAAAAACGGAATTGCATATCAAAAACCCTGACCAATCTTACAAAATTAAATGGGGATAGTCTTACAAACCAAAACGATATCTTAGAAGAGACTCGTAATTTTTACCAGACACTATACTCTTCAAAACCAATCAATAGCTATCACACCGACACTGTGTTTTCTGATTTGGACAACCCCACCCTTTCACCAATGTCTGCGCAAAATATTGAAGGTCCCATAACTCTAAATGAACTTACAACAGCTTTGAAGAAATCTAAAAATGGCAAATCTAGTGGCCTAGATGGTTATCAGTATGAATTTTGGAAATTCTTTTGGTCAGATTTAGGTCAAATTCTATGTGAATCACTAAACGAATCCTTTGACGCTGGAGAATTGTCCATCACACAAAAACAAGGCCTGATTACACTCATTCCAAAGAAAGTCAACGATCGCCAACTTTTAAAGAACTGGAGACCAATAACCTTATTAAACTGTACCTATAAATTAGCATCATCGTGTATTGCCGAAAGATTAAAAACCGTACTACCAAACATTATCAATCCTGATCAGACTGGATTCCTAAAAGGCAGATATATCGGCGACAATACAAGGCTAATATATGACATTATTTATAATACGAAAATAAAAAATAAGTCAGGGCTTCTTCTTCTCGTTGACTTTGAAAAGGCATTTGATTCTGTGTCATGGAAATTTCTACATAAATGCCTTGATATGTTTAATTTCGGTGACTCGATTAAAAAATGGATCTCAGTGTTCTATAAAAATATAAATTCTTCCGTTCTCGTTAATGGGCATATATCACAAAATTTTATTATTTCTCGAGGCTGTCGACAGGGAGACCCAATTTCACCCTATATTTTTTTAATATGCGCGGAAGTGCTAGCACTCATGGTTAGAAATAATAGAAATATTAAAGGTATAACCCTCGGTGGTGAAGAATACAGATTAACCCAATACGCAGACGACACGACACTCATCCTGGACGGCAATGAACCAAGTGTAAGAGAAGCATATCACATTCTTGACGTTTTCGCACAAATTTCTGGTTTATGGATCAACCCTAGTAAATGTCAGGCGTCGTGGATTGGTTGCTATACAGGGCGAAGTGACCATATATGCCCAGACCTCAATATAAAATTTTCAGATTCTTTCGACCTACTTGGTATCCGCTTTAATACAAACTTAAACTTAATGTCAGATAATTACGAAAAAAAATTCGACGACATAACAAGATCCATTGAAATTTGGAAGCACAGATTACTTACCCCGCTAGGTAGAATAACGGTGATTAAATCTCTCATACTCCCCAAACTTACTCACCTATTCATATCGCTCCCCAACCCAGAACCACAATTTGTACATAGACTAGAATCATTGTTTTTTAACTTTGTGTGGGGCAGCAAGCGTGACCGAGTCAAGAGAAAACTGTTATGCCAAGACTATAAACAAGGTGGCCTCAAGATGGTAGATATTAAAAACTTCATCACTTCCATGAAAATAACATGGATCAGGCGTTTAGTGAACAAAAGCTCTAAATGGGCCCCGTTGACAGAACTCCCTATTCTTAAAGACCCTTTTTTCCTCACCTATCATTATTCATATTTTTACAGTAAAGCGAAAAAGGTTCAAAATCACTTTTGGCGCGACGTACTTATAGCATGGGCAAATTTCCTAGAAAAAAATATTAGAAATGTAAACATATCTACATGCACTCTCTGGAACAACGCCAATATAAAAATGAATGGAAGCCCTATCAATTTTGCTGCATGGCGCAAGGAGGGAATATATTTTGTACACGATCTGTTACAAGAAATCGGCAATTTCCATACGACTGAAACGATATACTCAACTTACAAAATACGTACAAACTTCCTTATCTTAAATAGTATCCGACCACAGCTTATCTTTTACTCAAACAAAATCTCAAAACCCATTGTCCGAAGCCCGATGCCCACCCTCCCAGATAATTTTGTGACCCTACTCAGAAATCCTCGCGGAGGACGCGATTTCTATGACATATTAAACCACGATTGCCATGTACCCACTTCCCATGCAAAATGGCAAATAGAAATAGGCGAAGAAGAAATTGACTGGAATATATACAATAAACTACCATTTTCCACGACGCCTGACACAAAGATTCAATGGCTTCAGTATAGAATTAACTCTAGAATTATATCAACTAATAGCTTCCTGAAAATAGCCAAAATTCGACAAGATGATACATGCGTGCGTTGCAAAGACAAGAAGGAAAGCATATCACATATATTTTGGGAATGTGAACACGTTCAAACTTTTCTGACAGACATACATTCATGGGGTAACCGAAACAACGTCAAATTGCAAGCGACTAAACGAATAATGATAATTGGGTCCCGCTGTGTAAATGACAATTATACCACTAATTTATTCTGGCTCTTAGTAAAACAATATATCTATAGAACAAAATTCACACCAGAAAAATTAACAATTTCGTCATTCCAAGGAGATTTACGCTTTCGATATAAATGTGAAAAATATAATGCACGCCGTGAATTTAAATTGGAAGAGTTCGAAAAAGACTGGTTCTTGTTCAAATTTGCCGTGAAAGAAAATGCACAATAATTACTCCTATCACCAGAAATGTTATTATTGCTACTATTATATTACTCCCACTATTCATAGCCGTCCTTAGTTGGCCATGAATGAATACAGAAATGTCGACCAGAGCACATAACTAATTATTACTTCCATTGTGTATATATATACCCACATCACATGTTCTTATACTCTGTTAAAGAAACTATATCTACTTGTTCACCACCGATAACAGCCGACCTTCACCCACGGGACTAAGGCTACGTTCATACACCTCGACAAATTGCACGCCAAATTTCCACGCGATTCGTCAAATTAAAGCCAATTCCAGCACATATGAATGATATATCTTGAATTCTTAATGTATATTATTTTAGCATTAGAACATTTTATTTTAGATACTAAACACAAATACCGATTACACAGTTGACCCTTAAAAATAGTTTTATATTGTATGTCTGAAATCTCTAAAATTCCATGAGCGCATATATATTTCCAGGCTTCGAAACAGTCCAATATATAATAGACGGCAATGACTGAAAATAATACTCGTAGTTTATACTCCATATTTAGCAAATCTTTGACATGTAAGTCAAATGCTACGTATTCCCCTGACAAGGTATCCCGGTTCGTGAACGTGGCCTCAGTCGGGATTGTATGTAAGTTACGTATGAAAGCTGGTATGTCTGTAGAGAGCGCAAGACAGAGCGATAGGCGTGTGTTTGCATATTAATGCATTCTTTAGATGTAACTTGTATTAGCTATGTATACGTATGTTCAAATGTTATTCAATAAAAATTAAAAAATTAAAAAAAAAGAGTCATGACCAATGTTGGATAACTGGAAGAGAAAAACATAGGTTGCTAACATGTTTTCCAGTAGTTTATTGCTGGACACCTGTGGGTGTTGGACATATTCAACAGTGACATTTGAAAGGTGTTACGCAAACACCTTTAAGTCTTTAGCCCAACACATCCAAGTGGTTACCGAACACTTAATCATGAATGTGTTACAATTCATTTCCAACACATATATAGTGTTAAACTTGTATGAGTGTTGTTCGTACACTCAAAGTGCTATTAGTGTACAAAACCTTGGAAATGTTGTACATAACACTTGAGTTTTAAGAGTGTATTTATATTTAGAAACCTATAATTAAGCCTATATATATTTGGAAGAAATGGGTCAGCTAGTCCCACTGTGGCACTGATGATGTTGTGTTGTATTTCCCATATAGCATTGTCTTGAATTGTCAAAACAGGTGTGGAACGCAACTTACAAAAGCCGGTAAAGAAATAAGCATCCATGCTGTATCCAGGGGTTGAGATCGACTCCAGTGGAAAGTGCACCTGAAAATCACGACCACAGCTATCGTAGCCTAGCTATAAATATGTCGATCACGTGGAATCTATGTATCATATCAGACACATGTATATAGCCTAGATCTAATTTCGCATCGAATGTCCTTGTTATATTCTTCACATATCATACATGTCACAACGCCCTAATATACAACCGAAATCAGTATTATACATTCACCCCTCTGGGAAATTGCATCCGCTTATTGGCCGGATTCAGACACTCGCAAATTATATGGGCATTTTTGTACAGGCTTTTCGATACATGGAGTAGTTGCACTGTGTCATTAAGCGGACGCATGCAAGATGCACCTGCAACACAACCAACTGTGCACGAGAAGTAAAAACTATTTGGTTCCACCTGTGCATGGCGATATATACTACCGAAATTTGCCCGTAAATAGCATTCAAATATATATATAGACCATTTTACAGATAGCGAGAATGATGCATTGTGGGCCAGAAACTATCCAAACAAAGCCACGTGCTTTACGGCTGCATGCATTTACTATGGGGGATTTAGGGTGGGTCTATAAAACTAATTATAACTTTGGTATCTGTCATAGTTTACGCGATAAATTTTAAACATATATCAGGGACATGTACCCCTTCTAGAATGTTCAAAAACATTTCCAGTTGCTTGTCGTATTTTAATTGATTTTATGCGATGAAATAATGCGAAAATTCAGAAAATTGCACTAATTTCTCAATATTTTGCGGTTTTAGTAAACGCCTGATAAAAGTCGTTCTATTGGGAATTTTTACACCAAATTTTCAGAGAATATAGAGTAAACACAGTACTATCGGAATATCATAAAGGAGTTCTGTGCATTTGGTATTAATTAACCCTCAGACTGCCGAAGCTGCCGTCAATAAATTCGCTTTTTCGTGTTCGACGAAAATGCAACTTGTCTGTTTAAAGGTCCCATTTTCGTGTCGAATGGTGATAGAATCTCCATTTGTCAAGTTCGTGGATAAATTACGTCACACTTAATCGGCTTATGTCCGCGGCCATAAACCTGTGTTTTTATAACAATTTATTTGAGACAAACTGTTGCGCGCATACGCAGCAGTCGGCGCTTATCAGTTGAAGTTAATAATCGTGAAGCCTGTGTAACAAATGTTCAAATAGAACGGGAAAAAAATACGTAAAATAAATAGCGTGACCAATTAGCATTCACAAAACAATATACATCAGTTTTGCAAACAAGTAAAAATGATTATAAATGAAAACGCTCTTTATCGTGTACCGGCGCTTTTGCCCAAAAAGGTTTTTAATGGACGCAATCATTGGATTTTGTTCTAGGCTAAAAAAAAAAAAACAATACAAAATGTGTTCAAACTTCCTCTTTTGAAAGTTGAAGTAAAACATCACGGGTGTTGTTACAGTCTATTGTGATTCTTTGGTGAGCACGCAGTGAACACAAGTCATACTTTGCCAAATTCATGCCGTATATCACACATGTTTAGTATACATGACACGTCGTCACTTTCGGTGAATTGTTGAAACACAAGTGAGAACATCTAACGGAAGTTTTATGGGGTATATAAAATAGAAGCATGACCAGTTGATGTACAGACAGCGAACTAAAAACCTTCCTAAACGACCGTGGTGTTCCATCAACTAGACGAAAAAAAGATGAGAAAGTGCAGCTAGCCGAGTTGGCACACAAACAGAAATTTCCAGTTATTCAGTCGGCAGATGACGGTTAATACCCAAAAAGCGAAGTTCTTATGCCTGGAGTTTTTGTTGTCTCTTAATAAATGCTCAGATTCTACATACAACGAAGATGTGAAATTCAAGATTGTTCGCCAGATAGATCGAAAGAAATACTTTGTTGAAATCTCTTGCCATATTTTGCTGTATTTATGCAAAACGTGCATCTCCATCTTAACACATCGATGTAGATTGAAAACGACATATTTGCGGTCATGTAATGAGAACATAAACGCTCTTTATTGGTTCCGTTTTATATGGTATAAAATGACCTTCCGAATTACTCTAAACTTGAATTTTTTGTAGGTTAGATTGTTTACAAGTCATGTATTTTTCTAGTTCGATTACTATCTAATTTTTCTTAAAGATGTAGCTACTTATCGACTCTATTGCACTACAGAATATCAGCGGATATTCCACTGACCAGAATCATGATCCGAGATGGGACGATCGACGATGGTAATATACATTTTTTGCTACCGACGACTCATCAAAGTTCGAAGCCATTGATACTTCTATTGTTTATGTGTGCCGCCATGTTTTCCCTACATGCTTGCACTGTTTCGTGAACTGTACTCACCAGATTCCGTATAGTATTAGACCCTTGACCGTGGGAAAATGTCATGGTTCAGTGAACATAGTACACACAATACATCGACGGTCTTAATGACATGACACTGAATTACCGGTATGATCGTGTGACTGCATATTCTCTGATCAGGCACTCAACTTAACTAATTGAGCATGGAAGGAATATTCACGGAAACAGATAGGGTTCTCTATGGACCGGACAATAATGTTCCTGGGTTTGACACAAATGACATCGTGCCATCATGTGCGCATGTATGCGAAAATCAGACGCTAGACACTGAAAGCTCATCAGTTCCCTGCCATCGTGATGATAACATTAATTGTGATGAAGCAATGGAAAAACTAAACGAGATGGCTTCTATAAATTTGCGGGAACCCATAGACCTCTCTGCTACCTTTGTTAAATTAACAGAAACGGGGCCCACGACAGTTGATTTCAGCACATATCTTTCATGGGTTCTACAGTATGTTCGGAATACGCCAAAAGGGAATGTTGTCGATGTCCTATTAAATGCAACACAGTGGCGTGCTGCAACTCTAAAAGAAATGCGAGCCTCCGTATTCGAGGAAATAATCAAATTGGCAAAATCTGGAAGACTTGACATTAATCTTAACTCCTCCCTCAAGCAGAGGCGAGTCAATCGAGAAATGTCAGCTGACAGGGAAACAACGCTTGCGGTGAAATATTCCCACGACATTTATCAAATGATGTTGTGCATTCTCGACGAGAAACCAGACCATATATCAGATTTGTTAACAGCTCCTAAAGTTATGATCAGCAATCAACATGACATACCCGAGTATTCTGAAATTTCTAATTCGCCAAAGGAGATATTGGAAAATATTGCTAACTCGACTCAATTTGGACCAGTTCACAGCTTATCAGATTTATATAAAACTGTTTCGGAAATGAAGGAGCAAAATAAAACATATTCTGCCAAACTAGCCAAAGCGATGAATACTCTCATGGCCAGAATGAATAACAATGACACACTCTTAAACCAGCTATCCGAGAGAATTGATAAAATTGAGGAACAAATTGAAGTGAATCAGCTTGATATCGAGCGTACGGCCGATGAAAGATGCTCAGGAGTCTCGAAACTGAAAAGTGACATACGAGATATTAAAATGGACAAGGAATCAATGCGCGATGAAATACAGTCGCTGACAAGATCTGTTAATTCCAACACAGGGTACATAGGAACACTCAAAGGCAAAAATAAACAAAAACAACAAAAAGTTCCAAAACAGAATGTGAAAATTTGTGATCCAAACAAGGATGCTACGGATTCTAAAATAAATTCAGACGAAAACACGGACGACAACTCAAATTCCTTACACGATGATGCTAACTCGCCACGCGATGAAAGTGTTAATGCGACTCCGGAATCTGAACCAAAACCAACTGAAACTGATGAACGCATTGAGTTAAAATGTATGGATAAAATGAATATAAAACTAAACAAATTCTCACGAGAGATTGCCGGCCTTTTCCAGGACTTCACCACTCATACTATGAATGGAATCAATGATAGATTAAACCACATGTACAATCAACAGCAGATGTTTAATCAACAGTTACTAAATGCTAGTCCCAACACACAAATTACCAGCAGTCCAAACGGCCAGACAACTAAGTCCTATAACTCTATTCCAGTTGACGACTTCGATGAATCGTACACAAATCGCACATATTCTGAAGTCACTCGAAATGGGAATAAAGGACAAGGCAATACTTCGAGACAGAGAAACGACACAAGCACTCCTAATCAAAAGCGACCACCAACGACTTTTGAAAATGACGACAATCTCCAACAACGTCGCCCGTCGTACAACACCACAGGAGACACAGGTCGCCACCAAGTGATAGTCAGACGGAAAGTTCATTGAGCATAAAACACAACACGCCGATAAATACGATCCGAGTATTTGTCGGTAACATGCTCGACAGTGTTACTCCCGAAGCCATTCAGGACTATCTCACTGACGCCGGCGTTCGGTTCTCAATTGTTCGCATGATGCATAGTAGGAAAGAACATACTGTTTCTGCCAGATTAAATATACACGAAGATGACATGACAAAAGTAATCAATAAGAACTTCTGGCCGCGTCAAGTATTCTGTCGACTCTGGCTTTCTCAAAATGATTTCGATAGACGACAAACCCAGTATAATGGGAATTGAACATATAATTATGTCATATGGTTTATGCTACTCTGGCTTCTTTTTCTTGTTATACCTCATTGTACTCATGTTGTATATTCTACTGTAATTGACAATGTCACACGCACAGATAGCTATAGCCACTTGGAATTGTACTGGTCTTTCGGCATCGGCTGATTCCATATCCGGTGCCTTCTTGAATGACATGATTCACGAGAGGAACATAGATATTTGTGGTATCAGTGAACATTGGCTACACGAACACAACTCTCATATACTCGAACCTATGCTAGTCAACTACAAATGTCACATTGTGTGTGATTTCTCTCAAAGGCTACCCCATCAGCGGGGGAGACATAAAGGTGGCGTGGCCCTTATATGGAAAGATATTCTAGACCCCTATGTATCAACCATACAAATTGATGACGATAGAATTTGTGGTATCCAAGTTGAATTACCTGATGCAGATTACCTATACATATTCCAAGTGTATCTACCGTCAACCAACTATACAGACGAATTTCATTTACAATATACACAAGCGCTCGGTGATATCATAGATACTTACTTTTCTCTAGGTCATGTTATTATCATGGGCGATTTCAATTGTACTCTTTCAAGATCACGTCCGCGAGACAACTCTCTCCGCAGAGTACTCGAACCAAAACAGTTTGTACCAGTAAATGAAAGTAACCTTTGCGCTGGCAGAAAAGCAACTTTTGTTCCTGCCACTGGTGGTGAGGGCACGTCTATTGATTATGTGTTTTATTCACAGAGAGACATTTATATGACTCTCGTGTATGCTGAAATTATTGATGATGACGTTACTGATATTTCTAACCATAGACCAATTGTATGTTTATTCAGATGTGACATTCAAGCCGACAGTTCCAAACGGAGATCTAACTCGACCCCCTTGTATAACTGGAAGAAATTTAGATCCTCACCAAACTTAATGAGTCAGTATAAATACACTCTAGCATCGCTTCTTCCACACAGCTATAACATAAATAGCAGAGGCGATGTAGACGCTCTTTATAATAATATTATTTCAGCAATTCAACGAGCGTCGAGTGAAATAATTCCACAAAAAACATTCAAAAGCCACCTCAAACCGTTTTGGAACAGTCACTTGAAGGACTTGCACGCTCACATGACAACAAGCAGACGGAATTGGATCACTGCTGGTAGACCTCGGGAAGTGGATCATGCATTATATGTAGAATATAAGTCTAGAAAATGCGCCTTCAGACGTGAGTTTAGGCAATGTTGCAATCAAAATTTGAGTGATCGTAACAATGAGCTAGACACCGCTGCTGAAGTAGATCAAGGGTCATTCTTTAAAATAATAAATTCTAGGCGAAATTATGAGAATAGACCAAACAAGATTTTTGAATACAACGGGGCAACTTTAAGAAATTCCTCAGAAATATCAGATGGATGGGCCGACTACTTTGAGTCACTATACAAACCATTGGTACATGATAGCTTTGACGAGAACCACCTTCAAATTGTGAACGACACCGTCGCAGACCTCGCAAATGGCCAATATTGTAAAACGGGGAGTAACTCTAAATATGTCACTGAACCTGTACTTGAAGATGAAGTCGAGAACACGCTCAAAACACTCAACTTGAACAAAGCTTCGGGGTGGGATAATGTTTATAATGAACACTTGGTCCTTGGTGGTACAGCATTGATCAAATGCCTAACTGCACTATTGACGGGTATCATGATGTTTTCTCATATACCAGAACCGGCTAAGATTGGGATAATCGTTCCTCTGTACAAAGGAGGCAACAAACCCCGAAAGTTATTTGACAGCTATCGCGCGATAACCCTGCTCCCTGCCATTTACAAATTGCTCGAAAAAATAATTTTATTAAGACTAGAGTATCGTGTTCCTGATATGATCAAAGTACATGCATTGCAACACGGTTTTCAGAAGGGTATCAACTGTCTCATGAACTCGTTTCTTATTTACGAATCTAAAGAATTTGCATCAGAAAACGACAGTAAGTTGTTCACATGTTTCCTTGATGTACAGAAGGCATTTGATACCGTATGGATAAATGGTCTTCTCTATAAACTTCATCTCCTCGGTTTTGATGAGAAAATATGGCTACTGTTTCATCAAATGCTTACAGGTACTTCTTGTCATGTAAAATATGGGAATTGTCAGTCCAGAAAATTTCAGATAGAGCAGGGAACAAAACAAGGGGGAGTCATTTCACCTTTGTTCTACATGATCTTCGTTGATCAGCTCTTAACAGAGCTTGCAAATTCGGGAGCAGGACTAAATATGTTCTCTATAAATTGTTCATGCCCGACACAAGCCGATGATATGACCTTGATCTCTGTTTCGGAAAATGGCCTGCAGCACCTAATGAATATATGCACAAACTACAGTCGCAAATGGAGATATAAATATAATGAACAAAAGACAGTAGTTATTGTCTTCAATGAAAGCAAGAACGAGCACACTAAGGCTAGTTGTAATAGGGCATGGACTCTTTGTGGAAAACAACTGTCTGAGGTCGAGAGTTTGGTTCACTTAGGCGTCCCTATACACAAATTCAATCACAAAGGTAACGCCATAGACGTAATAAAAAACAAACTCAGATCAAGCTATTTCTCACTGTCGAACATAGGTATGTATGCAGGTGGTATAACCCCAACAAGCAGTAGGAAATTATACACATCCATCGTTTTACCAAGGGGCCTCTTCGGATGCGAACTGCTGTGTGGTATGACTGATTCTGATATTTTGTCTCTGGAAAGAACGCACCGATTTTGTCTTAAAAAGATTCAAGGTCTTCATTATCAAACACGTACCAACATCGCAGAAGGGTTAATGGGTATCGGAAACGCTCAAAGTTTTATTGAAAAAAAGAAGCTCCTATTTTTCAGCAGCTTGTGTACTCTCAGTACAGAGAAGGCAGCCAAATCTGTATTCTTGCTAAGGCTGCACTCTTTCTTCATAACTGGTGTTTCTAAGTATTCATTCATTGCCGACATTGTAGATATCATAGAGAGCCACCAGTTGATGCCATACCTCACCAATTATGTATCTCATAGTGATTTCCCAACAAAGCAGATTTGGAAAGGTATAGTGCGCAAGGCAATTTCCGATTATACAGAATCCGAATGGGAAAGCGCGGCGAGCGACAATCACTCCATCGCTTTCATAACATAAATCCAAAGTTAACTGTCTCTCACCTGTGGCGCTGCTGTCGAAAATTCCCAAGACACAAAATAGCATACCTGACTGTGGGTGGAATCATAGCTTGTACTGGGTCCGTATCACTAACTTGTAGCAAGTGTGGTGGGGATTACGATGATCTCCCCTTACATGTTATTATGAATTGCCCAGCGATTGCGGAATACCGCAATGATATATGGTATGAACTGATGAATAAATTCGATATTCCATGTATTCTAAAACTGGATAGCCTCAGTCCAGATATCCAATTAAATGTATTCCTCACTGCACGGCCAAGAGAATTATTCGATATCATTTGTGAAGCTGACATGTTCACAGACTTCATGGTCTGTAGCACATATTGCCTGTGGCATGCTTATCACACAATTCAGACAACAAGTCTAATCGACAACGCGGACGTCAAGTTATAAGAGCAACAGCTAAGAAACTCAACAAAACCTTGATTGCATAGTACAAAATCTAATACATGTGTCAAAATACTATTTCATGTTCATGAACCATACATTGTATATGCATATATGCATCTGTGTACATACAGTCAATTAGATAACTGTCTACCTATATGTGTGTCAGCAGACTCCAGTATTTAAGCTGTGTATATGTGCTTGTGTTTATACGCTATAGCCTGCGGACGGTCGGCTGTGTGTGAGGGTGTGTGTGCTGATGTGTGTCATCACTGACGATGGGCCATGCGTCTGTGCGATGTATGTATGTATGTCTGCGCGCTGTTTATATATATATATATATATATATATATATATATATATATAGCACCGTGGCATATGAGCACATGTATATGTATTGCATGTATGTTTTATGCGTGTATGAATATCTGTCTGTGTGTGAGTATTGATATGTATGTGTGCATGCATGTATTAGAGTGGGTTTTGCATGTATGATGGCGTGCGAGTATGTACGATGGGTGTCTGTTCGCATCAATATATACATGGTGCATGCGTGTGTGGGTATGCTTGCTGAACACCTAGCGACTATTCTTTGTTGTTATGTCCACTGTATATATGCTTACTGTTCTTGTATTATTTGAATTTCCTTTTGTCAATTTATATTATTCATAACTCTCCGTGAATGGAGGAAATAAAGATATATATACAGCGATTTGAAGGCATTTTCAATTTATGATTTTGTAAGGGTAGTAGATGGGCACGAAGCGAAGTGATTTTGTTGAATGAGAGTAGAAGGGTGCGAAGCGCCCGGGATGGTCGAAAAGATCGAGAGATCTTCTCCTTCACTCCGGTGATTTTGTTCTCCAAACCAAGTCGCATATATAGCAGGCAGTGGTGGCATTTTCAGACAACTTTTGAAGAAACCCTAGCATATGGATTAGGTTCAACATGTCACAATAGACATGAAAGAGTATCACCTCGCCCTCTCACATGCTTCAGTTGTCAGTTAAAACATGAAGTTTTTCATAAAACAGTTTCATTTTCGTGAAACGCATGCGAAGCCAGATGTGCGAAGAGAGAATTTATTGACGGCAGCTTCGGCAGTCTGAGGGGTAATTATGCACGGAACTCCTTTGCGATATTCCGATAGTACTGTGTTTACTCTATATTCTCTAAAAATTTGGTTTAAAAGTTCCCAATAGAACGACTTTTATCAGGCGTTTACTAAAACCGCAAAATATTGAGAAATTAGTGAAATTTTCTGAATTTTCGCATTATTCCAATAATTAGTTCATATACAGGTCAAATTACAGTCGAATTACATGTATACAGTGGCATCGTTACACGTGGAACTACCGACATTTTACTTATTATGTTATTAGCTTTGCATGCTGGAGATGAATTTTATACGTGCGTTCCCTTTCATATGCTGGCACCATAATAATTATGTTTTTCTACAACGAAATGTTGCAAAAAACAAACAAACAAACAAACAAAATACAAACAAACAAATCTTCCAGAGTATCGAATCGGCCATATAATATATACCATCATATCCGTTTTCTATAACAGATTCATCATTTGTTTGTCGATAACTGGTCAGAAATAAAATATGTTTACACGATACAGTGCCGTGGTATATACTATACTGGAACCACGCGGATAGTTCAATTCACCGTATGAGGAACTGCATGGGTAACCGTTAATTGTTCGTGCATGCATGTTTATAAACACGATGTATGACAACAATGAGTATGTTCATTAAAATTATACGATTTGAGTGAAAAAAAAGACATTACATTGTATATATATATATATATACTCACCATACTTCGCTCTATTTGAAATACTGTCCCGTGTTCACTATATAGCTATACTATACGGACATACATAAAATGCAGTCGCACGCTCGGGCTTGTTTTTATTTAACCACGGAACCCATGCACGCGATATCCCTCGAGAATCAAATATGGGCCCGAGACAAATGCAAACATAATCGGTCTTTATATGTGGCATTTCGCAGTGTAAATGTTTACATGAATTATTTATTTACTGCAAAGATTTTCCGATTCTGAACAATGAAACTCGCCATGGAAAGAGTTACATACAAATATACGTTTTCTCTTTGCGACGAGTCCGCGCGGAACGGATTCCTTTATATACTTTCAATTGCTCGACTATTATTGTCACTATCAAGTATTTCTAAAGGCAAAGATTCGCCTTCATTTATGTTCGAAGATAGATTGTTATACAGACGTATTCGTGTATGTTTGAATTGCGTATATTATAATTGGGTATAGATATATCGATTGCGATATATTCTCGCTTGTCTTCATGTGTTGCATGGCGGGGGGGGGGGGGGTACAATTTGATTTTCGTGAACCTTGGTTTTACAGATCTGGTTCAAGGCAGCGATGTGCAGGTTGTGGACACCCTAGCGGAGACCCTCTAGCCACGTCCCTGACGTTGACCGCTGAATATATTATATTTACATAAGAATGACGATGATCAACTATTATTAGTATATATAGTATATGCATTTAAGAAAGGCATTTTTCAGCAATTAGTTTCAATGCGCATTTATATAACATCAACACAATTAAGATAACATTACGCATATTGGCCATAACTAAGATCGGCACTACAATTATAAATAATAAAATATCCAGTTGCTTAAAAGACATGCAGTGGTTAAATCGTTATTAAGTTAAAACATTCACAGAATGACACGAATGTGTTGGTGGGTTTGTTGATAAGGCAGGAGTGCTAGCGCGAAAGAATAGAACGAAGGCGCAGCCGTATCAACAAACCAATGAACACATGTATCGTTCTGTGTTTATTATACACTTCACCCGTCTTAGAATCCGTGCATTGAATAATACAGGCTTATACAATGTTTATTTTGGGCACAAATAGTGCTAGTTTTGTCATTTGTGATGATTCTTTTATTGTATAGCTCCGGTTTCATTGTTGAGGCAAACGTCATGAACGTTATTTGACGCCAACGAGATCCGTATGGATTATTCGTCCCATACGGATTTGTATGGAACAGCATAGTTAATTTGTTTAACTCTTGCGATCAGTAACCTTCTCTATAGAGTTGAATCTGGCCCAGCAATAATCGTTTACAGTTAACAAAGTTATCATTTCATCGGTACTCAATCCGATCAGATGGTCCCCATATCATCAAGTTACAACAACAATAACATTTCTTCAAAATACGCTTTAAATAGTTATCAGAATCGATTAATTACAACCAAATAATGCTGGTCATTGTCAACTATGGTATAAACTACCACAAAAACGTGTTATTTATCAAGCTCACCCAATTATTCTGCTCACCTCTTTTAGTGATTAGGTCAGATTAGGTCAACAATTTGTAACTTCCCGTTCGTGATACACTCGAGAGATCTCTTAGATAGTATATAGCCTAGTTCGATAACATGCCATTCGGGACCAAAAAAATGTCATATTTAATAAATAAAATAATATATGTATGGGTCTACACCGAGAGATTATTGTCTTAGTACATACACAATGTATAAGAATGTATATCAGGTGTCGCATTTGTCCGACATTTACAATGCACATGTACATAGCTATACAAAAGCCTATTAGAACTGATTGGTCGTGGAGGTAAATCCGTAACTTTATATCCTAATCTCGGATTATACGACGCGCTCTGATATTTGAACAATGTTTCTTATGATTAATACCGAAGATTTAATGGTCTTAACAGACAATATCTCTATTATATGTTGCGATTTGCTCCGTTACCAGTATACACACGTATTGTCGAGTCCTCAAATATAGAATTCACCCTGCAGTATAGTATAGTGATACTCAGAATGTCAGTCTAAAATCGGTTATATCGTGGTCCAACGGAAGGATACTCAATTCAAGATGGTATGTGTTCTCTCTTTTTACGACCAATTTATATTAGTAATCCTTTTGAATTTAGCGCGACAATCTGGTGATCCAATATAACCGCGTGCAAATAGGTTCACATTGGATCTAAATGTTCACATAGGTTCACATTGGACTTATTTGATTCTGAAATAAGCCCATAGTGGAGTTATTCTCGTTATTCCTTTTTATGGCGCGGGCCACATGTAACAGTGAAAACACATTGTGAAGAGCGTACATGTAATCTGGTGTAATTCAGTCGATTCAGGCTCATACGAGCGTATAATTTAGTTTCAAATTATAATGCCGATATGGGCTTATTTGTGTTTTTGAAATAAGTTTAATATGAGCATATTTGCAGGAGAGAAGGAACATGCATCATCCGACCGTCGGATACTTGGAAGGTGACGGCGCCTGAATTTTCAAGTTAAAATCTTTCGACTTAAACCTGTCTTCTTAAGAGTGTTGTTGCTTGTATACTTATGGGGTAAATATGCTGTCTGTTTTTGGGACGTTTATCGGTGGGTTTTAAGAATGAAAATGCAGTTTTACTGGCGAATCGAGGAACCGGTAAAACGAATATTTTCCATCGGAAAAAGGTCATGTTTAACGGTCCAAGGTGGGCAGCGATGTTGCGCGGTATGACACCGTTAAAGCGACGGGCATTTTTCTAACAGTGAATATATTAAACCACAACGAAAATTTCGAAACCATTGATAATGTAAACTGCTGCGAATAGTATAACCCCAACCACGTCAACTCATATTAACTATTACATGGGATGTTTACAACCGTTTTTATTTTATGTCGTTTTACGGGATCTCTTATTGGGAATGTTATACGCATCGAGTGTTTCCCTGTTTCTGTCGTGGCCTTCCATGTGCTGATCTATTTATTTTTCCCCTCAAAGGTTGAAAAGTTAACAGATGAACAAATTTCAGGTACGTTATATTTATAAACTAATATTTCTACATTAAGGAAGTATCGATCAATTATTTAGTTGGCAATATTTAAAGGATGTTTCGACAGTGAGAATATTGTTTGCCAAACTAACTTTATTGACTATCTTGAATGCTTGAGTGTTCAACACCCAATGTTAAACCGTGAGCAAACAGCCGTTGTTGACAATCTTTTAAATTAAACTGATATCTACACGATATTATTTGTCTCCTAAATCACCGTGTAAATAAAATGCATAGCAATACAATATAGTTAACAGTGGGTAGCTAAATTCTCCGCCCAATGCCACGAAATAGTATGTCACATATAGTATACAACACGCATGCCACTAACACTGTATATACGTAAGAAATGAACGGCGGTTTCAATGCGGTCGTGGGATTTTGACGGCGAGAAAAATTCAGCAAACTGCATGGATGAACCCCGAGTGCTGATTTTGCTGATTTTGTTTATCGTGGTTCAATCCGTCGTTTATAACTGATATGTAAATACTTAAATGCATTACGGATTGGGATTGTTTATATATATCAGATTTATGGAGACAGGGACTCAGTATATGGGTGTTCATTACTTCAAATGTCCTTGCTTCGGTGATCGAGAGTGAACACATTAAAGGTTATATGTTTACTATGTATACAGGAAAACAATAACGGTGTAATGCAAATAACAATTGTATGTACATATACATACATGTATGAAATCTTCCTCCAGAATTCAAAGATGCATTCAACTTGTTCGACTCCGATGGTAATGGGACCATCTCAAACAAGGAACTGGGAACGGTCATGAGATCCCTAGGGCAAAACCCTACGCAAGCAGAACTACAAGAAATGGTGAATGATTTTGATACCGAAGGTATGTAACAGAATATATACGCGCGTGCAAGTCTAAACAAAAGTAATTGTTTTTTTTATATATTTAGTTTCACATGCAGCATACATATATAGATTATTACTCATAAATTGGGGCACGTTTTCAATAACGTAAAGCCAGAATTGCATTCTTATTATATTTACCACAGAATGTCTCTGTCCAGAAGAACTGTATACAATGAAAGCAAATTAAAATATTATCATCATGTTGGGTATATAATACACAAGTATGAAATAAGATACATTTCAACAGTCCACTTTTTAAGTCAAAAGTTGAAGTACATCTGGGCAGACATTAAAAACAAACTGATGGCAATTGAAGCAACCACGTGCGCTATACATTTCATTGTATGGTATATAGAGATTATCACTACAGCGAAGTGATCTGAGTCTCCATATCACGCCAAGTTGAGAACTGAGGTGAGATCCCGAATCAGACGAGCTGCCACAGGCTGCGAGTCTGATCCGGATCTCACCTTCTCAACGAGATGTGATTCTGATACTCAGATAACTTCACTGTAGTAATAATATGTTTGTTATATGACCAATTTATCTTAATTATTATAATCAACCTCGGAATTTTTTTATTTAAAGGGATCCGTTGAATTCAAATTTAATAAACGAATCGCAACAATTTAATCAACAACAACAATTTTAAGATTAAAGTCTCAAGTAGTATTTCAGAAGCCTCGTTCACATTTTCAGACACGCATGATATGGAATCGGATCACGATACTATCATGATCCGATTTATCGGATAACTATCACCAAACGATAGTGGTATTTAGGGAAAAATAATGACAGTCATATAATAAACATAGAGAATATCCGCATGGTGTAGCTGAATAATGAATTTATTTTTGCGAGTAGGCCTATGTGGGCATCTATTTGGCGAGCCTCAATGCGACCCATATAGATGCCCACATACGAGCAAAATAAATTATCTATTCAGCTGCACTATGCGGATGTTCTGTTTATCCATCGACAAAATTTAAATGTATTTTATCAGGGGGGGGGGGGTCTGCAAATTTGTTTCGAACACTGGGCGGGGGTGGGTGGCTGGTTCAGCAGCCCGGCTTACACAATTTCCTGGTGTCATTTTTCTTCAAAATAATGGGACAAAAGGTTTTAAGAATGCTTCTATTGTGTAATAGGTATGCACCTAAATCTTGGTAGGGGGTTTGAGTTCACCATTAGTTAATACTGATGGATAACACCAATGGGTAATAAAAAAAGGTCAGCTTGCTAAATGTTTTCATCAAGGATCTATCAATGCACATTGACATGGAAAGGCTCAGATTTAAATAGTTAAATGTAAACTTTCCAAATAATAAAAAGACTATTAACAAAAACGATAATAAAATAAAACCATGATGTTAAAACAAACTTTGACCAATTTCAACGATATTTGATATCTGGGTTTAGGATCATCTCTAGATGTGAGCTGTCAAATTTTAACGATTTTTGACGAAAAACATGGCTGCGGCAGCCATCTTGGATTTTACTCTTTGCATCACTAAATAATTTAACACACCCTGCAGAGGTTATCCCCCATCCGATCATCACGAAACTTCATATGGCACTAGCACTAGTTAGCACCAAGATCGGCAGTGTGAATGCACCAGATCACGGAAGAATATCGTATACTTTATAGTAAAAAAAACTGCCAATTGCTTAATCAAGTTATTGGCTTCACCAACTGAACATTGAACAATTCTATTTGAGTGCGTTTTGGGGCGCATCGTTTGATCTTTTAGAAAGGTGTCGCCAACGATTGCACGAAAATACGTTGTGGATGTTGACGTTTCTAAGGACGCTGTCGTTGTAACGTTGTTGCGACCCAGTGACGTCACTGACGAACTGATGGAGGTTAACTGGTCCAAGTTCTTGTAACCTTTCTCCCTCGCATATTATTACGTTTATCTGTCTATTAGAGGATGATTTATCTGTCTAGTAGACGGATAGAGGCGTGGTTTATCTTATGGGCTTTATATATATAGTAAAGAGGGGTATATAGGAGGTGATTAAATACATTTACATGTCCCAACGAATCGCATTTACTAACTTAGTAATGGGAACTACTCGTCAATGAATATTTAGCGAAAAACAAAAGGGTTACACAACTAATTTGAATTGCCATTCACTAAAACTATTTGTTAATTCTGCGAATTTGGTTCCCATATCAGTATTTTTCTCTGCACCAAATTATCATTTCGACAATATTTCGCTAATTCATTTCAATTCAATTTATTTCTCTGATCATCAAATGCAGATATTATACAGAGTGTCAGGGAGTTCAAAATTTAAATAGTACAACACGTGTACACACACACACCCTTATATATACATCTGTATAAGGGCTGTGCAGTGCGACATTGGACATGGGTGATTTGTGATTTTGAGCTTATATACGGTGCTACCCTAGAACGCATCTATATATCGGCATAAACTATTATATTGGTGCTGGAGTCATTCTTTATAAAGTGTCGGTATATGCGAAAACAACATGCATATATTATTTCGGTATATTTTACAATGTGGTTTACTTGTTTGTCCCATAAATGTAGCCTCAAGAGTTCCAGAATATATCGATGACCTTTTTGACAAAGATTGAGAGATTCTTGGTATCTTTTTCTGTTATCTATTAGGTACGGGGAATATCGAGTTTGGACAATTCCTGAATATGATGGTACGGAAGATGAAAGATGGAACTGAAACAAGTGAGGATGTTAAGGAAGCGTTCCGGATTTTCGACAAGGATGGAAATGGGTTCATCAGCACGGCCGAGCTCAGACAAGTCATGACGAATTTAGGAGAAAAACTCACGGACGAGGAGGTGGACGAAATGATCAAAGAGGCGGATCAGGACGGAAATGGCATGGTTGATTACAGTGGTAAGTGTGGTCATTGTCAATTCTAAGTCCGAATACTGAAGTGACGTGGAACATACTAATGACAGCACGCAATGCCTTTCTTATATGAATTATATAGAGTAATTTTCGTTAGCAGAACTATTGGTTGTGCATATATATAATATATGCGAACAAATCGTCCCGAAGTATGGCGAGAATATCAACATGTGTGCGTAGTTGAGATACAGATGGTGTGTCCATCCTGCTTATTCGGACACCGAGAGCACATCCCGTTTATATAGACCATATACGCAGTTTACATGTGCACATATCTATATCTATGTTTGCGAATGTCTGTCTGTCTGTGTTCTATATATGGGGTCTAACAGGGGTAACGTTTTACGAGGAAGATAATGGTGCGGGTTATAATTTTCTAAAGGGACGCTGTTGTTGTCAGGAGCAGAAAAGGGGTAGGGGCAGCAAATTTATTATTTCACCGATTACCACCTAACTAATAATATATAACTTATAATAGTCATCTCCATGATATGAGCAATCTAATGGTGAGGTTTAACTGTGTCAAAAGTGGCACAGTTCGAGTCAGTTGTGCACGGAAGTCTAAAAGGAATGCAATGAAATTTGGTACATGCGAGCTTAATATCCCAACATAAAGGTCAAGTTCGAGTTTGGGTTCCGCCCGCCAATTTGCACCAGAGTTATGGCCATTTGTTGAAATTATCATGGGCGTATTTTGCCACGCCCTTTTGCGATGCTCTTGTTTTTCATTTACTACTCTTTTCTTTCAGAATTCGTCGAAATGATGGATAGCACGTGAACTGCTGAACGAGCCTTTCTGACATACGTGATGCATGCGTGCATATCATAGTACTTCATTACTAATGCAATCTGCAGGCGTCATATATATATATGGCACATCATTCACAGAAATATGCATGTATTCGCAGCGGTCGGGATCCGTTTACTAGATGTGATATATCGTACACAATTATGTTATCCTACTTTTAGGGAAAACCATGATCGGGATATGACTATCATTATGTATTATTATATATAATGTATTCGTGTACAATAAGTACATTATATACGGTACCAAAATGTTTGAAATAAAAGTGAATTTCCCAAACTTAATTGTCTGAACATGTATACGTTTATCTGGGGCCATTCTCTTTATATATGCCGGTATAATCTGACCTTTAAGGGCATGCATAACAATCAATGTATATAGTGATTTTCACTATTATCAATTATCGCAGGAAATTTCAGACCCTTACCATTATTCGAACATGTCTATATACATGTATAAGAATTGGGCAACTTCGTGCAATGGACATTATAAATATGGCATCGAGCCCATCTTCAACTCATTATAAATAAGTCATTTTTACCCCGAGACAAATAAAAACAGAAAAGTGCAGCTTTTAGTAGAATATCCAAGATCGCGAAGTACATGCATGTACAGTATGTACATGTATCGAGGTACATGTTATACAACTCCCTTTTAAAAATATTTCTTAGATATCCATTAATTCCTATATGTATATAGAATCATATACAAACAATCACAATGCAAACGAACCTGTGCATGGGGTGTTCTGTTGCTATTTTAGTTGCATGTGTATACTGGAGTAGAAATGACCGTGACATGTGGTTGGTTTTCCTGTAATTGTTTGTAACTTATGGGATAAACATGATGTGATTTTTGGGGACGCTTATCGAAATTTTCGGTGGGTACCACAAGGCAAAATTGAAACGGAAACTGAAGATTTGATGGCGACACAATTTGTTAACAATTAGTTATGCATGTATGAGCCCCAGTGGCGGATTCAGAAAATTTGAAAGGGGGGGGGCGCTATGTATAGCGGCGAGTGCATGGGGAGAGCACGAGAGTGTGTTACCCCCCCCCCCCCTTCTCGTAGGTGTGGGGTCCGGGAAGTCCCCCGGGAAAAATTGTGTATCTACATTCAAAACGACGCTCTTTCCTGTGTTCTGGGTCCAGATTATGTAGCTTTATATTAGGCCTATATGGAGCGATTGACAATAGCACTAAGTATAATTATGGTCCGCTATGGAGGGTTAGTAATGGAAGATCAAAGCTCATTTGAACAATGAACTTATTCTCTGAACGTCTGCGCAAATGATAGTGAATTACCTGGGCGACATGATGATTTGCATGGGCGCGCCGGACATGCCTTCGGAATGTGCCTCGGAATCACCGGGTCGCCTATCATGGTTTGGGTAGGTGCGTGGGAGAATATTGTTTAATTCAGAGTAAACAGTCGCAAAATCCTAGCTTCTAGTACTAGTATAGATGTGTTTCGGCCGGCAATACAATGCATCTATCCAGCCACTTAATTTCCTCCATTGCTCATTCTGAATTTTTCAGTTTTACTCCTATAATTGCTAACCATCAGCTTCATTCTGCACCGGCAAAATAAGTCATCGATGCAAGCCATATGGGTGGTCCGATCATACTCCCAATATGTACTCGTTTGATTAGTATAAACACAGCTTTTCACCAAAACATTTCTGAGACCAGACTGATTAACTAGTATTCCAACCACCTGTTCGTCTACACTATGTGGTTACATATATAATGTTAATTGAAGATATTGTATGTAGATTAATATCTGTTTTGTCACTGTTTTATTAAGCAATGTCAGATGCGTATTTGTCGATACATAAAGATGTCTTAGTATCATACATTTGTAACTTCAAAGAGAAGTAATGTCAACCCACAGTTAAAAGAACTCTATACGTTTTAGTGCTGAAAAACATGTAAACTGCTGTATTTACATTCATTTTAGCAATATTCAGTGCGGAATCTTCGGGCGCCCGAGACAAGTGATACCAGGACACCTCCCAAAATATCCTTGTTCTGGCGAAAATAGAGCGCCCCCCCCCCCCCCCCCCCCCCCCCCCCCGTTGGATCCGCTCTTAATTTGATGGCCTGTAATATTCAAAACCGCCCGTGAGCAGAATGGTGGACTGTCGTTACCTGTTTGTCAATGGACTCCGGTGTGTACTTTTCTGATATACTTAAATAAATAACAACTAAACAAGCGCAACGCCAAGTGTGGCATATGCCCCCAACACTCAGTTTAGAGATTGGGCAATACTAAATATTTGTAAGGATGAAAAAAAAAAATATCTTTCGAAATGTGGGTATCCTTTTCCCCTAACCTGGGCTATCGACACACCAAAACCACATCGAAATCCGATGAGCTGTGCCCAAGTTACAAGCTGAATATTCGTACAGAGACAAAATTCACAATTTTCCAAGTCAAACAAGCTGAAATGTCCTTTCGGACACAGAATTCACAAATTTCCAAGTAAAAAAGGCAGTAACTCTGGTAAAATGAATGGACAATTTCAATCTGTAGAATGTAGGTATCATTTCCCCAAGCTTTGCTATCACCAAGCCAAAGTACAACGATATCCGATAATTAACACAAGAGTTACAAGTTGAAATGTTCGTACGGATATACGGACGTTATAGTACTCACCACCGCTACAATAGGGGCTGCACCTCACATCAGGGATGTGGGGTGCAAAATTCACATCACAGTGTCAACAATTTTATTTAAAATTTGAGCATTGCTTGTGGTTAGCACACCAATTAGCTAAAAGTCGTTAACAGAGATATCCAAGTGAATCAATGTGAATACATGGTGTGGTACCTATATATGTGAGTGGAATTCCATAGGTTTGACAGCAACAGCCAATCCATACTAAGGAACACTGATAAAAATTTCAACGTCCGTCGAGTCCAAGTTTGGACAATATGTATTACAAGTATATTACAACTTACAAGGTGCTTTAAAACGACACTGTACTTAATTTAGCAGAGATGAAAATGTGCATTCTGGGGCGCACCCCACAATACAAAATCACCCCATGTAACGTATCTAATTCTTGCCAAAATACCCCACAATGTAGCTCTGGTGAAAGCGGACAGACCGACAGATGGACAGACAGACGGAGCCCTCGGCTATATAGTACATGCACCGAACTCAACGGTCAATAATGTAAATGAAACGCGATTTTAAGAAAAACTTCAGCAATAGTACCGCCACCGCTATTTCAGTATTTGTTAATCTAGTCACATGTGATTGTGAAAAATATTGAAAATAAATTGCAAGACACACTGATGTTGATCAGACACAGCTAGCAAACAGTAAGTTTCTTCGCGAATGAGAACTTCTTGAGTAACCTGTATATGTATACCCACCTCCATGTTCTCCGTTCTGTATATTAACCCTTCTCTTTTGTGTTATACGCAAGAGCACTTCATCAGTCCGGTTGCACTTGCAGCCAACACTTATATGATATACACTTCCCGGTTGGTGACGTCACTTACGTCGGCATGATAACGTCATTTCATTCTCGCTACAGCTTCACCAGCAGTCTTGGAAATGATTCCTATATATATGTCCTATATGTTGAGTTATTTAGTAGGTCAACTTGACAAGAACCCGTCAACCATGCACAGTGGTTGTTTTGCTCGTGCATCTTGTTTTGCTAAAAGTACATTTTTGGAGTGCATATGTCTGATTGAAAAACTCTCGTTTTAAACACTAGCATATGTATATATGTGGCACCAGTTTTTTCGAAATGTTTCGGGAAGATGATTACAGACATGTTGTCACGCAAAACGAGGTTCATACAAACGTTGGTGTTAAATCTGTTGTCTCGAAAGCGCATCGTAAAAGTGTCGATGAAAACTTTTTTTCCGGAAGTCACTCTGTGTCTGTTTGTTTGCCATGCGCACTTCGAATTTTTGAGTTCGGTAGGGAGAATTTAATCAAATAATAATCGGGAAAAGTAAATTTTTCGCTGTTTCACAATTATTAGAACCAGACTAACTGATGAAATCGTGGGATGATTAGACTGAATATTCATTTCAGTAAAAAACACTGGTCCTCAATTTTCTTAAAGGGACGGGCGGCCTTCGTTGTATGTTATAATTTAGAAATAACATTTATCAAGTTTTGATAATTTCCTCAAGAATATACTAATATTATAGCATAATGATGATATGATTACGATATTATTCACAAAACACGCTTTGTGTCAGAGGAAATGTAGGTCGAGTGATGTTTAGTTTCTCGCAAAAAGTGCAGTGAATTCTTTATAAGCAGATTCACGATATTGCGTCATTTCTTTATTTGGATTCGCATGCATTATACGTCGGTAGTAAAACCCTTAATTTGGCGCTTCTATATATATATGTATGAAAAATATTCATATCTTTGCAAGAACAATTATATTATGTACACGTTTTCTGTCTGATCATTTCCCAATCGTGTAAGGTGGATTAGATGGATTTTTAACTGACAGCGGGTAAAATATGTCGATTAAAATAAAATTTGGCGCGATTGTTGATTGCGCCAATAAGTTAACTTGGCCTTCCACAGCTCAACGGAACATTTTCATTGTACGATCCGGTAGTTCTGAGCGTTTGTCTATAAACAAATGGTTTTGTTACGTTTTCGATGTTTGTTTATATAACAAAGCGTACAAACGTGACAATAGCATACAATCTACGCAATAATTATGATTTGCATAAGAGCAACATATGTCTATTATATAATATTCGTTCTGTTTATGGCGGTTTTAGCGGATGTGACTATTTTAACAGCTATATCCACGACAAATGCCGTCCGTATATTTAAAATATGAATAGAAGCGGATAAATATTCGTCGATACTAATTCCGCCTTTGCAAAGAAAGACTCTATATCTATACCTTTTAAAAATGCGATCTTGCAATGTTAAAGTTCCGTACTTAGTCGCAATGTTTTCACTTTGTGATGTCACTATTAAAGCAGAAAGGGTCAGGTTACTACGTTTTCAACTTTTCGGTGAAAAGACAAGGACCAGTCTATCGCGCGAAATTCGACAGCTTGACAACTGTCTAAATTTCTAGATCATGGAAGTAAAAGTACATTTTAATGAATTATATACGTCTCAAAGTTTATATAACTGCTTTGTGAATGAAAATTGCTATCTGGATGTCGTCGGTCATTGTTTTTGCGACTCTCGTTTCTGATTATATATATAGGCGAGCACTCAATGTATCTTGTTGGATAGACTGGTTCCTGATCGAAAGCTGTACAAACCTGAAAATGTAGCAACCTGACCCCTCGAAAATTAGTAAATCGATGCAGTTCAAGATATGACGATCGGAAGAGTTATAGGCATGGACTTTTATTATGTAATTGAATGCACCATTATTATTGACGCGCCAAGTTAGATTGAAATGTGTATGGGCACCCATGTACACAAATGTTGCCTATATGGAGTAAATTCTATATGTGAAATCAGATATATCGAAATGAGATCGACGAAATTTTTCACATCACATTGCAGAGTTCCACTCCCTGATACGTACCCTTCGAGATCAATGTATGTCATTACGCCATCTATGGTGTTTTCTGCGATCGTGTTCTGGGATGTCAGTGGAGACATGGACGTTCTATTTATAGAAATGTGATTAAAAAGGTACTAGCAATTTCCGTACCTGTTTATAGACTTTTGCAGAATTTATGTATTCGCCGATGTATCTTCGCGGATGTCTCATTGTTGCAGTACGTAAATTTTATGACAGCGTAATTGCTTTCGCTATTTTGGTGTGAACAATGGCTGGACGACTCTTGAAGAGTTTATTGTGGGGAAAATGCATAATCTAATGTTCGAGTAACTTTGCTGTACCCTAAAATGGGGTGACTTTGGACAGCGAGGTTACTTCGGACAGTATGAATCTCTAAGGGTACACACATCTAACGCTTTCTTGTGACACATGTTTTTATAAATCCACTTGTGTTTTTTTGTCAGTCAACCCTGGCCTTCATTTTAAATGGTTTCAGCTCGAATACGTTCCAGATATTATCAGGAACGGTCTGTAACGCAGTTTAAAGTTTTTCCTTTTTTTTAATGTACGCCAATAACTTTACGCCCTGATAATGTCATTAATTGAATGACACATTGAAACCAAATTATGACTGATAAACATGCATGTTCAATAATGCAGTCTAAAATGAGACAAAAAATTAAACTTAAACTTTTGGATTTTTCACAAACCCTTTTGTGGGCCCTTAAAATTTCTTTGGGTGATTTCGGACACTAACCCAGGGTAAGCATCTTCCGCGCCAGGACCGCCAACATAGCCAAAATATATGAAAATGTGTCCAGACATGTAAGTATGTCTAAAGAAGGTATAATTTTTATTATTCTTAAAGCCAACATAGCGATGTTGTGATATTTGTTTTTATTGCCCCGTGGTGGTGTCCAACAACTCAACACTGTGAACATCTGTCTTCGTTGGAATGCCCAATCAAAAGACAGTATGACACTCTCAGTCACCCTGTGAACTCATTAAGGTATATCATATTATCGCTATTCCACAAAAATGTTCTTATAACACGTTAAAATAACGCACAATGATACATGATGGCGCAAAAATTGACGTCATGACACTGTGCTGACGTCGACAATGCCCAGAAATGAATTCCACGAGAAGGCGATTTCTACCAACCCAACAAACTGAACAGTCAAATACCCATAATTTCAAAAAATTAATGAACCCCTCTGATATAAGAATTATAAATAAACTATGTGGGTATCTCAGGTACATACTTAAAGTTGGATCACCGCAGAATAAGCCCGACTATATCCATTAATTGTATTATTATTCTCACATGAACCCAGATCTTATTTACATACATGTATATATATTATGATGTGTGTATGTATATACTTAAATTGTTTACACCAATGACATGTGTATATTATATTTTATTTTCTACATGAATTAACGGTTCTCATGCCTTAATATGGTTAGAACATTAAAGCATTGAATTGAATTGAATTGGCAGTAGGATAACATATTGAGAGCAGGATAACACGTTCTGACTTCTGGTAGTGGGTGTATGATTTATAGTCTAACGTAAAAAGTTGATGAAAATATAATAAATGTTAATAGATCGACCAATATCACGAACAGCACAGGCAATTAAACTATCTCCACAGTGGTATCACACCACAAACATTATGTATATCTGTCAGATGATTATATACATGTATCACAGGTTAGATCCATTGTCCGTATATAACGGCGTAAGTTAAGTACTGTATACAGAATGTAATACGGACAAATATCACAGTCATGCAGATTCAACGTCTGCGTCCGTGTTATAGGAAAACGAAGCCTTCTATCGAATAACAACACTCGAAAAGCAGCGTTGTTTTCAGCACCAATCATAGTTATGTTCCAATTCGATTTTATTTGGACTTCATCATCTTCGCGAACTCTGAAAAATAATAAACAACACGAACGGATTACTACAAAACCATTGTATATATCGTTGGCAAAGTAAAGATGCATGACATCTCATGCAGGCGCTCGTGAACATATATCTTTCCAGACGCGAATAAGATGTTTCTGGTATTCAAACAAAACACTGTATTCTTTTTATTACATGCGTCTTATTGATGCTCAATGTTGCTAAATTAACTCTTACTTAATTAAATCATTAAAACTACTTAATTAGAGAGCGCGTGTCATTGCGTTTACAAACAGGGTATATACTATGAACAATTTTATACCTGTAAATACAAATTGTATTTATTAATTTGTAATTACAAATTTGTGTTAACTATCACAGCGGTTTCATAGTACAGGGAAAATTTAGCCGTATTAGTTGTACACTAAATTATGAATATACAAACATATTATTAATAGTCTAATAGTTAATTGTTATCGTCTCCCGACCATACATTTCGTCATAATAGGGACACGACGACGCGGGGGTGTGACATGGGGTGATGGGCGGCTTGGTGGGTGCCCCCAACTTTGGTCAAAATATTTCTCAACAGTTGGAAATTTCATACCGATAGGTTGACACAAACATTTTACACCACATATACAAGCTCACGTTGTCATTATTGTTTAATTTCACAACCAATACTAAGTGAGAACTGTGTTTGGAGACCATTCAGTCTGATTCACTAGCATATTTTTGACTTTTGTTGAAAATTATGGTCTAAATGGCCATCAGATATAACTTGTTCAATTTCGGGATGCTGTTTGAAAATTAAAGGTGGACAGCCCATGTACACTCAATCGTCACGTCCCTGTGTCCGAATATGTTGTTACTTCAGTTGAGGGGAGGAGTGTCCACATCTAAATGTCATATGCACCCGATATGCTGCGAGTGTTATGGATATAAATTATTGTAACACCTTAGACTGGGCGAGGGGTGAAACCCCTAAAACGTAATTATACCTGTGAGTTATTCACAATATATTGAATCACGGCAAGCCAAAGTTACAAAAGAATTAACCAATCATAAGTTGAGATGTTGATCGCTTATCAGAGCTATCCAATCGGTACACGGATTGCTAAGTTGATGACCACTTGCAGTGAAGGATCCAGGGATTTTGTGGGGACACCTGTTTTTGGGCAATGATATACCAAAGACCTGAGCGAGGGAGGTCGGGGGGGGGGTATCCCCCTGCTGATGATGGGGGGGGGGGGGGTATGGGGGTTTCCCACCCTGGAAAAGTTTTTGAAAATCTAATGCATTGAGAGCTAATCTAGGGCTCTCGGAGTCGGTATTTTGAATTTTACTGAGAGGTCAATTTGATCAAGTTTCTCAAGCATAACTTTGGAAATTTTTTATATATGTATGGATTGGAAATGCTTATAAGTTATTGTCAGATATCTTTTGGTTCAATGGATTATGCTTATTCTGCTTGAAATGAGACCGTTATCACTCTAATTCATATAATAGGCTATTTTCTAAAATTCAAGTGAGAAACACATACATAAATAATACACTAGTAGTACAGAAATAATGTCTATTAAGTTAGTAATAACACTGTTGATTATTCACTTGGTATTATGAGATCCCACCTGATAACCAGGTTCATTTGATCAAATTATCACTGTTCCTGTACTGCATTGTGTAATTTCACTTGAATTTGATTGAAATACTGAAGTCTGAATGATAACAAACCTGAACTCAAACTATTTGAAGTTTTCACAGATGAAAGCTAGATAAAGCCAAACATACTTCACAGTATGATTCCAACTGTTAAACTTAAATCTTTTTGTAAACTTAAATGTCTTATGTCAATATATATAAATATATATATATCTTGTTATGATATGAATTGGGTCATGAATTAAAAAAAATAAAAAAAAATTTGGTCAAATATTTGTTTTGGGCACCTGGAGTTTGGGCGCCCAAACCGGTAGACCGGACAATGTGCAATTCAAATAAGTATGCCTTTTACAGAATTATAAAACACGACTTCACCAAAGAGAAATTCCTCTCTTTCGTGAAAAACGACACCGTCCAAATACTTCTGAAATTTTGTACCCGCAACCACCACTTACCAATCGAATCTGGTTCATGGATTAACTCAGATTATTCCGATAGACTATGTATATAGGGGACGAATTCCACGTAATATTGCAATGCCCGTGTTTAAAAGACCTGCGAGTCAAATACATACACAAATATTATTATTGTCGACCAAATACCATCAAATTAAGTGAACTTTTTAACTGTAAACGACATAAAACCTTGAAAAACCTATCTCTTTTCATTAGACGGGTCCTGATTTTATTCAAAAACTCCTGAGGCATACTATATACGTAATACATTAAAATCCGACATTTGCACAACCATGGGCTGTTCTCAATCAACTGTATTATTATAATATGTGTAATTTTCAACGCGCACCACTTTTGTAATTTGCACAGAAATTATATGCACTGTATTCCACCGAGCTATATTGTGTCATATTTGACGATTTGAGTGAATAAATAATTGAATTGGTATGAAAAACGGCCTGGATGTGTCCCTGACTTGTCTGCGCAAAGTTAACTAATAAACTGTTCATTTGTAGAGTGTGTTTGTAAGTACAAGTCAGTGTAATATCGAGTACTACAACCAATTTGGTAGCATTGTTTTCACAAATTACAACCATTCAGTTTGTGAAAACAAGATATTATTTTGATGGTATAATATTATATATTTTGTGCCCATCCTATGATTTAAAACTGATCCGCTACTCTTATCATAACACATCGAGGCAGGAATGTGGCTCCATTTTATCATTGGGTGTCCATCACAGTATCGAAGCAGGGATGTGCTAAGGCTCTCAGTTATAGGAGGGGTGGTCATTTTATAATTTCAAACTGCTCCGATATCTTATAACATACGAGATATGGACGTGGCTATATGGGCTCCGCTTGGTGATGGGGTGTCCATCCTATAATTTAAATATGCACCCTTTGAATAAAAAAATATGCCTATAAATTCCACATAGCGATGGAATCGTATATCAAGAGGCGATTATTTTTCTAAGCTGTTAACAAAAGTTAGTCAATATGACTAACATATGTTAGTCAAACGTTTTCCCCCAGGATGACTAACTTAGTTCAGCCAACATGACTGAGGCATAACATTAGTCAAAATTACTAGGTTGATGTTAGTCATAGCGACTAAGAAATGGGGATTCAAAACGACTAATTAGTCAAAATGGCCAGGATTTAGTCATAACTTTTCTTAGTCATTGGGAAGACGAAAATGTAAGTTGCGGAATTAATGTGCAAATAATTCAATACTTGACCAAAGTTACTAAAATTGTTTGTGACTAACACTAAGTTAGTCATATTAAGTCAAAATGTCCAACCCAAGGGGGCGGTTGGACAACTTAATGTTACAGCTGGAAAATCGGAAGCCAACCGGGGTAAAGAATTACATTTCACAGAAATAGAAGTTTCTGATTGAGGGTGGGGGAATACAGTTGGATATCGACGTTGCTAAATCGATATCCTCATCTGAAGAATACGCCATGGTAAATGGATAGTTCAAAACAGCTAAATGCAGTATATATATAACCGGCTTAGAAATAAATCGGACAAACTTAACTCACCGTTAACATTCTTGGAGATATCGTTGATTATGGTAAGTACATGTACCATGCTAATGTTGGCTATAATCCGCAAGTATCACTCACTATTTATATCAACCACCAACGTATGTGAGAGACGTTGTGACTCATAAGATTTGGCGGCGACTCGCCCCTTCCTATTCTGAACAGCTGTAATGTGCCAGGCATCGTGTTCCCATCACCACTATCGCCATGTCCCTGTTTTTGAGATTTCCATTGATAAAACATTTTCATAAGGGGGCGCTATGTCCCTGCGAATCGCAGATGGTTATATGGTCCGGTTTAAGGGAGTGAAAATCGACAATTTATGTTTGACACCCTATATAGACCTTCCAGACAAGTTCCTTAAAAGGGAACTGTTAATAAAACTTTTTGTTCAGTAAAATAAACTATACCAGTGTCATAACGTAGAATTAAGGTTACTAAAAACGAATCATATTCGAAAACACCAACTTATAGCGTAAAAATCGAGATTTTAATGACTTTTTGACGTCGAAAATAATAAGGAAAAACTAAAAAGCCACTCGCCAGTTTTATGTGCACAAAGAAGCGTGACGTCAACGTGGGAACGAAACTTTTTTTCGGATGAGGGATTAAGACGTAAACATGTCCACGTGTTTTCTCATTTGTTTTGTTAATGGCGACTTACGATACAAATCTACTATTTTCAACAATTTGGACATTTAGAAAGTATTGATGACTGAAGTGTGTAAATCATATAATATCACGGAGTTGTGCTAGGACTATACGTTGGACGCTGTTTTGACAATTTTCGATGAATATTGTGAATTGGATTTTCGATTCTGGACTGGAGGTTGACGTTTCGCAATTGAAACAAATTGACACTTTTATAGACAGATTTATGTTTTAGAGGAATGTTTATCAACCAAGAGTCAAAATTATTGGACTGTAATGTGCATAGAACAGTTGTCTGCAGTTTTCAACACATTCTTGGTGGAAAAAGATTCTAAAACTACGATGGCAATTTGGGAAGTAAATCACCTATTTTCGATGTTTTTTCCGATGGTAATCCGACGTGGGCCGTATTCAACAATGCCAACAAGGAGCTGATGCTGAACTCTTCCAATTTGATGATTATTTATTATAATTAATAAATATTTTTTTTAACCATTTCGCTTGTATATATTCTCCAAAATCAGTTGGACAAGTGTAGGTGAACAACCGATATACATTGTACAATAATAGCCTGATCGAGTTAAAATAGATTCATTGATCGGTCTTCCTGGCATATTGCTCACTGTTGTATTGTAAGAGGGGAGACCTCTAAATTTCTTGAACATTGAAATTCCGTTTGTTTAAGAATTTGTAGATGTTTATATTGAATATTCTCAGTAAATAATTATTCTGTTCGTTTCAAAAGAAATCAGAATAATTGTTATTGTTTGCAAGTACAAAGGTGTAGAATCAATATCTCAAGAGTGTGAAGATAGACTCGATCGATACTTGAAACTTTTCGCGCTACTATATGCTGATGACACGGTGCTGTTCTCAGAATCTGAAGCAGATTTGCAATTACAAATTAATTATTTTGAAGATTACTGTACAACCTGGATGCTTAGGGTTAATATACCAAAATCTAAAATTATTTGTTTCTCAAAACGGAAATTGAAGCATGTATCGTTCAGATATAACAACAAAGAACTTGAAGTCGTAAACACATTTAACTATTTGGGAGTAATATTAAATCGAACAGGATCTTTCGCCGAAATGAAAAAGCAAGTATCGACCAAAGCCACCAAAGCGATGTACGAAGTAATAAAAATTGGGCGAACAAACAAACTTTCAATTTCGACACAGCTAAAATTATTCGATTCATTAGTTGTACCGATTCTTGTATACGGCTGTGAGGTATGGGGTACGGGTGATAACTCTATGATTGAACGAGTACATCTTAAATTCTGCAAACTGATTCTACATCTGAAACCCTCAACGCCCAGTTATATGGTGTATGGGGAATTGGGAAGACAACCCTTACATGTGAAAATCAAATTTCGAATAGTGAAATTCTGGATGAAATTATTAGCAGGTAAATGTAACCGATTGAGTAGTCAATTATACGATTTAATGTATTCACTTTCAGATGAAAAAATACATTAATTTTCATGGCTTAAATCGCTCCGAGCAATTTTAGATAATACTGGTTTATCATATGTATGGTTATACCAAAGAAACGGTTTAGACGATAAACACGTAGAATCCACATTAAAGCGAAAGCTGAGCGACCAATTTAGACAAGAATGGTACGCCTCGATGGAATCATCGTCAAAGGGTCGTGCCTATAAACTTATAAAAGATAAATTTACAATGGAAAATTATCTAGGCTCATTGAACCACAAAGATATTTATACATTAGCAAGGTTTAGAACCGAGAATCATTTCCTGCCAGTGGAAATTGGTCGTTGGAACAACACATCGTACGTTAATCGGAAATGCACTTTTTGTACGAAGAAAGTCACTGGGAATGAATACCATGTTATTTTTGAATGCGAGTTTTTTGCCCGTGAAAGACATCTTTATTTACCAAAATCATATGTCAGAAATCACAATGAAAAGAAATTCAAAATTCTGTTAGCTAATAGTAAGACACATATTATGAGAAAGTTATGTAAGTTTATCCGACTTATTAATGAAACTGCAAACTGCTCTCCTGGATAACATAATCATTGCACTCCACGTCACTTTCTTTTCTATTTCAAAACTATTGTTGTGTACTGACCGTTATACTTATGATTATATATATTCTAATATCATTACATGTATATATCACTTATGTATGTACAATGGTGAATGAATAAAGACTATATGTACTAGTATTGGTTGAAAGATAATTATAGAACAGTTTAGATTGACTCCCCTCTTACCAGATGCATGCGGACTGTGGAAGACCGATCGGTCTATTTAAAGGTACTCAATCCGATAAAACTCCTCTCAATTACTATTTCAATGGCTTCGGGGGTCAAAAATATTTGATTCGAGTCGAGGAAGTCACCCATCAAAGCTCAGATTTGTTAGATATCGATTTTAGAAATCTATTATTTTTCATTATCGGGAATACTATCTGGCCCAGAACTCAGTCAAAATTGCGTTAAAATTACCACTTGATTTTAGAGTTATCCATCCTTGTCTGTTTGAATAGATTTGGAGTACACATCCAGAGCAGATTACGGCAGTTATTAGTACTCATCTCGAGAAAATGACAAATTTAAAAAATCAATATCTAATAACTCTGAGCTTTGTTTGATGGGTTCCTCGACTCGAATCAAATATTTTTTACCCCCAAAGCCAAAGAAATAGTAATATAGGACCCTCTGATCGGATTGTTGTTGTTGGAATCTGTTGAGATGGGGACCCTCTTTATGGATTGAGTACCTTTAAGCACTTCCGGGCTATTATAGATCACTCGGTGATTCACCCAAGGTTCGTTGGATGGCTCAAACGATGTTTCCTAAGAAATTCCTACCATGGCCGGTTTATATATACCCTTAATTTGAACCACACGGTTGATTGTTTCGTACCATATGTTTTGTCATTTCACACCATATACATTTGTATGTTTCGTTGGTTCCCACAAATGGTAATTGGTCATGCGTATGCAGCATACCATGTGAAAAATTATTTTAATTTTGTTAACTTAATGAAAGCGAACATGTTTACGATTTAAAGTTACGTGAATATTCTCAGTAAATAATTATTCTGTTCGTTTCAAAAGAAATCAGAATAATTGTTATTGTTTGCAAGTACTAGTATTGGTTGAAAGATACCCGATACAACCCGACAATTACATGTAAACATATTTCTGCTTTTTTTGCGAAAAAAAAAATAACAAGCAACAAAGTTAAAGATACATAATCTGAATTAACGCTTTCATATTACTATTTCCTTGGCTTCGGGGGTAAACATATTTGATTCGAGTCGAGGAACCCACCCGTGTTGAACAAAATGTTGATAAATAACAGGTTTTGGAAAATTTGGGCAATTGTTTACTATTGTTGACTGGTTAGCATATTTTTTTTTTGGGCATTTAATCGATTCTGATAACCGAAGCGGCATTTCAAAAAAATGTTTGTTGTTGGAATCTGATAATATGGGAACCATCGAATCGGTTTGAGTACCTTTAATGTTATTTCCAAAAAATAATACGGTATACTCAATGGTACAAATTGTCGAAATGATACATGTACTGGTATGAAATGTCCAGAACCCTGGTGCGAAACATCTCTATGTCAAACTTCTATGGCACGAAATGTCCAGCAACCTATTGGCTGTACAGTCCATTGCAAATTATAATTTATTTCCAAATAAAGGCAATACTAAATATTAAAGAAGTGTTTAGTGTTGAGTTCAATCTTGAACTAATTGTACATGTGATATAGTCACACGGACTTGTTGTAAACAAAACAAGTAAAATTGAGGATGCCACTTTATCAAACATTATAAATGCATCAATATTCTATTGATATGTATACCGGTACATGTAATGCTTTACAAACGCATGTTTTTGTATATATATTTTTACTTGTTTTCTTAACAAGCCCCTGTGGCCACAGTTTAAGTACATGTATAGGAAGCCACGACTTATCTGCGAAAGAACTCTTGTTCACTCATTGTGTGACCACTGAAATCAGAGACGTGGCTAGATAGTCTCCCCATTGGGGAGGGGGGTCCACCTTGATACCTGTATGTTACGACAGCACCCCTTGGAAGGAAGTTTCCTACTGATGGCTATATCGGTAAAAAAAAAATTCAAATTTTTGCCCGGTATGGCTTGTTATCAAACTACATTTGTACATGTACTTACCGTAGGTGAATATCACTTCAATTTGCCTTAAAGGTACTCAATCCGATCAAAGGGTCCCCATCTCAACAGATTCCAACAACAACAATCCGATCAGAGGGTCCTATATTACTATTTCTTTGGCTTTGGGGGTAACAAATATTTGATTCGAGTCGAGGAACCCATCAAACAAAGCTCAGAGTTATTAGATATTGATTTTTTAAATTTGTTATTTTCTCGAGATGAGTACTAATAATTGCCTTCAACTTCGTAATCTGCTCGAGATGTGTACACCAAAACACTATTCAAACAGACAAGGATGGATAACTCTAAAATCAAGTGGTAATAATAACGCAATTTTGACTGTGTTCAGGGACAGAAAGTATTCCCGATAATGAAAAATAATAGATTTCTAAAATCGATATCTAACAAATCTGAGCTTTGATGGGTGACTTCCTCGACTCGAATCAAATATTTTTGACCCCCGAAGCCATTGAAATAGTAATTGAGAGGAGTTTTATCAGATTTAGTACCTTTAAATTGAGTAATATAGTTTTAGGACATCACCAATCAGAGTAATATGATTTCACGACATCATGGATCCGAGTAATATGGCTTTACAACATGGCATAATTCTATTTCACTGTTAAATAATGCATACTAAGACAATGATTTTTTGTGATGTCACTCATTTGAAAGAGTTGTCAATAGAACACTGTTTACTGTTACTAAGAGGCAAACTAATTAATGTTATGGATAGGGTACTACTTGGTTGGTTTGATATTATAGGCCTGATTTCATCCCTCGGTAACCTCATTTCAGCCTTCGACATTCGATGTCAGGCTGATAGTGATATGAGGTTACCGTAGGCTGATATCAGGCCTAATATCAAACCAACCAAGAAATGTCCTCTAATTATTATATAACTAGCAGGGTGACCAGTCGTTGCACAGGTTAATGCTCTCACTTTTTTCTCTGACCCCAATACCATCACTGTAGACATTTCTAATCTGCACCATTATGATGATTATCTTTCTCATAAGAAATAACAAATTAATAGTTACGTGTATGGTATTACATGTACTTGGTTGGTTTGAATATATTGGCCTGATTTCAGCCCCCTCGGTAACCTCATATCAGCCTTCGACCTTCGATGTCAGGCTGATAGAGATATGAGGTTACCTCAGGCCGATATTTGGTCTAATATCAAACCAACCAAGTAATATCCTCTAAATATTATGTAACTAGCAGGGTCGTTACCCATGTTAATGCAGTGTGGTACATGTATTGTTTTGCCCCTCCCACTTTTTGTCCCTTACCCCAATACCGTCATGTGCTGTATACATTTCTAATCTGCACAATTATGTTGATTATCTTTCTCGTAAGAAATTTCCCCTGTTAGACCCCTTTGGAGCCATCTAGAAGGTCCCTTGTGAATCGTGAATTAATATAGAATAGACATTCACAAATATAGGTATAGATAAAGATTTTTTAAGAAGTTCCCGGACCCCTGTGGTTGTAAATAGAATGCACTCAGATATTTTGACTTCAAACTTGTGCCACCTTCTAATTTAGATGTACCGGTATACTACCGGTAGTATTGCTTGTTAAGTTGATAGACATGTGTTGATATGATTTCGTTGAAAGATTAAAAAATCAGTGCCCCCCCCCCCCCTCAAAATTATCATTTAAGGAATAATCTTGGTTTTTAATGTGATTATAGTTTAAAGATGGTCTATCTCTCCCTAAACCAAGTTTTATATGCAGCAGTTTCCTGAAATATGTATGAAATATTAAAAATAATAAATATGAATTGAAAACCCCTGTCCGGAAATGCTTCTATCTGACAATATTGATTTTATTTTATATTTTCTGGTATATTAGATACATACACATGTACAACTAATTTGGGACATTTTACAGCTCGCAAAAATGTTTGGAGTGTAACAAGTGGGAGAACTCTATATGAGATCGCCTGAAAGTTTTATGATGACAGTTTGTTGTAAAAATAGTAACGAAAAATATGTCCCAATTGATAATCACATTATATAAGAAATTGAATGCCCTCATAGTGGTGAACATCTACATGTATACCAAATTTCATTGAGATCCAAGCAGTTATTAGCACTACTGTTCAAGTTATGCCCTGAACAGACATCAGACGGATGGACAGACAGGTGCAAAACAGTATGAATATCGATAATTGATATAAGCATTTCCTGACATGTGTCTTTGACTCGATTTTATTATTTTATACCATGGGAATTTTAGAAAACATATTTAGGAAGCTATAGATATAAATCCATCTTCAAATGCTGATCACAAACTGATATTAAATCAGTGTTTGTGATTCGGTATAAAGCCTTTAGACTCTACTGTTCAGACTTTACTGTTTACAGCTACCGGTATAATCTTGTGTGCCAAATACAACTGCAGGGTGGAATATTGCGGATGAAGATGGATAATTCTAAAATCAAGTGGTAATAATAACTTGATTTTAGAGTTATCCATCTTCATCCACAATTTTGACCGAGACCACCTTTTTGACGGCGTGTTTTTGGGCCACAAACAATAGAAATAATAAACTTCAAAAATTGATATCTGATCACTCAGAGTGTTGATGAGTAGGTTCCTCGACTCGAATCAATATTTTTTACCCCCGAAGCCAAAGAAATAGTAATTTAGGAGCATCTGATCGGATTGAGTACCGTTAAACAATTATTTTTGTGTCTAGACTTGATTATAAAGCAAGTTTTCGCAATTGACATGCTTAAAATTGATATATGCATGGGGAAATGTAACCATCGTTGTCTACGTACATGCCCCGTGTGCGCAACATCTCAAATGAAAAATCCAGTCTCTTGTACTAGTATTTGTAATTAAACTACCGGTATTTGTATAGCATTTGTTATTTAAATTTAGAACAGAGCCATAATTTTGTTTAAATGTGCAGATCTAGATGTATGGTAATAAGGCTTAAGCATCGTGCAGGGTGGATTTTTCTCATAAAATTAATAAACATACAGGTACAAATATTTGGCACACAAGAGTAGGCACTTTGGTGGAGTCCGATAATGTTAGATGCTGATAGTCTAAAGGGTCAGTGTCTGGTTGTTCCCCTTGCAGAGGAGATATAAATGGGTACACGACATTTTGGATAGTCTTAAGTCGTTTCGTACCATATTTTTTGTAGTTTCGCACCATATTTTTTGTAGTTTCGTACCTTATTGTTTGGTCGTTTCGCACGATGTTGGAAATCAATTCGTCTTTTCATACCAATGATACCATATCACTATACATGTACTCTCGGGCTCCAAATAAAAGTGCAGGCCCAAATAATAGTGCAGGGGGGGGGGTTCTATTGAAAGTTAATAAAAGTGCAGACCCAAATAATAGTGCAGGGGGAAATCTGAGCAAAATATCAACTGTGGTTAAACAAATTATTTTTATACACAATAGCAGGTCAAGTACATGTATAGGAGTCAACAAGGTATGTATCATGCTGCATGCAGTGTTTTGTATGCCATATACATGAATATGTACATGCATAAAGTTACCAGTAAGCTCATCATTTTGATATCAGAATCATATACCGGTAGAAATATTTAGTTTGTGTTGAAAACTCAAAATTAATAAACGTGCAGACCCAAATAAGCACTGTGCAGGGGGGAGATTTCCCAATAAAATAATAAACGTACATGCATGTTTATTTGGAGCCCAAGAGTACATGTACATGTATGTCACACCAAACAAATAAAACAAATAAATGATTTTCTGCAAAGTACGAAATAAAAAAAAGTAACCAAAAAATATGGTATGAAACGACCATGGTATCGGATAGTGAAATAATGAAGAAGTCACTATAGTTGTATATCAATTTTTATCATTTATATGGTCACAATAATATAATGCAACGTGAAAGTTGATATGACATCTGTTCTGTTCGACTTCAGGTGTACTCAATTTCTACTCCGGCAATGTTCAGAATCCTATCCATTGATAATCCAACGACACTGGTACGAAGCGTCTAGAACTTAGAATCCATATTTAATATAATTATAAATCCTTCAGATATTCAGTGTTACCGATCTCCAGAATCAACAACTGACTGTTCAACTTCAAGGCGGTTCCACTCAATGGTTGTTTTTAAGAAGTCATCGTAATGACTAATGAGTAATGTACAGTGCTAGTACGCAGTAGATCGAACGATTCTCTGATGGTGCTGTTACGTGTTAGCACTAGTCTTGTTACACACCTCCTAAGTTCTCCACCAGATTTTGACAGACACTCCATGCCACACTGGAGACAGTAACAGTACTAACACTCACATTGGCAGTGAATGAGTGGATAGGCCTACTGGTAGTCGAAAATCTACGGGATACTAAAGATATAGTCAATTTTGGACAAGCCTACTGCAGTACTGGTAGTGGTACTGATGCAGTCCTCAAATTTGGTTGCTTTATTTTCCTTGTCTTCTTGGAATTTGTTTTTTAGAGTTAGATGTAGATTATTCATTCGTAGAATAACAATCAATTATCATGACAATCGTCGTCAAAAATGAATGACATTGATAATTTAATCGATTCAATGATTGTTGACACTGTGACTTGGTGAATTTAAATTTTAAGTCTCGCTGTCCTTGCGACTATTAAATGGGACTATCTTCGTCGGCTGGTTTGTGTAAATATGGGCCATAATTCAAACGCAAGCCATCAAAGGCATCTTCAGTATCTGCCATAGATGTAGTATCCTCCGCAACACGTAACTCGTCGTCATTTTCGTGATCAGAGTCACTTTCAAACGCGGAAATGCTGTGTGCAGAAGCCATTTTTCGTAAACAGTTCGTCTGCGGGGGTAAGTCCCACGTTGACGTCACGGGTTTTGCGGTCACGTGACTCGAGCAAAATCAGCTAAGAAATAATAATCGATTTTTAAAAGTCGCTAAAAACACGTTTATCGATAAAATTATATCTAATTTTGTATTGGATGTTATATTTGAACCTTATTCACACCAAACTAGCCATATAACATTGAAATGATAAACATTTAACAGTTCCCATTTAACGTTGTAACTTTCAATAAATTGGGTAATTTTAGTAGTTACAAGGAACACATACTGCTGCCTCACATCCAAGCTGACACCCCCTAAGGTTTGACAATTTCTAAATATAGGCCATTTCAATCCAAACTTTTGACCAAAGGAGGTAAATAGGCAAATGTTGGTCTAAAACAAACACATACCCTCTAATAAATTGTTGGAATAACAAAATAAGAGAACAAGTTCAACCTATTTTTGTTGTAAAATTTCCAATTCATGTTGTTTCAGGTATCAAATTTCCAACTGTTGAACATGTTGACAAAATGTTTTGGGGGGGGGGGCGAGAAACATAACCCAACCCCCTTGTCGCGACGTCCCTGTGGGTTGCACTTGATATTTCCAGCTGACAAAACATTTTCACAAGGGGTAGAATCCACCCCTTGTCGTCACGTCCCTTCGTATCATAGATGGGTATATATTATCCGGGTTAAGGGTGCGAAAACTGAAAAATTATGTTGGACACACAATATGAAGACATTCTAATCACGTTCCTTAACGTTATAACTTTCAATTAACTTTCATAGTACTCGAACATTCTTTGTGATTGGGAGATGTTTGTAAATACAAAGAACACTTACTATTTGTGATTTATTTTTGTAATCGTAGGTTCATATATATTAACAGAATGATAAATTGTTATTTCTTACAAACAATTGTAGATTCTTACAAAGAAAACGCTTCATAGTATTGACCCCGGTATGTACTTGACTTATTGATTCGCGCTCGCGCATACCGACGGCAAGCTATACAATGAAATAAAGAAAGTTATACAGAGAAAATAACGAAATCGTATTCCACTGTGGCTTCTATAAGAGATAAATACGATGATCTACGTTCCGGTTAATGTGCTGCTATGTACGGTATAGGGCTATAGGCAAACATAATAATAATAAATATGTATGTAGCTATAGCGTTGAATTTGTCATTGTCACATGGTGATACCCAAACAGCTACAAGGAACTTCAAAATGTAAGGGAATATGAAAGAATCCTATTTGTTCATGTATATGAAACAGGTGGGAAACAGGTGGTATGCTGTTAAAATATTTACCTCCGTCAAAAGCCGCCATAAACAGAAATAATAGTAAAATATATACAGACTTTGTTCTTATACCAATCAGAAATATGGCATAAACAGTAAGTTATTGTCAATGTGTTTCCTTTGTTATGTAAACAAAAGCAAAAAACGTTACAGAACCTGGCCTTTGTTTTGATCCGAATACGGTATACATAAAGAGCGTTATTTGTTACTGTTTTCCTGATATGGAAATAATAAAGAGCGTTTATATCATCTGTGTGTGATTAACCAATAGAATTGCGCTGTGTTATAAGCAAACAAAAGCAGAACTTATGTAACACGATCAGGTTCTTGTTTGCGTACACCACCGTACGTCTAAATTGACAATATACTATTTACGCGCTGATATGTTTAGCATATGAACAAAACTATATATATTTTAATATTCCTTCTGTTGATGGCGATTTGAACAAATATGAATATTTCTGCAAAGAACGCCGCCCGTGGGATTAAAGGTACTCAATCCTATTAAACACCCCTAAATTACTATTTCTTTGGATTTGGGGGTAAAAAATATTTGATTCGAGTCGAGGAACCTACCCATCAAAGCTCAGAGTGATCAGATATGGATTTTTGAAGTTTGTTATTTCAATTGTTTGTGGCCCAGAAAGAAACACGCCGTCAAAAGGATGGTATCTGTCAAAATTGCGGACGAAGATGGATAACTCTAAAAACAAGTGGTAATACGGCCAAATTTCGTGAATACTCAAGTGATAATACGGCCACATTTCGTTGAACAAAATGTTGATAAATAACACTTTTGGGAAATTTGATACCATAGTTGACAGTGTTTAGCATTATTTTGTTGCAATTAATCGATTATGTTAACAAAAGCGTATTTTGAAGAAATGTTATTGTTGTATCTTGATGATATGAAGATCCTCTGATCGGATTTAGTACCTTTAACAAATCAAAATGGAACAGGCACTCCTGCCATATCGACAAACCCTAAGCACACTCGTGTTGTTCTGTGTATATTCTATAGGGACATACTTCAGAGTGTGATTAAGATAGTCTTATGACAGACGAAACACGGAGAAACACTTTTTAGAAACATTTAATCCCCCATGCAGTGTATGCTGTTCGATGATTGCGTATATATGGTTCTATTCTTTGCCCGAAGTCAGTTTATACGAAGAACATACCATGCGGCCGGCGTCCCAGCAAACTGGCATGACGTCACGTTAACCAGCAGTGAATAGTTTAAATATTCTACAAAGCCTATAGTTGAAACATGAAATATTTGGATATTCACCTTTGTAACTAATCATCCCGTCGCCATCTAGATCAGCTTCCAGTATCATTTCGTTGAGTTCCTCGTCGGTCAGGTCCTCTCCGATACTCTTCATGACTTGCCGCAGTTCGTCCGAAGCTATCTCCCCGTCTCCGTTTTTATCAAACACTTTAAATGCTTCTCGAATAGACTCCTCATCGTCATCCGAATCATCTTCAGGTCTCTGTTTACACATCATCACTAAAAACTCATCAAAGTCGATCTCTCCGTTCCCTTAAATCAGAACAGGGTGTGTACTATACGTGCACATAATAATATGCGGTAACCCCCCCCCCCCCCCATAGCACTGATAATGTCATGATAATTATGGCAAATTATATACGACTGAAACAATGACAAACAACAATAACCCAAATCATCGTCGTTACGTTTTCGAGAATTTTACAGTTTCGTAAACAGAAAATGATGTTCCCAAACGAGAAAATGTATCGACTCCAAACACCTGAAATTATGTCGTCCAAAATGGCGGCTATATTTCAGCGTACTAAAACTGAAACGATTATTCTATTCGCCACAATTAACACTTTCTTTACTAAATTCTCATTGATGAGTAGTCCCCTTAGGAAAAATGTTCTTATAACACGTTCAACAAACCGTGTTGAAAATAATATCTGAACATTTCCCACCAATGGATAGGATTACTTGGCACTTGTATTATGTTTTCATCTGTATGTCGTTCGCTCGTATTTCACGAACCTCATTTATATGAATAATAGACAATTCCAGTGTGTACTGTTATCACTGTCCGGAGAATCCATTTATCAAGGAAGGGTTTAACCTACTTGCAAACATGCAAAATATTCTGGTATGTAGAAACACGTAACAATGTGTACTCACCATCAGCGTCCACCTCATTGATCATGTCCCTGATTTCTTGGTCGCACGGATCTTGCCCCAGAGACCGCATGACCGTACCCAGCTCATCGCAGGTAATCGTACCATCCCCGTCTTTGTCAAATAGTTTGAACGCCTCTCTATACTCTGTGGATGAAAGGGTTAATCTCAGTGAAATTGACGTGTATTCGTTCTTCTACATGACATGCATGGCTGTTACTTTTCTATATGAACGCCTTGCATATGCGAATGTAACAAACATGTATTCATTCTTAAATAAACCACAGAAAGCTAAATTGTAATATAACGGATTACTAGTACGCTAAATAAAATGATTAAATATACGAATAATTTCCGCTGAAAGTATCGTAGAACAGATAGACTCTAAATGAACTATAAAAGATGATGCCCCAGCCACGACAACTTATATACGAAATTAATCGACTTCGAAAAAAGTGAGTGCCACTAAATTAGGGGAAAAAGAAACGGTCAATTCGAAAAATATAAACACATTGAATGAATTAATCGAGGACAGTGAAACGTTCGTGAATGGAATCAATGATTTAGAAGATGATTTCTCCCATATACCACGAGAAACGAGAAAACCAGCTTTGCTTTACAAGAAGATCTGAAATTAAATATCTATGAACCGAATGCAAGGATAACTTCCTTTCGTATACCAAATACAGATCGATTAATATCCTGGATAAAGGTTATTGTATACACAGTAGATTGGGAGATAGCAATCAATATTCGGTGATCCGGATTGACAAAATTAGAGATGATGACCCAGTTTATGCTCTATGCATCCAAATTAATAAAGTAAAGAGTGAAGTTGGAGAAGAAAAGTTCTGAGCAAATCAATGAAGCAAACAATATCACATTGCGTATATACCCAATAAATACGGCACTGAAAGACATGAAGATAGCTAAAGCCAGTTGTCCCGATGATATCAGTCCAAGAGTGTTGAAGGATTGTTCAGATATATCGCCAACCCCTTGAAATATCTCTTCAATAAATACATTGCAGACTCGTATTTTTCCAGTTGAACGAAAGCCATATCTAAGAAAGTTGAATCTTCCGACCCAACAAAATATCGCCCAGTAGCACTGCTTAGTTGTATTTCAAAAGTATTCGAGAAGTGCCTCTTTAAAAATATTTCGTCACATTTAAAGTATAGCAATCTTATAACCAACATACACTAAGGATTTGTGCGAAATTCACCTGAGATCAAATCCTGAATGTGCATGTGGAACAGAAGAAACGGCATCACATTTTCTATTCAATTGTCCGATATACCGGAAACAATGAAACGAATACTTCACTGGAACATTTATAAATTTGACTCCCGAGTCTGCACTGAAAGGAGCTACCACAAAAAGCTTAAAGATACGGGCGGCGTTGGCAGTGGGTATGATGTTAAAATATTCAGCTCCGTCAAAAACCGCATTAAACAGAAAGAATAGTAAAATATAGACAGACTTTGTTCTTATACTAATCAGAAATATGGCATAAACAGTATGTTATTGTCAAATGTTTTTTTCCTTTGATATGTAAACAAAGGCAAAAAACGTTACAAACCTAGCTTTTGTTTAGATCCGGATTGGTAAACATAAAGAGCGATATTTGGTACTGTTCCTGATATGGAAATAATAAAGAGCGTTTATACCATTTGTATGTGATTAACCAATAGAATTGCGCTGTGTCATGTAAACAGAAGCAAAACTCCTGTAACACGATAAGGTTCTTGTTTACGTACACCATCGTACGTCTTGGTGGCAATATTCTCTTTACTCGCTGATTATGTTTGGCATATGAACAAAACTATATATATTTTAATATTCCTTCTGTTGGTGGCGATTTGAACAAATATGAATATTTCTGCAACGAACGTCGCCCGTGCCTTTAAGTGAAAACATATCTACCTTTAATATAGTTCAGTAATTTCAGTAACTATGACAGCACGTCTTTCCAACTAAAATTATGAAGCAGCAACCATGAATGATATGACAAGCGACATCGAAGTACTAAGTGCATTAATGACATATATTGCTCTCATTGTTCTCATACAATCCAAATTTACACATAGCATGATAAATTAACGTATAAATTATCTGCCTCTAAGAAGCACAGCTGAGTCAAATTGAGATATGGTCACTCGAGGAGACGACAAATATAAGCCTTACAGTCTTACAGCCGAATCCACTTCCTCATCCTACACAAGGAACACATTATTACATGATATTGTATTATACATGATGTGGCTTGAATGGTAAAATATTATTAAACCAAAAATATGTGGTGGATACTCTCCATTCAAAAGACATACTAGTACACGAAGAGAGCACATTATGTTCAAAAGTTCACAGTTTCCATGAAATGAGCCTCTCACTCTTAGATAATAAGCCCACAATTTGGTGTATTCCACACACTGAGTATCGCCAAATTAAGTTAATAAACAGACTTATAGAATCATAAACAAGCCAGAGAATAATAAAACTTGTGCGAATTAGATTGCTATGCAAGAAAGACAGAGAGAGTTGAAAGATAAGTTTGATGAGCAATACCGGAATACGATGATAGAAGAAAACGGAAAATATGAATCGCTACGGAGTACATTGAATTTGACGAAAGAAGAGAAAGTCAGAAGTGATAATGTGATACGACTACAGAAAGAAGAGATTAATAGCATATTTGGAGCTCTGTATATCAGTGCTCACTCAGTAGCATTACAACTGGGGAACATTGCAGATATGGCATGCGAAAAATCAACTTTTACCCAAACTACAGCTTCGAAAGCACTAAACATTAAGGACACTGATATTCGATATGGAATTCATGAGAAAAAAGAGACGTACCCGTGCAAACACTTTTCCAGAATGTATTACTAGCGAAAATAACATAATATTTTTAATGGAGCATACGGACCAAAAACAAACATCACAGGATACTCCAATTAAATTGGAGGTGGTGACAATGAGCTATCTGAATCAACATCGGAAGAGGCGGGAACAAACTTGAAATCCTTTTAAACTAATTACGGAAAACTAACAAGCCAAACATAAATGTGCATACATGGTACCGTCTTTCGAGAGAATTAAGAAAAACAAGTTCGATGATAATGTTTATTTATACATCTGACAAAGCCAAGCAATATCACATGAATTTACAAATGTGGTATTTAATGAAACGATATCATCAAAATACCATGAAAAAGAACCAGATGAAAATGTTTTATTTCTCTGTGAGAATATTAATAAATTAGACAATAATAAACCCATAATATGAATTCTGGAAGTTTTTCCAACAACGGAACAAGCAAAAGATTCAACCATCATCATACATTACGGACAAACAATGGATCGAAGGTTATAAATCACTTTTATTATCAAACCTTTCCGATGATAACAATAATGACCCAAAAATGGCTCATTTGTCAACCATGTCAGAAGAGAAAAGCTCACAGGATGATAACACAAACTTGAATGCCCCTATAAATTGTGATGAAATTAAAAAAGCAATAACCAAACTGAAAATAAATAAAAGTGGCGGTCCTGACATGATTCAACATAATATTATAAAACATAGTTCTGACACAGTGTCGCTAATTTTACCAAAGTTATTAAACAATTTAGAATGTGGATTATCTCCAACAAACTGGAAACTATCCCATTTAACATATATCTACAAACCAGGAGATCAAACAAAGTGTTATAATTATAAAGGAATAAGTATATCTGGCTGTATCGAAAAGTTATTTACGAATATATTACAGAAAAGATTTTGGGAGTTTTTGGAAAAACAAACTTTATCTCTGAATCAAATAGGATTTAGAGGACTGTATGACAACATGTTTGTCGTAAAAATAAACAAATATGTATAGAAAGAAGATCAACAACTGTACACAGGTTTTTTTGATTATTTGCGAAATAATTTGATAATAGAAAATATGTACTCTTGTGCATATTACTCATGCCAGTTGGAGAATGGATATAGTGATCCATTCAAATCAGATCTAGGGTAAAGCAGGTTGGGAGTTTTAGTCCTATACTTTTATATGTATACATAGATGATATAAAAGTTTACATAAGCTAAAGTCGTCCTCAACCAGTTTCACTCAGCTAAGTTGAATTTAACCATCTTGCGTATGTTGTTGATTTAGTCATTATTTCAGAGACACCACAGGGTCTATAATAATTATAGACCCTGTGGTGTCTCTGAAATAATGCCTTTATTCACTTCAAACATTCCGCATGGATGGGCGGTTAGCTGTTAACCCTATCATCTTTTCCGCCAATGAAATAATTTTTCACAAAAGTGGAAAATTGGTTTCTGCACCATCAAACCTATCAGATTAAGCCAGAAAAGCATCAACACACTGCCATGTAAGTTGAAGGAACTCCCAAATTTATGATTTATGTCAGAAACTGGAAGCATTTAGTTAACTCGATGATACTCCCTATCCTCACATATGGATAGAAAATATGGACTTCTGATTTGATAATCAACTTGAACTCAATTGATAACCTATTCAAATCCTGTGCTGACAAAACATATACCTCAATACTGAAAGATATATTTGGAGTTAACAGCCAATCAACAAAAAGCAGTGGAGCCACTACCGGTATGCATGAATATTGTTTATGGGTTGTTTAACTTCCACAAAAGTTGATGGATCTCAAAAGCAGAAATGATGAAACGAAACAACATAAACTTTCGATCTCAGCATTTAAAGAAGATACGATCCTGAATGGTGCAAACCCTGATCTGTCATGGTCTAACAATATGGTGAAAATTGCTAACTTTGTAAAATTTTAATATATACTTTTGATGAAATACTATTGAAAGAGGTATTGTGACTACTTATATCAAACATATATAATATAACAGAATTAAAGTCTCAATGATGGAAAATTGCGATTTTATAGTAAAATTATTGTCATAGCCGTTGTATGTAACGCTGTCGTCTTTATTGACGTGTTTGGTTGATCCGGAATAATATGCATTGAGTAAGTGAGTAAGGAAGTTATCAGGGAAGCGATAAATTGTCTGAATAAAATTTCCCAGGCATATTGATTGGTTTGTGATTTACGCACATAGATGTCAGTTTTTACCATCTTCAAAATGAGAATGTCTATATAGTCGCATATCAAACAACGTTTGTGCTGCCGATTTCATATAAAATAAAAATATAATTCACATTTAGCAAAACATCCTGATTTTGGTAATATTTTTTGACAAGCGACTTTTCGATTTCTCAAGAAGTTGAAACTAATGGTCGCTCAATACCATTCATTTCAGGAAATATATTTTAGGACATAGGTAGAACGACACAAGTGAGTGAACTTATTAATGTTATTGCACGAGTTTGTTGCAACGAGAAATTGTAGGTTTGAGTTTTACCTCGCATCACGACAAATGCGTGCAATAACGTTAACTTGTTCACACAACTGTGTTCTATGTTTAGTGTACACTCTGAAGATTGTAGCTTGTAATATACTGAAAATTAGATTGATATTGTTTTATTTAATTGAACAAACATGTGCTTTGTGTAGACTGTACCTCATAATTTAGTGAAGTAAAATTATGTTAAAGTTTTATTATCCATCCCTTAACTAACACTATTTCTGCTTGGGCAAAAGCCGCCACGCGATAATCCGGGGAAAAGTCATATTGGACTCCCGAATGTCATATTGGACTCCCAAGTGTGCAATATGACTGTTTTTATCGGGACTCTGTGGCGTCACGAATTAACTATTGCGAAATGAATCGGTGAAATTGCGATGCGCGCGCAAAACTAGTGGATTTAGCAGACGTTTCACTTCCGCATTGAGTTTTTTTTTTTTTCATTTCCGTGTTTACTGTTCCCTATCGTGCTTTCTGATGATCAAATACAGGCTTTTATAGAGAATTAGTGCCGACAAATGACAAAAGTAACCACTAAAGTTTTACTCCCAAAATTTGGATAAACATACAGATGGATAATACAAATGTCATTATACAATGTTGTGTACAGTATGAATTTTTCTTGTACTCGTCCAGGTTATGGTGAAAAGTCATATTGGACTCGACACTGCGTGTCTTGTCCAATATGACTTTTCACCACAACCTGGACTCGTACAAGAAAAACACATACTGTACACAACATTGTACAATAACTTTATATTATTTTTCAGTGATTGGTTCATTGGTTTATGATAAACGAGAGGCGAGAATTGTTAATAAATAACTTCGACAGTAATGGTATTATCAAGACATAAGGTTCGATGTTGCAGAAAACTATATCATTTGGCAATTTCTCAAATAATTTTGCAAAAATAATTTTGATTTGGCAAAAGTAAACTTCTAAGTAAATATCTCAAATAATTAATTGGAAACTTGAATAATTATATCATGAGTCTAGATAATATCTAAACATATCATGCATATTATCAGTACATACCTTGGATCTGTTCGTCTGTGAGATTCGATGCAGCCTGTTAAAAAAATACAAGTTTGTTGATTGGTGTATGTTCATATGACTATAGTACAGTACATCTTCATTATCGCATTTTAAATAGAAAAATTTAGTTATTAATTGTAACAACTGTTATACACTGCATGGGCGTACATTATTGCACACAAAATGAAACAACTTCAAATTGATTCTTGAATATCACACAAACTATGGCATACTGTGACCGATTTTATAGGTAATCATACTCTGAAATAAGGGCTTCTCCGACAGCGTAAATATTTGTTGGGTCGAATATACCATTGTCCATGAATCATTCTGATCAAGAGTTCAAGAGCTGACGGCACTTGAAAGTTATTTGAAACTCCAGTATAACAATTATTGGGTGGCATCTAACATTATATATGGAACCTCATCTCAAGAGGTACACAACCCACAGCCAGTATACTTACGACGTGGAGTCAAGGGCCCGCGTATCGGTTGTGCAAATAGATGCACATGTAGTTAAATTCGGTGGTGACTGGTGGTTAGAGGATAAGTTCGGATTTGTGCCTGTTGCGCCGACTAATCGCGAATTAGTGCATGCTGTTTTATGATTGGCATTTTCTTAACCCTTTCTATACCAAATGGTCCCTCATTCAGTTATAAAAGTATACACTGGCATAGCTATTATCCATTTGGAGGGGTGTTCATGAAAAAAGCAGACGACAGATAATAAAAGTGCTTAGGGAGTCCCATTTATTTTAGGGAAATGTTCGGATATGTTCAACAAAACGACCTTTGTTGAACTTATTATCTGAACATTTCCTAAGTGATAATTACTCGCAACTGAGTGTTTAGTATATAGCCCGTGGGCCAAATTTCACAAGGGCTTTAGTTTTCGAATTCGCTCCACTTTGTCCGAACAAAGGTTTCTTTATAGTTTAAAATGAACAATTCATGGTATATGTCAGTATTCAAATAATACTGAGGAAAGACTGCATTCTCCGAAAGAATTTAGAATGTTGGGCCCAGTTGCTGCATAGACAGTGCAAGCTGCTATATAACGACAGCACCCTAAAACGTATCATATTTACTTTATCATAAACAACCGTGATATAGACCCTGAGCCTGAACATATGGACCCCCGCACGGCTCAGTGTTAGAATCGAGGTCAGGTCATAATGAATATTAAAATGAGGCACTCGATTCTAACACTGAGCGGTGATTGGCTGTTTCTACTATGTCAGTCATGGAAAGGTCAGGTCACAATGAATATTAAATTTAGGAACTGTGTCACTTGACAATTTCTTTTTAAAAGTTGGAATTATCGACAGATTTCTCCTCTATTAGAATTGTTTACTGACAATGTGTTGATTTGTATGAGTAAATAAACTATTAGCCGACAATAAATCACTAAGTTCCAGATATTTAGTTGATCGTTTGACCGATTTTTAATGATAGTAATCTGCATGGGTGGTGAATTTCGAGACACATGCCGACATTGCTGTCTGAGCCGGATCAAATCGAAAAAATACGCTCTCCGGAGACAATATTCGGTGGTTAAAATTTTAATAAATGCAACGTGTATGAATGTTTCTGATGGGAGTTTGTGGTATTTATTGAAAGATGAATTCTTTGCCGATCCATCCGTGTATATATCGTTATCATTACTGGGGTGAATGGGCTAAATGTGTGCGACTCCCGAGCGATGGTGAAACGTTGAATTTCTACAGTCACCATTGTCTATATAATGTTCCATTAACGCGAAGAAGGCGCGTATATAGAGCGGCGTATATGGGTAGTGCAAAAGGGGGCGGACAGCGGAGCGCGTTACAGGCCCCTGTGCTCTCCCCTATAGCATAGAATTAATATTTGTTGATATGACTAAATGTTTTTTATACCGGAAGGTAATTCGACCATACTCGTGATCCCATTAACAGAAGGTTTGAATTGTCATATATCGAACTGAAAAATAAGTTTTAACATTCTTTGTATTTTTGTCAGGCTAGCAACAAATCGAACGGTCGTCTCTGATAAAGAGCGTCCATACTTTCGTTTCCCAATAAGCGGTAGAGATAATAATACGCGTTCTCAATGTGGTATTTTGTACTTGATTTCAACTCAAAACTGAAGGGTGGTTTTGCGGATATTTTCTATTCCTGTACCGTACAAACAATGGTGATTGCAAGTATACTTTCATTTTTTTTGTTAATCTGTTAAGCAGCAAATTGGCTAAGGAAATTTAGATTTTTTTGGCGTCAGAGTGGGAAGAGTAGAGACACTACATAGATAACTTCATGCCTGTCGATATCTTAAATTGTGCTCCAAAATATACCTAACAATATTCGCTTTTGAATTTTTCCAGGCATCGAAACATAGGTCGATAATGACCTGAAATACCTTTCAAACGAACAGCATATGTCCCAAAAAGACGCATTGAAATCATAAAAAAATACAACTTGGTACACGATAATCGCCCCCTGAGCCATTGCTGAGTCATTTGTATTCACGGAAATGCTGGAATAGGAAACGGAATAATGCGCGACTGTCCGAAAAAAGTATGTTGTGTTATATATCACTTGAAACATATTCTAACGCAGTACTTTCTATTCGTGTTAATCATCATAATTATGACTGTATAGTACAATAAAATTTACAGAGCGAAGACAGCTCTAGATTTTCTTCGCAAGATATGCAGGTGTAATTTTTACGCAACCGCGCTGATTAAAAAATAGAACAACACAAACGAAACAGAAAAATATAATTTACAGAAAAATATAATTAACTGAACACGTATTTTCGGCGCAAAATATATAGTCTGTTCTGAAATCTTCCGCGTACATTTCTCCATACCTGTGTATTTATAAAGTGAAGAGAATATATAAATTACATACGTATGTTTTGAAACACCTATTACCAAATTATGTATATATAATTTTGGTGTCAAATCGGACCGTGCATCTTTAACCACGTATAATTGTTGTTCGATAACTACCTATTTTTTAAAAAGTTTGTGTTATATACCATGTTTTATAAAATTAGACAAATAAAAATATGTTTAAAGTAATTTTGGGGTTCGAGCTACTCATACGTTTAAATCGATACGCAGAAAATTTGCTGAGAAATGTTTGCACAGATCTATAATTTGTTTATATAATACTAACCATGATTAGCGTTTAATTCCCAACCGAGATAGAGTTCCTCAAATTCCTCGATCTCCGAAGTAATATCCACGAATTTGCCCTACCCTTTTCGTGTTGCAAAATATCTTGTCATTTGTATTTTTAAAACTAAACCGCTATTGTCTGTTCTAGATCTGTTGCGATTGCCTTTTTGCATTCATGTATATGAATGGCAGGTATTGATACATATATAAATGATTATAGTCTCGATTCACAAACCAATAAAGAATCTACTGGACCTTGCAGTCCCACATGCGATACAAACTTGAATGGCGGGAGTCCCCGGTGGTGAATCTCTATATTATGATATATATTTACGGCATGCCAATAAATTGTTGAGTACACAATTACAAGCTCAACTTATCTTTGACAATATACGATTGGTGTCAGAGAATGTGTTTTCCTTCGTGGTTAAATATGACAACGAACCGTGTATTCAATGCGCTCTTGTACAAATAGAAATGTATGTTTTAGATTCCATTATATATAGAGTTCGGGTCGTGGTGTATACACACAGGGGTGTAGGCTCGTAAAGGCAGCTGTCATCCGCGGCTCAGGGTCGTAAGCCAGTAGTGGGACATGTCATCCCTCCCATTATATCTACCAAACACTAGCTGAGACAGGGTCCCTTCGGGAGCCTCTTCAGCGTCGGAGGGGCCTGTGGCCCATGCACACTACACAAATGAGCCTGCACCCCCTGTGTGCGTTAGGGGCCTGCGGCGCACATTTTGATAATTTAAACAGTTTTGTTTCCAAATAATTTTTTTTTTTTTTAATTAATTTTTTTTTTAGATTCAGATATTTACTCAAATTAGCAAACATTTTTTGCTTTTTATTTATTTTTTTGTATTTCAAAATTTTGAAAAACTATCTCCGTTATAACCTCCGCCAGGGTACCTGAGTCACCACACCAAATTTGGTTGAAATCGGTCTAGGGTCTGGGAGAAAAATCCGGACAGACAGACGGACGGACATATCCTACTCTTATATATATATATAAACTATGTGAAACATAACAGACAGATCGTACTCTATATATATTAATAATATTATTATGCTACTTCAATATATCATCGGACAAATAGGTTCATAATGGACATAAATATTGACATTGGTTCATATTGGACTTATTTTGTTCAGATATAAGCCCATAATGAACTTATACCCGTTATTCTGCTGGACGGCGCGGGCCACAATGAAAACACATGTAATATGATAATATGCAAGGCATATATAGAACCACCCCGGCATAATAATAAGAAGACAGAAAATGCGAAGGATTGTGCAAATAGTCGTGGAACTATATGCATATATAGGCCTATTAGGCCAATACGCATGTCAGCGACGCGAATGCTTAATTAATAGTGTAGATCGTTTTGGATGTCAGTGGACTTCGATAATTATATATGCCTTAATATAGCCTATCGGCCTTTGATAATAAAAGCCCCAATATTGCAATGTATATATAGTGAATGATATAGACTACAATGTGCGTAGCTGCGATTAAGCGAAGACGACATGACACGTTCAGTCATGTCTGGATTCTGGCCCGCAGAGATTTATGGTGTTTTGACATAATGACGCCTTAACTGCCTTCATTTATCTAACAAATTAAACTGATCTAATTTGAACCTTTGCAGGACATATTCATAACAACTTACTGTTTATAAATAAATAAATACTTCAGTTGTCCATTGCCACATATCGGAAGTTGTGAAGTAGTAAATTCGTTTCATTGCTGATTCCGCGATTTTGTGAAACCACTGCCGGAAGTCACGTGATTTTTTCACGAAAAAGTTGTGTTGGTAAAAATTTCGCCTACACGGTATACTGTAAATTATGTGTGACGTCACAAGTACGTACGCCCGCCTGTTACATATACACGACCCGAGCTCGGCGGGGTCGTTATAAAGAGCGTACACATGTGCTGAAATAGGTCCTTAGTGAGCATATTTGTTTGTTTGTTTGTTTTTTATTTAATTAATTAAGTTTGTTTAAATGAAAATTTTGAAAAAAAAACTAACGCCGTTAAACCTCCGACGAGTCACCACGCCAAATTTGGTTGAAATCGGACAAGCAGTCTGGGAGAAAAATCCGGTCAGACAGACAGATCGTACTCTTTTGCATATATAGATTACAGGAATTTGGAAATTCGACTGTCTAAGGCCAAAATTTCTTGGCATTTGTTTTATAAAATGCATGTATATACCACCACTAACTATTTAGAAGTAAAAACAAATGTTCATAGTTCCACTTGCAACGACGCGGTCGAAATTTAGCATTTAATTATCTCACAATAATCAATCATATACATGCAAATGTCAGTATAGCCCCGTTACATGTGGAACTACAGTTCTATACTTCTCATATTGTTAACTTTTGTAAAGATACATTTTATACGCATGTTGTCGTCCATAATGGATGGTTATTGTCGAGATCGTACATTATTTTACAAACATCGATCCATTATTTTAATAACGGACGCTCAGTATCCAATTTAATGAACGGTTATTTTACTGTGAGCGATTTCATTGTATATGACTTCCATGTATGACACCATAATGTATGCACGGAGCTATCTATAGACAGCGATTTCAAGTATAATATCGCTCTCATTGATTGCTAGATCATGGCCGGCAGACAGGGAAAGACATATATATTGAGCCTCGTCACAGATAGGGGTGGGTATAACTTAAAATTCCAGGCATTTCGTTTCACGAATATAGGCATTGAATTGTCTACTGTTAAAATTTCTCGAATCTAATTACGTTCCTGGTGGCATGTTGTAGCACCCCTCACGATAAAACCAAAACTAATATATTTATATGTGGTCCTTCGATCTTCAGTATATATTACCCCCGATCTCAAACTACAAGATCGCCAAAGCTCCGATTATGCATACCGCTCGCACCAATCTGCCATTCAATGTATAATTCTCCGCAAATTTTTAAATATGCAGCATAAATAAATGAACACAAATGCCGAAATGTAAGGGAATATAACTCCCGATGATATTCGTAAATCTATCGCAGAAGTAGCTGATTGTCGGAACGTCGTGTTCATTCAACGGTCGGGAACGCAATGGGGTACTAAATTAACTTGACAATAGGTCAACATGTCACGCCATATACGTGCAACCAATAAGCGAGTGTATAAGGCCGAACACATGGTACAACTCAGGTGTCTTGACCCAATTTCGGGTTAATCCATTCTGATATGAGGTAAACGCGTCAATCAAATAGACTCGACCATGTTTTAAGTCAGATAATAGGTTCAAACTGTACATTATTTCAGCGAATGGAACGATCTCGGCCTACGGACTCGATCGATCCATTCCCTGAAATAATGTACAGTTTCAGCCATTATCGTATACATAATTAGAGTATAGAGTTGTCTGCCATTAGTAGAGGCTCTTCTGTACTCCCGTGTGCACTTTGTGAAGAAATATAGCGACTATGCCAATGACGTTGCTTGATATCTCAGGCACCAGAAAACAAATGTTAGACACCTTGGGGTCGCGACTGGGTGGATTTATGACGTCATCAAGATGGCCGCCATACACAATTTCACAGTATGCACTGAGTCAGTTTGATTAATATCTACTTGTGAATTTATTATAGAAATTTGATTGTCTCACCACTGGCGTGAAACTAATACACCATACTTCCATTTGACAGAAAAAGTGGCCACCAAAACCAAGATGGCCGCCAAAATGGCGACCGAAATTCGGAAAATTTATGATTTTTCACACTTTCCTCTTGAATCATTAACCGATGTTTGAAATTTGTAACGAATAAAGACCTAAATTTGAATAAATTCTAGTATCCAACCATTTCTACAACGTATTATGTCATATTTCGGATCCCATTCCTGCCAGCTATCTTTAAAATGTTAATTCAAAAATGTGCTATGAAAGTTAACCAAAATTCAATTATGTGATTCTAGCCAAGAGTTGAACAGAAAATAACTGAATTTGATGAACATAATGTAAAAATGTTTTATATATGTGAATTGGCATATAGTTACACTGAAGATAGTGCATTTTCGTTTAAGATGGCGGCCAAGATGGCTGCCATAATGGAGAAATCACCAAAATCTGTCCATTTTTTATTGATATCACTCATGTGTTGGGGAAAAGTAAATATATGTGAATATATGCTACTTTTTCGCGGAAATCCATGGACTTATGCAATAATTTGTAAATTTGGTGAACCATATAGCTGCTTATACCCGAGAATTCAACAGAATTATACCACGAAAATTAAGTCAAATCATCTTCATGGCAGCCACACAAAATTGCAGAATGGTCACTGAGTGAGGAAGAAAATTTAACACAGAAAATGAAAAATATTTCTACGGCAATGATAAAATTGCACCAAGCTTCATTTTGAAAGAACAAGATTGATAAAAAAAAACAAGATGGCTGTCAAAATATAGAAATGTGTTGAATTGTTACACATGCCCCTTACGCCATATTCGGTTATTTGTAAACTGTGGCGAGTAGTACTTGTCTTTGTTTTTATCAGTTATGACACCAAGTACTTTGGAAAACATATTATGCTGTAATTTGTGTCTAATTGTTGCCCATACACCGACAAATGCAAATTAAACAATGCGCTATGTAATTTCACAAATAAACTTGCTTCTCAAGGTTCTAGATTTACATTGGTCAGAAATAGGCATAATAAAATAAACAAAAGTGTACACAGTTTTAAATATCGTTAGTGTCATTCAATTGCACTCGACATTGATCTATTTGACCCAAGATGGTCGCCAGAATGGTCGCCAAAACTCAAAGTTATAAAATGTGACAAATGTTTATATTCTCAAACGGCATTTAGCAAAGGATGTGGATATATTCGCCCAATCTAAATTAGATACCACCATGTTAAGGTATATTGTGACTATGTTTGACCATACATAGTTTGTTTATAATCGAGAATATATCAGAATGGACTCTTAGAAACCTAACATGAAATTGCCCAATATAATTTAAACGATCCTGCCCGTTTCCTGTGAAGGAAATAAAACCGGATATGTGCTGACTGTATCAGTATAAGAGCATAACGAGTACTCGAACGCAAAAGAATCCATGCAGTCATAATACAGACATAAATCCAACTTTATGGCTATAATATTTCGTTTGGGCAGATCTGCTTTAATCGTTGCCTATTCCTGATGAATTGTTGACCACGTTGATTTCGCCCGGCCACAAAAATTTAGAAGATTCAGGAACAATATCACACTTTGACTTCATCGAAGTCGAAGTTGCATTGCTCAGTATCTTACTGCCACCGGGAAATATAATTGCTCAACTTCGAAATACACAGGCATTACATGTTAGTGCAAACATTATTTCGTATCTAATTATGAAACAGTTGTGTCTAATAAGATGCAAGAAGGGGAGATTGCATTGTTCAGTTTCTTGTTTTTTGGCATATCTGTGTTTCATCACCCGAAATTCGTTTGAATAGTTGAGTCATTGTCACACTACTCAAGACGTGAGTCAGCACATGTACCACTTCTGTTACTTCGTCCAATAGATGTTCACATTGATGGTAGTCTATCTACAACCAACTCAACCCAGCAACTACAGTTGATTTAAAAACTTATCTTGCAAGTTAACAGAGCTCACCACAAAACTCTCCGATTGCATATCAGAGACTCCATATAGAATGTTTGCTTCGGTTGTGGAATGGAGAGTCCATAATACAGATTTAATTAATAAATTTCAATACGGCAGCTGACCTCATTGCAGATACATTGCATATTCACTTCGATGTAGTCTAACAGAACTGTGCACATAACCGAGTTAATGCTTGTCAGTTTATTTTAGAATATGTCAAAATATCAGTGTCGGGCAAAAATAGCCTAAGGTTTGTCATTCTCCATGTCGAGTCCAGCAAGTGACAATAACGGCTCCTCAACTTCTTCCTGGTTGTCAACGAAAAAATATCGTGAAATCAAAATGCCTGTGCCTAGTGCCTGGATATTTAGTGATGAAATACCTCATCGAAACACCAGAAGCTCATCTTTTGTCCATGCCATATGATGGTGCATCGAAGTAATGAATACAGTGACGGGTCATCAAGATCATTTAATGGAACGTTTATTAAGATTTCTTGCAAAAAGTCCACATGGGGACATTCATTAGCATTATACATCAACTGTTAGTTGATGTTAGTCACAGAAAGTAAAGATCTTCGAATCACAGAAACCCCGCAATCTCGAACGAAATACTTTAATTGTCCATCGAATAAATGTAGTTTATAGAATGTGCTGGCAAACCGTACAACCATAATAGTCGGATCAACAAGTAGGCCAATTACAAGCTTGGAATATAGATACTGCGCAAAAGTTGGAAGTAATAGTAAACAATGGTATGCTTGAATTGAGAGAAGATTGTGGATTGTTATCCATTTGAAGAGTCCATAACTGAAATGGACTTCAACTATTGCCCAGGAAGGTATAAGATTTCAACGTTTAACGACCTGAGTTTTCTGCAGACCTGATTTCATTGTAGTGGGATATCAAATGTAACTGTATAAAACATCTGGAAAGAATACTACAAACATTCAACCCAATAATAATACATGTACCTCAACATGTCGGTGAGTTGTATTCCCTCTACAGCCAACTCGAACTGTGCATTGGTGCGAGAAATTATTATCAATTTTATCTGGAACATTGCCGATAGCCGATAAAATTACAGAAATGCAGGTATTTAAAGAACATTTGGTGTGAATATGTTCCTTGTATGACATTTTTATGAGACCGCATAACGCAAGCATGAAAGAACTTCGATAACACATGTGACAAATATGACATGGGTGTATCTAATATAAACTTGATGTGTGCATAAGTTCTGCACAGGAAGATGGGGATCATACACTGAACGAACTTGCAGTATATGCGATGGCCAGAAAACTATCTCTGTGGAACTCAAATACACATGTATACCAATTGAACTCATTATATGAGGCTATCTTCCTATCATAGCTCGATAAAAATCAGCCACGCTTTCGCAAATCTTGGGTGTGGAGTCAGTGAGTTGACATATGAGCTGTCCAGAGCTCCACAGCAGTTTCTGTTTTGGTACGAACCTGAACATAATTTATCTCTAGTCGCTATAGATCGCATGTAATAAGCAGATGTCTGGTAGAAATCCGCCAATGCGATTCTTCTTCGCAGAAAACACATAAAGCTCACATCCGAACGCTCTCGTTTGGTAGTCTGCGACAAAGCAATTACTGTCATATAATCCCCTAATGCACACACAATTTGAACTAGATGTTATTCAAGGACGAGCAATTGTAATTTTTCTCAGTTTCACAAAAGTATACCCTGTGTTTTCGTACATGTATATTAATAAGAACGAATCACACAAATATTAGCTCCTATTCTTATATTTGGACTTAGTATACACTAATTATTAAGCTTGTTAACATGGAAGATGTCTGTAATGTCAACGCATTATATGCCGCTACTGTTTTTGGGTACTGCATTGTGTGATGTCCATTCAAATAATTTCAGTGAGCAGCTGCATTTCGGTAGAATTGACTTAGTATGATGGCATTACATGAGCAATACAGGAGTCAAGTGAAAAATTCTTATCCAAACCCCATAAGGTGGTCGATATAAAGGGGAAATAATTAAAGAATTGCTCAATACCGACAGCCTTATTGTTGAGGTAGGGATTTTTCTCCAGCCGAGTAACCCAATCAGGACATTTCCGATGTACATGTAATGATGGATGTAATCAGCATATATTCAAATTTGGATATTTTCAAATAGGTCAACATCAGATGAATTTATCTACTTTTGATGGTTTCTGTTTCCATTCTCGTGAAATCTCGGATATAAGCAGCTACTGTTCGCAACATATTCATATTGTATCAGATTGTATCAGCATTCCTGGCATTTTTGTCAACAGGGGAACAAATGTGTTTACCAGTAGTCACTGAAACCCACCTTAGGAGCGTTATCAATGAAAACTAGCAAATTTGGATGATTTCTCCATTTTGGTAACCATCTGAGTCACCATCCTGAATTTAGATTCATATGGATAATAATATGTTAATCTAACATATCATGGTTGTCGAATGATTAGACAGTATAATTTATTCAAAAATAAGGTTGCTAGTAGCCACCGATTTCAAACCGTTGTGAATAATTTAAGAGGCGAGTGTGAAAAATCATCAATTATTAGAATTTCGGTCGCCGTTTTGGGAGCCATCTTGGGTTTTGAGGTCCAAATTGCACCGTCAAGACGAAGTGTGGTCCAATGGTATTATTGGTCGCGAAACATAATCATTTCACTATCTAAATTTTCCTCCCAGACTCAATGCCAACTCTGAAATTGTTCATGGTTGCCATTTTGATGATTTCATCTCATTTTCGTCATTTCATTCTCTCGAATTCTTGAGTATAAACAGCCATTGTTCACAAACTATTCATATTGTATCATATCTCTATGTTATTACGCCAACACGGAGCAAATATATTCACCTATATTCACTAAATCGCACATTAGGAGTGATATCAAAGAAAATTTGACAAATTTTAGTGATTTATCAATTTTGGCAACCATTTTGGTCGCCATCTTGAATACAGATGCACATTTTTGGTTGTAATTATTTGGCAATCTATATGTTTAAACCTGTTGCAAATGTTTGCCATCAAATTCAGCTATTTTCTGGCTAACACTTGGGCCGGCTTGGATCGAATTACAAAATTTATATTTGGTAAAATTTCATAGCATATTTATGAATTCACATTTTGACGACATTTTGTAGGAATAAGACCCAAAGTATGATATATTATCATGTTCAAATGATTAGGTATTCAAATGTATTTAAAATTAAGTTTCTGTTAGCCACCGATTTCAAACAACCGTGAATGTTTTAAGAGACATGTGTGAAAATTCATCATTTTCCCGAACTTCGGTCGCCATTTTGGCGGCCATCTTTGTTAAATGTGGTCAATTTTTCTGTCAAAGTGAAGCCTGTTATCATAGTATTACAACAGTAGAGAAATATTATAAATTCACTACTAGCTATTAATCAAACTGATTCAGTGTCAACTCTGAAATTTTGGATGGCGGCCATCTTGATGACGTCATAAATCCACCCAGTCGCGACCCCCAGGTGTCTAACATTTGTGTTCTGGTGCCCGAGATATCAAGCAACATCATGAGCATAGTGGCTATATTTCTTCACAAAATGCACACGGGAGCCAAAAAATGGACATAAGAGCCTCTACTACATTGATTTATTGTCGTTTTACTAACAAGCTGAACGTTTCCGTTGATAAATTCCATTGTTGAATAATCAGTTCATTTAAATTAAAAGAGAAATATATCCTCGTTAAAATGTATACATTAATTCAGACAGCTGCACGACCAGCATTATAGGCTGCGTAAAGACTAAAAAATAATTTACATAACTATATTGTGATCAGGTGATCTGGCGGTGAATGGCTATAGTGTTCTACATGTGTGATATGAACGACAAGCTACCTATAACTTGCACATGCGCCATAGCTCACAGTAAGAGCAGTTCGATATGTAATTTCGTATGTTGTTCTGCAACTGAGAAGTGTCCATGTGAAAATAAGATCACAATGAACCTATATTTGCATTATTAAATTTGTGTTGGCGCATTCTGATTGTGACGAGAGTATAGACCTATTGACATAATAGTACGGCTCCATATAGTAAGTCCAGTAAGAAACATGCCAGTAATGTCACGCGTCTTTAGACACTCTATTAAGCAACTACGATGTTATAGATCATGCATGCCATGAATCACTACTCTTGTTACTCCCCTGGATATCATATTAGACCATGCATATAGTTATAACGGGGAAATGTTTACCACTGAAACATTAACGCAGGTAATATATATTTCTTAGTTAATGCCTGTTCGTTAATAATATATATCACAATATAGAGAAGGTCCCAGATCGATAGTCCATGCTTTATCAGAGTTTTGTGAGCCCATTTCGCTTTACAATAATAAATTTCCGTGGATTATCAATTTCAATGTTTATCGCGAAATCGGCCCAAAAACACTTGGCTAAATGATGTAATATGACTAATATCTATAGCTGGGACCTTCACCTACTGTGAGATATATTATCAGGAACAGGTATTAACAAAGAAATGTATGTTACGGTATTGTTCAATGTTATTAAGTTCCCCGTCGGAGCCTCAAAACGTTACCATATATTGAACTGGTGGAATATGATCTGTACGTCGTATCCAGAGAATACATATTCATGGCATGCTTAGTCTACAACGATGCGTGACATTTTCACCGAACCGAGATGTTTATACATGTCAAATATAGTTATACACCTGGTCAAGAGAATATCGAAACAGGCACATTAATTGTTGCTATATTTCTCATGTCAAATAAAGTTATGTGTCAAGAGAATATTGAGTCATCTGTAACGATCCAAACATCTACATCACCGTGATTGTTCGAAAACGTGTATGTCAAATGTCCCAGTGTCTTAAAGGTCCACTTAATTTTTTTTATAATGTCTTGATATACGGTTTTAATGACAATATATGACATAAGATATGATTATAATACTATAATTCATCACCATTTGGAATGTCTGTGTCTTAGAAGGTGTCCATCATATACAGTAATAGACAATAACTGAAATCATAAAATCATTTTCCCCGTTATGGCTCCCAGAATGAATCAGAATTCAAACTATAGTTTATTTTCAATGGAAGGGGAATAACTCTATATCTAAATATATAGGGTTATTCCCATTCCATTGAAAATAATAGACATTGTGTAGAAACTTCAGCACAGAATGGACGTCGGTTTACCAACAAAAACAACATGTTCACAGTTTATTACATCGAATAAGTTAAAAATACAATGATTTGGAACTTCCTCTTTCAAATAGTATATAGTGTGGCATACATTTTATATTATAAGTTACAGGGCGAGTTGTTGCCGGATACGGTGTCATATGAGGCGAAGTGAGATTAATATCGGGCGAGGCGCTAGCCGAGCTCGATATTAATCTCGCTGAGCCTCATATGTCACCGTAGCCAGCAACAACGAGCCCTGTAACGATTTTGGCATGTCACCCACATATCATTTTTTCCGTGTGAGAATTTGAATTACTTATACGAAGTTCATTACCTGCCAGTAAGTAAATTTGTTGTACATGGCTATTAACTTATGTAACGTCACAGTGACGCGTCATGGGCGTTGAACGCCAACGCATTGAGTCAATGGCTAATCACCAGAAGCAGGACAATAAACTTGAGTCTGATAGTTAATTTATGAGTGTTTAGAATTTCTCAAATATATCACATGCAGGTTTTGGTATACCGTATATGGTACTATGTCTTTAAATTAACAGAACTTGATTTCCGACAGATATCCCTTTTCTTGGCGCCAAAATACACCGAAAATATACCCGAGGCGGCATAGTTCCATGAAAAACAAAATGGCGGACATCGACCCCATATGGGAACCCTGAGGGGGGATATGGATTCCATATGGGACGGGCTACAAAGATGACGATCCGATGTCTCCTGATATGCCTCTACCAACGGAGCATCCTCATTGGTCGATCCAACCAGGTGACATGATAAAATGTGATCTGGGGGTTCGAAAATTAAGAGGGCCTTTAATGCTTAGAGATTTTTAAAATGCTACAACAAACTTTAATGAAAGTAAGGTTATGGTACACACGAGTGTGTGAGGCACTGGCTCAATTCGATATGTTCATTGTTTCGTATTTGCGTGAACAATTTATCATATTTTTTTCACATTCATGTTACGAAAGGAATGGCACCATGGGGTGCGTATCAACTCAGATCAAGCTTGAAACATTTACATGTATACATCAGTATATATATGTATTGAATTTACTTTATTTCCACTAAATTTGCGCCCTTGTCAAAAAATTACTTGCACGTAAGACCATGATTCGGTTAAATGAAAAGAGTCTCCTAAATATAAATAGCATGGGCCGTATTGCAAGGCCCTATTTATTTTCTTACGATTGCACTGAGAATATGAATTATTCTGCTCTTGTATTATCTGTGTTTATGTCTGTCGTCTGCTTTTTACTACCTCCAAGCGAATAATAGACCGTTCCAATGTATACTTTTATAACTGAATGGGAGAATCCACTTAGTATGGACAATCCCGGGCTAGCCCCCCGAACCACTCACTTCACTTAGTATGGAAAGGATTAACTATAGGTACTGTTATCAATTAAGGTGAGATAATCCATACCTCATAATTAGCTGACATGACCAGAAACAATATTTCTAAAAACTAATTTAAATCAAACTGTCGTTGAATCCTTATGAAAATAACAAAAACAAATATAATGCTATCTAGTACGCCCACTTGTTTATTAATTCCTTTTGAAAACCACGAAATGCCATTTCGAAGGCAGTGTATAAATTGATATGGTAAAATATTTGCCCACAAGAGATGCGTTCTAGCTTTCTGATGAATTCAAAAGTTTGAAGGTTTAGATTCAATTCTGGAAAAAAAAGTTTCTGAAAAAATGTGCAATGACCATCAGTATTAAAGCAAATACATTCTCTCATATATGCGAGGCTCCTATGTGAGACTCGCGTATATAAGAGAATGCATTGGCACAGGGTTATCGCAAAATTTCAGGAAGCTACAGTCATGGAAGGGTTAACTGAATGTGTGATTAAATGCAATAATCAGGGGTCTGTGCTAAATTAATGCAATTCTGGTCTTATTATGCCCCCGATCTCCGATGGAGATTTGGGGGTATATAGTGGAGCCCTCCGTCCGTCCGTCCTTCCGTCCGTCCTTCCGTCCGTCCGTCCTTCCGTCCTTCCGTCCGTACGAACATTTCAACTCATAACTTTGGTTTCGCTAATTCAATTCAGTTGATCTTTGGTATGCCAATAGACCAGCCGGGGGGACAAGATGTCCCCATAACTGCGGTTTCGTCCGCCCATTTTTTCCAGAGTTACGCCCCTTTTTGGACTTAGAAAATTCAGGTTTTCTGCTACTTTTTTTGGTTTCCAGATGATAACTTGATTTTGGATTGTTTATTTGCAAAACCCGTTTTTTTGTGTATTACCAATATCGCAATACAGGTCAAGGTAAAATTTCGGTTCAATCGGATAATTTTTGTGAGAGTTATGACCCTTTTTCGACTTAAAAAATTCAGTTTTTTTTTAGAAAATTCAGTTTTCCTTCTATTTTTGTGGCACCAGACCAAATTTGAAGCTAATATAGAACAACATGTGGCATTTTTATAGCGCTTAACCAGAAAGTTTCTCTGATTGTACAGTCGGGGGCGTTACCTCCGCCTAGCGGTGCACTTGTTTTAATCTAAACTGATCCCACGTTGGCCCTATATCGAAATGTTAAATATCAAGCTAGTTTCGTGAAACGACTGGCAAGAGAGAAGTGAACTGAAACACACAATTGTTGTTCTTATGTTGTGCATTTAAATGGAAGTAGTTTGGCACTGGAAATGTTAATGGACGGACTTCATTTGTGTTTTCATGCGGACAAACTTGATGAATCCACAACTCAATGTAAATTGACTGATTTAGTTCTTCAGACTTGTCTGCAGACTTTCCTCGGTTTTGTGTTGCGCAACAATCATGATCACTTGTGCACATGCACACATCGTCCTCAGTGGTGAATCTCTTAGTGATGATATTTTTGCACCGCATGGAAGAAACCCAATTATCTTGTTCTATTGCCCATATACTCTCTATTTGCTCATCATCATCTCGACGAATTCTGAAGAACAAATGCAAGAAACGTAGTATCACAGGAGAACACAACGTAAACGTTTGATACAGACTAAAACACCGCGTTACATACAGTATAGCTGTGTCACCATCGCGTGGCAGTGGTAGTACAAGAAAACCAATGTCAGAAATGGTAACGCGCTCAAAATCATATATTATACCCATGATTGTAATTATAGAATATAAATTATATTGGTTTCGCGAATGACCAACTCAGAATTCCGTTATAATAACAATAACAACCAGCACCTATATAATCAACGAACCCTCAGTGGGCTGCAGAACGAACAATGTCTATAAAAGTTGAAATATAAGACTTAGAACTTATCTTTTTCATTTCTTTTATTTGTAATTGACATAGCTTTTCACAAACAAAAAATCAGCATTATTGAAATAATAATGTAAAGGACAATAAACGAAATTGAAATTCCCAACTACACCTTTTACCGGACTCGGCCTCCGGGTCGCAGTTCGACTTTTCAATCCGTCCCAAAAATTCCCATTTATATATATAAAAAACCCTAGCGCTCAGTCGAAACAAGAATCTCTATATGAATATACACGCGGAGCGCGAAATAACCCATGTGCACGGTCAATTCAAGGATGAATCACGAGAGGTGTGACTAAACACCGCCCGGACCAGCCCGGACCAGCCCGGACCAGCCCGGACCCCCCATATGGACTATATGAGTGATTGTAAGGCCAATATAAGTGCAGGTGTGTCATGGAAACCCACTCAGGGTCGCTATTAACCCTCAAAATGCCGGCATCGGCGAAAATGTTCGCCGCGAAATGAAGCTAACAGCCCGGACCGTCCCTGCTGCGTCCAGGTGGGATTTTAGTATCCATACCTGTGCGGGGGTGTTAATGAAACCCAAATACGCACGGAGAGTGGTCAAGGTCAAACGGAAGTGCCGCTTATTAACCCCTAAACTTCCCAGATTCAGCCAGAATTAAACAATTGCGCCCCCAATAAACAAATTCACAGCCCGGACCCCCTTAATGTCCTCGTACTTCTAATAACTCCTTACATATGTGTTGTGGACTACCCTCGACTACACTCACGAAGATACAAGGGCGAGACGCCCACGAATGCCTGGCAATTAACCCCCAAAATGCCGCCATCGCCGATTATGTTTACCGATATTTAATATCGCAACTTCTGTTTGACCTTGAGCACTCTCCGTGCGTATTTGGATTTCATTAACACCCTCGAACAGATATTGATAGTAAAATCACCCCTAGACACAGCAGGAGCGGTCCGGGTTGTCAGCGTCGTTGTCGGTAAACATATTCGGCGATGGCGCATTTTGGGATTAATTGTCAGACTTTCGTGGACGACTCGTCCGTGGTTCTTCATGAGTGTAGTCGAGTGTAGTTCCGCAACACATATGTAAGGAGTTATTAGAAGTACGAGGACATTAAGGGGGTCCGGGCTGTGAATTTGTTTATTGCGGGAGCAAATTTTTTAATTCTTGCTGAATCTTGGAAGTTTAGGGGTTAATAAACGGCATTTCCGTTTGACCTTGACCACTCTCCTTGCGTATTTGGGTTTCATTAACACCCCCCGCACAGGTATGGATACTAAAATCACACCTGGAGCAGCAGGGGCGGTCCGGGCTGTTAGCTTCATTTCGCGCCGAACATTTTCGCCGATGCCGGCATTTTGAGGGTTAATAGCGACCCTGAGTGGGTTTCCGTGACACCCCTGCACTTATATTGGCCTTACAATCACTCATATAGTCCATATGGGGGGTCCGGGCTGGACTGGGATGGTCCGGGTTGGTCCGGGCTGTCAGCGTCGTTATCGATAAACATAATCGGCGATGGCGGCATTTTGGGGGTTAATTGCCAGGCATTCGTGGGCGACTCGCCCTTGTATCTTCGTGAGTGTAGTCGAGGGTAGTTCCACAACACATAGGTAAGGAGTTATTAGAAGTACGAGGACATTTGTTTATTGGGGGCGCAATTTTTTAATTCTGGCTGAATCTGGGAAGTTTATGGGTTAATAAGCGGCACTTCCGTTTGACCTTGACCACTCTCCGTACGTATTTGGTTTTCATTAACACCCCCGCACAGGTATGGATACTAAAATCCCACCTGGACGCAGCAGGGGCGGTCCGGGCTGTTAGCTTCATTTCGCGGCGAACATTTTCGCTGATGCCGGCATTTTGAGGGTTAATAGCGACCCTGAGTGGGTTTCCATGACACCCCAGCACTTATATTGGCCTTACAATCACTCATATAGTCCATATGGGGGGTCCGGGCTGGTCCGGGCAGGTCCGGGCTGGTCCGGGCGGTGTTTAGTCACACCCATCACGAGCATGAACTTATACGCGAAAGTCGCCGCCACGATTATCTATATATACGCTATAGAATGTATCGCACCCAGTTTTGTTAATAGGGGTCGCAGTTTCCACTCGAATGTGCATCTACGAAACGTCGCGTGTGTATAGACGAACATGGTGTAAACCACAAAAATTGACTTTCGGCTCTATATATATGTACATTAGATTCTTTAAAATTTACCAAAAAAAACTTGCACAAGTATAGCATTTCATACAGCTAAAAATAACATTTACGAACCTTGATAGTTGATTTGTCCATCTCCATCAATATCGGCTTCTCTGATCATTTCGTCCACTTCCTCGTCCGTCAGTTTCTCGCCAAGATTTGTCATCACGTGACGTAATTCGGCAGCACTGATGTACCCATTGCCGTCTTTGTCGAACACAACGAAAGCTTCTTTTAATTCTTCTTCGTCGTCACCGTTCTTCGATTTCTTTACCATCATGGTCAAGAACTCGGGAAAATCGATTGTCCCATTACCTTTAAAAGATACACATTATATCGCATAAGAAGAAGGTTCAAATACACATCATGTATACATAAATTGTGACAAGCATCGTGTTAATATCAAAATATTCCACGCGCAAATGGTCCAGTCGAACCCAAGCTGGATGGTAGAAATCTGTAGGTAAAATAATACATTATTTCTCTGAAGATTTCCCCAAAATAGGCCGTGTGTTGAACTTATTATACGAAAATTTCACACCTATGAATATGAATCATTCTGCTCTTGTATGGTCTATGTTTTCTGCTATCGTCAGCTTCTATTATACCTGAACATCGTTCTTAATGAATAATAGACTGTCCCGATGTATACTTTTATAACTGAGTGGTATAATCCATTTAGTATAGAACTGTAATTACGAGGTTTAGCTACACTTTGTGTTCAAAAGCCAACCTGCTCGACATGAGCAACGTCCAACCTGAGTTTGAATCCTTCATTGGAACTTCAATCAGTAAATTCGAGGAAGTGACGTGCGACCACGTTAGGAAAATTATTCTTTCGTCTTCACCTAAATCGTGCAGTCTGGACCCAATACCTACAGACCTCATAATTAAACATATCGACTTCTTGATAGAGCCATATTGACCACTTGATTAATGCGTCACTTTCTAGTGGTTCAGTTCCTGCCTGTTTTAAAGAAGCACTTGTGATTCCTCTCTTGAAGAAATCGGGTCTCGATCCTGATATTCTAAATCACTACAGACCAGTCTCTAACCTGCAGTTTATATCAAAAGTCTTGGAGAAATTTGTTCTGTTTCAACTCAAAACGCACCTCAGCAATAATAAACTATGGGAACTTTTCCAGTCTGCTTATCGCACAGGGCATCCATATCACAGAGACCGCGATGCTGAAAATAACATCTGAACTTCTTGTTGCGTCTGATAGGTCGCCTCGCATATATAAGAGAATACATTGACCTAATAAATTCTATATATTTTTTTTTATAATTGTTAAAAATGTAAGAAAAATGAAAACAATAATAAAAAATTGTTAAAGAATGTAAGAAATAATGATAAACATTGTTAAAGAATGTAAGAAAAAATTATAAAAATGATAAAATTAGACCAATGCATGCTCTTATATATACGAGACGACCTATGGTCTACTCGGATATATAAGAGAATGCATTGGCACAGGGTCTTTAGTGTTGCGCCAGCGCAGCTCCCATCATGAAAGGGTTAAAAGTAGTCGTAAAAGTTTCTGATAGCCAAAACACATTTTCTTAATCTCGACCCTTTTATCGAACTCGTTGCGGACGGCGCATAGTTACATTTCTCTCGAGCTACGCTCTCGTGAAATATATCCTTGCGCCATCCGCAACTCATTCGATAAAAGAGTCTCGATTAAGATGCAAGTTGTGTTCTGTATTTATTCTACACCGTTCAGTCAGATAAGTTCAATCGATGAATGTCACCTGCATTGTTACTATAGCTACCTTTATTGTGATTTAAGTCTGACAAATAACCAATACTTATGGGGGGATCACCGGAAGCGGATGATCGACGTAATGTACGTCATCTTTCTTGGCGACAACGTCAACAATAATAGTTCCGGCTTGTATTCCACTAGAGGTATACACTAATATGTATTCAATGGGTGGGATTCCGTTGGATACATATGACTCACGTTAGAGCCCGAAGCCGCCATCGTACGCCGCCGCCGCCAGCCATATTGGCCACAAGCCGCCGCCAGCCATATTATTTCTAACGCCAGCCACATTTAAAAATCTCCGCCGCCGGAATTGTAAAATGGCTGAGCCATGTGCATGGGCTTATATGTCAAGCACAACTGTACTGTGAATCGCAAAGAACTAAACCGCATTGCCTAATATTGGCATACTCGCATGGTTGTTATATTATCAGAACACCTGGCCCCTTAATGTGGAATAGACTATCCCAATGCATGCTTTCATATAACTGAATGGGCGCATCCATTCGGTATTGAAAGGGTTAAAATATAAATTGTTTATATCGACAACACCCAGTCTCAGACATCACTGGCATTTGTCAATATATACACATAAGAATAGAAAATAGTTTGAAATAGTATATATCATTACTATCCGGTTCATCATTCAATGATGTATGCATATATCGCAAGATGGCAGTGATGATAGCAGTCTGAAGTCGACAGAAGTCCCAATGTAACTACTTATACCGATTAGATGGGAAACTACATAGTATATCCATGTCAGTCCTTCGTGAATTTCGCCGTAATGGAAAAGCCCAACATCAAAAGATTACGTGTGGTCTGGAATTCTACGGGTTCACCACAAACGCTAAAAAAACGGCATCTATAACCGATAACAGGGGATTAGGAACATTTCGGAAACGGAAATACGCTGAATGATAACATCTCAGCCGGCTGAGCCGCCATATTTCGTCAGCCACGAACGTCGTGGCTGAGCCGGCTTAGCTAGCTAACCAGCCACGAAAATCGGTTGAGCCAGCCATGAAAACTATTTGTCGTGGCTTCGGGGTCTAACTCACGTCAATGGGTGTGGAATAAATAGACAGAACACAACGCGCATCTTAATCGAGAATCTTTTATTGAATGAGTTGCGGATGGCGCAATGATATATTTCGCGATCTCGAGCGTAGCGAGAGCGTAGCGAGAGCGAAATATAACTTTGCGCCGTCCGCAACGAGTTCGATAAAAGATTTGAGATTATGATGCAAGTTGTGTTCTGTATTTATTCTACACCGTTCAGTCAGATAAGTTCAATCCATGAATGTAACCTGCATTGTTACTATAGCTGCCTTTATTGTGATTTAAGTCTGACAAATAACCAGTAATTATGGGGGGATCACCGGAAGCGGACGATCGACGTAATGTACGTCATCTTTCTTTGGCGACAACGTCAACAAGAAGAGTTCCGGCGTGTATTCCACTAGAGGTATACACTAATATGTATACAATGGCTGGGATTCCGTTGAATACATGTGACTCACGTCAATGGGTGTGGAATAAAAAATTATAAAAATGATAAAATTAGACCAATGCATGCTCTTATATATACGAGACGACCTATATAGTCTACTCGCATATATAAGAGAATGCATTGGCACAGGGTCTTTAGTGTTGCGCCAGCGCAGCTCCCATCATGAAAGGGTTAAAAGTAGTCGTAAAAGTTTCTGATAGCCAAAACACCTTTTCTTTGATTTGACGATCGCGTATTCCAGCAGTGATAGGCATGGTAGTTTTATTTAAAATAATAATCAAGAATTGTAGCTGCATGTATATCTTCAAATAAGCGGTTTATTGAATAATTGTCCCCCGAAAAAAATATTTTTGGGGGACTGTTGTAATCAGCCGCGTCCGTCCGTCCGTGAGTCTCATCCGTCCGTCCGTCCGGAGTTATAACTCCAGTAATGATCACCCGATTTGATTGAAACTTGGTATGGAGGTGTCTTAACCAAGAATACAGGTACTCTGCAATTCTGGGTTTGATCCGATGTTCTTTTATGGAGTTATTTCCCTTTTCTCAACTTTTGTTTTACTTAGAAAATTTCTCACTTTTTCGGTTTCCGGATGATAAATCAAGTTTGGATCCTTTAATTGCAAATACAGTTTTAAAGTGGATCATTCATATCAAGATACAGTTTGAGTTCGAATTTGAGTTTGATCTGATGATTTTTCTCAGAGTTATGGGCTTTTCGACTTAGAAAATTCATTTTTTCTTGTTTTTTCTTTGGTTTCCGTATGATAACTCAAGTTTGGATTGTTTAATTGGAAATTCTGTTTTTTTGTGGGTCGTTAATATCAAAATACAGGTCAAGTTCAAATTTGAGTTTGATCCAATGATTTTTCCCAGAGTTATGGGCCTTTCGACTTTGAATTTATTTTTATAATTTTCTGTATGAGGGTACCTTCATGGTGTAATCAACTCCTCCTGCAGTTTTGATCGTAGATATTTGAAACTTCAGAGTATTGTTACCCACGTATTGGAGATGTGCAACATGTATATAGACGACGGAAAAATTATTTCTTTACGGAATTATTAACCCTTTCGACTTAGAACATTTCAACATTTAATTTCTTTAACAAAGCGGCGTCGACTTGCCACGTTTTCGGGGGACACTGTGGTCGGCTGACCTTTTATTATAGCTCAAATCTAGTATAATTATCTGTTTATTTTCAAAGAAAAGGTTCTCGTTTGTGCAATCAATTCGCGCGGCATACGTCTACCAAAATTACATTGTTTTTGAGAGAAAACAAGTAATTTTGACTGGTGAATTATCATTCTTCAAAATCCAACACCACCTATATTACAGAGAAGGCGTTTACCATATGAATAAAATTTCCCGCATGCACTTTGAATGCGTGAGCGTTAATACTATAGTAGGGACTACATCGCATGTGACCTTTCGTGACCCGTGCAGAACCCGGTGCAATTTATTTATTTGTTATGATTATGCCGCTTCATCGCTTGTTCTGGCTAAAAATGAATAAAACTTCACACAAATGCGCAGAAATCAAACAGAATAATGTCCCAAACATTGCAATGATAACAAATAGACATTATCAGATGCACTGTATTTATCGAAATTAGGACGCAATTACGCGAAATAACGAGGGGAACGGTTTTCAAAAAGTAATTTATGTGACCTCGATTCGAATGTAATCAAACCATTTCAGCTACTTTGGTATTATACGCGGTCTTCTCCTCATAATTGATTATCGATCAGCGGGGAGGTTCAGAATGGGTTTAAAATGTTCCGTTATTACAATCATTCTATTTTTATTGTTTGAAGTTGCAACAAATCTAACAAGAAGTGATAAACAAAGTATAAACAAGATACACGCATATTGTTTCTGAATAACGAATTTAAACCACTCGTGAGATCGGTGATTTACACTACTCGCTAAAGCTCGTGGGCAAAATCGTCAATCCCACTCGTGGTTTAAATTCGTTATTCAGAAACACAATGCGTGCATGCTATATATATATAACGTTTACAGTAATGCCCTAAATAATCGGCACCTTAACCACATCAGAATTATGGGTAACTTTCCGGGATTTGGTCGGAAATATGGCTTGTTGCCATTCATCGGAAAGCTCTCAATGGCAACAATGCATATTTCCGAATAAATCCTGAAAAGTTACCTATAATTCTGCTGTGGTTAAGGAGTTGATTATTTAGGCCATTACTGTACTTTTATACCCGAATGCATGAGAACACCCATTCAGTAAAAGAACGGGCTAATTCTTGAGAGTACAGAACATACCATCAGCATCAACCTCGTTGATCATGTCTTTTAGTTCGGCCTCGGTTGGGTTCTGACCCAGTGACCTCATCACGGTCCCGAGTTCCTTGTTGGTGATGGTTCCGTCGCCATCTTTGTCGAAGAGACTGAAGGCTTCCTTGAACTCTACAATGGGATAAAGATCGACATTTATGCATGTGATTATTGATATACACGTATCATGAACGTATGCTTGTGTACCCCAACCCCCCGTTTGTTAAAGTTGAATTAATAATTGCTATTTATTACTATGTATCACCATTTAATGCACGATCAAGTTTGGTACTACCAGTGGGCCATGCAGTGAATACATTATGCTCCATGCGTCAACGAGTCATGGTCAAAATATTCTAAACTCCATATGTGCCCAAAAAACAGATACTTGCGTCGATAGTATATATTATTCATATATAATACGCTATGTACAGCGCAAAAACCAAAATTGTATTAATAGCTGAAACAGACTCCCTTTGGGAGCCATTATTCGGCGTTGGGGGGCAGGGTTGCGGCTCCAACATCAATGGGCATGCCGTCCCTGTGTGCGCTACGCACGCATTTTGATATTAAACAGAGGCGGCCAGTCTGTGCGCTTCACGCACATTTTAATCTTTTAATGAGTTTAATTAAAAACAAAAATTCATTATTGTGTTTTTTTAATTATTTTTTTTTAGATTGAGTTCCTTGCTCAAATTAACAAACATTTAAAAAAAATATAAAAATAATTAATTTTTTTTAAAGGATTACTATCCTCATGAAACAACAAAACTCTATCGGAAAGCCACCCATATTGTGATCACAATGATCCAAGTCCCATAAAAATCGCGTAATAAATAAGCCGAGAAATAAATAAATAATACCACCACCGGTTGTCGGCTATCTCCGTCGCAAAACCTCGCATGACGTCAAGCGAGGTAAACTAATTAAAAACAGGGAATTGGAGTCGGAGTTAATTATGTCTACCTATATGGCGATGGAAAATCCGGAATCGACATCAGCGCGTGAGTGTAATGGAATTAATGCGGGGCATATCAATAGCATTGTGTACACATGGTGAATTGTCATCGCGCGGTGAGTTATCTTCACTTGTGATTTGTCTTAAGTGCTGTTTGGAAAGTTACGGTATTGTTTTGACAAAAAATATAGAGGGACAATTGAGCGGGGTAGATAACACTTTCGTATAAAGCTTATAAAAACACGAGCCGGCATGTGAACTTTATTCGGGTGCGTGTTTGCGATGTTGTTTTAATTTTCCGTATATATGCCCCGAGTGTCCCGTATTTAGAATCATTCATTCGTGACAATGCCATATAAATGCAGTGTTTTCGGCCGTGGCCGGTCTAGTGACTCTCAGTTAGGCATATGCTGTATTCATTTCCAAACGATGTTCGTTTACGTGACATTTGGCGGGAAATCTGTGGGAAACCTGTTGCGCAAAATCAGAAACCGATTACATATACCAAATAAAGAGCGTTTAATTTGACGAGTCAGTCATGGTTACGAATACATACAATTGCAGTTAAAGTGGGGAGTATGTTGATGAATAATTCACGATGACAACTATTCTAAGTCGAGTCCCCATTTCCTTCACCATGGCTCAATAAAGAGCGTTCCATGTTAAGAGTTTTCCTAATATGGTACGAATAAAAAGAGTTTAATAAAGCGGAAATTGCTATTACAATGATGGAAGGATATATAAAGCATGCATATCGGAAGTTCATGTACATGTATTGGCCTGTATTGTTGTAATCAGTAAACAATCACTAGAACAACTGTTCTAAGTCGAGTCCCTTTACCTTGACGCAATAAAGAGCGTTAACTATTACGATATATTGCGAATAAAGAGCACTTGAATATGTGATTCCATATTAAACCGGATTATTATCCCTCCTTCAAAAAGTGTTATATATCATTGGATGTTTAAACGAACCACGGCGAACATTTATATATTTTATAACCCTATTGTTATGCGTAATGGACACATAGAGGTCGATTTATGACCTGGATATTCAATAGACCGCATCGCTAGAGTGCTAATTTTATAGGCCAATAACCATGCATAGATGCAGTGAATTTCCATCAGTGACAGTCGGCAAGATTGTTTCGGGGTGGGGGAAGCAATATTCCGAAATATATATAAACACCATATTGCCCAAATATATACATGATTCATAACCAAGGAAAAATGAACTTATCATATCATATTGGTAATGAATGACTTGATTATAATTGATTAAATCCGACAGCAATAAACCAATTTTGTGTTGTTTTACCGCGTTACGATAAATTAAAACGAAACGCTCTTTATTGACACACGACTAATGGCATCTGGAAATTGGAATGTTTACGAGATGATAATTGCCAAATAACTGTGCAAATCTTCGCGTATATATGCAATCTTGATATGCATATATAATATAACTTGGACTATTCCGGTAACGAAAAAATATATATAAACACGAGCACGCGTTTATATAGATAAATGCGCGCAAAACTGAATAATATACGGGCATGGCTTTATAGTAACAACACATCGCGATACATATAATAATAGTAATAATAACACGATAAAGACATTTAATTACGAGAAAGGCGATGTTTTCGGCTAAGTTTTTCATTCGCAGTGTGATAACGCGACAATCTTCAAAGGTCGCGATCGACTACATGCAAACTTAAAATACCGCCGTCGCGCATCTATGCGTTGTCAATGAGTTACCACGTGATCGATCACGTGCTATGCTTCTGTTTACATGTGACAATCACGTGATCGGGCTGATGATCATGTGACTTCGTCTAAAACAAAATCTTCGGCTAACTTCGGAATTTTTTTTAATCGTTATAAAAATAACGATTGGCGGCCGAATATTAGATTATATGCGCCCAATGGACATTTTATATATATATTATCGGTATATTGAAAGAAAATAATATTGTTTTTTCAGGACCGTATTCCTTTATATTAAATTAATTAAATTAATTAAATAATTAAATAATTAAACCAAATTTGGTTGAAATCAGTCTATGGATCGGGGAGAAAAATCTGGACAGACGGACGGACGGACAAACATATCCCACTCTTGTATATATAGATATGTTTGCATACATCGACGTTTGGTTTCGAATAGAGTTGTAAGGGATATATGCCTATACATGTGTGTTCACGACAGAGAGCACATACAACTTCCACTAACACGTACCGTGACAATGGATGTTGTTCTGTTCTCAGTCGAGGACTATTTTATACATAAAACGTAGAAATATGTCTCATTTATTCAGTTGTATCGGAACAGTTCATCGGCGTGAAAGTAGTTCATCCTTGTATATTACAAAACACTGTTTTAAGTAAGTTAATGGACTCGCGATTGGACATTCGGAAACTGGAAGATCTCGCCCTTCGGACTCGAGCTTCTATGTCCAGTCTCTCGTCCATTAACCCTGACTTATCGGAAATAGTTGATTATGCGGAAGTTGTGACAGATGTTTGTTATGAAACGGCTCCAACAATCGACTGTCTGTTGTTCTATCATGGAACATCCGTTCGATAGGTTGCGAACTACGAGTTCCCGTCCAAACGGCTAATGCCAATCACGGGAAACACACATTATCCACGATGTACGTCACGCTATTTAGTTTGTTTTATCGAGAGATGACTTATCTTGCCATCCGTATTGACTTGACGGTGAGTTTCAAACGTGTAACTTCTATGCCCCAATTGCCACTTTATAAAATAGGTATGTTGGACAAAATGAAACTGGTGCACTCTAAATTCCGTTGGGTAAGATTTTATCCCAACACCATACTAATCCGGTGTTGAACTGTTTAGTATAATATGTTTAGTAAATTGTACACAATTGTATATAGATAATCAATGGCTTAACTGGGTTGACTATGCCAAAATAGTGGTCATCGAGAAGGAATAGTCTGAGGAACTCTTCCTGCTCGAATACCACTATTTGAGTATATATAGTCAAGACATGCGTTATTTATTATATTATATCGAACATTGGTGTCAATTCTCACAGCATTTCTGCCATTGTGGTATGGATGTATATGCATGTATATGATTTTTCTGTTGCTGATATATTGTCAAAGTTGGGTGTATATATATCCAGGGAGTATATGAGTAGATATATGGTCATGGATGGGGTTTATGAGTATACATCGAGTGGCCGAATTGTCATGGGTGAGGTACATATGCAGTGTACAAATGACCATGTGTGAGGGTTATTAGTATATCCATTCAATGGTGATGTGTATAAGTATACCTGGAGTGAATATATGGTCAGGGTGCACATAGACGATCTCAAACTCGTTATGTTGGGATACAAGATTTTATGAAACTCGTTTTATAAATTTGATTCACAACGACTCGTTGTGAATCAAATTTATCAAACGAGTTTCATAATATCTTAATATCCCAACATAACGAGTTGAAGATCTTGTACATCACATGAATAAACAGACCTTTATGTTTTTTTAACAAATCAAAATCCTTAACAGAAGCTTAAAAATGCATACATTTCCATTGTTGGCTGAGACGCTTCACAACCGTATGCGACAGTATGGCGGGCTCGAGCTTCTGACGGAAAATATAGTCCCTCAATTTGACTCTTTGTTTTTTGTGTCTATTTTGGTTAGTGCAACGAATCATTTTGCATTGTCTGGTGTTGTTGCCATGTGCGACATTACGACGTAGTATTAATCCGTCTGATTCATTGTAAAGTCATTTGTTTGCGCGCTGCCAAGTTGGCGGGAAACCCGCGCTTATTCGCCACTAGTGAGAGATAATAAAATATATACTGGCTTTTTAATGATATAATATGGTTTTCATGTGATATATGTATATATTGAGTGGCTATATGGCCATGGGTGTGACGAATAGGTATACACGGAGTGGCCGTATGGCCAATGGTGGAGTAAGCATGTATGCAAGTGGTGACTGTATGGTCATAACTGTGGTGTATGCTTGCCATGGGTGAGGTGTATATTCAATCATGGAGTGTATGAATGGCCGAGTGTGCGGTGTATTGGTTTATATAGAATGGTTTTATTGCCATTGGCGAATTGTGTAATATGCACAACTAGGATAACTCTGGTCAGGAATGGGGTATGTGTAGCTTGAGTTGCTATATGGCCATGGGTGTGGCCAATATGTATACAAGATCAATCTTTGGCCATGTCGTGACTCATCGGGCATACATAAATGATAAATCTAAGTCCAATCATCTGCATTGGAATCAGCTGAACAAAAATGTGTTTTACCTGATATATTCATAATTTTGTAAATATGAACACAGATTGTCACTCACATATTTACACCATAAGCTTTAGCATGCAAAGACTGGATTATTTTACTGGGTTGTAGTTGCCTAGCAACCATTACTAAAGGGGACCATGCATGTATGTGCGATGGAAACGCTAACTATCGACTCCATGGCAATACACGTAGCACTAAGTAGTTCTGCCAGACGTTTAGTGACTTACATTGTGTTAATACCAGTGAAGATTTATTATATATTGGTTTAAACAATATCTATTTCTTCCCAAAAACATATAATTATGAAACAAGACACATGTATATAAGACTAGCAGATTAGCCCGCCACTGGCGGCATTCGACCCATGGATTTGGTCGATCCATTAATTATATTTTTTTCAAGGTAATCCCGTACATGCACGCCGACAGCATGCTGATGCCCGAAATATCATTTGCGGGTACCCGTTTCAAGGTCAAGGTCACGTCGGGTGGACAAACTGACCCGACAAAAATATTCCACGTATGCGGGTACCCGTTTCAAGTATTCCCCGTCCCGTGTTGAGCGCACCGATTGAGCTAACAAAGCAATCTCGACTCCACATCCCCACCTGGATAATTACTGACCGCTCGACATGTCGCAGAATGCGGAGAACAGATAATTTCCTGAAAGCTTGCAAACAGCCGTAGGCGAAAACACAAGGCAATAAAAGCGTTATTCCGTTAACAAAACCAAATATGGAAAATTAGATCGCAAACAGCCGTAGGCGAAAACCGAAGGCAATAAAGAGCGTTATTCGGTTAACAAAACCAAATATGGAAAATTAAGGAGCGTTATTGCGTTAACCACTCCCTGCCAAGGACGGTGACAGGGGGGGGGTGAGTGCTCGGAGCTCCTCAAAGCAATGCGACGACACTGTCCGTGGCTTTTTACTTAGATAGGAAGTTTGAGCTCAATCGGTGGAGCCGTTTTCGAGTCTATAAAGCCTATACACACATATATAAATATACGGAAGTCTCAAAATATATAGTAGACTAGAAGGGAGCAAGAGGATATGATGCAACAATCATCAGATGCTTATATGGAGCCATCTTCTCAGAAAAGAACAGATTAGAGATTGGATATTATGGTCAGTGAGAAATGGAAGACAAGATTAAGTAAGAGGAAGAGATACAGAGCATGATGAGAAGATTAATGAACTGATGGATTACAGTTTAATGAGAACAGAGGAAAAAAAGCATTTAAGACATATATTTACAATGACCACTTCACTTATGCACGATATTGCTTTGCATAGGAAAAAGTAAAGCTATGTAGAGTGGAGGTTAAATAAATTGGAGGGTGGATCCCTAGCAATTGTCGGATTACCACCTGTTATCCATAGTTACCACCTGTTATCCATAGTAACTATATATCCTTATACACAACGAACAAGAACATGCATTTGTTTTATTCTTCTCAGTGATACTGATACTGCATATAGTGTGTTCATTGTCATGTAGACTAACTTGTTGTGCAGTTTGGTCCCGAAACGTCACCGAGAATGCCTCAAAATATCACCGAGAAGAGTAACAAAAATACATTTTCTTGTTCGGGTATAAAATGATGTCACAACCCATTGTATGTTATCATGTGTCACAACTTAACCTCCAATATGCAATTAGAAACTACTACTGTTCGAATTAAATGTTGTAAACCATCCACATACATGTAGAGACATTTTATTATTTTGGGTAGTTGCCCAGCAACCTTTGCTAACGAAAGACCCATCTCGATGGGGTCTATATCTGAAAATGATCAGGATCGTCCAAGGAACATATGTGCCAAGTTTCATACTTTTTTTCACAACTTGTGCAAATATGACAGAAAGCGCCCTATTAATGTCACGTTGCACGATGTGTGTGTGAGAGGGTGTGAGGGTGTGTGTGTGTGTGTGCGTGTGTGTGCGAGGCACTGGTCGTACGATGAAACTATGTGGAAGATCGAAATTGTATTCTTGTTTATTGTAACCCGAACAGTCCAAAAATGCTCCACGGCACGGCTAACGCTATAGCCCACCCTCTTTTCTTAATTTTTAAAAAATCTCTACAAACGGGAAAGTTCCCATCACAGTGGAAGAAAGCCAATGTGATTCCTATTTTTAAAAATGGAGATTCCGCAGATAGCGCTAATTACCGACCAATTTCCCTTCTACCATGCCTGGGTAAAATTCTTGAAAAGTTAGTTCTAAAGAGAATCTCGTCCTTTTTCGATGAGAATAAACTCCTATTTCAAAATCAGTCGGGTTTCGTTCCGAAACACAGCACTACATTCCAAATGATTGATCTTTATCACCAGCTGTGTCAGACACTCGACAAAGGCCTATACACTTGTTCAGTATTTTGTGATATCTCTAAAGCCTTCGAGAGAGTCTGGCACAGAGGGTTGATTGCCAAAACTACCGCGTATGGGATAACAGGGTCGCTTTCTAAATGGCTGGAGGACTATCTCACTAACAGGAAGCAAAGGGTCCGAATCAATAACACTTATTCTGATTTTGAAACCATCACAGCGGGTGTTCCCCAAGGATCTATCCTTGGGCCTTTCCTATTTTTAATATACATTAATGACATACCAGATAACCTCACATCAACTGTTAGAATGTATGCTGATGACACATGTCTCACAGCTTCTCACTTCAATCTTAACATCCTACAATCAGAACTAAATGAGGACCTCAAAAGGGTCAGTCTATGGGCAGACAACTGGTTAGTTTCGTTCAATCCCAAGAAAACCAAGGCAATATCCTTCTCATTCGTGCCTCAAGATAATTCCCCAGATTTAATATTCCAGGACGAAACTATTTCATTTAACGAATCGCATAAGCACCTTGGCCTTGAATTTCAATCAAACTTAAAATGGAACAAACAAATAGAATACACAGCAAACAAAGCTGCCTCTAGACTATCACAATTGAGGAAATTTAAAAACGAACTGGATAGAAAGACACTCGAAAAAATTTACAATGCGTATATCCTTCCTATTTTGGATTATGCTGACGTCGTATGGGATTCAGCACCCGATTACTTATTGGAAAAACTCGACCGAATACATAAAGACGCCGCTAGAATCGTAACCGGCCTAAATCGTTCAGTATCACTTAACAAGTTATGGCTTGAGGTAGGTTGGCGGACACTACACAGGCGTAGGCAACATCGCCATTTGCAAGCAATTTACAGAATTATCAATGAAGACGCCCCTTTGTATCTGACATATCTCCTACCGGCACGCTCCAGAGAACGATCGGATTATAATCTTAGATTTCCAAATAAATTTTATTCCTATTTCGCTAACACTGAGCATTTTAAACAGTCATTTCTCCCATCTGTTGTTCTGGAATGGAACAAATTACCTGTGTATGTAATCAATGCAACCTCTATTTCCGATTTCAAAGCCAATTTAGGGATTATAGATCCAATAATAAAACCACCCTCTTATTTTTATACAGGAAAAAGGAAAATTAATACAATACACTGTAAAATTCGGAATCAGTGTAGTGATCTCCGTTCGGATATGTTTGATAATCACATATCAGATTCGCCTATATGCCCCTGTAACTTAGACATTGAAGACGCCAATCACTATTTTCATGTTTGCCCTTTATTTGTAGATCAGAGAATTGACTTTTACCGAAATTTAAGTATTAATGGCTTTCAATCATTAGAAGCAAATCATTTCTTATATGGGGTAAAAGGTATATCAAATCAAAAGAACACTACTCTTTTCCGCATTACTCAATCTTTTATAGCTAAAACAGAGCGTTTTGAACAAACCCATGTATGGTAAATTTCGCTATTCATCTTTCAACTCACTGAGTTCTAGCGTTTTCTTCATAACCGAGATTGGAATACAGATGGAAACCCGACATCCGCAGCACACACACTCTGCACTCTTCTTTATAAACAGTTTGCTATATCTGCTATGTATTTTTATGTATGTTCCATGATTGTATTAGGAGAGGGGCAAGTTTGTAAGTTTTGTAACTTGTGCCCTGATCCCTATGTATATTTTGTTTCTAAATACATTAAAATATGTTTAAAGTAACCCGAACAGGCGCGTATTTACTATATAATGTTAATCACATGCCATGGCAGATCATCGTCCCGTCCCCAAACATATAAACCAGATCTTTTTCGTCAAGCAAATATACCAATAACGATCATTAATTCAATCTATCCTGACATGCCAGATATTTCAATTCATGCATTATATCGCATATGTCTGATCGTACACAATACGTTTGTCATGACTCAACTACATGTATCGGCGTTCCAAATGCAACTATTTATCGGACGCGAACTCTAAGTGACTGACTGAAATGGAACCACGAAATTACTGAAGTTTTTTGGCAAAAAAAAAAACACTTTTGAACGGGAACCTGCCTATCAGCGTTGTTCAGTCACACGTATATGTACATGTAACCTGTAACGTGTGTTACTATGGTGTTGCTATGAAAATGCGCATGTGCACGCGAAAAGTCAGATATTTTACGGCGCCAAACCTACAGTAAATAATAGTTAACACGCTTAATCGGCTTCAATCAAATTAAAAAATTTATGGGTAGGCCAATCGCTGATTAGGTTATAAGACGACTAGACTGGATTGGTCCTCTTCGCTAAAAGTTTCGTATATGCTTCACGTTTTGGTACAAAACTTCCAAACGCTTTGACCGTGTACGTGTAGGCGAAATGGCCACGTAAGTCAGGAGACCTACGTTGGCAATGACAACATATGTACGTTACAAGTTATACGTATTGGCTAATATTTGAAAAATATTGTGTTTCGGAGATATATCATACATATAATACTAACCAGCTATTTGCTCATCTGTCAGAGTCTGTTCTTCCTGTCCTGCCTGCGAGAAGAGAAAGGTCAAGTTTAATTAGCATATCCCAGCATATATTTATCTGGATATTCCACCAGTACAAAACCTGGAAACTTTTTGATGTTTTGATCAACTTTATAACATTGAACAAACAAGGTAGGGGATATATTTCTCTGTTAATACTTGTTCCACAATAATCTACTTCACATTAGGGGGTGGTTGCAGCCTGGTGTGGCATGCTTTTCTGTGATTTTGTGAGCCTATATATTCCAATAAACATTGAATTAATTAATTAACCAGTAGAAATTATGTGTATACATGAAATTGTAAGCGCAAAATCGCTCACAAAGTCACTTAAATCGTGTACTTTTAAGGTAGGACCTTCGCCTATTATTATACGGTACAGGTAGTAACTAAGGTATATATTTCCCGCGTTAGTTTTCGTCTTTTTAAAGTTTCCTGTAAAAACTTCAAAAAGTGCCCAGGTTTTATTACCTCTATGCGAGCGTCAGCCAGAGTAGAGATTCGTGGCATGATCTAATATGTATCATATTAACACAGACCAATCACCCACGTAGAGGAAACTATATACGTTATCCATCTACATTGCAATAAGATGTAATTATAATTTCTTAAATAACACGTTCCGTAAATGCATGTAATCGGCTTCAGATTAGCAGTGGTTTGGCACCAAATTGATCAAGCTTTCCTGATATAATTTTCAGTTTAACACAAAAGAAAAGAGGAAATACATGTATATTTACAAGCACCATCATTTTTAAAATGCATGGCACATGTATTGAGAAATTCCACAAATGTTGCCATCAGTTCCACGTTGAAAACCAGTACAAAAAACGACCAGAATTTAGAGCGCTGTTTATTAACTTCTACTTTTGAAAACTAATGCATGGACGCTCATATAGATCATGCCAACAATCTCTTCTCTGGCTAACGTCCGTTGAAATCACATTCCACCAATACATTACCTGGGAACTTTTTGAAGTTTTGACAGGGAACCTTATAAAGTTCAAAAAGTAACGCTGGGAATATATTTCTTAGTTATTTATTGTTCCTAAGTGGTGTAATTCACTGTCGATGAAGGTCCAAACTTAAAATTGCACGATTAAAGTTATATGGTGTGATTGGTGTCTATTTATTGGAGAATTTCCATGGAAACAGCTGTGTGAAAGCGGAAATGGCCGAGCCGTTGAGATTGTATGAAATTGTTACATATTCACGTAAACAAAGCTGTTGTTATTTCGATTTGATGGTTGTCTTTTTCTGGGCTTGGAAGTTAGTTCAAGTAAATGATATATTGTGTGTCAGTTTCCCTGTTTATAAATCACTAACCGCGTGTGCCAACGTACACAAGGCATAGACATCAGACTCGTGTCTCAGACTAATCACCCACTATAGTTGAATAGTCCTGCTAATTTGCTATGATGTTGGTTGGTCCTACTTACGTGCTATGATTGAGTGGCAAAAACGGGTGTTGTTAAGATAATGTACCGTTCTTATATATCCTCCATGCAGTTCTAATTTCCGCGGCCTTTGGCTATTCTCAACGAATTGAGAAAACGTCATTATCTCCATAAAATATTCAAGAATATATATTGTTTCATGTATTTTTAACATGGCTGTGATGGTGTTTGCAAACCGACCATAATCGAAATGCTATTTCCATTGTTTTGCAACAAAAAATCGCATTCATATAAATTAAAGCATTTAAAAAAAAATATATATATGTTCTTGAAGGGGTAAATAATGTACACTGAATCCGGACATTTATGGGATCATCTCCTTTTATACTCAACAGAATATATGCAACAAATGAATGAATTTGAACCATGGATTAGTGCAAAATACAATCGTGTTTTAATTATAATGACTCCAGTCATTAATTCATTTTCATTATAATTACCATGTTGTTTGGTATCTTTCGTAGATCACATGAGTGTATTTTGTACTAATGTCGTGGCTCAAATTCATTCATTTGTTGCATATATTCTGTTGAGTATAAAAGGAGATGGTCATATAAATGGCCCGATCTAGTATACATGCAGTATTCCTTTAAATATGCCATACATACACTAGCTTTTTCTCAAATAACTCAGAACAGCCCATCAGTTTACATCGGGAACATGACAAATAAATATAGAAACAATGACGGTACATTTTCTTAATATCATATCTAAATCAGCAGAACCCACCAACATCATAGCTATTATTGTGAATATCCAAATCAAAGTTACGCACGGGCGCTTTAATGTCGAACCCGCGGAGCTGTCAATTGATTTTTCATATTATTTGAAGTTTGGTCTGTTTGACTATGGAGTCCGAAGATTAATTTAAATCGACTATGACCCAATCGCGGTATATGGAGGACAATGGAGACGGATTGAGTTCGGCGTCCTCTGCCATTACTACACAGGAGTTGCTACACGACGTGATGTTGGCGCTCGAAGAGGACTACGGACCAAATAACGGGTAGGGGTGTGTCTTTTTACCGGATTCCGGATTCCGGATCCCGGATTTCGACCCGGATTTAGGTGTCTTTTTACCGGATTTCGACCCGGATTCTTGTATGAATTTCATGCTTGTTTTATCACACATTTAACCCATTAAAATCCGTTTCTGACACGCGGAAACTGGTTAGGAGGTGAGATTAAACCAATATAGGGCTGTCGTGCTCATTCAACCCGATTAATCGTATTTAAAGGTACATATCGTGCCCGGATCAGCATACTTCTTATTTTTCATATAGACACGGCGGTTGGATTGATTTTACGTGATCATGATGGCATTTAAGGGAACACACCATGTCCGGATCCGAATTAATTATCTCGTAATTATTGATCATATTTAAAGGTAGATATCATGTCCGGATCCGGTTTTTTTCGCTCTCTTTTTTTCCATATAAATTATCGTCTTTTTGATATATTAAATGTCACGTGGAACAAAGTTATAAGTTGATTTTGAGACGTTATACTAGGCTGTTGGATTGATTTCACGGAATGATTATCGCATTTAAAGGTACACACCATGTGCGGAACCGAATTAATTAATTTCCACGTATTTACTGATAATATTTAAAGGTACAGATTATGCCCGGATCCGGATTTTTCTTCTTATAAAGTAATGCTTATTTAATACAATAAATGTAAACTGAGTCGCGTGGAACTAGGTTATAGATGTTGATGTTTAGATCAGATCATTCCCGGATTCGAATACGAATAGTTCTTTTCTATTTCATATAAATAGTCAAGTATTTAATACATTAAATGGCAGCTGAGCCACGCGGAACTCAGTTTATTTGGAAACGTTGAACATGGCGCTTGGATTGATTTCACGCGAGAATGAGCCCATTTACAGACAAACTTTATGCCCGGATCTGGATCCGGATTTTATGTGTCTTTTTCTAATTTCGACCCGAACCCTGATCTCAATTTTATGTTTATTATAACCCATGTTTAACACATTAAAAGACATTTCAGACCCGCGAAAACATGGCACAGGTTGCGTTTAACAGTAATATCATTGGGATTGAAATAAATTTACTTGCTTTTGTGAAGATTTTTTGTTCTCCAGCCCACAAAAAAACCTGGTGCAGTTTAAATGGTTCATTGGTTTAGTTCGATTATAAACTATTATATTTGTGATACTAGTAGTATTACTATTGTAAATTCGATATTTAAGCCGGTTTAAGTGAGATAGATGTACGACTTGTATTAAGCGATTCGGGCGTCGTGACATAAAACGTTAATACAAGTCGTACATCTATCTCACTTAAACCGGCTTAAATATAACTAGTATCACAAATATAATCGTTTATAATCGAACTAAAACAATAAACCATTTAAACTGCACCAGGTTTTTTTGTGGGCTGGAGAACAAAAAATCTTCACAAAAGCAAGTCAATTTATTTCAATCCCAATGATATTACTGTTAAACGCAACCTGTGTCATGTTTTCTGGGTCTGAAATGTCTTTTAATGTGTTAAACATGGGTTATAATAAACATAAAATTGAGATCAGGGTTCGGGTCGAAATTAGAAAAAGACACATAAAATCCGGATCCAGATCCGGGCATAAAGTTTGTCTTTAAATGGGCTCATTCTCGCGTGAAATCAATCCAAGCGCCATGTTCACCGATTCCAAATAAACTGAGTTCCGCGTGGTTCATCTGCCATTTAATGTATTAAATACTTGACTATTTATATGAAATAGAAAAGAACTATTCGTATCCGAATCCGGGAATGATCTGATCTAAACATCAACATCTATAACCTAGTTCCACGCGACTCAGTTTACATTTATTGTATTAAATAAGCATTACTTTATAAGAAGAAAAATCCGGATCCGGGCATAATCTGTACCTTTAAATATTATCAGTAAATACGTGGAAATTAATTCGGTTCCGCACATGGTGTGTATACCTTTAAATGCGATAATCATTCCGTGAAATCAATCCAACAGCCTAGTATAACGTCTCAAAATCAACTTATAACTTTGTTCCACGTGACATTTAATATATCAAAAAGACGATAATTTATATGGAAAAAAAGCGATAGAAAAAAACCGGATCCGGACATGATATCTACCTTTAAATATGATCAATAATTACGAGATAATTAATTCGGATCCGGACATGGTGTGTTCCCTTAAATGCCATCATGATCACGTAAAATCAATCCAACCTCCGTGTCTATATGAAAAAATAAGAAGTATGCTGATCCGGGCACGATATGTACCTTTAAATACGATTAATCGGGTTGAATGAGCACGACAACCCTATACTGGTTTAATCTCACCTCCTAACCAGTTTCCGCGTGTCAGAAACGGCTGTTAATGGGTTAAATGTGTGATAAAACAAGCATGAAATTCATACCCGAATCCGAATCGAAATCCGGTAAAAAGACACCTAAATCCGGGTCGAAATCCGGGATCCGGAATCCGGTAAAAAGACACACCCCCAAATAACAGCATCGACCAAGAATTAATTAAAGCGTTGGAAGCCGCAGAATCAGCCACACAACAACCAGTGGAAACCCGCCATCCATGCCTCTACAGTCTGTTGCGGGTACTACACATGTACAGGAAAGCAAACCATGTGCTATATTAAAACCCCAACGATTCAGACAGCCGGTGTCAGATGAAACAAGAAAACCATAGTCAGAAATGATAACGCCACCAAGATCATATTATTAGCCATAAATATAAATTATAATATAATTATAATATAAACTAGAATGAAACTGAAATTGCACGGCAATTTCGATACTTCAATGTTCGCCAATGACGGAAAATTGTGTCATCTGATAAAGCGTATGTTGTCAGCAGAGACATATGAGTATGGTGATACTATAGATCATAGTAATAATCGGCAACCACAGATTCTGCCAACCAAATTTCATCAAAATATACACCAAAAACATATTGAGATACATACCCACACGCCAGTTCTCCCAAATCGGAAGTGAAATCCGTAACCTATATATATATATATCATTATGGAACGCAGAGTTTGATGCACATAATGCAAAAAGTCCCAACTCAATATCTCAAGCCGTTCTGGATTCCATATAAAGAGCGTATTTTATAACACACATACAGATGCAAATAATGAAAAAAGTCCGAACTCGATATCTCAAGCCGTTTCGGAGAAGATACGTTAACAATAATAAAACATATGAAGAGCGTTCTTTTCTAAGGTCAAAGACAGACGAAATTCCCTATCAGTGCATCGACTGCGTATATGCTCAATGGCTATGCGGGTACAAAAATACAAATCAATTGGCCAAGCCGTTTCGACGATATAAGAAATAAACCTCGATTTTACATTTTGCAAGTCATTCTGGTGGTGCGAAAACCCCAAAAAATCAGGTTTTAAAGCAGCCATAACCCCAGAAGATTAAGTCCGATTAAACAAATTCGAGCGGAATAGTGATCAGCGGCAACTAAAGATTATATCCACCAAATTTCATCAAAATCTGCGCCAAAATAGTTTTGAGATGCATACCCACACGCCCGTGCTCCCAAACCGGAAGAGAAATCCGTAAACTGTATATATCATTATAGAACGCAGACGTTGATGCACATAATGCAAAAAATCCCAACACAATATCTCAAGCCCTTCTGGATTCCGTATCTCAAGCCGTTTTGGAGGAGATACGCTAACAACAATAAAACATATAAAGAGCGTTGTTTCCTAAGGTCAAGGTCATACAAAATTTCCTGTTAGTTCCTCGACTGCCTATGCTCAATGGCTATGGAGGTCCGAAAATTCAAATAAATTGGCAAAGCCGTTTTGACGATATAAGAACTCAAACCTAGATTTTGCAAGTCGTTTTAGTGGCGCGAAAAAAAACCCAAAAATCAAGAAAATGGCGATAACTCCGAAGGTCAAGGTCGGACGAAATTCTCAATAGGCTATTTTACCAGATATTCCAAAGTTATATACTGAAGCCGAAAACAGCAGGTGAATCGGTCCAGTCGTTCCTGAGATATAAGCATGTTATCGGAATAATAATAATAAAAAGAAGAATAAAAGCCAGAAGAATTACAATATCCTTCAATGTTAAAACATTGAAGTATAACGAGCTTTCAAATTCCATGTGGGAAATTTGGATACTTCCACATATCAAGTTTTCCCGTTTCTCGTGTTATACATTACATTCTCCAATTAAGCTGTCTCGCTTTTTATTACACTAGCTGGTGGGCCCGACATCGTCCAGGCTATTTCCCATCTCCTTTCCAGCGAAAGGCGCGATTTGACCTTGAATTGACTATTTTGAAAGTCAAGGTCAGGTCGGGGTCATGATTTGACCCGTCCAAAACACTCCCCGGAGAAAAGTATCCCTAGGTATCAAATTTCGTCGAAATCCGTCCGTTTTACCCGATTTGACCTTGAATTGACAATTTTGAAGGTCAAGGTCAGGTGGGGGTCACGATTTTACCCGTCCAAAACACTCCCCGGACAAAGGTAACCCTAGGTATAAAATTTCGTCGAAATCCGTCCGTTTTACCCGATTTGACCTTGAATTGACCATTTTGAAGGTCAAGGTCAGGTCGGGTCACCATTTGACCCGTCCAAAACACTTTCCGGACAAAAATAACCCTAGGTATCAAATTTCGTCGAAATCCGTCCGCTTTACCCGATTTGACTTTGAATTGACTGTTTTAAAGGTCAAGGTCAGGTCGGGGTCACGATTTGACCCGTCCAAAACACTCCCCGGACAAAAGTACCCCTAAGTATCAAATTTCGTCGAAATCCATCTTTGATTACCACACGGTCGCATGCTTTCCAAACGGTGTAGTTATTATCAATATCAGCACATGTGCTAATCTGTGTCGGACTATTTTATTGAGCATTCGGGGTAAGACTACAGCTTTTAAAGCGACCCATTTTTACTTTTACATCGACCTAATCCCCCATAACCCCCCATTGGACCAGTGGTTATTATATTTTCAAGGACAGAGTACACCGGTGGCGTTAATGATCACGAGCGCCGGTACAAAACGATTGTCCAAAAGCACACTAAGCAAACAGAGATGGGCGATCAACTTATTTGAACAATGGCGGGAAAACCGCAATGTGCTTGCCAAAAATTCTGGTGACCAACTTAGTATTATTCGTCCTGTTCTTCTGGAGATGTCTATGGGTGAGCTGTCCTACTCGCTCGCTCGCTTCGTTTGCGAGGTACAAAAGGAGGACGGTTCAGAGTTCCCCGGCAATTGTTTATATGAAAGTTTTATGTCCATCCAAAGTCACATGGCCGTCAAAGGAAAGGACTATAAACTGCTAACAGACACCTACTTTAAACAACTACAAGACACTCTTGGTGTCACGATGAAGGAACGTGCAGCAGCGGGAATCGGAACAACGCCAAAGAGGGCCAACGTTATAGAATTCGAATCCGAGGATCATGGGAACATAGGGAAATTACAAGGAAAACCTGTGATGCCTATGAAAGGGCAGATTCTACCGAGAGATGTCCCGTCAGGATTTTCGAAGCTTACGTAAACCACTGGTAAGTATCCAATTTTATGCATACTGAATTAAGGGGAGGTCAAGTGATCCATTTTGAATGGGGATTTCCATGCAAATCTGCGAAGCAATAGTTAGACTGTTAGAGTTGTACATACTTCTGAGTGTGACTTGATGTGGTATTGGAAACAGCAGTTAGTTTTCTGGCGGGTCAGCTTGGAATTTGTTCCATTATATAATGTTGGTGTACTTATATTTGAATTTTATATTGATTTTTCAAATGTAGATCATGTGATGGTAATTACAGAAAAGAATTCTCAAAAATGTATTTATTGCCAAATTTTATTATTTAACTAGCGCATCTGCCAGTTAAATGTTATGACTGTTCAATGATATGCCTGCTTTGATTCCAGAACAACTGCTTCATACATAACTTTTGCTCCTGAGATTTGCATGGAAATCCCCATTAAAAATTGGTCACTTGACAAGTTCCGAGCGGACTCGACAGACATATACCTGTTGTTTCCAATACCATACCAAGTCACACTCAGAAATATGTGCAACTCTGTAACAATTGTTCCGCAGCTTTGCATGGAAATCCCTATTCAAAATTGGTCACTTGACCTCCCCATTAATTATGGACACTGCTCAATTTGAAAATGAGATAACGAATGAGTCACTTAAGGATGCGCCTCATTCGTGAATTACCAAAACATCTCAATTTCAAACTATCAATTTGAAGGGGAAAATTATTTTCACGCAGGCAGTCATGATTTCAGATGGTAGACTGAGCATGTTACTCTATAGTTGGGTTCATAGTCTAGATAATTCAGTGTTTTTTTGCAAATATTTCCTGTCAAACTCTATCGACCTACCTATGCCTCAAACATTCTGTTTTGTTAAACCTCATTATTTTTACATAGTTCGAAAAAATATCTCTCATGTTGTGAGGGTAAATAATTGTTAGCATATAGCATTGGTTATAAGGGACAATGAATTTTTCCTTCAAACTGATAGTTTGAAATTGAGATTTTCTTGAAAATTCACGAATGGGGCGCCTTCTTAAGTACATTATTTTGTTGAATTATATTCTTTGTTGTATGGAGCAATTGTCGCGACTTGGAAACAAGGAAGGGTCCTTTTGTAATGTGTAGGCCAAATTGTACAACCAGTGCCTTTCCTTAATAAATAAACTAATGTTCGCACAAGTTAAGTGGGAGGTAAGTGACCAATTTCTAATGGAGATTTCCATTTAAATCTCCGGGACAAAATATATGTTTGAAGCAGTTGTCCGGGAACCAAAGAAGGTATATCATTGAACAGTCATAATATGTTACGTTAGATCATGCCGTGGATTTCTAATCTGGCTAACGCCCGTAGAGATCATATTCCACCAGTACAAAACCTGGTAACCTTTTTATGTTCTAACCCGTTCTGACTGATGGGAACTTTGTAACATTGAACAATTACGGCAAGGAAAACAGCTGTTTGTTAATACATGTTCCTCCATAATCTACTTCATATTAGGGGGTGGTCCCAGCTCGAGATTGAATGCTTTTCTGTGACTTTTGTGGGCCATAAACATTGATTTAATTACCCAGTAATTCCATATAATTGTAAGCGACGAAAATCAAAATCACTCACAAAGTCACTTAAATCGTGAAATTTCAAGTTGGGACATTCACCTGCAGTGAAGTACATTATTAAGGAACAGGTAATAAATAAGAAATATATTCCCAGTGTTACTTTTTCAAACTTATAAGGTTCCCTGTCAAAACTTCGAAAAGTTCCAGGTTTTGTACTGGTGGAATATGATCTCTACGGGCGTCAGCCAGAGTCGCGATTGATCTAGCCATGATCTAGCTGATGGGTGCGGTGCGTTTGGTAATTTATAAGATTGTCCTTTAATTTTATTTTCGAGAATTTTATATTAAAATACAACACTTGATCTACTTTGAAAAATCAATATAAAATTCAAAAATAGATGCACCCAAATTATAATGGCGCAAGTTCCAAGCGGACCCGCCAGATAAACACCTATATTGTTTTCTCAATAACACATTAAGGGGAGGTCAAGTGACCAATTTTGAATGGGTATTTCCATGCAAATCTCCGCAACAATAGTTATATATGAAGCAGTTGTCTGGGCACCAAACCGGCCATATCATTAAACAGACATAAACATTTAACTGGCGGCTGCGCTTGGTAAATTGCCAATTTTTGCTATAAATTAATTTCTGAGAATTAGTTACTGGAATTACAACACTTGACCTAGTTTTAAAAAATCAATATAAAAATATAAAAATATACACCAACTTTCTAATGAATATATTACAAGCCAACCCGACAGCTACATATGTATTGTTTTCAATACCGCACAAAGTCACGCCCAGAAATATTTGAAACTTCCAACTTTTGCTGCGGAGATTTGAATGGATATCCCCATTCAGAATTTGTCACTTGCCCCCCCCCCCCCCCCCCCCCCCCCCCCCCCACAAGATGGAGATCAAGTGACTAATTTTGACAGGACATTTCTATGCAAATCTGCGAAGAAAAAGTAATATACGAAGTAGTTTCTGAAGACTAATACATACGTATCATTAACCATGGCATGCTATATTTAAATTAAAATGTGTTGCTATACATTTATTTTGGGAATTTATTTAGGGAAAATCAATAGAAAATTAAAATATACACAAACCAATTCGTTATGGAACAAGTTCCATTCAATGAGGACCCGCCTGATAAAAATGTACCATTTCCATACCCCCATCAACGTTGTCACTTGATTTCTCCTTTTAAAATCCAACTTGTACTCAGTATGTAGTAATGTGCGTAAAATATTGTCAACAATGTGTAAAATAACCACGCCTTAAATTCACACGTGCTTGTCAATCACGACAAAATATATTAAACAATCAGTGAATTGAACACACCTTATTGTCGACAGGCGAATTGGACGACAGTGTTTGATTAATCACATGCGGAATCAAATTACCTCACCTGGTTAAAGGTCATTCATTGAATCGTATTTATTGGTCGTGATGTACAATGCGCGCTCACGATATTTGGGGGAGAAAAATAACTTTATACATACAGGTGCGCAGACAGCTTGTGACGTTAGATGTACTTTAACAATTTTTCAGTACATAATTATATATTTTAATCACCGGAGCAAAAAAAGTTGATGAATGTTATAATGGCATAGCTGTCATGGTGTAAGGGTACGTTCACACACTGGCAAGTTTGCACGGTATGTTTTGTAGTAATTTCGTCGTAGAAAACGATATGGCGCCAGAATATGAACGGAAACTTGCATATAAAATGCATCTGTATACCACATCTAACTACATGATAATTAAACTCTCTGTAGTTCCACCTGTATCGTTGCTACCGGAATTTGCCTGTAAACAGTATGCATTAGCAAGAATCAATCAAACAGGCATTTGACGGCAAATGCCAGTAACACCGTTTCAAGTGGAACTACATAAAATTTACTTCTCATGTCGTTAGTTTTGGTAAAGATGCATGTTATGTACATATTTCCGTTCATATTCTGTCACCATGTGGTTTTCTATGACGGAATGCCTGCAAAACATACGATGCACACTTGCCAGCGTATAAACGTACCCTAAGTTAACAAAATGGAAACAGTCCACATTTGTCTGGCTGATTAGCTAAGAAAATATCACAAAATCATGTCTGTTAATTTTTTTTATTTTTTTATTTTTATTCAGCCCTAAAGATTGGACCTGCAATTCCTTCTACTTGAGACCTATACTGTATCCGAAAACAGATGTATGGTTCTCCAAGCAACCAATTGGCAAAAATGAGCTTAACACTATGAAATCTAAGGTGTGCACCGAGGCAGGCCTATAAGGATGTTACACCAATCATTCTCTCCGGAGTGCAGCCGCGACCAGAATGTATCGGGGTAACGTGGATGAACAGTTGATCGCAGAGACAACCGGACACAGGTCCACGGCAACGTCCGCGTTCATTCACGTTATGTAGGCTACACTGTATGTTCAATCGGTAGTTCAATCGGTTGCTGACACGCCATCCTGTTTGTAAATGCTGTTTGTAAATTCTAAGATAAAAATAATTTGAAGAGAACCTGCACAACGTATTTGCATAAGTGTTTCATTCGGGTAACCGCTTTTTTATATCAACATGCAAAAAAAGGTTTATTTTATTGCTCAGTACATTCAGTTAATAATGGAAGGTGGTATGCCAGCATTAAACATGGGGTTTTCGCAGTGAGTAAATGTTGACACAATTTTTTTTTCAAACACCAAAACCTCGTTTTAACTGGATCGCTGGTGTTCAACAGCGACACTCCCCATGCATTTTGCATACTTATGTGAACAGTACTGTAACATTGACAGTCATTTTATCACCAAATATTGCTTGAATCTAGGTTTTGTTGATCATTTACCAAAGAGATTGTATTGATTGTAAAACGACTCGTGCTTCAAGAAAAGTAAAAAAAAAACGCATGATCACGTTATCCATGCCTTATCGACAATCAACATAAGAACAAAACCAATACATTGTTCAACATTTTCTCTTGGTGATAATGATTTTACAGACTAATGCGAACGCCTTACGTACCTTTAATTTTCACCCTAAAATGTTCAAGCTCGGCACACATGTTAGATCATGCCATGAATATTTACTCTGGCTACACCCGTAGATATAATTTTCCATATGTTCAAACCCTGGGAACCTTTTCTATTATCTTCTGACGGGGTTGAACATTGAACAAACCACGCAGGAAATATATTTCTGTGTTAATACTTGTTCCTTAACAATAAATTCCCAGCTCGAGATTGCAAGATTTGTGTAGCTTTGTGAGCCAACATCCATGAAATTCCAAGCGACGCATAGTAAAATCGATTCATTCAAGTCCCCCAAACCATGCAATCTCGAGTTGGGACCTTTACCTGCTGTAAAATACAATGTTATACGGAACAGGTATAACTGAGCATTATATTACCTGCATTTTTTTACAATGTTATAAAACTTCCCTGTCAGAGCAACAACAAGTTCCCATGTTTTGAACTGGTGGAGTATGATCTCTAGGAGAAGCCAGAGTAGATATGCATGACACGATCTACACACATGGATATAGACTGTCCTGTTTCAATTTGATACTGGAAATGTTTTATTTTTTCTTAGTTTTTACCATTGTATTAAAACTAAAACCATGTGAGCACTTTCTCGTTCAATAAGTCATGTATATAGTTCAAATCTGTGTTAAACGGTTTTGTTTTTATTTGACCGACTTGGGGACGTATTTAGATGTTATCTATATGTGTTTTAGCCTTCTGCGGACTTTTCTAAATAGTTAGTCCAAATATCTGGTGGTGTTTTTGTATCAAATTTTGAAGAAATTTTTATTTAATTTTTTGGCAATATAAAATCAAAATCGCCAAATATTTGTGAGTTTTAATTAGATCAAACAAATTAACTGTTCCGATATTTAACGCAGCTCGCCGACGTGCACGCTCTTGGCGCCAACTTACATGAGTGGGGGAGGAGCCACTCTATGACGTCCCTCAGTCGATTTAATCCCTCGCGTATTCTTAAAAAATAATGCCCACGGGCATTCTTAAAAAATAATGCCCACGGGCATTCTTAAAAAAAATGACCGTGGGCGTTAAAATAATGCTCATGCGATCAAAACGCTTGAGCGTTATGCCAGATAAGAGCCGGTGGGTTTTAAGCCAATATAATAAAATCCCTTTGTATCATGTGACCCCGGCCAGTTCGAGATTTCGTTAAACGAGGTACTCAACCGCACTGATTCGTTAAGCGAGGTACTCGACCCCACGAAATATTAAGCTGGGTACTCAACCGCACGTCGCGTGATGATAGAGACCCCTTCAGCATTATTAACTTATTTTGTAACCTACATGTTATTGAATGGTATATACACATCACCTGTTTCCTCGATTCATTCAGATTAGCCACACACCACGAAAAAGATAACTTTAGATAAAATAGAGGTACTTATTCTTAACAGCACCGGTTTGACCTACCAGCAGAATAGAAGTTCAGCAGGATCCACCAACATCATAGCCAATTAGCAGGACCCCTTAACCGGGGTAACTTACTTACCATGTTCACTATATAGCGATCCTCCGGTGTAGGTTGTATTCCGTGTACAAACAAATTGAGACTGGCCCGTCACAGTGATCTTGTGTACACTTATAGTATAATGACCCGGATCACTAACTCATTTGAATGCTTTTAATTTCTAAATATCCGCTTGACTAATAACTTTAAAGTACTGTCCATAGTCACCGAATCGTCTAGATGATTCGTCTTGCCACCATAAACCGCCTAGTTAGTTGACATCCGAAGGACGCAGGCGTGCAAATAGTGTGTCTGTCATTTGCAGAATGAGGTCCCCAGATGGTGAATTCAGTGATGCTATCCCGCATGGCGGGCTAGCATAACCAAATTCACCCTCTGGAAACCTCATTCTGCTTAGGTTTCAAATACTATGGGATACCTAGGATCAGGTTAAATTTCCCCAGTTAAAGTTAGTGATTTTTACACATTAGTCACCTCGATTATGCATTTTATCTTCTGCAAATTAGGGAATGTAGAATCTCCACAGAAGGGAAAAAGTAACTAAATACAATTTTATTCTAAGACTATAGATACTTCCTAGAAGATAGGCCTTAGCCGAATGTGGTCCCAAGAGGTGAATTTGATTATGCTAGCCCGCAATGCGGGATAGCATCACTAAATTACCCTCTATGGACCTTATTCTGCAAATGACAGACACACTATTTGCAGGCTTGGAAGGACACACACTGCCCCACCATCCAGTCCATCGGTAAATACATTACTGCATGTACTATACAGTTCTACATGTAATCGGTTATTTATTTTAACATTTGCTTTGCTAAATGAACTCTCCCATTCAGTTATAAAAGTCTACACTAGAATGGCCTATTGTTTATCTGGATGGACGATCAGGAAATATAAGCAGACGACATATCATGCATTGTAAGGATTCCTAAAATTTAATGTTCAGATAATAAGTTCAACAAACGATCAAAACATTTCTTTAGACTCATCAATGAGTATTTAGCATAGAACGAATTAAGGTGGGGCACGGGGTTAATTTCTACACTGATGGTCATGGCGAATTTTTCTCAGAAACACAATAATATTAACAAGAAAACCATAGTCAGAAATGTAAGCGCCATCTAGATCATATTATTACGCATAATTATATAAAGTATATTGGAACTTTAATCTAGTGATTGTGAAAATTGTCTATATAGGTAATGGCTATATATATAGTTGATTATATGTAATTTTTGTCTATATGTGTATAGTATGTGCTTCGTGAGAAAGCATATGAACACATTTTTTAAATCGGACGTGCCAAACGAAAGTCATAATAATTATGAAATATGTACACACATCCGCCACGTATGATGTGCTCACAAAGGGTTGAAAGGTTCATAGCCAAACATGCAACGGCCATTGCATTGATACACCAATATATTATTGGATATATTCAAACACCCATTGCCAACAAAATGACAAACGCCTTGACGATTGACATGGTATTATGTTGACGTGCTACCAGCTCGCGGCAAATACAATAAACTGTTATTGTCTCGGTTCTCTTATACGACATTAGAATTGCTTTCGGCTGGCATGTATCTTTTCTTTGTTATTTGTTCTAATTTCTATCGAAATAGAGGTCTGCAATTGACTGACAGAAGCCAATATACGGCGGCTGAACACTGAATGATTTACAAACATCTCGAGAGTCATTATGAAATAATTTCCGATAAGGTTCATTCACCACCGATTATGGAGACTAATTAATCATAATGCCTTCAAGGTTTCATGAAAGCACCACCTCAGAATTCCGTTAAAATAACTAATCCTTCAAATCATTATAACAACTGCGGCTAATCACTGAAAGTTTCTCATTCACCACACCAGAAAACCTCTAAATGCGGACCAAAAATATACTAATCGGATTAAATATACACTCCGGATACTTATCAATAAGACCTTTAGTCTACAATCCAACGAAGACATTATGTTCACAGTATTGAGTTGTCGGGGATATTTCGGACACCACCAATGGGTAATAAAAACAAATATCGCAACATCGCTGTTGGCTTTAAGAATATTAAAAAATATACCTTCTTTAGACATAATTACAAGTCTGGACACATTTCATTTATAGTGAAATATAATATATAGGCTATATTAGCCGCCGTGGCGGAAGATGCTTACTCTGGGCTAGTGTCCGAAATCACCCCAGAGGAATTTTCAGGACTCACAAAAGGGTGTTTCCTATGTGAAAAATCAAAAAGTTTTATTTTTATTTTTTGTCTCATTTTAGACCACATAATTGAACATGCATGTTTATCGGTCATAATTTGGTTTAAGTATGTCATTCAATTAATGCAATTAACAGGGCGTCAAGTTTTGACGTACATTAAAAAAAAACAAGTAAAGCTTTCAACTGCGTTGGTAATAATTGGAAAGTATTCGAGCTCAAACAACATTTAAAATGGTCAAGGTTGGCTGACAAGTAAAACACAAGTGGATTTATGAAAGCATGTGTCATAAGAAAGCGTTATATGTTTGTACCCTTAGATATTCATAATGTCCGAAGTAACGTCGCTGTCCAAAGTCGCCCCATTTTATGGTACAACAAAGTTACATGAACATTATATTATTCATTATATTCCCGCAATAAACTTTTTAAGAGTCGTCCAGCCATTGTTCACAGCAAAATATCGAAAGCAATTACGCTGTCGTAAAACTTACATACTACAGCAATGAGGCATCCGCGAAGATACATCGGCGAATACATACATCCTGCAAAAGTCTAACTGGTACGGAAATTACTAGTACCTTTTTAATCACATTTCTATAAATAGAACCTCCATGTCTCCACTGACATCCCCAGAACACGATAACAGAAAACACCATAGATGGCGTAATAAAAATTCAAACTATACATAATCAAACTTAAAGTGGGACTGTACCCTAAATCAGGTCATTTATGGGACTATCTCCTTTTATACTCAACAGACTTTATGCAACAAATGAATTTGAGGCATGGACTAGTGTATACACAATGTACTCATGTGCTCTATGAACTATGAAAACAACATGGTAGTTATCAAATTCATTTTCATTATAATTACCATGGTATTTGCATCGTTCATAGAGCACGTGAGTTTATTTGGCACTAATCCATGGCTCAAATTCATTTATTTGTTGCATGTATTCTGTTGAGTATAAAAGGAGGTGGTCACATGTGCATAAATGGCCGAATTTAGGATAGAGTCCCTCTTAAAGGATTCATCGAAAAGCTATAGCACTTATCAGGTTAAATCATTGGTTTGTTATTCATGAAAATATGCTATTAACCCTTCCTGCACTAACTGGATCTCCCACCCTGTTATAAAGGATACATTGTAATGACCTATTATTCATTTGGAGGGGTGTTCATGTAATAAAAGCAAACGACAGACAGAAAAAAAAACCCAGATACTTTAAGAGCAGAATGATTCATATTCATTGGTGGAAATTTTTCAGATAATAGTTCAACAAACGACGTATATATTGTCATATACACTTCATAAGGCAACTACTCGCTAATGAAGTGATCTTGACGCTACATCCTCTACGGTGTTTCTATGAGGGAAATCGAGAATTCGAGTTCAAGTGGACATCCGCAAGTGATGTTTCTGCCCGTTCAATCACACACATGACCTCAAACATTTGACTACGTTGGTCGGTGGCATTTCATAAGGGAACTACTCGTCAAAGAGTATTTAGTAGAGAAAGGGTTTAAAAAATTTGGACACTCCTTTCAAGACGACTTTTCCAAGCTAGTTTTGAAAAGTAAATCCATTTGCTTTACCAAATTGAATGCAGTGGACAACAAATTAGCTTTCTGTTTTGTTTCTGTGATTTTAATAACAACTCAACTAGTATACAGTTTGATTAAAATTATATTTTAGAATTATTTTGCTCCCTTTGAAAAACAACATTAGTTACAATTTAGAAAGAATGTGCAGTTTACAATACATATAAATCATCGGAATTGAGCTCTTAAAATTTCTAACTATGAGGAAATCATACATGTGTTTATGAGAGGTTGCAATAACTTGTCACCTCGGCACCACCTTAAATGGGTACTGTATACTAAATCCGGCCATTAAATGGACCATCGCCGTTTATACCTAACAGAATATATGCAACAAATGAATGAATTTGAGCCATGGATTAGTGCAAAAATAGATTCACGAGCTGTACGAACGATGAAAACAACATGGTAAGTATAATGAATTTAGGACTCCAGTTATCATTATCATTTTGGAAACATGAAAATTAAAAGTTAAAATTAAAAGTTTCCGCCTGGTGTAACCGATCTTGATAATGTACAACGAGTTGTACCACAGTATTTTAAATTAGCAGCTTGCGATTGAATTTTAATTTTATTAATTTATTTCTTGAACTCTCGCGAATGTTGAATAATCGTATGCGTAGTCGTAATAATTTTATAACTTATTGGTGCACCATAAACCCACCTCGAGTACATTTAAGCATTTAATAATTATAGACTGGACGATTCAATCTGGCGGCAAGGACAACAACAATAACGTGGCATATATAACATCATTGGCATGTTAATTTGGCTTCTCGTGTTATTGAATAGTAACCACACACCGACGTTCTAAGGGCACAACGGCCATACAAACAGTAAATATTTCAGTAAACAGTTTACAAAATCAAACATATAGTCGTTATAACGATTTGTCGCAGTGCGGCAAACTTTTCGGGTTGGTCCGTTCAGTTTCGAGGACACCCATATTTAGACGAAATGAGTACCCATTCAGCCTACATGCACGGATGCACATACACTGGCCTTAAAGTATACTTACCCAGGGGTAGTATGAATATTATTGATTTGATCGAGAGATTGAATTATGATTCCCTGCTGCGTAACTAATGGTGTACAGTTCTCGTTCTTTCACCGGCTATAATTCCTGCCCAATTCCTGCATGTGTTCACTGAAGGGATTTGCACTTACATTAGAAACATGATCAACGTGATAACAATGGTGCCCGTAATTCAAATGGTAAACAGACAAGACTGCCATTCAGAAGATTTGTTATTTAATTTAAAATGCATTGTGTTCCTGTTTCTGTATATATAGTTAATTAAGTAAATTCTCGTGCAGGGTCGTGGCTAGATGATCTCTATTGTGGGTGCCTACACATACCTTGGAATTTACCACTGCACCCTCTTGAACCAGACAAAAATCTCCCTTGGGTTGAAACTTTACAATACCCTTTACATCCCCTGCATATACCCATCATACCCAGAATGGTCGTCACCAAGATGTGTGCGAATATGGCACCATGTCATTGCTCGACCCCTTGGCCGATTTCGGATACAGGATTTTGTATATGGTTGGGTCCAAGACACCCTTTTCACATATTCAACACCCCACCGATTCAAAATGGCCGCTGCACAGATGGTGCTGATATGGCTAATAATTTCTCGTGTGGTACCCTACAACGGTGAATGAGCTAAGAAATGACATGGTGCCAAATTTCGTACTTTCTGGGTTGCAGCCATTTTGGATCGGCGTGCGAAATTATGGTGTATAGAAAGGTTGTCGTGGGAGCCGCACAACAACACCCTTTCCAAATAATACTCATGCATATGATGTAGTATTTCCCAAGTAGAACACACTGAATGGGAATAGAACCGTCACAAATTCAAAATTAAGCGGTTTTCGTATTGGTTACATGTATGTCTCCTGCAATGGATTTTTCATTGTTATCACGTTCTTTGGGACTACAAAATGTAAGTGGAACAAGAGCATCGCTAGGGCGTGGCAAAATACGCCCTTTAGCCATTTTGAATTGTACTACCGCAAAATAAAATAATACTTTGAGCTTACATTTGAAGAAAATCTGATATACCCCTAATTTCAATGCCAAAAATGCGGTCAAATTCTTAGTCGAAAAATGACCGTAACTCATGTAAATATAATTAGACAGAACCTATATTCGAACTTGGCCTGTAGTTTTAGCTGGGAAATACACATACCAGCTTTGGTTCAAATCAAATAATCAAAACTGGAGTTATCGATCGGAAGCCGAAATGTTATGAAATTGGTCAAATTCTAAGTTGAAAAAGGGCCATAACTCATATAAAAATATTTGGACGGAATCTATATTAGAACTTGGTCTGTATCTGTAGCTGGGAAAAACATATACCAACTTTGGTTCAGATCAAATAATCCAAACTGGAGTTATCGATCGGAAACCAAAATTGTTAACGGACGGACGGACAGACGGCCATACGCACCACAGGGTACTTGTGAGGTGCGATGTTTTGTTTGCATGACTTGTGGGGTGCTCTTTAAAATTGGATTTTCCGTACGTTCCGTACGCACCCCACAAGGAACGTACGGAAAATCCAATTTTAAATTTTAACACGGAACGCTCTTTTATATTGCATGCCGTGTAAATGGCTGTTTTTCACTTGGGGACCCAAACACCGTGTCCAAAGTTTGTATTTGTTTATGACTTCAATCCGTCTTTCTGATACTTTCTTGGACTTTCAAGTATTTATCGATCTATATCGATACCGGAACAAATTCAAAGGAGAATATTATTTGGTATATTTTGGATCGCAAACAGCCAAGTGGTTTTAAAGAAATATGATGTACTTGTTCGGGTACGTGAAACTGATAAGATAGTATCCAGGAGCTATGCCAACTGAAGGAATTTAGCATTCTACTAACACCATCGTAAACCTGAAGCAAATCGACTGTACCACTCCACAGAAAACATCGTCTGAACAACGCTCAATTGTAAATATTTACTACTCGATTCGGGACGCATCAATCGGCGATAAACTGACGAAAATGATTTCGCCATCGAGAGTCACTGCATTTAATTAATATATAAGAATGACGATGTTTATTGTCAATTTGGATATAATATTTGTAAAAATACCTACTTTGAATATGATTAATCTACATTTCTATTTGATCACCCTACCGGAGTGTTTCACATCACTTTAAGTAATGCAAATATCCAGGTATAGCAGGGGGGGGGGTCAGGAAAAAATATCCCGACACTAGGCGCAAATATTTGTTTCCGCCCTCTGTGTACCCACCACCCCCTAATTTTTATTTTTCCGATTCTGGGATAGGGACCCACACACTAAATAAAAAGTTGCTAAATTAACCCCAAAAGTAGTTAATTTTTACTACTTTTGGTAGTTCGTATTCATCCCGCTACCTTGGGAGGTTAATTTTACTACCTGGCGGGTAGCTAAAAAATTAAATACTTTTGGTAGTTAAAATAACTACCTTCAGTGGTTGAAATAACTACCTCTTGGGGCTATTTTAACTACCCAAAGGTAGGCTAAATTTTAACTACTTTAGGTAGTGGGATGAATATGAACTACCCAGTATTTAAATTTACTACCTTCGAGTGGTTGGAATTTTTGCTACCTGCGGGTAGTTAATCTGATAACTACTATTGGTGGGAAATTATTCTACCTCGAGTGGTTGTTCTAGTTATTTTAATAGGTATTCAAAGGGGTCCAATATAATCACTCAAAGTAGCTATTTAATCAACTTTTAGTGGATAATATTGCCTCTAAAGATATTAATGACATGTGGACCACAAAATATGACAATGGAGAAAATAATTTCAATATTTATTCAAAATAAACAAATATATATAGTTCAGAGCATTTGTGCTTTTAGCTTAAAATAAATTGCAACACAAGGCCTCTTACCAGGAATAAGTACATTAGCCTACACACACAAAAAAACAATGTAAATTTCGTGAAAATTTGACCAAGGGAATCTTATCAGACATCAGACACTGAAACTTATTTTATCTAAATAATTGATAATGTACCCAAAAGGGTTGCAATCTGGGTCGTCAAATTTTAAAAACAGCAATAAACTGAAATGGAGTGTCATTTCGTAGATTCTGTTGAAATCACTCTTAAAGAAGCAAAATGAGCAATAAAGAGCGTTCCTTGTCACATTAGAAAATATGTAGAAAAATTGCGGGTAACAATGCCTTTGACCCCCAGATGACTAAGGGGTGGGGGATTTCCAAAAATTATATAACCAATAAAGAGCGCTTCTTATCAGTTCAAAAGATATGTGGAAAATTGCACAAATGTAAAATAATGCATGGTTAATGTCATGGGATAGGTGATGTGGGCATCAAATTATTGACAACTATATCACACTGTGGCAGTGTCATTTCATCGATGCTGTTGACGTCTTAAGGACGCAATAAAGAGCGTTCCTTATCACATTAGAAAATATGTAGGCAAAATTGCGGGTAAAAGCGCCTTTGCCCCTCAAATGAAGTGGGGGGGGGGTGGGCAAAAAAATAATGTGACAAATAAAGAGCGTTTTTTATCAGTTCAGAAGTGGGGAAAATTGCACAAAAGTAAAATAATGCATGGTTAATATCATGTAATTGATGCTGTGGGCATCAAATATTTAAAGATGCACTACTAATCAGCAATACAGAGCATTTATTATCCACTTAATAGATGTAACTTTATCCGGAGTTATATTGCAGCTGCTGTTTATCCCAGATACTGGGTCTTTATTCTATTCCAAAAAATGTCGTATTGGGACATTTTGATCTATTTTAGAGATATTTATTTGTTCAAAGATATTTATATATAAACAGAAAAGTTCACTTTGTTGGCTTTGCAATACTAATGGGAGTGCATGAACTAATGGTTGTGTCGTTTATATGGGGTTGTGGACTACACAAGACTCTATAAACAATTCCAAAGAACATACATGTACATGTTCAAAATATTGTTTTATAACTTTAACCGACAATAAAAAAGACGTAAGCACCATTCGGACATGATATCAGTCTTCAACCCAGAGAACATTGCGGGCATGGATTAGTATCCCTTTTCACCATTGGGCGGAGCCACTCTCCCGTATCATTCATTAAGAGCATCGAAACACCAGGTGCGTGGCATCCGAAATAGTATTATAGTCTATTTCATACCATTTCAGTTGAGTAGAGTCACAACAGCCCTCGCACCTCGCATAGCCATTAGCCAAAAGATAATTTTATAATTTTGTGTAGTCCACTTGAGGTAAAACACACCACTCTAGTTATTATATGCAATGAAAAAAATATTATTTACCAAATTGCCTTAATGTTTACAAGGAAAACATACTTTTTTGCCAACAATTGCACAGAGGCTGACATAATTTCATTATGATATTTAAAATTTGGCAATGGATAAAATTAATACCCATATAGTTTAACGAGATACAAGGCTTATTTTCACTCGTATATATAATTCACCAAATGGGGACCTTGCTAAAGCTTGGTTCCCCATTTGGCATTTGCTGAATCATACTCGCGAAAACAAACCTTGTATCTCATAAAACCATTCAACCAACTCACCGATGCGCTGCACGGGAGTGACGACAGTCGTACCTCTCTCCCCTTGTGTCGCTATTCTCTGGGGATGAATTACGCAGGGTACAGATTCGCCAACAAGTAAATGTATAAGGCCAATTGAACATCATCACCAATCACCATTATCAAAAGAAAACTGTTTCCACATAAATGGGGCCGACCTAACCAGCAAGCGACTCAATTGTTGTCAGTGATCTGACATCTGATAGTAGAGCGAGATCTCTTGGAGATCCCAGTATTGTGGACAACAGCTGCAAACGAGGTAATTGGTCCAGGTAGAGGACACCTTTAGTACCATATTGGTCAATGACATGGTACCACACGTCATTCCGAAAATTTAACAATGACTGGCAGTCTAAATATATGACTAGATGTGTTTTAATTCATGCTAGGGACAATGATGACATAGCCATGTCGTTTTCACTAGCCATGTATATTTCACTCAAACCAATTAACCAAGCTTGTGTGGGTATCGTGCTTTGCTTTTCCAGTATATACCAAAATCATCAAATAAAATCATAAATGTGACATCAGATTTCTCCCCTGATGTACCGTTATGAAACTACTGAAATGTGCCAAAATTGGGTATAAGACAAAACATTGAGTATGTGGCTCTTGGGTTTGGGAGAAAAATAATCCATGACCTGGGATGTGGGCATAGAAAAATCTCATCTTCCGGACCAGCTATTGGGTCCGGACAATCGGCCGAAATATCCTGCCTCTCGGGGTGAGATCTTTCCATCCCCACACCTCAGGTCAGGATGAATAATATTATTTTTATCTCAATCTAACTTCAGCTGAACATGCACTGCGCCCATAATGTTTTGCATTCAGAATTTGTTATTTCTGGTATAGTTACAAAGAGCTTATAAAGTCAATGAAAATGTCCCTGATTCTAATCAGATGTTCATGACATGCATGTGCTACCAACTGATACAGATGACAATCAGCCATGACATGATGATACACCTGTTGCGTCTTGTCAATACAAAAGAACGATCAAGTTTTACATGTGTATATCACCTGGATACACATGTGTATAATCAGTTCTGATTAAAATTAGGCTCTCAGGCTGGAATAAGCTACACATAACAGTCCTACTGAATATTCACATGTAACTATAAGTCACATAACCGCCACTATAAATAGTTTATGCATGCAATTCCTGTTGTATAACACCAAAGCGCAGTTTTACGATTGACAGAATGTTATCTCCTGTTACTTGAATTTTGGCGAATAAGAAAAACGGGTGCTAACTGTTGAAATTCTTGGAAATACTTAATTATATTCTCCTTGATGGCTATTATTGATAATTTCTGGACTCTTCTGGACTCTTCTGGACTCTTAGTGTTAAATTAGTTGTAATCACAAATTTGTGAACACTGAAATAAGCATTGTGACCAGATATGACAGGAAACTTATTATGCTATTTTAGCTATGTGTCGAGAAACTCTGGAGCCGATGAAAATCGTCAATATACTGATTGGCTTCATCACTTTACTGTTAAATGTTGTGATTGACTGACATTGATGTAAAGATTCTTGGGGATAATGGAAATACCAGATATTTTCTTCATGAATCTTTAATGCATATATAGCTTGTTCAAGAGTGTAATTTAGTTAGAACTGTTGTATTTATGTAATACACACGCTTCACACATCTCGATGATACTGAAATTAATATATGAAATAATAGAAAAAAACTCTTCAAGGTGACATGCAACAGTTTTAGAGTGATCTGGGCCCCCACATCTGATCCCAAAAAGTGGAAAAGTGTAGGTTGTGTTTGTGTAACTACCACACTTTTCAGTTAGATGAGAATCCATCCCATATTTTATGAGTTCAAGGAATACTATTTCACATGCGGAATATCCGTGTCGCACAATAGGCCCATAGCCCCATAGGGGATAGCCCCAAAATTGTCTATTTGATCATATCAGATTTTGAAAACAATTTTGAGACAGTCCGTAAACTCTTCCTTTTCTGGTCAAATCGTATCATTGGCTCTGTATTCAATTAGAATTATAGGATATACTTTGTAAAAGAATGAATACATGTATCATTTGACTTTTCATTTTGCAGAAATATGCTATGTGTTGGTAGAAATCAACAGCGAAGGCTTTATCCTCAATCGGTGATGTGACAAAATATGGGGAGATAGCTAGGTCATGAAGTTTTCGCTCAAAATGCGAAACATATCTCAAAACATCTCAAAAAATGTTACACCAAACATCACTAGATAGGAGCATTTCTAAAATATCGTATCTGACCGAAGTGGCAACCAATTAAATTCATTATTTAGCCAAACCGGTTGCATATGTCACCTTTAACTGTAGATTAAAGATCCAAACATTTTCAACGTATTGTTCAGGTTTCTAAATCTGAGATAAATTGAACACATTGTATGCATTCAATATGTGATTACATGTTATTTTGAAAACTTTCCTGTATTAATATAAGTTTAGTTGTGGTGTATTGATGGTAACATGGCGTGACATTGACAACTTCGGGTTTATGTTCAACCGATTCACAAAGCGACAAGGTTGAACACAGGCTAAAAGTGGTCAATGTCATGACATGTTACCATCAATCCACCACAATGGCGTACATGTATTTGTTCTGCCAACAGTCCTGGTCATTCACATTAACTCTTTCGCTGCCACCCGCCACCACAGACGTATACCCCCAGTGCCACGCATCCTGTACATATATCCATGTATTTCAGGTATATATGGGTAATACATTATATCTCAAGCAGTTTCTAATATAATTAGTTGAAACTTCACATGTATATAGAAATAGGTATACCCTGTCGAATGCCGCCGTGGACACGCCCACCAAGGTCACGTGACATTGGCGGCCATCTTGGATTAGTGGCTATTTGCCTGTATATGTACAGTTTGTGTGGGTATGAATGGGTGTGTTGTTTGTTTTCTAATTTTCTACCCAATTATACGATGTCCAACAGTAAGGTACACGGGAGTAACCTATATGAACCCACTTTGGACATAAAGTAGGTCATGTGACCTTGGCGTCCATCTTGGATTTATGCAAGTTGCCACCTATTTGTAGCAAAATGAGATACAATGGCGCACTTTGTTGAGTTCGTGCTTTTGTTGCATGAATATTCCCTGATAGGTACAATTCCAAATACACATGTAGATATATATAATATAATCATACCCATATGTATATATACCTGCAGGGGGACATATGACCCTGCTCCGCCCCTTATAAGTCACGTGATCTTGACAGCCATCTTGAATTTCAGGAAAATTGGGTTTTACGATGATTTATGTGAATTATATGGGTCACGCGGGCGTACGCATGGTCAACTCACCAGCATTATTAATTTAGTTGCCTGTTATCACCACTGGAAAAAGACACAATAGACGAGGGTTGTTCAAAACCAGTAAAGGTGTATTATAAATAATAGGTATAAGTATATTATGCGCCGCAGGCGCCCCTCGATCATAGAGTATAGATGTTAGTTATCCACCCACCACCCCATCCCGCCACCCATAGTATCTTATGGGCCGCAGGCGCCCCTATAGAGGCTACTGCCCACATAAATAATAGGTATAAGTATCTTATGCGCCGCAGGCGCCCCTCGATCATTATAGTATAGAGGTTAGTTACCCATCCACCACCCCATTCCGCCACCCATAGTATCTTATGCGCCGCAGGCGCCCCTATAATAGAGGCTACTGCCCACACACATAATAGGTATAAGTAACGTAGGGCCACAGGCGCCCATCGATCATTAGAGTATAGAGGTAATAACAATAACTTCTTCAGTCCTGAGTCTTTTGCGAGCAGCCATTTTCGACTGATAACCACGTGCTAATAACAATGACGCAATATTCCGGCTCTGACTGTACCTCCATAACGTCAGAAATAGCATGACCTTGAGGACATTGTCGCTATAAATTGTTCGCGCGCAACAGTACTACAGATAAATACATTGTACACTGTCAAACATGCCGGAAAGAATAGAGTTATATCCCATACATTAGGCTGCATACCAAATTCGCAGAAAATGTCAAAATCTCCTAAACCTCTCTCCAACATATGTCATGAAACGGCCATCGAGAGACGATGAAGCGGTCTTGGTTTCCGTTATGCTAATGGCTCCAGACGTAAACATGGGATATGTTGCACGACTGTCTGACCAATCAAAGATGCGGTTTCTTACTGGAAGCAGAACATTGTATGATTTTCATCCTGGTCAGCACATTAGAAAATTTCCTTCAGTATATACACATGTACATACTCGTAGATGCAACCTGTGGGTACGATGCTGAACATTTTATTCTTAGTACGAACATCAAACTCAAGCTCAGGATCACATTAGGCGTTTGCGCTGAATTTCTTCTCTGTAGTTCCAAACATGTTTCCGTTATTTTGATGGCTCCAGGCGTAAACATGGGATATGCTGCGCGACTCTCCGATCAATAAAAGATGCGGTTTCTTACTGGAAGCGGAACATTGTATGAATTTCATCCTGGTCACCACGTTAGAGAATTTCCTGCTGTACATACACAGGTACATGTACATAGATGCAACCTGTGGGTATGATGCTGAACTTTTAATTCTTAGTACGAACATCGAACTACACTACCTGAAGCTCAGATCGGGATCATATTATGAATTATTCTCTGTAGTTCCAATGTAGTTCCAAACATGTTCCTGCACTGTACCTGCAAATAACGGGCCAAAAGAGATGATATAGATTAATAAAAGTGTTAAGGCCAGCGAAAAAATTAGGGTAGATAAGGAATTTTTATTTTTATTTTATTTCGATATTTTTTAGCCAACTGCAGAAATACCTCGACTGATGTTGCCCCGTTGAGGGTCAGCAAGATATGGATATATGACGATCCACATCATGCTGACTCCCAAATGGGGTGCACTCAGCCTGGTGTAGGCATAACCTCGTACGTGGCTGTCTTCCTGCTGACCCCATCATAATATGTATTTTGTCAACTCCGGTTACATAAAATGCTAACCCATGCTGTGGGGAAAGTATTACTTGATTAACAGTGGAAATATACATTAAGATTAAACTTACTTCATGCTTAAGTAAGTTTTTTATCATTCACATACCACATTTTTTTTAGAAATTTTGCTATAAACTTGGTACAAAATTCATGTCACTAACTTTTTATAAGAATTTTACCAATAATACCGCCATTATACCGTACTTGTATTGTGACAACTACATCCCTTTTTCTGGGGGTGGCCAGTATGCCCACCGAGCATGCCTGGTTTGTTAAAACAGTAGCTATACCCCTAACATATGTGGTGATAACCTATATACATGTATATATACAGATACACACCCACCATGTCTGTTGATAGTGTTCCAGAAGTCTCAAAACAAGACATAAAGCAGGCAGGAGATCAACTCTCAGGAAATTAAAATTGCAAAATGTATGCCAATTAATCCACAACCCAACACACACCTGGGGCTTTTGAGACAGTTGTCACTTCGTGGTCACTTTTCACAGGGATATGTTAGAAAACATGTGTTTTGCACACTAAAGATCATCAATATTTATGAGCATTAAATTTTGACTTTTTCTCAAAATATCAATAAAAAGTTTAGGGTCGGCGGGTTATTTTTAGGTTCGGTCGATGTACGGAAACATAGTATCTCTTTTTTGGCCTAATGTAGCTCAGCTTGGACATGAGATATAATTCTCACAGAAGTTCATGGAATGATGGAGGAAAGATGGAAATTTCCAGTGATGGAAGTATACCCTCTGTTAAGCGGATTCATGATATATCACACACGGTTCTAGGCCTTATGCCGACCCGTTATAATAAGTTTGGGTGCCCGGAGCCTGGGTTCCCAAAATTAAGTATAACCGAACCGTAATATTCAGAATTTGTCATGCTTTTGTACATTAATTTTATTTGGGAAAACGCTGAAAGATCTAATTAAATGCGAAAAAAGCATTGGACGTAACAATAAACAGTGCCATTGTAGCTATATATAACACTATCAGGTGGACCCGACTTCGTCCGGGCTGTTTCCCCTCTGCTTTTTGGCGAATTGCGCGATTTGACCTTGAATTGTCCATTTTGAAGGTCAAGGTCAGGTGGGGTCACGATTTGACCCGTCCAAAACACTTGCCGGACAAAAGTACCCCACAAAAGTACCCGTCGAAATCCATCCGGTTTTACCCGATTTGACATTGAATTGATCATTTTGAAGGTCAAGGTCAGGGTCACAATTTGACCCGTCCAAAACACACAGTGGACAAAAGTAACCCTATGTATAAAATTTCGTCGAAATCCCATCAATATTCGCGATTTGACATTGAATTGACCCGATTTCAAGGTCAAGGTCATGTCGCACGGGCAAACGAATAGGCTTACGATACTACCCATACTAAAGTATCCCCAGACACTAATTTTCATCGAAATCCCGTGATACTCGGGCGATTGACCTTGAAATGACCCGATGTCAAGGTCATTTCGCACGGGCAAATTAATAGGCCCATGCCACTCCCCGGCCGAAAGTACCCCCACATACCAAGTTTCATCGAAATCGGTTCGGTCGTTTTCGAGTCTATCGCGAACACACAGACAGACAGACAGATTTCCCAAAATATATAATAGACTAGCCGATGAGCCCGACGTTGCCCAGGCTATTCAAAAACCAAATTTCAAGTCGATAGCCTCACCCGTTTACGAGATCTGGTAACCAAATTTCAAGTCGATAGCTCCACCCGTTTCCGAGATCTCGTCTGCGCATGCGCGAAGCGGGCGCCGCACGGGCTCGCCAATACGACAACGACGACCGCCTGGTCAAAATACACACACGTACCAAGTTTCGTCCCGATCGGTCGAGAATCGTAGATTTGTATAAATGACATACATACAGACAGACAGAGGTCTTCAAAATACAAGAATACAGGATATAGAAAAATAATCATAAATAGGATTGAATGATCAAGTGCATAAGATCAGTTACTTGCCCAGTTGAGGGTCAGCAAGATATGGATACCGGTATATGACGATCCACATCATGCTGACTCCCAAATGGGGTGCACTCAGTCTGGTGTTGGCATAACCTCGCCCGTGGCCGTCTTCCTGCTGACCCCATCATAATATGTATTGTGTCAACTCCGGTTATGTCAACGATTAAATGTGATACTTATTATATAGCAGACATACGGTATGTGTATGTTCTTTTTAATTTGACGGACCCGAGGGAGTGTGGCATGTGGTCCCGCGGGTTTCTTAAATAGAGATTTATGTAAACCAAGGTTACCCTCATTTTTGAAGAAACCCGCCAGGCCAGTTAGATGAGATCCAAATAGAACGCTAAAACAGTATATTGTTGAATGTGATGGAAGGGGGTGGAGTCACTGCACGGTGCATACGGGTTTGAAGTGTCACGCATATACTAAGTAGCAAATCGGGATCAACAAATCTAAAACGAACTGTGCTTGCATTCAGAATTTAAGAGTTATAGTGCCATCGTTAACATGTGCAATCTTGGCAGTATGGGTTATTACAAGTCACTGACGTGGGATATGAATCGATGAATTTACTGATCATTTTTTTTTTAAATTGCATCTTGTCGTGTCTTAATCACGAGGAGATATCTCTTAGCCACGAGAAGATATTTGCAAATAGTGGATAAATATGCCCAAAGTCGAGGTAGAACAAAGGAGCTAGATTTTAACAATTGAATAATTATTAATCAATAATTATATTGATATCTGTTTGGTTTATAAAGCACAATTGTTTGAGCATTCACATACTAATATAATAGAAGTAATGTGCCACACACATATGTGAAATGTTCAAGAACTTTTGACATAAAACATAGTAAATAACTCATTAAACATTGCCATTAGCAATTATTTTATGTTCTGCCCTGCCAGTGTGAACCAATTTACATCAGCGTGAATTAAATTAAATAAATTAATCAAATAAAAATGAAATTTAGAGACATTATTTATCGGAAATTTGAGTCTATATATATACTCCTTAATATTACCAACTTAACTGTGAAGTTATTTTTTTTATTTTTTGTAAGTATCATTGTTAATTGATATATTGAAAGCCATTGATAATAAATCAAATTTTGGGAAAATGAACAATTTGATGATACAACTTGAGTATAATATTATGACATATTGAAAAGAATAATAAAAGATACTTTAGTAAATATGTGACAGAATTGTTTGGGTCTTGTTAATTGAGAGTACCACTTATCATAATTACGCAATGACTTACAATGCGCATCAATGACATTGCAAATCAAATGGTGTTATTTCTTTGTGTGTCAAAATGACGCTGCAAGAAATTATGGCTAAATGTTGGCTGGAGGGAATAACTTTGGTCATATGTGCATTGGGTTTTGGGTTAAGAATTTGCTATCTAAAATATGACAATCTACCAACATAATAGCACAATATACTTTTAAGGCTTTTGAACATACACAGATTCACCCCCTCCCCCAACCACAAGCCATCACCATTTCTGGCCATAGGACTGTGGCCATCGGGACAGTACCTAAATGGTGCCCAAACATGAAACCTGGATCATTGCCTATATATCCAAAAATGTTTTTCAATTTTAATGACGATATATTCTTCGAGAATAAGTTGTATATAGTTTCCAGGGCATAACATAATAAACATTGAATCAAAAACATGACAACATATCCGACCACTAAGCATCTGTAACTTATAATATGGGTAGAATAATACATCAATAATTATGTTTTGTAGTTACTAATTATATTGTAGAACATCATTATTCGGACAAAGTGATAGCTACACAGATATCTGTTGTCGACATAAATTCAATATCTATTCTGACAGTACAATGTGACCACACACACTCTGAATATAAGGGAACTTAACCCTTTCATGACGGGAGCTGCGGTGGTACAGTAATGCTCTAATTAATCGACTCCTTAAACACAGCAGAATTATGGGTAACGTTTCAGGATTTAGTCGGAAATATGGCTTGTTGCCATTCATCGGAAAGCTCTCAGGCATATATTTGCTCCATTGCTAGTAGACCAAGAATTTGTTGATGATTTTGGGATTTGACATGAAAGTCAGTTGTTAGTTGTTACTCAGTATTATTTGCAGAGCATTAACCCTTTCTATACTAATGTCTTTTCCCTAATCAGTTATGAAAGTATACATTGGAATTCCTTGTTATTAATCTGGAGGGGTGTTCATGAATAATCATCACATAATAACAGATAATATCAGTGCCAAAATAGTTATTTAAAAGAAGGAAATGTTCAGATAATAAGTTCCAACAAACCAGATGTTGTTTATTGACCTTATTATCTGTATATTTTCTAAGGGAACTATTCATCAATGAGTATTTAGTATAAAAAGATGTAAAGCTACCGGTGGTGTGCCTGTCCCAATGGTAAAGTATAAATGTATACTTACTGTATGAAAACTCAAAAACAAGTCTACAATCCTTTGATCACATTCTTTAAAATGCATGCAGCTTAAATTTTGGAACAACTAGGGATATAGCACATGTGTCCTTTCTCCTGGAAATAACAAAGGTCAAACATTCAAACATTTCGCACTCTTCAAATTCCCCCTTCAATTCAACACCATAGAAACTACTCTATTTTTTCATTTTCACTTCCTACTATTTCTCACTATAAATTGAAAATACTCAAACCTGATTGAATGAGGGTATGTGTTTGCCATCTTGACACAAATTCACGCCATATAATTTGATTCTTGACTGGGGAGGTAAGCATGTACCATTTGGCACCCAACTCATCTACTTCTTTGTAATTTTAAAAACTCCAAATTGTTCAAATTTTGTTGAAACATAATATGAGGAAACTACTACTAGTAGCTAGTGAATATTTAGTATAGAAAGAGCTGAATTAAAATGGTTTCAAGTATGACTATGAGGATAATAATTATGTGTGTTGTAGTTAATGAGTGATGAGGGATGTGGCTTGTTGGGTGTGCCAATGAATTTAGTCATGAAAAGAGTAAAATCCAAGATGGCCACTGGCGACCATATTCCTTAACAAATTTCGGAAGCTATCATTCGCTCCCAACTAGAGATAATGCCCAGGAGATCCTTATGATGTTGGTGCAAAATATCTCAGATCGAAGTACTTAATACATGTGCCGATCAGTCATCATCTATATTATTTACTCTGACAGTCAGTGTTTTAATTACAGTGGTTCCATACTGATAGGCCTGGTTCAATCTGAGGTTGATGTCGCAATCATTTTTGATTAAAAATAATAGGTTTCATTTATTCCTCCCAATACATGTGCGATATGCCCTTTCAGCCCAATTGTGTCCCATTATATACTTTGTGCTGCCATGGGCATATTTTTCAGAATGAATATATTCCATAATCCACATATGATCTTATTGTGGTCGTTTCCAAAAAAAACAATGAAACAATTGTATTCCACCTGCCCTACTTTTCTACCATATGTTACTGGAAACAACAAAATTTTGTTTTAGGCCTATGTAGCTATACTTACACTTTGGCAACTTTTCGCAATTTGGGCTATGATTGTCATTTTCTTGTTATATTTTATGCTCTCAAGTCAATATTCCACCTTCCCTCTTAGAATCTTACTCAGCCCCAAAACTTCAACTTAATCCTTTGAAGATACTTGTACCTTGATGGAATGAAATAATGAAAGAATTATATAATTTTTTTATGCAAATGACCTGTGGTCAGATGCCCGTAGCCTGTTTATATATAACTATGGGTATATGCCAGATTTTACCGTTAAAAAAAATGCTGTGCTTTTGACAGTGTATTTATCCATTGTGTATGTTGCCGTGGTTGGCCGTGTTATCTTATATTTTGAAGGGTTATCTTGTTTGACTGGTAATTAGTTTAGCGGTTTCTATGTTTTGTCTGGTCAGATGTTACCGGTATGTTTGAGCTTTGTCTGAAATAGAAAACACTTTTTATATTAGAATTTGCGCAACAGGAGCGCAAGGACATCGCATGTCCAGTGTGTTTAAAGACATATTATGTACTTGTTCGGGTGTGTGAAACTGATAAGTTAGTATGCAGGTGCTACACCAACTGGAGGAATGTAACATTCTACTAACATCGAAAATCTCAAGCAAATCTACCGTACCACTCCACTGAATACATCGTCTGAACTGGGCTAAATTGTTAATATTTACTACTAGAATCGGGACGCATCTATCGGCGGTAAACTAACGAAAATTATTTCGCCATCGGCAGTCACTGCATTGAATTAGTATATAAGAATGACAGTGTTTGTTGTCAATTTAGATATAACATTTGTAAAAATAACTACTTTGAACAAGATTATTCTCCACTTCTATTTGACCACCCTACCGGGGTGTTTCACATCACTTTAAGGGCTTTTAGAGACCGAATATATGGTATATAGTATTTGAGTTGATTGTGATGACTTTCATGTAGTTTTGTGGTTATGAGAGCACATTCTTATTGTCCCCTTGATTTCTGTATGTTTTCTACTTTTAAAATATATCTTTTCCAATATGGGTGGCACCAGGATATCTCCCAATTATATCTACCGGGCAGATTACTGCAGATCTCCCCGATGGACAAGCTAGGGGTTGTGGTCCCATCCTGTTTTCCAACAAAATCTAATATTGATGATTTCTCATCATCAGTGAATGCAAGACCACACCTTTGTCATGGGGTGCCAGACAGGGGCGTGATGACATGGGCTGGTTATGCAGGGGTCTTACCCCCCCCCCCCCTATAGCCAAACCTCACACAACATTTAGTTGGAAATTATACCAAAATTAGGTTTGATTTTCCAATGTTCAATTTATTAGTGACATATTTGTTTATTTTAGAACATTTGCATATATTCCTTTCATTTGCAAAACTTTGGACTCAAATGGCCATTAGTTGGCAATTTTCCAACATTTTGGTGGGTATCAGGTTGGAAATTTCCCCCAATTTGAACATCTTGAGGCCAGTCTAGATGCTAATAATGAACAATTTTCATATTCAGAACCACCGGGCCGTCCGACCTATTTGTCTTGTGATGTTCTCAGTGGCCAGTTAAAGCTGTTAAATGTACGGTTGGCCTTGGCGGTGGGTATCCTGTGAAAATATTTCCAGCCGTCAAAAACCGCCACAAACAGAAAGAACATCAAAATGTAGTCATACTTTGTCCGTATACAAATAAGAAATATCGCATAAACAGTATGTTATGGTCGTATGTTTCATCATTGTTATGTAAACAAAAGCATAAAAAGTTACTTTTCTGGTGTCTGTTTATATTATGATGGTAAACATAAAGAGCGTTCTTTGTTGGTGAATTCCTGATATGGAACTAATAAAGAGCGTTTATGCCATTTGTGTGTGATTAGCCAGTCGCATTGTGCTGTCTTCCGTAACACAATCAGGCTCTTGCTTAGGTAAAATATAGTAGGTTTTTATGATAACATGCTGTTTAGGCGATGGTCATGGTATATACGAACGAAACTTTATGCGTTTTAATGTTTTTATGTTTACGGTGATTGGAACAAATATGAATATTTTCGACAACTAAGGCCGCACGTGCCTTTAATTAATTTTTTAAAACACAATAAATTGGGGTGCGAATTTCCCTGGCATTCATCAATATCACAGACAATTAGGTGTTGTAATTTTCAGGTTCAGATCTAAATAAATTCGCATACTGGGCCGAACCATCCTTTTCATCCCCTGCATGGATAGTGGCCACAAGACTACTGATCCATTTAGAATATGCTACCATTTACAGTAATGCCATAATTAATCGACTCCGTAACCACAGCAGAATTATTGGTAACTTTCAGGATTTAGTCGGAATGTGGCTTGTTGCCATTCACCAGAAAGCTCTCCGAGAGCTTTCCAATGAATGACAACAAGCCATATTTCCGACTAAATCCTGCTGTGGTTATGGAGTCCATTAATTAGGGCATTACTGTAGTAGTATGTGATGGAAAAGTTCAGAAAAATCAAGCCCCATGGGGTTTTGCAAATTGAATTACGCAAACTTAGTTTGTGTCGTTCAAGGGGTTGGGGGGGGGGGGCTTCAGTTGGGAGTACCAAGATGTCGACCCTCCCCACCAAACCATCTAGCCACGTTCTAAGTGCCAAATATTCCAGACTCAACCATTAGGTGCCCCTCGCTTAGTTTTTGCTTTGGGTATATTTATTCTATCCGAGAACACTCTACACCCACAGCAAAATATGGACATATATATATGTACTCTTAAAAAAATGTTCTGTGGCGATCACACATTAAAATTGTGTAGCCAAGTAAATATAAGGTGATAATTGTGTTGTAGAAATGATACGGACAACCGATCATCAAAAAACAAAATTGTCTCAATGACTTTACTGTACAACCCATCCATGAATGGAGCTTCTTGAAATTTTACAAAAAACCCTGTGCCAATGCATTATCTTATATATGCGAGTCTCCCATAGGGAGCAATGACAAACATTTTCCAGACTTGTTTTTGATAATGGCAAAAATTCAAATGAAGCGACATTTAGAAGAAAGTTAGAAAATCAAATTGGATAATTTACTCACTCCATGTACTGGATTTACCACATACATGTATGTTCAAAATGTTAACCCAATCGGGCACATATCGTAGGAGATACAGGGTATTATTACTTTTATATGAGATGTACAAATGGTTATATGGACTTTTATATTATTGGCAAATTTATTCATCATTTGTTTCTCGAGCCCCTTTGAGCATTGACTGAAATCTAGAAGGGGCTAATTAGTAATATGTGCCATGTGGATACATTTTGAATGGCTGACCACATAAACTCACTGTGCAATGTTATGTGATAGTTGAACATTTTTTCAAAAGTGTTGCTCAAGTTATCTCAGGCGATTTAGACTTGGTCGTGGCAATTCCAACAAATGGCATATCCCTGGTGAAAATTGGTGGTCAAAACCCAAATATTTAAACTTGACTTGTATTTTTGGGCTAGAGAGATGAAAATTTATTGCGAATTTGAACAAAAAGGGACTTACCTGCGTTACAATTTGTGGACACAACCCACATACAAAATTTCATTCCCTTCAGTTGAGACTATCTAATGTTATCAACCAAAAGCGAACATATGGACGGATGAACCAACATTTGGTATTTATGGGTTAATTTAACTGAGCTAATTCCACATGGTAGTACCACACCTACCATTCGATGTGCTGCCTCTCTGGCTGACAAGACCAGTCTCTGGCATACAAGGCCACCTCTATGGCCAGAACTTTTTGTTTCATAAGGCTGCAGGCATTTTAAATCAATAAAAACAGAATGGACAGGTACTGGTACTAGTATGTGTCAAATTTAACACAATCACCCCAGGCCATATATTTCATCTGATTTTGTGAGAATCTATACATACTTTTTCATGAGAATCCAGGGTAATTTGCGAGAATATTTACGAGAATCTAGAATTGGATTCTCGCCGAAATATAAGACCTGCACCCTTTATACTGTGATTATAGCCTGGCCACACATGGTGGTATGCTCCTAACAACAGATAGAAATACAACTCAGAAATATAGGCTTCAAAAAGCGAGTGGGTATGACTTTTCTACACCTGCCAAATTGAATGTCAGATGTCTTTCAAGCCACTGACATATTCAAAGACACGGACAATCGTAGCTGCACTGTTGATGCAATTGCAATGTTGCAGTGACCAACCTCATACATATACTTTTATGCTGAATAAACAATGTACATGTATTAACTGAATTACTAGGTGTTTAGTTAACATGAAAATAAAGATACCCTGATATGGTATTTGTGAACTAAATACTTTGCGATTGAACATGGCATACTAGTAGGTCAAATGTGGATGAGTTTAAAAATTTCTAGATTGAATTTACCGTTATTGCAGTCACAAAAAATGTATTTGGCATTTATTTACTGGGTTATCGCAGTTAAAAATCATTACCGTGGTAAGACTACTGATGGATACCACATGTCAGTCGCTATTATTCGACGTAATACCACTTGATTGTGGTTTACTGGTGGTACGAACGGTAATTACCGGCCTACATCCACGTTAAAGGGGTCAATTATTTTGCGCATACGTGTAGCTGTATATATTCGAATTGAGATTTGATTCGCGAACCTCATCCCCTCATTCAAAATTTGATTTGACTGTAAACTCAGATTCTTAGGGCCCTAGTAGAGCTAAGTTTAAAAATAAAAAAACCATGACGGGCTGGACAAAATACCATAATTACCCCATAGTTGCCAAATGTTAGCATGGATGAACAAATGGACTGACAGACAAATAACATAATACAACTGCAGCCTTCATAATTGGCTACGGCAATCAGCATTGTCGAAGCATTTTGCTGAAGCAAACTGGGCCACGGCATACTGTTGCTGTAGCAGATTGCCGAAGCCAAACAATCTGAATTAAGAGGGCTGCAACTGGCATATAAAAAATTTGGTTAACAATTTTATCCGGTGTGAACAAGCAATGGGTTAACCAAAAACACACCATGTGACCCAATTATGGGTCAGGCGCATGTTTTGCCAAAATTATATTTCAAAATGGAATTTCTCAAAATCTATCTGGAAGTTATTTTTTTTAATTTGGTACAAGCGACTATTGTCACACAATATATGTACGAACTTCCAACTAGTTTGAAATTATGATCAAATTTACTATACTTTTATGGCATGAAATACATGTAAAAATTTCTAAGTCGAAAAATTGACATAACTCTGTCAAATATCATTGGACCCTGACCAAATTCGACTTGGCCTGAAACACAGCTCTATTCATCGGTTTGCGTATCCTTCCCCCACATAGAATGTAAGTTAAAGGTACTCCATACAATCAAATACCATTTCTTGGCTTCGGGGGTAAAAATACTTTAATCCAGTCTTGGAACACACCCATCAAAGCTCCGATTGAACAGATATAAATTTTTGAAGTTTGTTATTTCTCGAGAGGTGTAATAATGTGTCCCAGACACCCGTCATCAAATGGAGGGTCTTGGACAAAATTGTGGATGTAGATGGATAACTCTAAATCAAGTGGTAATGCGGTTAAATGTCATGATACTTTAGTGATACATGTAGGCCATATTGGGGACATTCTTTATTCCAAGGTTTGCTATTCTGAAAGTTCACTATTTCAAAGGTTCTCTAGCTATTATGAATGTTCGCTATTCCAAAGGTTCACTATTCTGAAGGTTCACTGTTCCGAAGATTCGCTATTCCAAAGGTTTTTGTTATTTTAAAAGTTAATTCTATATTCTAAACTAGTATTGAGAGGATCTTTATCACAAAGTCCTTTTATGAAGGAAATAACTTAATACATTAAAACAAAAAATTAGATTTTTATTGGTTTTCGCAATTACATTATGATGTTATTTCTCAATAGATATTCACGTCACGCAGCCCATAAATTACTGTTTCCATGCAATTTAATGTCATTATGGGTTATAACAGTTGTGATATATAATGAATACTGGAGTGCCATAACATCCTGATTAGCAGAATATACCGGTAGCTGGATAGACCGGTATGAGATGAACAGCAATTGTGACATTATGACTTTAAAGGCCCATCTAATTTTGGAGCCACTAATTATTTGGGTTTTTTTATAGAGCCTTCATATACGGTTAATAACAATCTATGCCATAACATATGATTAAAACACTATAATATCACCATTTGAAAAAATCTATGTCTCAGAAGATTCCAACAGAGAAATAAAAAACAACTGAAATCATAGATAGGTGGTATTTTACCTTAAAAAAATTTATAGTGATGGTGCCTTATAATAGTGATGGCATGGGGTGATAGTCTGAGGGTACAATTTAGATAATCTCATGCAACAGAATGTTCGTATTCATAGTACCATAAAATAGAACCAGATATAAGTATACAGTGTGTTAAATGCACCACAACCCTGTATATTATATACATACTACTATCATTACTATATGGAATGGTAGTGATGAATCGATTCGAGGTAGGCCCATTACCAGTTATGACTACTAAGTAATATGTGACAACACAATATTCGAAGACATGAATGCAATTATAATTTATGTCGCAACAAGTGAAAAGAAAAAGATGTATTTGTAGGGCTGAAATGGTAAGGGCCTACAGTACTTAATGCCCTAATTAATCGACTCCATAACCACAGCAGAATTATGGGTAACTTTTCAGGATTTAGTCGGAAATATGGCTTGCGGCCATTCATCGGAAAGCTCTCGGCGAAAGCTTTCCGATGAATGGCAGCAAGCCATATTTCCGACTAAATCCTGAAAAGTTACCCATAATTCTGCTGTGATTATGGAGTCGATTAATTAGGGCATTACTGTACGGTACTGTATAGGTGGGTTATTCCATTATCATAAATTCACCACATAATAGCATTCCCTTCAGGGCGACTCACAAAACATTTCCTTTTGGTTTAGTCAGTGCGACTCTCGATATAGCATTACCTGATGTATTATTCGGGGCGAAACCAGTACCTTCTGTTTTAGTCGGGGCTTCTCGTGATAGCATTACTTTTTATAATCTGTATGAATCGGGCCGACTCAGTATGGCATTGCCTTCTGTATTAATCAGGAGGACTCACAATAACATATTTCCTTCTGTTTTAGTCTGTGCTATTCGTGATAGCATTACATTATCTATTAATCGTGAAGACTCGCAATAGAATTTAATAGCTTCTGTTTTAGTCAGGGCTACTCATAATAGCATTATCTTCTGTTTTAGTTGGGCCGACTCGCGATAGCATTATCTTCTGTATTATATGGGGTGATTCACTTTTGGATTATCTTCTTTATTTGTTTGTGCTACTGTCGATGGGATTGATTAGTCATGGCGACTTGCAATAGCATTATGTTCTGTTTTAATCAGGGCCCCTCGCGATAGCATTACCTTCTGTATTAGTCGGGTGGCTTGCAATACCAATTCAGGGGGAGGGGGTGATACCTTCGTATTAGTCGGGGTGACTTGCAATACATGTACCTTCTCATGTACTTCTGTTTTGTCCTGGACGGAAATTGCATTGGCTATTAAGCACCTGAGCGCTGACACTGTATATTCAATATTGCCATTATTATTTCCCCGACGCAAATCTGAATACGCTGGTCGTGATGCTCATCTGTTATATTTGAACAGTTTTTATATGTGGTTGTTTGGGTAGCCTTTATTGTCGTGTTGAGTGACTTCTTTTTGCAAGAATACCGGTACTATAAATCGAAATAATTTTTCTGTGTGGGTGCTGCGTTTCCCGGCGATAAAAATAATATCTGGAAAAAACAGTTGTTTTAAAAACCGTAATATGGCGGATGGTAAAAGATATTTTTTGATCGGGGGTTAATGTCGTGGCATTGTCTGAAAATCTTATCAAATGAATTTTGTTGCGTAAAACTTGTGTTTATCAGCCATAGGTGTAGTAATTTTCTTCATTCCTCACAGTGGATCGTGAGACTAATAACAGGCAGTGTTGTACGATGTAGGTTTTGGAAATTCCGGTAATGCTGTCAGATGTCAGCATTGTGCTTGTTGTCATGTCGAAATAATTGACTGATTTCTTCAGTTCTGTTCACACAAAAATTACAGAAGATAGCACTGATAATACAGACGTACCAAACAAGATTTTTTCCATGTAAATCGGATGATATTGGGTGCGTAAAAAATAGTACTCTTTGGTACCAAATAAACGTGCTGGCACGCTTATTAATTTTGGAAGAATATGCTGGCCATCACTATTATTTGGTCATGATATATATAAAAGTGAATGATCTGGTTGTTTATTATCTCATGAATGTAGTGGGTTATTATTAACCAAGCCTGAGTATAATTTGTCTGGCATTTTCAGAATGAGATTCTCATAGGGTGAATTTAGTAATGATTCTTTTAAGACTGTTATACATGTAAATGTTTTCTACAGTCAATGCAATGGTTGTATTGTGTATACGCTTTATTAAAGCGTGCATATTGCGCTTTGATATAACAGATTTTTTATTTTGGCAATCGATTTGATTGCGAGTAACGATTAATATTCGATGGGCTATTATCGACCATTGGCAGCCGATTCCAATTATCGGAACATGGCTTAATTGACAGATTGAGAATGTTGTGCAATTTTTTACCACACAACTCACAAACGGTACCCCATATGTTTAAAGTCGAAAAAGGGGGATAACTCCACCAAAAAAGTCTGACAGACGCCATAATCGCAGGTGCTCAGGTTCCCATGGTGGTTGATGTCTCTGCCAAGTTTCACGGAAATTGATAAAAAAAACGACTGTCTGAGAAAAACTCCGGACATATTTGTGTCCACACACGAACGATGGACGAGCTGATTTCACTATACCACCCCAACATTGTTGCAGGGGGTATAATGAGCACAATGTATTGAATACCATTAGCATCACAGTTCTCAGCAATGTTATGGTTATAATATTTGTGAGTTCATTAGAATGAACATAGCGATTAATTTCAGTGTTATGAATAGCCAAATATATACAAACAATATAAAAGTAGGAATGTACGATGGACCGCCGGTGGTTCCCAAATAAAGGAATCGAATCGGAAATTAAAAGTTTCATCAAACTACCAGATAGTGGTTTATAACAATTACAATGGACTATAGTTTTGTGTATAATGCAAAGTAAATCGTGCATATAAAAAAATTGCATGCAACGTCTCGGTCAGGGCATGATAATTGATATTTCAACTTAGATTCAACGTACAGCATGTATCAACATTCAGTGTTAGGTTTCCCACATTAAAGGTACTCAATCCGAATTAACGCTCACGAATTACAATATCATTGGCTTCGGGGGTACAAAATATTAAACTTGAGTCGAGGAACCCACCCATCAAGGTACAGTAGGAGTAATCAGATATCGATATTTTAAATCTAGTAATTTAATTACAAGTGGCCCAGTAAACTGTCGGCGAGAAGAACTTATCTGACAAGATAGCGGATGAAGATCGATAACTCTCAAATCGAGTGGCTTTTTGTGTCAGATATTTGACAACCAATAAAATTTTGTTGAAAAAAACTTTGATAAATAACAGGTTTTGGGCAATTTTATAGTTAACTGTGGTTCTAAAGCATTGTTTTGGGCAATTAATCGTTTCTGATAACTGAAATGGCATTTAAAAAAATGGTGTTGTTGTTGGAATCTGATGATATGGGGACCGTCGAATCGGATTGAGTACCTTTAATTCAACATTAGATAACATCTCGATATTCAACATTAGGTTTCCAACTTTATTTCAACATTGATTCATTGTTGAACGATTGTCCAAATTTAAACTGTTAGATTTCTAACATTATTTCAATGTTGATCGAACATCACAAAACTTGACAAAAGTGAACATTAGCTTTCAAACGTAATCCCAATGTCGATTCAACGCTAAATTAATGTCCAGAAATTAAACATTAGGCCTCCAGCGTTATTTCAACGCTGAGCGAACATAAAACAAAATCAACATTAGGATTCCAATGCTATTTCAAAATCGAGTGATCGTCCCAATATTCAACATTAGTTTTCCAAAATTATCCCATTTTCAATTCAATGTTGTTGATCATATCGAGCGAACATAACAAAAAAATTACTTTTTTATTCCAATATTATTTTAACGTTGAGCGAATGTCAAAAAATTCAACGATAGCTTCCCAATATTATTCCAATGTTCAAAGTTAGTTTTTCAATGTTGTCTCAAATGTATATTCTAATATTTCTATGTTCACTTCAACGAGCAAACTGGACCAATCGCCAACGTTATTTCAAATTCAAAGTTGAAACAAAATTTGAGACAACTGTCAGAGTGCTAATTTTGGACAATTATTTCATTGTTTATTTACATTGATTTGACTCTATCAGATGTGTGGTTCGTTTCTAAAGTATTCGCGTTAGGTTCGTTTCTTTGTTAGATTAGGCTTTCTCCAAATTACAACATTTCTTTGTATTAATCAGCTGGCTATTATTATGCAACTTGTTAATTCTTGCCCAAGCATGTGCTCATTAATTACCATTCATCGCACGTATTCTAAGCTTTACTTTTAATAATAACTTATTTGTCAAACTGCTAATGCCATTGTGGTGATCGGATATTTTATATGCAAATCTGTTAATCTAATCTCGCGTCGTTAATTCACACCTGTTCATGCTTTGTATATAAGAATTTGTAAAACTGTGATATGGCATTCTATGATTTGGAATTCCAATATTCAGTCACGTTTCACCTATTACAACTGGAGGTCCAATTGTTTTGGTGGATTCCAACTATACCGGAATGTCCGTATATTTGTATTGTGTAAATAAATGCTAATTCCCCAGAAAGACTCAATCTTGATATCAAACCGAAATCAGCTCTATCAAATTGGTGAGAGAATCACGAGGCAGTGTTGCTATTTCCCCAACTGCAACGCAACGTTCCCGGAAGACGTTCGAGTTTCTGAACCACCGACTCGACGGGAGCCTAACGACGGAGAACGGTGACGTGTCGCTGTCACTCAACTGGAAGAAGGTAACACGAAAATGTAAGTCTGCATCGAACATACTCAGAGACCGAATTCGCATGGAGGATTTTATCCAAAAGAAGGAGAAGATATCAATTAATTGTACCAGTGTAGCTGCGACACAGTCAGATACGATCGTTTCGGATTCTGTGAGTACACAAACTCAAGTTATTTCAAAAACTGATATTGGTATCACGGTTTCGCCATCGACACATAGTGTTAATAGTGCTATCCAAACGATACCGGACTCCGTAGTTCAGAAACACGATTCGTCAACGGAGCAGCTTCCGGCATCATTACAATTCCAATCTAAAATCATCGACATCGTTCCCAAGAATGAATCACCGACAACAAACCTTTTCAACATTCCCAGTCAGTTAATGTGACTGAAAAAGTTGTTCGAAAACGGCTGCACAAGGACGAACCACAATACCTTATCAAATGGCGCGGACTCCCAGCAACTAAAAACACATGGGTAAATAGAGACGATTTGGACTTTGAAGCAATGTGCTACATATCTGATTACCCAGCGATTAAGATACCTGGAAGTTTAGTACCAAAACAGCTACACATAAATCAGCTTCCAGAACCGTCACCCATTGGTAGTGCTCAAAAAAATTATTTCGAATCTGTACGGCGATATGTTCGACAAAGGCTAGAAAATTGTCCTCACTTTGATTTCGAGTCAGTGCGCCGCGGCCTTCAAAAGCGGATGGAAAAAGACAACGAGGACATTCGTTTAGTTCAATATGTCAAGTCATTCAGAAAAGGACAAACCTGAAAAGTTATTTTAACACTCATTCATTTTGCATGCAAACAGAGAAATTGTGGGACCAATTTCACCCGGAGGAGAGTGTGATGTCAGAGTGCTAATTTTGGACAATTATTTTATTGTTTATTTACATTGATTTGACTCTATCAGATGTGTGGTTCGTTTCTATAGTATTCGCGTTAGGTTCGTTTCTTTGTTAGATTAGGCTTTCTCTAAATTACAACATTTCTTTGTATTAATCAGCTGGCTATTCTTATGCAAATTGTTAATTCTTGCCCAAGCATGTGCTCATTAATTACCATTCATCGCACGTATTCTAAGCTTTACTTTTAATAATAACTTATTTGTCAAACTGCTAATGCCATTGTGGTGATCGGATATTTTATATGCAAATCTGTTAATCTAATCTCGCGTCGTTAATTCACACCTGTTCATGCTTTGTATATAAGAATTTGTAAAACTGTGATATGGCACTCTATGTTTTGGAATTCCAATATTCAGTCACGTTTCACCTATTACAACTGGAGGTCCAATTGTTTTGGTGGATTCCAACTATACCGGAATGTCGGTATATTTGTATTGTGTAAATAACTGCTAATTCCCCAGAAAGACTCAATCTTGATATCAAACCGAAATCAGCTCTATCAAACAACCGTTTACTTTTAGTGCCACCGCAGATGCTACGATTACAATCGTAAGTGGGGAAAATCGTAGGTGGAGAAATCGTAGCTTGCCCGCAGACGCTACGGTGCTGCGATCTTTGCAGCTACGATTTTCGTGGTATTTACAACATGACCAGTGCGACAGTGATCATGTGACAGCTACGATCGCGCGCGTTGCCAAAGTCACGCCACGATTTTCCTGGTAAAATCAAACAGTGCTTGATTGCTATGATTTGGCTACGATATTGTCGTGGGCATGCGCATTGGATGCTTCCTCCTGCGATTTTCCCCACTTACGATTTTAATCGCAGCGTGTGCGGTGGCACTTAGTCTTTACATTGGATCATCGACGTATATTTAATATAGATCGATGATTGGATCAACATAGGGATGCTATCTGGCCTGGTGAGGCCATTTGGCATGATTTTGGGAAACATTGGGACATAAATATTATACAGACTGGAATCAGTAGGCCCTATACATGTAGCTGATTTCACCTATTGTCGCGGATTTTTTATACAACTACTTGAACAGTTGATCTAGTGGAATTATGTTTATATGATTACAGTTACCAGTAGGCTACAATGTGAACACAGAACATATAGATATACGTCAATATAGAAACAAAAGCGGCATGAGCGCAAATATATTACCTCTCCTTGTCACAGATTCAAATTTCAAAAATAAACTATTCTGAATCTGAATTGGGAATTTGGTGACGTCTAAATGTCGTATCAATAATTGGTAAATTCGTTACCGGATGTCCTGCGTGTACCTAAGATTATAAATAACCATGACTTGTCACACAGAAGTTATACATTTTACGCCTTTCAAATTTTAGTCTAGCTGGATTGACAGAAACATCACTTGTGCCTTTTCTCGACTCGACTGGGAAGCCGCCATTTGAATAGGTTGTCACGTGCAGTTATATAACCAATCACGAATAGACATCGCTTAACTATCCACGTTCCATCTTGTAACTACTTGTCAAGTAGCAAAAATAGCATATTTAAGTAGCTTATAATGCTATAAAAGTCGTTGGAATATTCTAACCACCCAAATTTAGCTACTCGAGATTTAGTTTGCACGCCCTTCAAACTGCTTCAAATGTCTATTTTACTCAGTTTTCCTGATCTTATCTGATCTATATTCTGTATCACGATTATAGAAGCATTCCTACCTATAATTTGCCAATAAGCCAGGGGGGGGGGTGAAAAAAAAATTCCGGCACGTATGCCGGGGTGGGTGGGTGGTCAAAGCCACCAACAAGCAATTTTTTCCGCAACTAAAAAAAAAAATGCTGCTTGTTTTTTTAGTGTTTTGGCAATGAGTTGGGCTTCAAAACCACTTTGAATGAGAGAAATAATGTAATTCTAACTGGTAAACTGACTGCAGGCAGTTATCGTGTTGTATTTTGTTGCAAATTTTGAAATCCAAGATGGCCGCTGGCAGCCATGTTTTTTGGCCGAATGACCTCAAAATGACTCATTCCTATTTACATGTCCATGTTAACATCCATGATAAATAGTATGCACAGAAATTCATATACAGCTGTTTACCGTGAATTTCCCCCCTGAATAAGCTGTAAATATTCAAAACATTTCTCCAATAAATGTGGGCTGTAGGGTGTGCTGATGGATTCACATTTGAATGGCGGCCATGTTTATTTTAAACGAATTTCAGGGGAAAAAATGAGGCTCCCATCTAGAGGTCACCCATAAGATCATCATGAAGTTTGGTAGCGATTGGATGAGAAATGTGACCCGCGAGGAGTGCTAAAGGGTTTAGTCATACAAAGAGTAACATCCAAGATAGCCGCTGGCAGCCATGTTTTTTACAGAATTTGGGGGAAATGGTAGGCACCCATCGAGAGCAATCGCAACTTCTCGGATTATCGTTCTTGCGAAAATAATTCGTATTATTTGCTACGGAATCACCGAGGTTTGCCGATTGCCATCGAGAGGTCACACCGAGGATCCATATTGAAGTTTGGTGATGATCTGATGAGAGATAAGCTCTGTACATACAGGATGTGCTAAAGGATTTAGTGATGCAAAGAGTAAAATCCAAGATGGCTTCCGGCGGCCATGTTTTTCATCGAAAATCGTTCAAATTTGACAGTTCCAATCTGGAGATAATCCTACACCCATATACCGAATATCGTTGAAATCGGTTAAAGTTTGTTTTAACACCTTTGTGTTTTATTTTATTATGGTTTTTTGAATAGTCAATTTTTATTTGAAGAGTTTATATTTATATTATTTGAAGAATCTATTATTGTGCTATGTTTTCATTTATATCAGGTTGAATAAATGATTTTCAATAGAACTATTTTAATCAGAGCCTTTCCATGTCAATGTGCATCGACAGATCCTTACAATGTATGAGCTGTCGTCTGCTTATATTTCATGATCGTCCATCCAGATAAACAATAGGCCATTCTAGTGTAAACTTTTATAACTGAATGGGAGAGTTCATTTAGCAAAGCAATGGTTAAACTAAATAACCGATTACATGTAGAACTGTATAGTACATGCAGTAATGTATTTACCGGTTGACCGGGTGATGGGGCAGTGTGCGTTCTTCCAAGCCTGCAAATAGTGTGTCTGTCATTTTCATGAGGTCCCTATATGGCGAAATTAGTGGTGCTATCCACCACAGCAAGGGACGTGGCTAGAGGGTCTCCGTTGTGGGGGGGGGGGGGGTCCACCTTGGGAAATTCCAACTGCACCCCCCTTGTCAGAATCATACCAAACACAAGTTTTGCATAATGCCATTTGCACCCCCCCCCCCCTTTTGTGCTCCTCAGTGCTCAGGCCTATATATTCATAAACCATGGTTCTATTCTCGGTATAAGAACATTCAGATATTTTTTAGCCTGAAAAATTGCATAAATCCTAACATCTAGTGGTCTAATTCTCCAACTGATGACCATTTCAGTCCAAAAGTTTCTATAGTCTAAAATTAACATTTTTTAGTTACTTTTTCCCCTCTGGGAAGTTTCTACATCCCCTAATTTGCAGAAGATAAAATTCATAATCGATGTGAATAATGGGTGAACATCACCAACTTTAACTGGTGAAATTCAACCTGATCCTAGGTATCCAATATATAGCAGTTATCAGTTGAAGCCTAAGCAGAATGAGGTTCCCAGAGGTTGAATTTATGTTGTGCTAGCCAGCCATGAGGGATAGCACCGCCGAATTCACCCTCTGGGGACTATTTGCACGCTTGCGTCTTTCGGATGTCAAGTAAGCTATAGGCGGGTTATAATGGTGATGCGAATCATCTCGACGATTCAGTGACTATGGGCAGTACAGTAAAGTTATTAGTCAGCCGGATATATAGCAATTAAAAGCATTCAAATGAATTAGTGACCCGGGGTCATTATACTATAAGTGTACACATCAAGAGCACTGTGACGGCCACTCTCAAATTGTTTGTACACGGAATACAACCTACACCGGAGGATCGCTGTATAGTGAATATGGTAAGTAAGTTACCCCCCGGTTAAGCGATCCTGCTAATTGGATATGATGTTGGTGGATCCTGCTGAACTTCTACTCTGCTGGTAGGTCAAACTGGTGCTGTTACGAATAAGTACTTTTATTTTATCTAAAGTTGTCTATTTCGTGGTGTATGGCTAATCAGTCTAATCTGAATGAATCGAGGAAAACCCGTGATGTGTATAAACCATTCAATAACATGTAGGTTACAAAATAAGTTAATATTCTGAAAGGGTCATGCACGATCATCACGCGACGTGCGGTTGAGTACCCAGCTTAATATTTCGTGGGGTCGAGTACATCGCTTAACGAATCGGTGCGGTTGAGTTCCTCGTTTTACGAAATCTCGAACTGGGATCACATGATACAAAGGGATTTTTTAAATATTGGCCTACCATCGAATGATTTAATAGTAAGGATGTGGTGCGTCTTTAGACTTTATGTCATACCATCTTGCAGTTTTATTTTGCTTTGGACATTGGAATTCTCCAAAAATAAAAGCAATTTAGCAGACGACATCGGGAATCTCGGTATTTCGTAAAGCGAAGTACTCAACCGCACTGATTAGTCAAGGTCTTTGTGGACCCAATTTTTCCAAAATTTGATAGAGTCCAAATAAAGGATTCTGTTCATGTATATTAGTAATCACAGAAATCATGCCCATTGATGCAATATTTTAAGAGTATACTTCATTGTGGATTATGCTAGAAATACAAAATGTGAACTTTACAGAGATTTAAATCAAATAATATTTACAGTCAATGGTCCAAGAAAATCAAAGTCCATATCTAAGAATCAAATATGTGAATGTGTACTGAAAACTGTGACGAATGATGTACTGTAAAAAGAATATTATATTTCTTGAGTGTTCTTTGAAATAATTACTTAGAAGCAGTTTTTGACAAATGATATATTAACTTGCTCAAACATGGCTGGGTGGATGCTAGCAGGTATCGGTTAGCTATGGCCATTGTGGTGTGTTGTGAAATTTGTTGACTATAGAATGTTAAGCTTCAATCAAACTCTATACCAGGCCATCACACTATTTCAAGTTAGTAGGTCACAACTCACTCATAGGATAATCACTCATGTTCCAGTGGACACCAGCTAAAAGTCATTCACACCAGACTGGACATAATCCATGAAAAGGTGACCCATAAACCTTTGGCTATTATGAAGTTAGTATATATCATTTGTCAGTTCTGGTTAAAATAACTAATATTGGTTACATATTATCCAGCCGAAATGAAAAGTGAACATACCAGGCTATTTTACTAGCAAAGATAACAATGCTGGGGCTCATGTCGTGTATTTGAAGCATGACCATGTTTGGTACAGCCATGCAGTCAATAAATTCGGGACATGACAAACTGCGGGACGAGACGGGGTGCGGGACAAAATAACAAACTGCTGGACAGAATTGAGTTGCGAGGGTCAATCGATATCTCGAAGAATATAGCACATAGAAGGAACGATTTGGTGTCGAATGAAAACTCGATATTCGCACCAACCAACCATATTAAAACCAACACTCACTAGAAATTGGATGTTTCATTATTCGGCCAACAACAGACCTATACCCAAAATTGTCGACATCAAAGCTGCGGGAAAGCTGTAGAATAGCATTTTACAGCGACAAAATATGCCCATAAGCAAACTTGGTACTAAAATAAAGCTTATATCAGCTATTGGACGACCTAAAAGTATTTAATTGAGCGAAGCTGCTATTTTTACATCCATAGACAGATTAACCCACCCACGCGAAGGTACCACAAAAATGGAAAACAGTCTTCGACATCAATGTTTAGAATTTAGATTTCTCGACGGATGTGCCAGGAAACAAAACTATGAGGTATAAAACGACGCAGTGGAATACTACTCATTCATTTTAGCCATGGCATGGCTGTGTTAATGCGCCTATTGAGGCGGCGAACACGCAAACTCTATATATCGACTCCGATGAAAAAACTGACATTGTTATAATAAGAATTTCCATTTCCGCTTAATTATTCCATATATAAAACGGGCCATATCTTGTATCAAAATGTAGGATTAGACACAAAGAGTGTATTTTTTGCCAAAATATCCCACTCGGTGAATTATGACAGCAATGCGGGACATTGATGTCGAAGACAGATTTCCATTGTTCCTTCACATTGTTCCTTAATCGGTCTCCATATATGTACAAACAGCCGATTCGCTCGAATTAATATATGTTTGTTGTGAAATAGGTGCTAAGCATTATTTTATTACCAAGTACGATTATGGGCTCTACTTTTCGCTGTAAAATTCGACAATTTTAGGGTGGGTCAGTTGTTGGGCGAATACTGAAACACCCGGTGTCCGGTGAGTAGCGTGGTTAATATAAGTTGGGCGAATATGGAGCTTTCGTTGCACATATTTACGTGCTGTATTCTTCGAGATATTGACCATCCCGTGCACGCATTTACACATCGTGCCATGTTGTCCCGCATCCCCTCCCGCAGTTTTTCATGTCCCATAATGTCTGCTCCATTCACATGTACATGCATCAATATTTCTCCAACAACAAGGTCATAGGTGTATTACCAGGGCTATGGTGAGCGATTTTGCGCTTACCATTATATATGGAATTTCTGCTGGGTAATTAATTCAATGTTTATTGCAAAAAAGCTAAAAAAAATCACAGAAAAGCATGCCATCTCGGGCTGCGACCATCCCCTAATGTGAAGTAGATTATTAACAAAGAAATATATTCCCTGCCTTGTTTGTTCAATGTTATAAAGTTCCCTGTCGGAACGGATCAGAACATAAAAAAGTTCCCAGGTTTTGTACTGGTGGAATATCTAGATAAATGTTTTCTGGAATATGCTAATTAAGCTTGACCGTTCTTTTCTTGCAGGCAGGGCAGGCAGAACAGCAGCTGACAGAGGAGCAAATATCTGGTTAGTATTAAATGTATGATATATCTTTTATTATATTTTTCATATATTAGCCCAGGCTATGGTCTTCCTATAGTGTTTTTGAAACGTGTCTCTTTGTGGTGTCAATCTTTTGGTATGATTTTTTACTAAATAACGGGTATGTTAGAGTTACATTTCTTTGAATTTTACAATCGAAACATAGTATAAGATATTCGCATGCGATGCTGAGTCACGCGGGACACGGCAAACTAAATCGCGCGCAAATTGGCTTGCGATTTTTCAGCATCCCATCCCATTTGGCATGCGATAGCGTTTGTACTAGGTGATTAGCCAGTATACGTGTAACTTGTAACGTACATATGTTGTCATTGCCAACATAGGTCACCTGACTTACGTGATCATTTCGCCTACACTTACACGGTCAAACCATTTAGAAGTTTTGTACTCAACGTGAAGCATATACGAAACTTGTATAGCGAAGAGGACCAATCCAGTCGAGTCGTCTTATAACCGAATGAACGATTGGTCTACCCGGAAATATTTTAATTTGATTGAAGCCGATTATGTGTAAACTATTGTTTACAAGCTTTGCTAGCCGTTAGTCTTGTAGGCGCCATGTGCATCTACACAGCAACATCATAGTAACACACGTTTCGTGTTACACGTACATGTACGAGTGACTGAACAACGCTAATAGGCAGCTTCCCGTTCAACAGTTGTAAATTTGGCAACAAAAAAGTAACTATTTTAGTGCTCCTATTTCATAGTCAGTGACTTGCAGTTCGCGTCCGATAAATAGTTGCATTTGGAACGCCGATACGTGTAGTTGAGCTAGTTATATGAGAAACGGTATAGTGTACGATCAAACATTTGCGATATAATTCCTGAATTGAAATGTCCGGCATGTCAGGATAGAATGAATTACAGATCGTTATTGGTATATTTACTTGACGAAGAAGATCTGGTTTATATGTTTGGGGACGGGACGATGATCTGCCATGGTATTTGATTTACATTATATAGTACATGCGCGCATGGTCGGGTTACAATAAACAAGAATACAATTTCGATCTCCCACACAGTTTCATTCTTCGACCAGCGCATCGCACAAAAACATCGTGAAAAGTGACATTAATAGGGCGCTTGCTGTCAGAATTGCACAAATTAATAGTATGAAACTTGGCACATATTATATGTTCCTTGGACGATACTGATCATTTTCAGATATAGACCCCATTGAGATGGGACTCTCGTTAGCAACGGTTGCCCGGCAACTACCGGAAATAATAAAATGTCTCTATAAGTGGATGATTTACAGCATTTATTTTGAACTGTAGTAGTTGTTTATTACATATTAATTGGAGGTTTAGTTGTAACATATGATAACATACAACTTTCCGGTAACCCTCCCGTTCGCCAGATGGCCCCCCGTAAATTTTTTATTTGCAAAATAAAAAAATCCCAAAGTTCCCAATTTACAATCTGAAAATTACCAATCTCATTCTCCCAACTTGACTTTATTCTTCTAGTTTCTTATTTGTTTATGTTGCTGGTTTCAATTCAATGAGTCATTAGCCTAATTAACTTGCAAAATCGCACTCACAAAACACAAAACCAGGGATAGTGGGCTAACAAACATCCAAATACACGATTCCTCGAAAATATGCAACTTTAACCCAAAGTCTTTTAAACTGATTGATTGATTGTTTGATTGTTTATTTTGTACAATATTTAAAACATAATGCTGACAGTGAAATATTCAGAAATAAACATGATTATATTGTACAGGAGCGGCATGGCCAGATAGGCCGTCTTCATGCCGCCCCTGTTTGGACATGAAACTTAAATAGTAAAATGACAACGTGAAGCATAGTAACATCTAAATACATGAAAATATGAGAGAGAAAAAACAATATTCATGAATGACGTATCCAACCCATTTACATGGTGTACATAGTATGCTGGTATATGTACTGGTTGTATGTACTGGTTATACCAAGCACTGGGCCAATATTACTCTATCATAAGTGCAGTGAGTATGGCTGAAGTATTGTAGTTTTAGACTATATAACAAAATAAGAGCCTTTTTTAAAGATCGCTATTCATTTTGTTCATATCCATCAGTTCTGTTTATAGATTACAAAGTTACATATTATCCAGCCAAAATGAAAGGTGAATGGATGGGTATGGAATATGTTTATTAACTCAATTTGATATGTTTGGGGGCGTTGATTAATAGAAATTAAATGGCTTTGGACATATATGACAATTGATTGTTTCATACAAATTCTCAACAAGCAGGTCAATAATGTTCACATACAGGGAACTCATGCTTTAACGCAACATGTTATTATGGAATAACTACTTAATGATACATGCATGTACTAGATCATACCAAGAGTCAATCATATATAATAGTCCCGAATATAATTTGTAAATAATAATTTCAACTACTAGAATAAAGTCTATATCAGTTTTATAGAGGTATTGACTTAGTATTTTTGTGTCCAATGTGGGAACGTAGTGGTGTGGTGAAAGCTTCCCTAAGACAAAAAATTCAAGACAGCCACTCCTATATGCGAGATATGTACAAAGAGAAGTATGACTCCTGTTATTGCCAGGCCATATGATAAATAAAAACTTGCAAGTTCATTACAATATTATATCTGGATAGACTATATACATTATTACATAGTGTATCTGTATATTTAAGGGCTGTTATTACCTTGTGCGTTATGGGAGAAAAAAACCCTCCCTACTATATACCCTAATTTGTTGCCCTCCGTTACCGGAAACGAACGTACTATTTTATTTGGCCTTATCTAAATTTGACAAATAAATATGTTTAAACTAAACTTTGGTACATTTCCAGCAGTTGGAAATTTCATGCCTGACACAACATTAGCTGGACATTAATTTGACACCATATATAGGTTGGAATGTTCTCATTGTTTGATAATTTTCCAGTCTTAGTGTGTGTCAGGTTGGATATTTATTTAAAAGGGGGTGCAAATGGAATTCTGCGAATCTGTGAGTTTGATTCAAATGGGGTGCAATTGGCCGGAAATATGACGGAGCACTCCCATGGGAAACCTTTAGCCACGTCCCTAGAACTTGTATGTGTGGGTACTTAATCAATAAATTGGCTGACAGTTCCACTATATAGTCCTGAGATCCTATAATAATCTTTTGTGTTTGTGCGATTGGGAGATCCAGTTCACGTGCGATCACAAGACCACAACATAATTAGCTTCATGGGCAACGCTTTATTTTCCAACTAACGTTCGCCAAAACATGCCTGTGTTTCTATTATTTGGCTAATTTCAGTAATATTCTCCCCGTTTACACTAGATAACACAAATTTGTCCCTGCATTTAAAATTCTTTGATATAGATCGTTTATATTCTGCAATAATTTGGGGACGGATTCTTTTGTTTTATTGTCTTTTTAAACTCCGAGGTGGCGAAATCTCGGTTTGTTTATACATTATGAACGTTTGAGTCCGTAATCGGAATCAGAATCTGAATCCAGATTACAACGAAATAACGATTGATTACGATTACAGTCTGATCGTTTACTGATCCTTGTCTGTTCGTTTGCCGAACCACGTCGTACGGGGTCTAATCCGTAATCTGAATCCAGATTTTCCAACAAAATAACGACTCAGGCCAATACGACATACCTCGGCCTTATAACTCGGTCAATATGGAAACAACCTATATTAATAATTTATAGTACATTTTACTAAACATATTATACTAAACTGGCCAAAACCGGATTACTGTGGTGTTGGGATAAAATCGTTCCCAACTGAATTTAGAGTGCACCTGTTCCATGTCTCCAAATTTTCATATTTTATAATGTGGCAATTAGGGCATAAAGGTTACATGTTACATGTTACCCACTGGTAGTACGCATGGAGCATAATGTATTCACTGCATGGCCCACTGGTAGTACGCATGGAGCATAATGTATTCACTGCATGGCCCACTGGTAGTACGCATGGAGCATAATGTATTCACTGCATGGCCCACTGGTAGTACGCATGGAGCATAATGTATTCACTGCATGGCCCACTGGTAGTACGCATGGAGCATAATGTATTCACTGCATGGCCCACTGGTAGTACGCATGGAGCATAATGTATTCACTGCATGGCCCACTGGTAGTACGCATGGAGCATAATGTATTCACTGCATGGCCCACTCGTAGTATATGTTCCATGCGTACTACCAGTGGACCATGCAGTGAATACATTATGCTCCATGCGTACTACCAGTGGGCCATGCAGTGAATACATTATGCTCCATGCGTACTACCAGTGGGCCATGCAGTGAATACAGTATGCTCCATGCGTACTACCAGTGGGTCATGCACTCACATGCAGTGAATACATTATGCTCCATGCGTACTACCAGTGGGTCATGCAGTGAATACATATTTTCCGACCCGCCCCCGGGCTGAGTCGTTGGGAATAACTTGATTAATGAGTTATTCATTCAATTTTTTAAACTAAGACTGTCTTAATATCTCATATTGAACCAAGCTAATCAAATATACACACCTGTAATAAAATACAAATTTCATGATGATCCGACCAAAGGTACGACCTGTAGCCCGTGCTAAAGGATTTAGTCATGCAAAGAGTAAAATCCAAGATGGCTGCTGGCGGCCATGTTTTTGGCCGAATGACCCCAAAATGACTATATGTAAATATTAACATAACTGACAAATTTCACAACGATCAGACAAACATTATAGCCTGTAGCCCATGGTCGGAAAAACTGACGAAAACGGAACAAAAATTTGGACGCGGGGGGGGGGGGGGGTGGGTCGAAAAGAAAAAAATCAGCATATACGTGCCTGAAAATATTTTCCGACCCGCCCGCCCCCCCCCCCGCCTGAGTCGTTGGGAATAACTTGATTAATGAGTTATTCACTCGTTGTTCGGTTGTTTTCATTGTTTGCGTTATTCAAAACAAATTCGTTGTTGCAAATGGTAACAGCGAATGGTATTGCTGTTGGACCGGCCTTTGGGTAAATGGAATACCACTGCTTTTCTATATATGCATATCCTAAGACGCGCGTTTCACAACATATTGGGGTGGGGGATACACAAGCATACGTTATTGATACGTGCATGTATATCAATAATCACATGTATACAATGTCGATCTTTATCCCATTGCAGAATTCAAGGAAGCCTTCAGTCTCTTCGACAAAGATGGCGACGGAACGATCACCAACAAGGAGCTCGGGACCGTGATGAGGTCACTGGGTCAGAACCCAACCGAGGCCGAACTACAAGACATGATCAACGAGGTTGATACTGATGGTATGTTCGGTACTCTCAATGATTAACCCGTTGTTTACTGAATTGGTGTTCCCATGCATTCGGGTATAAAATTAAAAGTTATATATATATGGAATACACGTACAGTGTTTCTGAATAACGAATTTAAATAACGAGTGGGATTGACGATTTTGCCCACGAGCTTTAGCGAGTGGGGTAAATCGCCAATCTTACGAGTGGTTTAAATTCGTTATTCAGAAATACTATGCGTGTATTTTGTTTACACTTTGTTTATCACTTCTTGTTAGTTTTTTGCCACACTTCAAACAATAAAAACAGAATGATTGTAATAACGGAAAATTTTAAACCCATTCGGAACCTCACCGCTGATCGATAATCATTGAGGAGTAGACGGCGTAGTAACACCAAAGTATCTGAAATGGTTTGTTTACATTCGAATCGAGGTCACATTAAACGTACTTTTTGAAAACCGTTCCCCTCTTTATTTCGTGTAATTGCGTCCTAATTGCGATAAATACAGTGCATGTCTATAAGTTAAACTACGGCCTATTCGTTTCTGGAATTTATTATCTGAACATTTCCTATAAGGGAAGCGTCAATATGAATAACACGGCTAAGGTGGCGCCCAAGTGATCAATGTGTCCCGTCATGTATAAATTGTATTTCCTGCCAGATGGAAATTTAAATGATGAGGTGCCACTTATTTGCATTTATTTAGTAAACGTTTTCTCTAAATTATATAAGTGGTGTTGAATTTCGAAGAATGATAATTCCCCAGTAAAATTTACTTGTTTCGTCTTATTTTTGTATAGAGACTTGTGCCGAATTGCATGCACACACGGCAACCTTTTCTTTGAAAATAAACAAACAATTCTACTAGCTTGGGGATCTAATTATTCAATAAACCGCGTATTTGAAGATATACACGCAGCTATAATTCTGGAATATTTAAAAAAATAAAACTACCATGCCTATCACTGCTGGAATACGCAATCGTCAATTCAGCGAAAAGGTGTTTTGGCTATCAGAAACATTTACGACTACTTTTAACCCTTTCGTGGCGGGAGCTGCGCTGGCGCAACATTAAAGACCCATTGCATTCTCTTATATATAGGTCGCCTCTCATATATAAGAGAATCAATTGGGTCTAATAAATTTTGTCATTTTTTTTTATCAATTTTTCTTACATTCTTTAACGAATTTTATCATTTTTTAAAACAATTTTTCTTACATTCTTTATCAATTTTTAGCATTTTTTTCTTACATTCTTTAACAATTTTTATCATATTTTATCATTATTTCTTACATTCTTTAACAATTTGTTATTATTGTTTTCATTTTTCTTGCATTATTTAACAATTATAAAAACATATATATATAATTTGTTAGGCCAATGTATTTTCTTATATATGCGAGGCGACCTATATGGTCGACTCGCATATATAAGAGAATGCATTGGCACAGGGTTTTCGCAAAAATTCAGGAAACTCCCGTCATGAAAGGGTTAAGCTCTTCGTAATTCTTATCAGTTGTAGTTCATTATGCGAAATGTGTCCATTATATATTGACCATAAGATGTTACGTTTCCGAACTTAAGTTAGACTCTATCCGACTCACTGTACGTTCATACTTTCCCGTCGCAAATATAAAGGATTAGAATATGTTGGCCTTTGAACACAAAGTGTGATGTCCTCAAAGTTAAACCTCGTAATTACTTTTCTATACTAAATGGATTATACCACTCAGTTATAAAAGTATACATCGGGACAGTCTATTATTAATTAAGAACGATGTTCAGGTATAATAGAAGCTGACGATAGCAGAAAACATAGACGATACAAGAGCAGAATGATTCATATTCATAGGTGTGAAATTTTCGTATAATAAGTTCAAAAAACGGCCTATTTTGGTGAAATCTTCAGAGAAATAATGTATTATATTTTACCTATAGATTTCTACCATCCAGTTTGGGTTCGACTGGACCATTTGCGCGTGGAATATTTTGATATTAACACGATGCTTGTCACAATTTATGTATACATGATGTGTATTTGAACCTTCTTATATGCGATATAATGTGTATCTTTTAAAGGTAATGGGACAATCGATTTTCCCGAGTTCTTGACCATGATGGCGAGGAAAATGAAGGACACTGACAACGATGAAGAATTAAGAGAAGCTTTCCGTGTGTTCGACAAAGACGGTAATGGTTTCATCTCTGCTGCTGAATTACGTCACGTGATGACAAATCTTGGCGAGAAACTGACGGACGAGGAAGTGGACGAAATGATAAGAGAAGCCGATGTTGATGGAGATGGACAAGTCAACTATGAAGGTTTGTAAATGTTATTAATAGCTATATGAAATGCTACTTGTGCAAGTTTTTTTGTTAAATTTTAAAGAATCTAATGTACATATATAGTCGAAAGTCGATTTTTGTGGGGTACACCATGTTCGTCTACACACACGCGACGTTTTGTAGCTGCATATTCGAGTGGAAACTGCGACCCCCATTAACAAAACTGTGTGCGATACATTCTATAGCGTATATATAGATAATCGTGGCGGCGTCTTTCGCGAATAAGTTCATGGTCCTGATTCATCCTTGAATTGACCTTGGGTTATACTACCCCTAGCTGCCACGCGATCATGACACAGCGATACTGCATGTAACGCGGGGTTTTAGGTTGTATCAAACGTGTACGTTGTGTTCTCCTGTGAGACTACGTTTCTTGCATTTGTTCTTCAGAGTTCGTCGCGATGATGATGGGCAAATAGAGAGTATATATGGTCAATAGAACACGATCAACACAGTTGGGTTTCTTCCATGCACGGAGTCTAAGAGCTGCATGGTGGTGCATGTTGTGGAATTCACTTATGAGGGCGGTGCAAAAAATATCATCACTAAAAGATTGACCACTGAGGACGCTGTGTGCATGTGCACAAGTGATCGTGATTGAAGCGCAACACAGAACCGAGGGAAGTCTGCAGACGAGTCTTGAGAACTAAATCAGTCAATTTACATTGAGTTGTGGATTCATCAAGATTTTCCGCATAGAGACATAGATCAAGTCCATCCATTAACATTTTCCAGTGCCAAACTACTTCCATTTAAATGCACAATATAAGAACAACAATTGTGTGTTTCAGTTCACTTCTCTCTTACCAATCGTTTCATGAAACTAGCTTGATATTAAACGTATTTAAAATTCGATATAGGGCCAACGTGGGATCAGTTTAGATTAAAATAAGACCAGAATTGCATTAATTTCGCGCAGACCCCTGATTACTGCATGTAATCACACATTCAGTTAACCCTTCCATGACTGGAGCCTCCTGATATTTTGCGAAAACCCTGTGCCAATGCATTCTCTAATTTATGCGAGTCTCCTATAGGCACATTTTTCAGAAACTTATTCTTCCAGAATTGAATCTTAACCTTCAAACTTTTGAATTCATCAGAAAGCTAGAACACCTCTCTTGTTGGCAAATATTAAATCATAGCAATTTTGGACACTGCCTTCAAAATGGCATTTCGTGGATTTCAAAAGAATATAATGTTCTCTACCAAAGTGAATCAATTGGAATTAATAAACCAGTGGGTGTACTCGATCACATTATATTTCTGTTTTTTTGTTATTTTCATAAGGATTCAACTACAGTTTGATTTAAATTAGTTTTTAGATATATTGTACCTGGTCAAAAACATGTCACCTAATTCTGAGGTATGAATTATCTCACCTAGTTAATCCTGTCCATACTAAATGGATTCTCCCATTCAGTTATAAAAGTATAGATTGGAACGGTCTATTATTAGTTTGTAGGTAGTACAAAGCAGACGACAGACAAAACACAGATAATACAAGAGCAGATTCATATTCTCAGTGCAATTGTAAGAAAATAAATATACTGCAATACGGCCCATGCTGTTCATATTTAGGAGAGCCTTTTCATTTAACCGAATCATGGTCTTACGTGCAAGTAATTTTTGACAAGGGTGCATGTGGAAATGAAGTAAATTCAATACATATATATACTGAATGTATACATGTAAATGTTCCAAGCTTGATCTGAGTTGAGACACACGCCCAGTGTGCATTCCAACCGTAACATGCAAATACGAAACAATGAACATATCGAATTGAGCCAGTGCCTCACACACTCGCGTGTACCATAACCTTATACTTCCCTTAAAGTTTGTTGTAGCATTTAAAAAATCTCTAAGCTTTAAAGGCCCACTTAATTTTCGAACCCCCAGATCACATTATATAAAATATATGCCACACTATATACTATTTGAAAGAGGAAGCTCCATAAAATTGTATTTTCAACTTATTCGATGAAATACATTATGAACATGTTGTTTTTGTTGAGATATCGGCGTCTGTTATGAGCTAAAGTTTCTGCACGAAGTCGATTTTTTTCAATGGTAGGGCAATAAACTCTATATATTTAGATATAGAGGTATTCCCCTTCAATTGAAAATAAACTAATTTGAATTGTGTTGCATTCTGGGAGCCATTATGGGGGAAATGATTTCTCACATCGTGGTAGACCATTCCATGAATAGGTATTCTCGGGATACGACGTAGAGATCACATTCCACCAGTTCAATACAGTCATGGTAACATTTTGAGGTTCAGACGGGGAACTTAATAATATTAAACAATACCATAATATACATTTCTTTGTTAACCCTTTCAGTGCCAAGTCCGATTTTTGTATCAACCCATATTTCCTTGATCATTTTTCAAATTTATTGATTATAATAATGTGATACATTGATGGAAAGAGCTCTTAGAACTCTTTCCATCAATGTATCACATTATTATAATCAATAAATTTGAAAAATGATCAAGGAAATATGGGTTGATACAAAAATCGGACTCTTGGCACTGAAAGTGTCTTTCGCTTCCAATCTCGCATAAATGCGAGTTACCCATTCGCTGCCAACAGCGCATTTATGCGAATTTGGGGGTGCATCTTGTATAACGGATGTAATTATATTGTTTTGTTACATTACGAAGGGGGTTCGGTTATTTTCAATCGAGTGATGGCGTGCGCTGACAGTTTTGAAGAAAGGTTAACCATGGTCATGCTACTCCTGAAGTTCCCTGAGTAGATGCAGTCCAAGCCAGAACATACCGTTGACAAATTCACTTTTGGTGGGATGCGATCGATGAATGGAAAATACAAATAAGTGTTCCTTTTGAAAAAATGCAATAGTTTTATGTACAGTAGTAATACTAAACTACTCTAGTGTATTACTATATATATAATATACAATGTTAAACTGCAGATTAGTATGGTTTTACTACAGTACAGTATAAAATACTATGCATCTATGAACTACCATAGTTTAACTACGGTAATACTATGATTAAAAAAAATGCCGAAAAACATAAATTAAAGCAAATCCAAGATGGCCGTGAATGTCACGTGACCATGTGACCCCCTATGACCTTGAATTGGTTTCCACGGCGGCTGGTGATAGGTCATTGCCAAATGTACCAACCAGTGAAGTTTCAACTAAATACATCAATAATTACCTGATAGTCATTGGATTACACATATTATACAAAATACTTGTATTTACATCCATAATGCTTGGCACTCACTGTCTGGTGTGTATGTCCATGTGGCGCGATGACAGCAAAAGAGTTAATACCTGTTCCTAATAATATATCTCACAGTATAGGTGAAGGTCCCAGCTATAGATATTAGTCATATTAGATGATTTAGCCAAGTTTTTTTGGGCCGATTTCGCGATAAACTTTGAAATTGGTAATCCGCGGAAATTTAATGATTGTAAAGCGAAATGGGCTCACAAAAGTCTGATAAAGCATGGGCTATCGATCTGATACCTTCGTCTATATTGTGATATATATTAATATGAATCGTACGTGACACGTAGTGGAGTAACCACACAATCATGATGTGCCTCAAATTTGCATTTTTACGGCGACATAACGCTAAGAATAATTTACGTAACATCATGCAGTGGTCACGACGGAGACGATATGCCAAATTGACAAGACGTGTCGTGGATTGTAAAATCTTGTCTGGATTATCGTCATGACTTCTTCATTTTTCGTTTTCATTAAGCTGACCAACGAAATTGGTCTAAATGAAATTAATAGACTTAAATCACAAGTGAATTCTTCGTAAATTGTGAATTCATTTCTATCGCGATGCTTCATTTCCAATTCCGCGTTTTTTACAATCTCAACACGGTTGCTAACCGGAAGGGACGTGGCAATTTTTCCAGAATCTATACCCGCGATCTTGAAAAATCACTGATGGATTAGAAAAAATTATATGACGTCATTCACCTGCCTTAGGTATAAGCACCCTTGGTGGTTGCTATTAACGAACAGACATTTACTAAGAAATATATTACCTGCGTTAATGTTTCAATGTTAAAAATATTTCCCAGTCAGAACTATATGGTGTAATATGATTACGTCAGTACGTATGGACAACCCAAAACACGTACGTCCATCTATAAAATGATAAATGTATGTTTCATAGGAGTGCCTGTATTTCTGGCCAACTTGGGATATACGATCAAGCCAGTACGTATGGACCGTAGGACGGCGACATGTCACTCTATGTCCAAAGGTTCGCTATTCCCAAGGTTCATTATACCGAAGGTTCGCTATTCCCAAGGTTCTCTATATTCCTCGATATTCAGGTTTTTATAACTTGTTATTTTGAAGTTTCATTCTATATTCTAAAGTATTGAGAGGGTTCTTTATCATAAAACTCTTTTTATGAAGGAAATAACTTAAATGTACTCAATCCGATAAGACGCTCCTAAATAACTCTTTCTTTGGCTTCGGTGGGAAAAAAATATTTGATTAGAGTCGAGGAACCCACCCATCAAAGCTCAGAGTAATTAGATATCGATCTTTGCAGTTTGCTATTTTTATTGTTTCTGTGCCTGATCGTGCCAGAAGGACGAGGTAAAACGGGCGGTCTTCCAGATAAATATGGATAACTGTAAAATCGTGGTAATAATAACTATATACTTGGTATTAGTGTTGTCCATCTTTTCTGGTTAAATACGCCCAGAATAGCAAACCTTCAGAATAGCGAACATTCTGAATAAGAACCTTTGGAATAGCGACCCTTCGGAATATAGAACCTTCGGAATAATGAACCCGATCATGTATGAAGAGCCCATGACACGTCCATCAATAACTGTATTACATGTTTCATGGGACTGTTTATATATAGAGGATCTCACATGAGTTCCTATTTTATACGGAATTTATCAACCGAGTTCACTAAATTCGATTTGAGCCGAGGTTTACCGAGGCTCAAATAGAATTTAGAGGACGAGGTTGATAAATTACGTATAAAATAGGACGAGTGTGAGATGCCTTTTATCACATGATCAAATAAACCCGAAGCAACGCGAAATATTCATCGAAAACAACAATCATACACTACAGCGATCGCAAGTTATCTGAAGAACGCCGTGACGTCATCGCACGCGCTGATATTAAACGTGTCTATTACCGATAATTATGAAACTGCTTTTATGGCCAAATTATGTGATAAATATATATATCTCATATATATTTTGAAGACCTCTGTCTGTCTGTCTGTCTGTATGTTTGTCTGTCATTGATACAAATCTACGATTCTCGACCGATCGGGACGAAACTTGGTACGAGTGTGTAGTTTGACCAGGCGGTGGACGATGTCGTATTGGCGAGCCCGTGCGGCGCCCGCTTCGCGCATGCGCAGACGAGATCTTGGAAACGGGTGGAGCTATCGACTTGAAATTTGGTATGTGAATGTATCTTGCCCCGGATACGAATTTTATCGGGTCGCCGGGCCCGTTCGACGCCAGCTTCGCGCATGCGCAGACGAGATCTCGGAAACGGGTGGAGCTATCGACTTGAAATTTGCTATGTGAATGTATCTTGCCCCGGATACGAATTTTATCGGGTCGCCGAGCCCGTGCGACGCCAGCTTCGCGCATGCGCAGACGAGATCTCGGAAACGGGTGGAGCTATCGACTTGAAATTTGCTATGTGAATGTATCTTGCCCCGGATAGGAATTTTATCGGGTCGCCGAGACCGTGCGACGCCAGCTTCGCGCATGCGCAGACCAGATCTAGGCAACTGATACAGCTATCGACTTGAAATTTGGTTTTTGAATAGCCCGACAACGTCAGGCTGGGTAGAGCTATCGACTTGAAAATTGGTTTTTGAATAGCCCGGACAACGTCGGGCTCATCGGCTAGTCTATTATATATTTTGGAAGATCTGTGTGTGTGTGTGTGTGTCTGTAATCGTTGGACTCGAAAACGGCCGAGCCGATTTCGATGAAACTTGGTATGTGGGGGTATTTTCGGGCCAGGAGTAACATAGGCCTATTAATTTTCAGATCCGAGGTCAACTTTTCACGTGCCGATGTCAAATCTGTTTTTACGCTGTGTTACGGGACTTTCATTTGAGTTCGGTGCTTACAACTCGATTCGAAACAGCGCGAATAATAAAATGCCAGTCATAATAATGACACTGTGAGAATCTTTCGTGTTTCCTCTTTCCAACGATATATAATGCGTATGTATCTGTTTTAGTTATCTGCCTCAATTATCAAGAAGAAGTGGTACTATCTTCCATCAGGATAAAAACAATGCGTAACTTCTATGACGTCGTTAGAGGTCATAACGTTAGATCACGTTAACGCTTAACCGGCCGATGCATTTGACTGTTTCAGACGTCTTGGCGATATCTCGGGCACCGATGGTAATTTATCTTTACGTTGAAACTTGATAATTAATGAGCGTGTGTATATGAGGCGCGTTTATATACTTGAGTGAAAATCAAATCGGGTTAAACTGTCGGATTTTTACGGACGAAATTTGATGCAGAGGGTATCTCGGTATCCGCTGGGCCGATTTCCCGGTATCCGCTGGGCCAATTTCCACCATTTTTGGGGTGTTGGTGTTTGACCCCACCTGACCTTGACCTTCAAAATGGTCAATTCAAGGTCAAATCGGGTAAAACCGGATGGATTTCGACGGGTACTTTTGTCGGGTACTTTTGTTCGGGCACTGTGTATTGGACGGGTCAAATCGTGACCCCACTTGACCTTGGCCTTCAAAATAGACAATTCAAGGTCAAAGCCCGGACGAAGTCGGGTCACCTTCTAGTACATATATAAGACTGGAGTAAAGTTGAGACCAACATGTCTTTGTTAATTTTGGTGCACAGATTTCAACGAAATTTGGTGTGGTGACTCAGGGTGCCCTGCTAGAGTGTATAATGGCGTTAGTTTTTCTAAATTTTGATTTAAACAAATTTAAATGAATAAAAAAAATATGAACATATGTGAATATTTAGGTACCAATAAACCTATTTGCACGATAATATGTTGCAGCACCAGATATAGAGGAATGTGGGCCACAGTTAGACATGTGTCAGAGTGAGATATTGCCTCTAATATTTCTCTAATTTCCAGACCAATATCCATGGCGCCAGTCGAGAGATATCAGCCATATAGCACATGTTACTATATTTCTTCAAAATGCAATCATCAGGTGAAGGTTGAATCCGGCCAAGCGACCAATTTTCAAGGCAAAATTATTTAATTTAATTTTTGCAATTTTAAAGGTACTCAATCCGAATTAACCCTCGCAGATTACTATTTCCTTGAATTCGGAGGTGAAAAATATTTGATTCAAGTCGAGGAACCCACAACATCAAAGCTCAGAGTGGTCAGATACCGATTTTTAAAATCTATCATTTTAATTTTACGTGGCCCAGCAAACAGCAGACGAGAATACTTTCTCTGACCAAATTGCAGATGAAGATGGATAGCTCTAAAACAAGTGGTTTTTATGTGTGTGTCAGATGTTTGACAAACCAGCAATATTCGTTGAGCAAAAAGTTGATAAATTACAGGTTTTTGTCAATTTTATGCTATAATTGACTGCGGTTAGCATTATTTTCGAGCAATTAATCGATTCTGTCAACTGAAGCGGCATTTCAAAAAATCTTGTTGTTGTTGTTGGAATCTGATGATATGGGGACTATTGATTCGGATTGAGGACCTTTAACTCATTGAGCGCCGGCGACGAGATAACTCGTCGACACACACCGTTTGTAACATTCTGCCTTCTAATCCAATCTCACAATTTCAATCTGTTTGCACATGATTAGAACCCTGCATACTACAAGTCACATTTTGGGAGAAGCGTTTGTTTAATTTTCAAGGGGGGGGGGGGGGTCTGTATATACGCGCATGCGCAGATTCAACTTGTACATCGGGGTATAGCCCAGCATGTCTCCGTTCAAATGACGCATCAGGCAGCTCCGCATGTCGAGGCGTTTAGGAGATACAGTCGTATGAAAACAGGTGGTGAAATGATATGTGGGCGTGACTTAGACCTGCAGAGTTCAAACTCTCTAAGAGGTCAACGGATACAGCGTACATATCTGTTAATTGGAAACCGATTTTAATTGCGTAAAGGTCGATTCCTATAAAGTCGGGCATGCCCTGATCCATCGTAAACTTGGTTTGACACCAAACGACACAGGAACGCTGATGTCGACAACGTACACAATATGTCAATCAAACTCTGTACCTTAAGGGGTTCGCCAAATTACAATGAGAATTTACTATAGAAAAAAATTGTCAGTATATTGCTCTTACATTATTTACGATATCGAACTGAAATTTGGTATGGAAGGGGGGGGGGGAAGTCGATGCGCTGAATCGGATATAATCGTCACCGGGTTAATCCGATGTACTAATATGTGGCATTGTCACCTAGATACAGTACAAACTGGAAGTACGTCCCACCGCGGCAAGTGCGACTATTATAGGCCAAAAAGAACGAAACAATACATTTCCAAATAGTTTTCAATTTAATAATCTGCTTTTCTCTGAGAGTGTTCATTGTAAACGTCATCTCATTCACAAAATTCGTTTAGTCACACCGATTACCCCCCCCCCCCCGGATTCTATCTAAAATGCTATGTTATTCCACCAGCAAAATTAATGTCTAAAACTACACTGAATAAATTATTTAGATGGCCACACAAAACAACAACTTTGTGATTTCAGTCAATCGGTGTCAATTTTAAGTCCTCGTTGCCATGGCAACATGAATTTTTTTACCTATGATGACCCCCGAGTACCGGACATGGAGTTTAAAAGCAGGTCATGGATAGGGCCTATACTAGCAATGCCTGCTGTCAATTCGATTCTGTCCTATATTGAATAGTCAAACTAAATATATAGTTAGTGTGAATAATGTTATTTGTTCCCAGGAGACCTGGCGTACAGATATCGATTCCCCTCAGGAGACCTGGCACTCAATGAGTTAAGGGAAAAATATCTTTATTGGATAAATTTACATATAATACTGAATACATTTTTATGAAAACGGGGATTTATTGCATATTTCACATAGCCACATCTGATTTATTTATAGAGGGGTATGTATGCTTGATTTTCAGCGATTTACATGGATGGGACACAATGACTCAATGAGACATAATTTATGGCCCCGGTAGGATCCAACTTCAGTAGATGACAGGCACTTCGAAACGGAATGAGATAATTTGCCAAATGACTATTGTTTTGGGGCTAAATAATTTAGATCAAACAAACTGATGTCATTGTGCAATAGTTGTATGTTCGGTGTGTTTCCTATACAGTTACTACTTAGGGGTGACCCCTTCTGTGAAGTAGATGATGAGAAACAAGTATTAAGGATGGTCCCAGCTCGAGATTGCATGCTTGTTCATGACTTTTGTGAGCTTATATCGTACTCTCAGATGTCTAATCATTGTGATGGTCAATAATAGTGATAGCGGAGACCTAGACTGAAATTAACAATATTGATGGATATTTAATTCTATTTCCAATTTAATTCTATATATGTCTTTATGCGAAAAAACTTAATGATCGTTGAGAATTTTATCTAAAATTACTAATCATGCGGCACATGCTGACACTATTGTTAGGCATCTGATAGTATATAAACAGTTTAATAATTGCCCGGGAGGAATGACATTAGTATAAGGGACGCAAAGCAAAATCCACCACAAAGTCACTTAAATCTTGCCATTTCAAAGTTGGATCTTCACATTCTATGACACACATTATTAATAAAAGGTATTTCATAATTTATTAACTGTACTAGTTACTTCCCTATCGCAACAGCAAAAACTTTGTACTGGTGGAATATATCATTCTTGTCGGGCATAGATACATATATATATTCATGGCATGGTCTGAGAAAATGCTACTAGATTAAACATTTATATGATTGCCTCATTAGTCATGTACATGTATAACAAGAAGGTCGTGACAGTTCAACTAAGTTGGCCTGGAATTATTATATTTAACATACATATTATTCCAATCGCAATGTGTCAAGTCGACAATAGCAAGTACGCAGGGCTATATTTAATAAATTTTCCACAAATAGCCACTAGTTAATATATATGCTAGCCATGCTGGTCAAGCTCCCGCTTAATGTTTAAGGTTTAAATCGAGAACACAGTGTTAAAATCATGAATTATTTAATATGTGAGAATGCTAAAACTAATCACCGTGCATTATAATTATTATATTTAACTTGATGTGTCCATCACAGGAAACAGAATTCATACACACAGATGGAAAGTTGGCCCAAAAGAATATCCTGTCACCAGTCACTGCATGAACTCTGTGCATAGTGTGCCGAGACCAAGTGGGATTGGGATATGTTCTTCTTTTCCTTCATTCAACAAGAAAATAAATGACTCACTTTGTTAGTCACCAATTCACTGGGCTTCACATGTTTGTTACATCTGTGTGCTGACTGCTCTGTAGATCACTAGATGGCTAGAATTGTATTTTGACCTGAGTCACATTCACAGTGAGTGGGTGAGGCTGAGCCTGAAGTCGTTGATAACTAAATTGACTAATCTGTAATCACTAAATTGACTAATACAATCCTAATATTATTAGATCAGTAGGCCACATGACCGCTTTCACCGAATACTGCTTCCACAAGTTCCAGCTACGCGCTACGTTCAACGGTTCGTGACTGAACTATACTGTCTATAGTAAATTAGTAAATCAGTCAGCTCTAAAATGTCCATTTTCTAATTTCCTTGACCCATGTTGAGGCTTGACCTGACAGTGTTTGATATTAACAATTAAATTTACTATTTAGAGAAGTAGTTAGTAGACTGAACAATTTGCCGCTTGCAGTTGCAACTCTAAGTCTAACCAGTCCAGGTGAAAACAGACTTAAAATTGAACAATAACAGAACAAGTCAAATCGCCGTGGTGATCTGTCTGCACAGACACAGGGGCATGTAACGCGCTCCGCTGTCCGCCCCCCCCCTTTTTGCACTGCCCATATACGCCACCCTCTATACGCGCCTTCTTCGCGTTAATGGAACATTATATAGACAAGGGGCACTGTAGAAATTCAACGTTTCACCATCGCTCGGGAGTCGCACAAATTTAGCCCATTCACCCCAGTAATGATAACAATATATACACGGATGGATCGGCAAAGAATTCATCTTTCAATAAATACCACAAACTCCCATCAGAAACATTCATACACGTTGCATTTGATTAAATTTTAACCACCGAATATTGTCTCCGGAGAGCGTATTTTTTCGATTTGATCCGGCTCAGTATCAATGGACGCCATGCGTCTCTAAATTCACCACCCATACAGTTTACTATCATTAAGAATCAGTCAAACGATCAACTAAATATCTGGAACGTAGTTATTTCTTGTCGGCTAATAATTTATTTACTCATACAAATCAACACATTGTCAGTAATCAATTTCTATAGAGGAGAAATCTGTCGATAATTCCAACTTTTTTTCATTTTTTTTTACAAGTCGCACGGCCCCTCATTTAAATATTCATTGTGACTTGACCTCGATTAGAATACTGGACGCTGATTGGCTGTTCTACTATTTTCATTTTAGTAACCGCGAAGTTTAAAATCGATGCAATATTGACATGTCGAACTCGTGGTCTGCATGATAAATTTGTAAAAAATAATGTCGTTCAAAGCTATTAACTGGTAATTTCGTAACCATTGCAACAAAAACTAATTGCATAGGGTGAATTTTATGTTGTAAATCGAATATGTATGTTTTACAACTCAACTTAGAAGAACATTCCAGTGAAATATAAGAACTAAATTGTCAAATATAAAGACATTTTTTTATAGAAGTTTTAATAAACCATTCAATAGCCACAGAAGCTATCTGGCAATGCCAGGTTTAAACATTGAAACAAAAACGAAATATACCTATGGCCACCACTGGTGGCCATAGGTCTGAATCGCCCGGATGTAAACAAAACAATTCATGTTGACGGGTTATATAGATTAGTGACGTCACAACTATACTTGCGTCGCTTACTCAATACCGTAAAACAACCCTTTTGGGTTGTGATGATATCTAGGGGAGTATAACAAGATTATAGTGATTCATGGCATTATCAATAACATCGTGGTTGCTTAAAATGGTGTCTAAAGATGCGTGACGTTACTTACTGGGCTCACTGTATGGAGCCATACTTTTATGTCAATAGTTCTGTACTCTCGTCACAATTAAATTTAACAATGGAAATATAGGCTATTTGTGATCTTATTTTCACATGGACACTTCTCAGTTGCAGAACAACATACGAAATTACATATCGCACTGCTCATGCTGTAATTAAGCTATGTTGGCGCATGTACATGTTATAGGTAGTTTATCGTTCATAACACACATGTAGAACACTATAGCCATTTGCCGCCAGTTATCTAATCACAATATAGCTATGTAAATTGTTTACAAGTCTATGATCGCAGGCTTTACGCAGCCTAATGCTGGCCGTTCAGATGCCAGAATTCATGTATACAATTTCACGAGGATATATTTCTCTTTTAATTTCAATTAACTGATTATTCAACAATTGAATATATCAGCGGAAACGTTCAGCATGTTAGTAAAACGACTATAAATCAATTAAGACAACTCTATACTCTGTTATATAGATAAGGAATGGCTTCGAGTTGACTATGCCATAATTGTGGTCGGAGAGGTGGAATAGTGCACAAGCCACATAAGAGTGGACTATTCATATTCGAGGACCACCATTTTGGCATAGTCAACGACATAGTGCAACAAGTAGCGTTCAATATAGTTTTAAATTGGCCGTGTGTTCAGTTGTCAATCCGATAATGCCTTGCTATACGGTTTTAATAATAATCTATGACCTAAAATAAGATTAAAATACTATAATTCATCACCTGTGCCTCAGAAGGTGCACATAGAGTAATAGCAAATAGCTGAAGTCATGGAACCATTTCCCCCGTCTCGCTCCCAGAATGCAACAAAATTCAAACTAAGATATAGAATTATTCCCCTTCCATTTAAAATAATAGACTCTTTAGTACAGAAAAATACGTCGGTTACTCAACACAAACATGTTCAATCTTTATTACACCAGATAAGTTGATAATACAATGTTTTGGGGCTTCCTCTTTCAAATGGTATATAATATGGCAAATATGTTATAAAATGTGATATGGGGGTTCGAAAATGATGTACCAAGACAACCCCTGGGACATAACTTTCAATCCGGGAAAACAGACAATTTCTAGTTCGCAGGGGCTGCTCGGTTACCACACATATCAGCGCCTCTGTTGGCTACATCAAGATTGCGAAATACTGGACACCGCAACAGATTAGTGGACATCTATGCAGTACTCAAACCCGATACATACATAGGAGGAGAATTGAGAAGTAAACAGAACGATTTTGGGATTAGCGAGACCAGATACTTCGCTAGGAGAGGCTATTGAAACCTAACGCAGCGCGATGGACAGGGAGAAGAGTCTTAAAGAGCACACAGGAAAAACTACCCCGCTTGGTTAACCTAGGAACGCCCCAATTGACGCACCATGAAATGCGAACCGAGCCGGAATAATACCTTTCCTGTATTTAGACGCGGACGAATCGAGACCCGACACACAGTTCTAACCGACTACCCAGCAGTGACCAAGACTTCTTGGACGCCAAGAAGACAGCTAGGATCTCTAGCCGGAAGCATGGATAGGAATGCAAGGTAACACATTATGATCTTGTATTTCTAACAACACACCACTGATGCGCCGACGAAGAAGAAGAGCAGACGACAGGAAGATGAACTCAACCGGAACTCAACCGAGCCGATGACAAACGGACACGCCCAGCTTACGGGGACACTAGGAGACCGTAACCCGTGCAGACGACAGGAAGATAAACTCAACCAGGGAGAATCCAGATGCTGATGATTGAACATTATTGACTTTGTTGTAATTCAATAATCAAACCGTTCTGATAGTATTAAGAGTTATATGTACCCGTATTGGCACAATGAAGTGGGCCTTTAAATCTGAGTCTTGCTAGAGCGATGGACTAAATCGGTCACGGACTCAAATGGACAATTTGCGTTAGGACGTAAGCAATGGCACCACTTGGTGAAAACCAAAGCACGCGTCTGTCGGATATTTTTTAGATCATGTCATGAACCTCTACTCTAGCTTCGTCCATATAGATCATATATTCCACCAGTACAAAACATGGGAACTGGTTTATATTCTGACCGGGAACTATATAGCATTGAACAAACAAGTCAGGGAATGTGTTTCTTTGTTCATACTTGTTCCTCGATAATCTACTTCACAGTAGGGGGTGGTCCCATGTAACGTTTGTGAACTGATATCGCAATAAATTTTGAATTAATTAACCGTGAAAAATATAATAAGTGTAAGCGATGCAAAGCAAATTCGCACACAGAGTCATTTAAATCGTGCAAATTCGAGTCAGGTATTAACTAAGAAATAATACTACCGGCACTGTTTTTTGCAATGTCATAAACTTCCCCTGTATCAACATCAAAAGGTTCCCAGGTTTTGTACTGGTGGAAAATGATCTCTACGGGCGAAGCTAGATTAAAGATTCCCCCTGATACAGACCAATGTTACTCTGTAGTAAAACAAAACTATTAGTTAAAAGTTTCAGTGTTATATGGTATGTGGCATACCACAGGCTCTTTGAAAAGCTAAAATCCTAACATTGCCAAAGGGTAATAACTCTATAAAGAATGTAACTTTACGAAATAGCGGCGATTTGTATGAGAAATTACAACAACACAATAGATCAACTCTGGTGAAATATAAGTCAAATTCTTCTATAGGGTGTGTGGCTTTGGGAAGGCTTGGGTTACGTTCTTCAAATATTTCCGTTATTCCGTCAAAAAACACTTTTTCAAATATCTCCGTTAATAAAAATAATTTCTTATTTCTATAATTCGCGCTATTTCGTCATTTCGATGCATGTTTTTATTCCGCTATTTCGCTGTATTTTCCTATTTCGCTTTTTCGTGGTATTTCATATTTCGATAATTCGCTATATTTGACATATTATGGGATATTGGCATGCCTCAACGGCTGGCGTGGCATGCCACATACCCTATAACACTGAGGAATTTTAACTAATAGTTTTGTATTACTACTGTATCAGGTGAAAGATTCATGGTATGATCTAGATTATTTCATGTCGAAATATTTTTTTTTTTACAAATACACCCTTTGTTGCACAAAACTCAGCATTCTAAACAAACCGGATCACTTTCCGGACCTGACAGACTCGCCCTGACCATTCCTAATACACATAATGTTTCCCATATTTCCGAGGGATATGAGTTTATATTATATTTATATTATATTTTTAAATTTGTTTAAATGCGGATTGATGTTTCATCCGACACAAATTCAAGAAGCGCAATTCTATATTGCTTTTGTTGGTTGTAACAAATGTCAATTCTTATTGGGATAATTCCTTCAGACTTGTATAGTAAGTGGGATAACCCAATTTAACGGCGATCTGTAAACTTCACCACACTGCCTGTAAATCTTTCTTCTAACCAAAAGGACACACGCAAACACACAAACTCCCTTTAACACTTTGGCCTACTGCATGAACATATTATCATGAAAATAGGTTCATAATGAACCTAAATATTCACAAAAGGTCATATTGCATGGACATATTTGATTCTGAAATAAGCCCACGGTGAACTTATATTCGTTTTTTCCATTAAAAGGCGCGAGCCACAGTGAAAACACATTACAGAGGTAAATATGAGTGTACAAAGAACATGTTGCTCAAATAGTGCCATATTGGACCTATTTCGTTTTGAAATACATCGTGGTAAACAGTATGTGGTTATTAAAGGCACGGATGGCGTTCGTTGCAGAAATATTCATATTTTTTCAAATCGCCATCAACAGTGAGAATGTTAAAATATATATAGTTTTGTTCATATGCCAAACATAATCAGCGCTTAAATAGTATATTGTCGTCAAGACGTACGATGGTGTACGTAAACAAGAGCCTACTCGTGTTACATAAATTCTGCTTGCGTTTATATAACACAGCGCAATTATATTGGTTAATCACACACAAATTATATAAACGCTCTTTATTATTTCCATATCAGGAAAACAGTAACAATAAGTCTCTTTGTGTTTACCACAACCGTATCTAAACAAAAGCCAGGAAACTTGCTTTTGTTTACATAACAAAGGAAAGAAATTGACAATAACATACTGTTTATACCATATTTCTGATTGGTGTAAGAACAAGGTCTGTCTATATTTTACAATTCTTTCTGTTTATGGCGGTATTTGACGGAGGTGACTATTTTAACACCATACCCACCGCCAACGCCGCCCGTATATTTAATGACTAGCAGGGTTACCCGGCGTTTCCCATATTTAAGTGTTGTGAAACCATGTGCTGTGGACATTTGATGGGAATAGCTAGCTAGAGAATACTCTTACTCAAAGTTTTATACATATTCTCATAAATTGTATATCCAAATGACATCACATACGTCATTCTTATACATGGATTACATGTAGTGGCTCACCTTGTCGGATTAATTGTCATTTTGTTTATCGCGTTTAATTCCTCCCGCCAATAAAACAGTATTTATTTATTTACAACCACGCGTGCTTCTGACGTTATCATTTTGTTTAAATCATACAGTCGTCGACGTTGGCATTGACGTTTGTTTGTTTGTTTGTTTTTAAATATTTTTATTGGGATCAAAACTTGAACATCATAATCACACTAGTTTGTTAGACTAATATTTTGAGGACACCGGGTTATCATATCTCCATGGAGATACAGATGTTTAATAGAAATGTTCAGGTGCTCCTCTGTTCATAGTGCTCTTCTGTCTAATTATACTCAGCTTAAAAGAAATATTGTTATATATATAAACTATACATATGATCCCGACACAAAGTGAGATTTGAAGTTGTTTCTGTTAGGCTATAAGTCTGTTCTAAATACAAATGAAAGAACTCCTCTGTATCGGGCAGATGTACCCTTGTCGGACGCCAGTATTGGATGATCATGAAAAACCATGTGCTATAATGACTGTGTTTTTATCTCAGAGGAAGCTATATTTGACTGCACAATGTGACCACTATGTTTGAACAGGCCTTCTATATATTTCCATCTCTCTTGACAAATTGCATCTTTTTAGTGGAAAATATCTTGAATGGGACAGACTCAATTGTGTTATAATACATGATCCATTCTAACATCCCATCCTCTGATGGTTCAAGGTCACTAATCTTTCAAGAATATAATTATGTATTTCTTAAATGGAATGATAAATATACTTTTAATGCTTTCTTCTATTTATCAGTTTTGCTAGCTCGCTATGTTAATGCCCTGATTCCCGTCCCCATATAAATATGGCAGTTGAGAAGATAGAATTGTCCCAAGTGACTTAGTTCTGTCACCATGTGTCCAGGTTAGAATATTTGAACGCCAAAAATTCCTTAGAACGAATTATGGAGATAACTATATATAATCGATATCAGCGACTAAAACATTCTTCAGAACGTTAGTCGCCCTCCTCTCTCTCCATCCCTGTCCCAACCTCACCAAATGTGGCGTCTTTAACCCACATGATTTGATTCCTCGAATCATTGGTGAAGATCGTGTATGAATTTGGTGAAAATTAATGCTAAACATATTTGTATCAGCTTTTGTGCCCCTCCCCTTCACATTCATGGCTGGAACGGCGCAACTTTTGACATATTTAAACCACGTCCATTAGACTCCCTCCCCCACAATCTCTCACCCAAACAGCACCAATTTGGCGTTCTTAAATCACACTATTAGATTCCTCTTATCAGGGAGAAGAATATGTATCAATTTTGTGGAAATCGGCGCTAACAATAGTTTGTGTTGTCAATTGTAGGCCCCTCTCCCCTTTCGTGCACCCCTGACTCGAACGGCGCCATATCATGGAGATGATTATGTATAAGTTTGGTTTTCATCATACTTGCTGCCCCTGACACCAAAAGCGTCACTTCAGAAAATTGTAACCCGCACCATTATCATCGTCGTAAAAAGTTATCCATGTTGGACCACTTTGGTGCCATTTAGATTGGCGCTCTCCACTGTCAGTACGTCAATTTCATTGGACGATTGAATTACGTACAGTTCGTGCGGTACGGCGAAACAATATCAATACGTATATATGTCGGTAATTTGACCCGGTGGTACGATTGGATAGGTTCCGTTGACCTCAGATGGTTTAAATATGCACTACTAATTAGCAATAAAGAGAGTTTATTATCAACTTAAATGTTATCCATGCAGATGTCGTGCAATAGGTGATGTTTACCCATAGTGATTGATAATTAATTTAAATTACTTAAAGGGACACTAATAAGTTACTCATAATTTACCATAGCAACACCGGGTACCCCAACTATTAGCACATGTATCTTTAACCAGTGTGCACACTTTAATAATTTATCAAACTTCAATCCTTATAGTCTTACAGCGGAGAGCGTGTAATCAGTATCTAAACTTTATCAACTTCGAAACTGACGCTTATAATAAAGAGCGTTTAACCAGTATGTTCCCTTTATCCACATACGAACTTATGCGTATAATAAAGAGCTTTTACTTTTAAAATTTCGCCAGTATATGCCCTACCTTCTAAACATTACTTGCGCTCATTCCAAGAGAGTCTACCTTCAAAATTAGTGGCTATGCCAGGAGGGTCATACCAAAAAAGAGGGTCATATCACAGAAAACCTCAACAGGTATGTGCCCTTTATTAAGACTTTATCAACTCCAAATATTAGTCTTACAATGGAGAGCGTTTAATCAGTATTTGCATTTTATCAACTTCGAAATTGTCGCTTACAATAAATATAGAATATACGCATAGTGTTTCTGAATAACAAATTTAATCCACGAGTGGGATTGGCGATTTACACCACGAGCTTCAGCGAGTGGTGTAAATCGCCAATCCCACGAGTGGATTAAATTTGTTATTCAGAAACACTATGCGTATATTTTGTTTAAGCCACGATCTTTACAAAGCGATGGATAAACACTTTTCCGTTCAAATTGTTTTGAGAAAGTTTAATCCACTCTGCATAGTTTATGCCACGATCTTTACAATGCGATGGATAAACACTTTTCCGTTCAAATTGTATGGAGAAAGTTTAACCCACTTTGCGAAGTTTAATCAACAGTAGGCATTTAATCAACAGGTGTTGATTAAATGTAAAATTTAAACAGATGGCTTTATTTACATAGTAAGATAGGCGATCGTGGTACAAAGAGCGTTTTATCAGTATGTGCCGTCTATCTAATTCGAAACAGGCGCTTGTAAAAAAAAAAGAGTGTTAAGTATATGGCATACCTTCAAAACTGAAGCTTAAAATCAAGAAGATAATACCAATAAAGTGGGGCATACCACACAACACGTTAATCAGCGTGTAATTTTTTTCAACGTAAAAACTGGTGCTTATAATGAAGAGCGTTTACTCTTAAATTTTCATCAGTATATGTATGCCATACCTTCAAAAATATCGCTTATACAAAGATGGTCATACCAATAAAGATGGTCATATTACAGAAAATTTTAATCAGTTTGTGACCTTTACGTTTAATTGCGGTGGAGCGGCAAATATAATTAGAATTTAAACATGGGACCAAGTTATTTTATAGCTGCAAGTCCTCGCTGACATGTGTAAGTCAAAGTGAACAATATTAATGACAATGGTACGTGGCAAAGAAGCATTTTCAATCTCAAAATGTTGAGAGCACGTGAAAAAATTTCATCGCGGTACAGAAGTGACCAAAATAAATTGGACACTTTATAACTTTTTTCGGTGAATGGCGAATCTAACTTCTTATATATACAGTTAGCAAGTGACAGTAGTTACTCACAAACTTAACTGACCATGGAAATTCAAGTAGACATTCATGAAAAACCCACTACTTGCACAAGTAAAATTACTACTAGTACTGATACTATTACTATTAGTGCTAGCCCATGCAGTGCAAATTTCTCACCAGCAGCATGTGTAACTCATACCGGAATACAGATAGAAAACAGCATTACAACAGTTGTCTATACTACAGCAAACGGCACCATAGGTAACTGTTCTCCTACATTTAGTGCTAAGCTACAAACTCAGACTACTAGCGACCAAAACTTTATGGATTCTACTTCCTCGATAGCTATAAAATCATTTCCTGAAGTGGCCAGCTCTCAGTGTGGAATAATGAATACACGCTCCAAAACTCAAAATATTTGTACTGGTTCGTCGATAAATGACAGTAGTCCAGGAGATATTGGTCGACCTCTGCAACCCCCCCCCCCCCCACCCCCAGGACTTAACTTCATCCCACTAATTTTCTTCCTTAAGTTCTCCTCTAATTTATTTCACTTGTTAACAAGAAAAAAAAGTGGCCGCAGAAACTCCAGACAAGATGGCGTCCATCATGGCGGCCATTTTTTTTAATGCACCAGGTCTCTTTGATCGCCATTATAGTAAAGATGATAGCACATGCGGTCTTATTTTCCGTTCGATTCGTTATGCTAATATACAATCCTAACAAATTAGCCAAAAATCCGACACCAGAATCCAATATGGCGGCCAAGATGGCCGCCGAAATGTGAAAATATGCTATTGTTCTGACATGTTACCACCTTTCGTTTGTCTCTGTGTGAAAATGTTAGAATTTTTGCGTCATGTTATACATTTATCATATAGAGAAGTCATTGGCGAACACATGGGGACCATAATATGCATTCATTGCGCGATATTTTTGTCCGATATCACGATATCCCAAATGCCGGTATCATAGGTCAAAGCCGAATCTCCGTTAATAACGCGATGTTATGTTTCGAATCAATGAATGTTATTGCTATTATAACAACACCCATGCATATATAGTTGCAGGAGATACTCGAGCTAGGATTCCTCTTATACCTGAGTTGAGGAATATTTACCCAAATCCAAGATGGCGGCCAAAATGGCCACCAGAAATAAAAAATCGCCGAAAATCGCTGATTTTAACATCAGTGAGCATTATTGTCATGACAACTCCACACCTGCTTACTATTGTAAGTTGGGAACACTTAGGGGAAGAACTTTCCTTGTACCATATCCAAATAAAAGTCCCCCAAATCCAAAATGGCGCCCACAATGGCGGACAGATTTTGAATAATCACCGAAATTCCCTCTTATTCACATCATTGGGCATTATTGTCGAGACAACTCAACCAATGCTTACAATTGAGTTGGAAATACTGAGGTGAAGTAATTACATTACATCTCATGCAAGAAATTGTTTTCCAAATCGAAGATGGCGGCCAAAATGGCGACCGAAATTTGAAAACAAGTCTACATTCCTTTACTTTCTTACGATGGGCGTTATTGTTTCGACATTTCTATCCACCATTACATGTTGATATGGAATAGTGACATGAAGTATTCATTAGGGTTTGGCAATTGATACTCACAGCCAAGATCGCTGCTAAATTGGCGGCTAGAAATTGAAAAGAAATCGATATTTTCACATATTAATTTCAACTTTTTGTCATAATATCGGTATGTATGGACGAAACTGTACATAAACCATCTACTAGTTCAACTTAAAGGTATCAAAACGCATAACATAGCTCGTATCCTTCTGGAAAGATGAAAAACCACAATTAATATCGCGATGTGGCATTTCGAAATCCAGTCTCCACTTAGCGCCGATAATGGCCGTAAGCGTAGGTGCGCCGAATAGTTATATCAGAATAATTACCTGATAACAGATTCTGATTTGCCACGTCACGTCCATAATTATCTGGACCAGCTTCCATTTCTTTGTCTGATAAATCTAGGTCGCTCATACCGACAAAGTATTCACCACTTCGTGGGAGTAGGGTCCCTCTAATCATAACGTTTCAAACAATTCATTGTCCGGTGTCTAGCTTAAGACTTTAAATATTTGCTAAATATGATATTTGTGCGTCGTCTTGAACTAGGAAGTCATATGGCCGATGAGTATACAAGCTTACAGATCTCGAAGGTCATCTCTATGTATGTGCCTCATACCCCATGGGATAACGACATGTACACCTGGCGAACCAGTTAGCTAGTCACTTCTCAATAGATGGTTCGTCAACTCACAAACTCAGCGAACGCATTGGCATATGTGGACAACTTCGACCGTGTTTCGAAGGTTGCTAGCTGTCTCATTCCCTTAGACAGATGTCTATCTGCTAAGGAGAAGTTCTTAGTGTACAGACTACCCACACTACTTGACCATTATCCGAAGCAAACTGTGTGACGCCCCGCAGTTGTCTCGTCGAATATCTCCCAGCAGGGAAGAACAATGCTCGCGGTGCTAGTTTGTGGACATGCGCCATGATACTGGGAATTAAATGGGCCACTGTATACACAACCCCTACACCTGGTGCATGTTTAAGATATCGAGTGTCATGCGTGTCGGCTTTATTTGGTGTGGTAAGATTGTATTTCCACATCCGTTTCGAAGTCTTTCTGATTCAACTACGTACACTTTTGTCTGGATAATACTATGCTAGCCTCCCTCAAAACAGTCGGATGGACTAAAGGATAATGTCTTTATAGCATGAATGTATGCGTGTTTTGTTATCCTCTCTCGGGGTTAGTGTCAGTATGTGGGCGGCATTATTCAAGAAAACGTCAGGAACTTTGGTGCATTTATTTCACTATGTATTTAAAGAACAATTTACAGTCTCGATGGCAATTGCTGTGGACGTTGGGGAACGCGACCTTTATGATCATATAGCTTTATATATATAACTTTAGAATATAGTAGTTAATGTCTCATGCAGGAAAATGGTCGCATTGGTGATGTTACCAAGAAATCACTTGGTGTACCAACGCTTGTTGAACTGAATGCAAGAGCTCATCAACGTAACATTCCTCTGGATGTTGTTCGCGTTGAACATTTCACCCTTTTGTTGATGGCATTTGTACTTTCTTGAACCATACCACCCAGCGTGAGTATGACATATCAACCAACTATCAAAGGTATCGCCTTTAAGACTACACCCCAGTCTTGGTGGGGCTTATACAGCAGTAGCCAATGACATACTCCTGGACCAGCTGTTTAAGAGCGGCTTCCAAACGAATGGGAAAATACAATCTTAGAATACAAGGAAAGCAAAGCCACACATGAGATCCTGTCTGAATCTAAAACATAACAAAAATAGGGGCGGTGCAGTCATGGTCCAATTTCATTTCAACTATCATGACACATACCCACAAACTAGCACCGTGTGTATTGTTATCATCTGCTTGGATCTGTTCGGTGAGACGATTGCTGGACGCCAACAAGCTTGTTCTTATGATCATGTTCAATGAGTTTGTGTATATTATGCATTATGGTCTTCTACGCCTTAGCAGAAATGCATCCGTCAAATGTCGGGCTTTCAACATTCGAAGCCATATACAGAAGTTGTCCGGGTACGTCAGTGCATTAGATGAGTATGTGAATTGATGAACCATATATTGAGAAGTGGCTGTTTGGGAAGATCACCAGGTGTACACGTTTTTATCCCCATTAGGTCACCAAAGCTGACAATACGCAGATAGATAGGTCCTTCTGAAAGCTAGTATACGCATCGACCGAATACCTTTATAGTGTATCGCACAAGATGACGCATATACCCCATATGTAGCATCTGAATTATACCATAAGCTATACCACGAATGAAGCTCGCTAAGAATTCCAAGTTTTCGAAACAAACACGTGAGCTGGACACAGGCATATGTATTGTTTGAAACATTCCGATTAGTGGCACACTCCTACAAAGAAGAGTAGTGAACTGTTGTTGTGAGTGAGATAGATTAATCTGACGAAGAGACGGAAACGAGTCTAGATAATACTGAATGTGGCAATACAGAATAAGCTCAGGTACTGTTGTTTTGATTCTTGGAAGTCATAATATGACTATTCGGCGCACCTATATACGGTTACGGCCAGTATGAGCCCTTAGTGGAGAATGGATTTTGAAATGCCACATTGCAATTGTGGGTTTTCATCCTTCCAAAACGCTACGACTTACATTGGAACTAATAGATGGCTTATATTATGTACCGTTTCGTTTATACAAATCAATATTATGACAAAAAGTTGAAATTAGTATGTGATAATATCGGCTTCTTTTCAATTTCTGCCCGCCAGTTTGGCTGCCATATTGACTGTGAGTATCACTTGGCAAACCATAATGAATAATTCATACATATCAACATGTAATGGTGGGTAGAAATCGCGAAACAATAACGCCCATCCAAAAAAGTAAAGGAATGTAGGAGTGTTTTCAAATTTCGGTCGCCATTTTGGCCGCCATCTTCGATTTGGAAAACAATTTCTTGCATGAGATGTAATGTAATTACTTCACCTCAGTATTTCCAACTCAACTGTACGCATGGATGGAGTTGTCTCGACAATAATGCCCAATGATGTGAATATGAGGGAATTTCGGTGATTTTTCAAAATCTGTCCGCCATTGTGGGCGCCATTTTGGATTTGGGGGACTTTTATTTGGATATGGTACAAGGAAAGTTCTTCGCCTAAGTGTTCCCAACTTACAATAGTAAGCAGGTGTGGAGTTGTCATGACAATAATGCTCACTGATGTTAAAATCAGCGATTTTCTGCGATTTTTTATTTCTGATGGCCATTTTGGCCGCCATCTTGGATTTGGGTAAATATTCCTCAACTCAGGTATAAGAGGAATCCTAGCTCGAGTATCTCCTGCAAATATATATGCATGGGTGTTGTTATAATAGCAATAACATTCATTGATTCGAAACATAACATCGCGTTATTAACGGAGATTCGGCTTTGACCTAAATGTATGATACCGGCATTTGGGAAAACGTGATATGGGACAAAAATATCCCGCAATGAATGCATGGTCCCCATGTGTTCGCCAATGACTCCTCTATATGATAAATGTATAACATGACGCAAAAATTCTAACATTTTCCCACAGAGACAATCGAAAGGTATTAACATGTCAGAAAAATAGCATATTTTCACATTTCGGCGGCCATCTTGGCCGCCATATTGGACTCTGGTGTTGGATTTTTCGCTAATTTGTAAGGGTTGTATATTAGCATAACGAATCGAACGGAAAACAAGACCGGATGTGCTATCATCTTTACTATAATGGCGATCAAAGAGACCTGGTGCATTAAAAAATAATGGCCGCCATGATGGACGCCATCTTGTCTGGAGTCCCTGCGGCCACTTTTTTTTCTTGTTAACAAGTGAAAAAATTTAGAGGAGACCTTAAGGAAGAAAATTAGAGGGGTGAAGTTAAGTCCTGGGGGGGTTGCAGAGGTCGACCAATATCTCCTGGACTACAGTGCCTCACAGGTGATTAACGCAGTAGCGAAAGGTGATTTTGTGCCCTCCACACCTCCGGCCACAACTTTTCATGGAATTAATATGAATGTGCTATCACCAGTTTGCACGCCAAATTCTGCTAAAAAGAGGAAATCAAAATTTCAAGCCACACCTGACAGTAAACTTGTAAATATACCGTATCTTGATCTACCAAGCCGCGATTTCTCCAAACGAAGTTTAAACCGAGACGACCTCAAACATGATGTGGAAGAAATTGTGAATAACTCGATGGGTAACATCCAGGAGCAACTTCAATCTCTAACAACAATGTTCTCTACACTGACCTCAACCTTAAAAATTACTGTTGAAAATGCCCTGCTACCTGTTCATTCTGAAATAAACAAGAACAAAACTAATATTCAACATGTGAGCAACCAAATGGTTAAAACCTCTGCAGATATAGAACAGTTAAAGAAAGCAGTTGATAATCAAAATGTGAAAATAACAGCACAAAATAATAAGATTGATAATCTGGAATCAAAATTGGAGAAATCCATACAAAAGAATGAACTGCTTGTTGAAGCACTCGAGCAGCATGGGAGAAAGAGCTGTTTGAGATTCCACAATGTTCCGCTACCACGTGGAACCACTGGCACAAACGTTGATAGTAAAAAGTTACTTGTGGACATTGCTGACAAAATGATTCCTCGGCTAAATATTACCAGAAAGGATATTTCTAAAGCCCATCCTTTGGGTCCTGTGAGGATAACAACCAAACAAAATGCTGATGGTTCATCGAGTACCCTAAGATCAGTCCAACTTATTGCCCGATTCGTGACCGACGAACCAAGGATTAACTTTCTAAAATCTAGGGCTGAAGTAAAGTCAACAACAGGTATTTTCATCAGTGAGGATCTCACCAAACGTCGCTATGGACTACTGAAAACTCTAGAGGCAGCTAAAAAAAAGTCACGTCACGTGAAGGGAATTTATTTTATAAACCATCTGAGTTTGCTGAAAAGATTTTTGTTAAAACTGACTATGACCTTAAGGCCCATTTTGGGCTACCATAATCTCAAATTTCACTTGATATCGGTAAATTAGCTGTATGTAAATGTGCGCGGTCATACAGTATGCGTAGGTATGACCTTGTGTATGTGTGATCGTGTACATGTATGCATTTATGTAGCTATTTGCTATCTCCAAACATACATGTATTATAGGATCATACAACCAACATTCTGGGCACATAAATTGACAAATGTAATTTTGTTTTCATATTATTGCTGAATATACTTCAAAACTGGCCAAGGTTGAAATTCATTGTTTATAACCAGTACATTCTGGGTAAACAGACTAGATTCAGTTTTGTGTATATTTTTTTTTTTATTTTTTTTTTTTTTATAACCGAGTTTCGGACTGAGCCATTTATTTAGCTCCACAACTTTATATACACCTTTTTATTAATTATGGTTATACCCGTATATCTAGTGCTGCTTCCAAAGAATAAATTGACAAATGTAATTTTGTTTTCATATTATTGCTGAAAATACTTCAAGACTGGCCAAGGTTGAAATTCATTGTTTATAACCAGTTAATGCTGGGTAAACAGACTAGATTCTGTTGTGCACCATAAATCTCGCCGTACGGTCAGGTTCGTGTATAGTTTCTTATAACCGACTGAGCCATTTATTTAGCTCCACAATTTTATATATACCTTTTTATTAATTATGGTTGTATAACTAGTGCTGCTTCCAAAGAATAAATTGACAAATGTAATTTTGTTTTCATATTATTCCTGAAAATACTTGAAAACTGGCTAAGGTTGTAATTTATTGTTTATAACCAGTACATGCTGGGTAAACAGACTACATTGTGTTGTGCACCATAAATCTCACCGAACGGTCAGTATTGTGTATAGTTTCTTACAACCGATTTATTTGAATATTATTTCTTGTTTTCCATGTGTTATTATTAATGTTTATATAAGTTTTCATGTATGTATATGTATAACTAATCATATATATTTACAAACAATACAATCAACTCTCATGTACTGAATGATTTTGAATTTTTCCGGTTGAAATACCAAAATAACTAGTCTACGGTTATGCCCTGAGTGATCGACCTCTTAATTGGGGCAGATTTGTGGATGGCTTTTCGGGATTTGGTTGGGGTGTGGCTTCTTGCCGTTCACCGGAGGGCTCTCGCTGAGAACTACCCGATGGATTGCGGCTGGCCATGTTTCCAACTGGGTCCAGAGGGGCTGCCCATGGTTCTACTTTGGTTGGGGTGTCGATTGCTTTGGCCATTACTGTATATGTGACATATTTGTTTTTTTGGGTTTATTTTACCATATTTTTAGCACCACAATTGTTTGCTTTTGCGGACACTCCTGTGTTCAACAATTTTGTGTGGCACCAACATCATAATAATATTGATACTGCCATGTTAGTAATCCCTTTGAAGTATCCTGTTAAATCCAATTGCAACACATGATATATTGATTATGTTGCCTATATACTTCTGACCTAATTTAACTTACGAAAAATATATACAGTGCCACTGTTGTGTGCTCCAGGAGACCAAATTCTCACTAATAGTAAACAATAAAAATATATGTAATTTTGTTTTAAATTCGTGTGTGGCAATTCCATTTGTGTTCCGTCAACCATGTTCATCTTGAATAGTTACTTTCTATGAACATACTTTATCTCCGACAATTCCATTTGTGTTGCTTCAACCATTATCAGCTTAAAGGTACTCAATCCGATAAAACTCCTCTCAATTACTATTTCAATGGCTTCGGGGGTCAAAAATATTTGATTCGAGTCGAGGAAGTCACCCATCAAAGCTCAGATTTGTTAGATATCGATTTTAGAAATCTATTATTTTTCATTATCGGGAATTCTTTCTGGCCCAGAAGACAGTCAAAATTTCGTTGTTATTACCACTTGATTATAGAGTTATCCATCCTTGTCTGTTTGAATAGAGTTTTGGCGTAAAATCTCGAGCAGGTTACCAAATTGACGGCAGTTATTAGTACTCATCTCGAGCAATTAACAATTTTCAAAAATCAATATCTAATAACTCTGAGCTTTGTTTGATGGGTTCCTCGACTCGAATCAACTATTTTTTACCCCAAAGCCAAAGAAATAGTAATATAGGACCCTCTGATCGGATTGTTGTTGTTGGAATCTGTTGAGATGTGGACCCTCTTTACGGATTGAGTACCTTTAAATATTCACTTTTATTGACATCCAGTATTTTGGACATCAGCTTGACCCGATTATACAATAATGTTTATTTCTGATGCCCCAAAACAGATGTGTGTGCATGTCGACCAATCGCTGCTCTTAATGCCATATGGGTCAGCAAACACGTGACCCTATGCATATAATTTGCATATTTATACATGACACGTGTCTGACCTTAGCGCTCAAAGTTACTCTGAACCAATAGCTATGGAGCTTTATCTGGGTTATCATTAAAATATTCATAAGTGACTCACACGTGATAAATTAGTTTCACTGTTTATTACTGTGCGTATCTGGGGCACCGTATAGTTTGACCTGCTTCTGCAAATACACATTGGATTAAACGTAGAATCTATATTATCTCAATTTGGCGATCATTATTTTGTTAATGCTGATAGAATATCGAGTTTTCACTCGCTCGTACATAGATCTCATAACATAAATGACGTAAATTATAACTCATGCTTAAATTAAAATGTTGTACCGGGATACACACAGGATTCGAGTACACTTTTCACCTTGACCTAAATAGTATATATATTTTCTTTTCTTTCTTTTCTCTCAGAATAAAAATAAAGACTAATTATATGCACTATAAATGTACAGCCTAAATATTAAATCGTACTCTCTTTCTTTTTTGATATCATTAACTATTATCTTTTAATCCTGTGTGTACCCCGAAATAGCTCATTCCGCTCTACCTCATTTTAAACAGCGCTTTACTCGGATCCATACAATCCACCTGTCTCGAAAGTAGGTAACTTTCGAATGATATTTATTTTCTTGTATATGTGTTTATTTGTCATTACTTTATGTTTTCATCATCACATGGTTGGTTCAGGAATAGGAGTTTTCATATCAAAATCTGAATCGTTGGGACTATGTGGGCGTCTGTGCTTGGCTGATACACCCCTCACCCCCAGGGATGTCGGTTGACTTGGTACAGCACAGACAGTCCATTGGCCTCTTCGATGCAACGAAAAGTTGTGCAAGTAAACAAAAAACAGGAAACGCTGTTAATTTCCTTAAACTGAGATATCCTAATCTAAAATTCTTGCTGATAGCATCTATATTAGTGCTAATGTGTGGAGATATACATCCATGTCCCGGACCGGAAACTAATGGACACACTCTTAATATTTTCCACTTGAATGTACGTAGTTTGAGGAACAAACTAGTTAAAATATTAATACTATAAACGAATACGATATTGTTTGTTTTACAGAGACCCACCTAGAACCCTCCTTCAGTTCTGATCTGATTCAAATTCCAAATTTTTATGGACCTATTAGAAAAGATCGAAACAGTTACGGAGGCGGCATATGTGTATATATAGCTGATCACATCATTTACAAACGCATGGAAGAATTAGAATTTGATGAAAGTATATTATGGTTTCAAATTAATTCAAAATCCCTTACGTATATCATGGCCCATACATATAGATCACAACAGTTCTCAAATTCTAACTACTGGCAAAACCTCCACTCCGCCCTAGATACCATACTTAGTACTAACAGACCAGTCATTCTGATAGGAAACTTGAATTCTAACCTATTGGATCCCACGTCGGACCTAAATAATATTATAAATAAACTAAGTCTTCGTAATATAATCTCAACCCCAACACGCATAGGACCGTCTTCTGCTACCTTACTGGACCCCATAATTGTAAGTGACCAGATAATTTCGTACGACCATGACACCATCGACTTTGGGCGTAACATTTCGGACCACTATGCCGTAATAGCTTCCTTGTATTTTGATTATAGCCGAAACCAAGAACAGCGAAAACTCATTTGGCATTACAATGTAGCTGATTTTCCGAGAGCAAATACAATGATTACGGACATAAATTGGGATCTTTTACTGGACACAACCGCAGATATTGAAGAAATAGTTCGAAGTTTTACCGACAGTTATATGAATATAATGAAGATATGTATCCCACACCGAGAAGTGATCATCAGGCGTAGTGATAAGCATTGGTTTACTTCAGAGCTGAGAACTGCTATCCGCAAACGCGATCGACTGAGACGTAACGCCATTCACACAAATAAAACCAATGTTTGGACTAAATACAAATTAATAAGAAATAAAGTTAATAATATGAAGAAGCATGCTAAAATTAATTATGAAAACAAGTTAGAAAATACTTTTTCATTAAATAACAGTCCTAAATGTTTCTGGCAGACTGTTAAAGAGATATTAAATAAAAATTCAAACAGCGCGATTCCTCCACTTAAAGCTGCTGACGGTAACTTAATAACCGATGACTATGAGAAAGCCAACTTATTTAATGAAACCTTTCTAAAGAATTCTTTCCTTGACGACACAAACGGCGTGTTGCCAAGCCTTATATACAAATGCTCAGATACGCTGTCAGACATCGATTTTAAAGACGATGACATTATAGATGCTATCAAAAGCCTAAAGGTAGGCAAGGCGAACGGCCATGATGGCATAACATCTAAAATGCTCAAAGAAACGGTGTATACGGTGTTTCAACCACTAAAAATAATCATTAAAAGATCTTTTGCACTTAAATCCTTTCCATCTGAATGGAAAATAGCTAATGTTATACCGATTCATAAGAAAGATGATCGTTCCAATCCAGGAAATTATAGGCCAATATCATTACTGTCGTGCCTGGCAAAAGTTGTTGAGAAGGTAGTTTTGAAACATTTAATGTTACATTTTCATACTAACGATTTATTATATAAACATCAATCGGGGGTTTGTCCCAGGCCACTCGACTACTTTCCAACTAATTGACTTGTACCATTCCTTGTGCCAATCTCTCGATAGTAAACTAGTGACCTGCTCAATATTTTGTGACATTTCTAAGGCGTTTGAGAGAGTTTGGCACACAGGAATGATACATAAACTGAAGCAGTACGGAATCGAAGGTAACCTTTTAATGTGGCTTTGCGATTATATTTCGAACCGTAAACAGAGTGTGGTTGTCTCCGGTGTAAGATCAGACTATATGCATCTTAAAGCAGGAGTGCCCCAGGGCTCAATCTTGGGACCTTTTTTATTTCTAATCTATATTAATGATCTGTCAGATACGATACAGTCTTTCACGCGCATGTACGCAGACGACACGTGTTTTACAAATTATTCACTAACCATAGAAGAGACGCGCTCAAAATTATCTACCGACTTAAATCGTATCACACACTGGGCAAAACAATGGCTAGTGACATTTAATCCTGACAAAACAAAAGCAATGTTGTTTTCTTATAGATCGAACAGAGCAGAAGCTATTTTATCTGATAATCCCATGAAATTGAAATTCAACGGCGCTAACATCGAAATTGTTACATCACATCAACATTTGGGCATCGTCATTCAGTCTAATATGAATTGGGACATTCAAATTGCAAATATGTGCAAGAAAGTTGCATCTCGATTGGCCCAGCTGAGAAAGATGAAATATACTTTAAATAGACGTACTTTAGATTTGATGTATAATACATTTGTTTTACCATTAATGGACTATGGTGATATCATATGGGATAATGCACCAGCATACCTCCTTAAAAACCTAGACGATCTACATTATGATGCAGCATGAATTGTTAGTGGCCTTACCAAATCTGTCTCAAACATAAATTTACTACGTGAACTCGGGTGGAACACCCTTTCACAACGTCGAGCATGGCACAAGTTACGCCTTACATACCGAATAATGACACGAAACGCACCCCCGTATATATTGGATAAAATTCCCCCAACAGGAGAAATAACTAAACAGAGATATGAATTCAGAAACCCTAATTACGTTCGAAATTTTACACCCGGTTCTCAACACACAAACTGTAGTTTCTTCCCTACAATGGTTTCGATTTGGAATAGTTTGGATAAAGTTGCTCAACAATGTACCTCGATCTCCATATTCTCAAATATTGTAAACCCCCTGTTGAAGACAAACTCATATTGTATAGGAAGAAGAAGAGATAACATTTTACTATGTAGACTCCGAAACAGATGTAGTGCTTTAAACGGAGACAAGCTCAACAATTATTTTAAAAAAAATCCTAAATGTAGCTGTGGATACAAAGTCGAAGATGCTGATCACTTTCTGTTTACTTGTCCTTTTTACTTAAATGAAAGAGCTATAATGGAAGAAAAAATAGCTGGCATTGGACTACATATTGTCCACTCTGCAGATTTACTTTGCGGATCACCACTGATTTCCTATCAAGAAAACTGTATTCTCTTCACAGCTGTACAGAAATACATCATATCGTATCACCGTTTTTGTAATGAGAATATCGATTGGAATAGTAGACCACCAAATGATTCTATATAACCAAATTTATTACCTGCATACTCTGTACGATGATTAAATTACCTTACCCTATCTCCTGAACCAGCCTGATGTGTATATAAACAAAGATTTACTTTCGTAGGAACATTCAACAATCCGCATTAAATTTATGTTGGTGTCTTTATATTAGGGGAGAGGAGCGTTTTCTAAGTTGAAATAACTTGTGCTCCGATCCCCATTGTACTCCCATCATATGTTTATGTTATTACAGCTTGTGTATTATTACTTATATTATGTTAATGTATGAGATGTTCAATAAAATATGGAATGAAAATGAGAAAATGACCTTTACTTCAATTGTTTGACAGAGAGAGTTTAATAGGTAAGTGCCCTTAATCAACTTTGAAATGATGCTTACAATACAGAGTGTTTATTATAAATCAGCATACAATGTGCCTTTTATCAACTTTGAAACTGAAGTTACTCGTACAATTTTCTGTGAAATGATTAGGCTATATGGACAATTTTACACTTTTACTAGCTGGAGTGTCCCGCATTGCTCGGGTAAAGAATGGGCGCATTATTAGTGCCCCTTGACGTCATTTTAATTAATTATTAACCACCTGAGGTAAACATCACATGTTGCATGACACTCCGGATGACTTAAAGTTGACAATAAACGCTCTTTATTACTAATTATTAGTATCTCTTTAAGTTATATCATGTCAAAGTCATACATCCTTGACACTCCCCATGTTAAATTTCATCAATGTGCCAATACTATGTGTTATTTCGAGAGAGAGTGTGTGTGTGTGTGTGTGGTCTAGCAATTTTACTGTTTGTGAAAAGTTTATTTTGCCGTGGATGAAAAGTATGTTTTGCCGTGGATGAAAACTTTGTTTTGCCGCGAGTGAAGAGTTTATTTTGCCGTGAGTGAAGAGTTTGATTTGCCATAAGTGAAAAGTTTATAAACATCCATAGCTTGTTTTGTCAGGTGTGAATGATGCTTTTATTTTATAATTCCGGTTTCATGGTCGAGGCGAACGTCATAAATTTACATTGAAATTTACATTTAATAATTATTACAGAGAATAAGAGAAACTTTTTTGTTATCAGAAATGTACTTTTTATCTTGAATCATTGGTTATAAACATAAACATTGTATTGACAAAATACACCCACGTGGTGCAGTTGTCATTATACAGATAATTTAAACACAAGCCAAGACAACTTCATATAAAATATATATTTAACATGATATTCTGACGGTGGCTAGTTTAGGACATGGGAATTTTTTTTTATTTCGACGAAATAACTAATTCGTGGCCACGAAATAAAAAAAAAAATTCCCATGTCCTAAACCAGCCACCGTATATTCTCAATTGTTTGCGGAAAACTGCAGAACCATGTTACAGATCAGATTGCAAATGCTCGGGTTTTCAGCCTTCATGAGGAATAAGAACTTTTCTTTTTCATCAAAGGTTACGAAAATTGGTTGGTGAAATCTTATTTAAGAGAAAATTGGTTGGTGAAATCTTATTTCAGTGAAAAATCTTTTCCGCAAATAGTTATGTTTTCACATCTCATTATATAAAGTGTTCTTCCGTTTCAATTTAGCCGTACCCATTGACAGTGGATATCACATGCATATATAAAAGAACGCACTGGTTTACAATGCCAAGGTAAAATTGTTAAGTCAATGTATTATCGTATATATGCGAGGCTCCCTATGTGAGATTCGCATATATTTAAGAGAATGCATTGTCACATGGTTTTCGCAAAATTTCAGTGGGCTCCAGTCATTGGATGGTTAAAATAGACGTTGAAGACTTTGCAATTTATAAACCTCCCCATTGCTGTTGAAATATCATAGTTACAAACGTCGAGAAATAGTATATGCAATAACATGATATTACGACAAATGGCTAAACTGCGAACCTGTTGTATCCAAACATGGCTATTATGTCGTCAGTGAATGAATGGGCACACTTTAAACTTCTGTGTTGGCTACGTCACGGGTGTATCGCCGAAAGAGAAATATATCTTGTCCCAGTCGGCACGAAATGGCATGTTCGTGTATAAAATGTACTCTGTTTCAACGTGTCTTAAACCAAGATATTTGGCTAAAGAAACAGCATTAGAATTCATGGCAGGAATTTCGAGTCTGACGTAAAACGGACACGTGACGTTCATGTCAACCAATAATCTTTTCAGCAATAATTTAGCTATAGTAACATCGTCTGCCAGCAGTGTGAACGCATGGGCGTGTTTGGCTGGCGGTCGAGATGTTACGTAGCCAACTAACTTCGAATCAACGTAGGCAAACTTGGCCTTCACGCCTTCTGTTCTGAACAAACATTTCTCGAGATAATATTTGCGATCTAATGGCATCACGGAATTATCGAACAACATGGCGTCCTCGACTCGACAATGGTCGTCTGCTCGCTGAGAATACCCATCGATTGATAGAATTTCCATGTTGGCGTCACAGTCAGAGGTAATATCACAAGGGTCGTGTATCATTCCCGCATACATGTGTATTTCGCACGGATCCTTTTGAAAGCCGCATCGTTTGTATAGAGGGAGTCCATTGGCAGTGGCTATCACATATATATTATCTCTGTTGATATTGCCACGCACGTTGTGAACTAACTTTGACCCCAGACCTATTCTTCTGAAGTTACGTTGAACGAGCAGAAACGATATTGTTGCCACGCTTCCACTGCCTGCTATCCCGAAACAGGCACCTGAAATAGTATATTATATTATATGGCAATTAATCATGTTTTGTCTGCAGTTTCCAGCCAATAGATCGTCATCACACTCAAGCAAAAGTCAGTTTCAGAATCACATCCAGAAAACTTTGTGTAAAAGCAAAGCAACGTTTAATATATGTGTACGTTAAAGTGGTACTGTACACTAAATCCGGCCATTTATGTGACCATCTCCTTTTATACTCAACAAAATATATTATATGCAACAAATAAATGAATTTGAGCCATGGATAAGTGCAAATTACACTAATATATAGAGACCTTAAAATGTGAATATAGTGTCCAAAGTGCGACGTCGGAATACAGCGGCCATTCGAGCTTCCTTTTTTTTTGGGTTGCTTCGGTGGCCGTGTGGTATTGACGTCGGACTTTGAGTCGCAAGGCGTGCGCGCCATCGGGCCGGGGTTCGTATCCCACCCAATCTCAAAAAATTTGCATTGTCTCAAAAATCAATTTTACACTAATATGCTTTATGAACTATGTAAACAACATGATATAATGCAAAATGAATTAATGACTCAAGCCAAGAACTCATCTTCATTATATTTACCGTGTTGTTTTACGTCGTTCATAAATTGATTATGTGCTCTACGGTGAAATAGCTCTAAACGGTCGGAAAATAAACCGATCGTACACACTTAAAACAATAGGTTATCCAGAGTACCTACGTAGGTACTGAACTTGTCCGAGTACCAAATTGTTGGTACTCTGGAGTACCAAATTGTTGGTACTCTGTTGTACCAAATATTGTTGGTACAATGGAGTACAACACAGCTGGTACTCTAAAGTACCCTGCTTGTGTACTCAGAGTACCAACAATATTTGGTTCTTCAGAGTACCAACAATTTGTTACTCCAGAGTATCAACACTTTGGCACTCCATAGTACCAAATATATATATATATATATAGGTACTATGTGGAGAACATTCACAGGGTCCAAGCACTCGAAAAATGTCCGACGGCAAATTTAACAATGTGGCATGTTAGATTCCAAATGATGCCATGGCGTTTAAACATCAAATTAAGTACAAAACCCGATCGAGGTTCATCGAAATCATGTTATCAGTTGCATGGACTCACTTGCATATAGTGCAAAATGAGATAATCCAAATTATATTACTTTTATTAGTATAGAACCGTAATCGTGTTTTTTGTACTTAATTCAAGGTTTGATACCTCGATTTCAGGATTTCCCCGACCTGTCTGAATGTCTGATAGCAATAAAGAGAAGAAAATATGACAAGAGAGTTCATATCCACTATGCAGCGAATCTTTATCAAGGGGCGTAACTGAAAACCATTGATTATTAACTAAACTAAACGAATCTAAACCAAACAATCTAACCCAACAATTGAACCCAACTTCTGGAATTTAACCCAACCATAAACACAACTTTGGATAACACAACAATTTTGACTAAACTTTATTTTGATTGTAATTTTGGGCAACTTTCAGTTGTTGAATAACTCAATGAGTCACATACAAAATGTAGTTATCATTGTTCATTTAGTAAATGGTGAAACATATATGTGACCTGCCATATCAAATCCAGTCGTAAGTCGGGATTTTTTTACCCTGTGCCAATGCATTCTCTTATATATGCGAGTCGACCATAGGTCGCCTCGCATATATAAGAGATGCATTGGCCTAACATTTTATCATTTTTTTTAAATAAATGTTTCTTACAATTTTTAGGACATAAAATAAAAAAAGCATCCATTACCCTGCAGGGAGCCCCACACATATATAGAAGCATATAGAAGAGTGTCATATGTTCATGTTTGTCTGGGGCTCTGTATGGGTAAAATTATAACATTGTTAAAGAATACAAGAAAAAATTATTAAAATTGTAAAAAATTGGAATGCATTGGCACAGGGTAAAAAAAATCCCGACTTACGGCAGGTTTTGATATGGCAGGCCAATCAAATTTGTCAGCGTGTATGTGACTGAGGAAATGTACCGCTATCGTGCGCAAATTATCATTTCATATAACGGTCACGTTTCGATGAGATCTCTTTATTTGTATGGAACATTTAAGAACACATCTGAACTGTATCTAAACATTGTTTAACATGGTTGCTACAAAACGACAGCAATATTAATCTTAACTTGGAATGCTGTGCAATAATCCTTGCAGCTATGCTTAAAGATACGGGGGCGTTGGCGGTGGGTATGCTGTTAAAATATTCATCTCCGTCAAAAACCGCCATAAACAGAAAGAATAGTAAAATATAGAAAGACTTTGTTCTTACACCAATCAGAAATATGGCATAAACAGTATGTTATTGTCAAATTGTTTCCCCCCCCCCTTTGTTATGTAATCAAAAGCAAAAAATGTTATGTTACCTGGCTTTTGTTTAGATCCGGATATGGTAAACATAAAGAGCGTTATTTGTTACTGTTTTCCTGATATGGAAATAATAAAGAGCGTTCATATCATTTGTGTGTGATGAACCAATAGAATTGCGCTGTGTTATATAAACAGAAGCACAACTTCTGTAACACGAGCAGGCTCTTGTTTAAGTTGTTTACGTACACCATCGTAAGTCTTGACGACAATATACTATCTGCGCGCTGATTATGTTTGGCATATGAACAAAACTATATATATTTTAATATTCCTTCTGTTGATGGCGATTTGAACAAATGCGAATATTTCTGCAACGAACGCCGCCCGTGCCTTTAAAGACATATTATGGACTTTTCGGGTGCGTGAAACTGATTAGTTGGTATTCAGGCGCTATGCAAACTGACGGAATGTAGCATGCATTCTACATGTACTAACATCGCCGAAAATCTCAAGCAAATCGACAGAACCATTTCATAGGTAACATTGTCTGAACTATACGCTCAATTGTAAATTTGTACATCCTGATTCGGGACGAAACTATCGGCGATAAACTAACGAAAACGATTTCGCCATCGAAAGTCGCTGCATGTAATTAATATATAAGAATGACGGTGTGTGTTGTAAATTTGGATGTAATATTTGTGAAAATAACTACTTCGATCAAGATTATTCTCCATTTCTATTTAATCACCCTACCTGAGTCTTTCACATCACGTCCCGAATCGAGATGTAAATATTTGCAATTGAACGTAGTTCAAAACATCTATGGAGTACATGGTACAGTCAATTTGCTTGAGATTTTCACAGATGTTAGTAGAATGCTACATCCCTTAATGCAGTTTGCATAGCGCCATGAATTCTATATAACTGATCAGTTTCACGCACCCGAAGTCCATGATATGTCTTTAACTATAGTTTTGTTGGGAAACGAAAACACGGACGCTTTTTAGAGATAATAAATGGATTTATATATCTAGCCTGACAAAAACATCCAAACGTGTTATCCTCTCGGTTAGTATACGTCCGTACTGAGTACCGGGATGGACGTAAAATGTCACGCTGTGTGCTATACGTCGATCGGTACTGCACTAGTACGGATCTACTTCACCACTCTAGCATTCGGCCATTATTCATAACTGAAACTCAGAGATTTGTAATATACATCAGAACCATTGTATCTCTAAGCTTGAAACAATGTATGGTGTTCCAGGATTGTGAATGATATAGCCGTTGAACGTAGTCAGTGTTATGGTTTTCATGATATTCCCGTTATATTTCCATTGGAAAATGGCAATAGCATCAACGACCCATCACACGACACCATTTAGCAGTGAAGAGTGTAAACGTACCCCTTTGAAAGTCTATATCTGACCATAATAACGTACTTTTTGCTCATCAACTGACACGATCTAATTATTTTCTGGTATACAAAACGTACAAATGGTAGTTTTGTGGTGTTAAAATATACAAATATACAAAAATAACGGTATACTGCATGTTTCTTAAAAGCGTCAATTTGTCCCTACACGTACATGTAGTTACATCGGCAGGACACGCCAACATCATAACATTAAGGGCGCGTACACATGGCCAGCAAGAAAATATCAGGTATGCCACATGTGACTTACTTGACCAATGAAATAAATAATACAGGAAAATATCCGACGAAGGCAGCGCGCTGATATTTTATCGCCAATTGGTGATATGTGTTCACCTTGATAGGTGGCCATCGGTATCCGTTAACTAATCTCGCGGGGATATGATCGTGACAATTCAAGCGCGCGAGTTTTGATCCATCAATAGTATCGGCTGTTTCAACAAACTACGTATTTCCATTTGTATTGGACGTCAGAACCGCTGATGTATTATATATATACATGTCTATACGTGTGCGCAGATACGTGGCGACGGGGGTGTGGGGGAGGGGGTGTTTCACCCCCAACTTTGGTCAAAATTTTCAACGGTTGGAAATTTCATACCTGCCAAAACATTAGTTGGAAATTTCACACCAACAATAGGTTGAAAATATTCTTGTAGTTTGATTTTTTTTTTAAATCTTGGGGGGGGGGGGATTATTTTTTTTGGACCAATATTTGCATATTTTCCTATTTTTGGTAAAAAATTATGGTCTGAAATGGTTATCAGTTGGAAACTTTCCAACCTCATGCAGGGGGGTGACAGGTTGGAAATTTCCAACACTTGGAAAGCTTGTGTCCTGGTCCCTCCCACATGGCCAGTCAAAAGTAAAAAACTGCTAGTTAATTTAAGAAAACAATATTGTCATACATTTGGTCAACATTGTCATTGGAATTGTCATCAGTTGTAAATTTTCCAACCTAAGTGTGGTGTCAGGTTTGAAATTTCCAACTCTAGGAATGCTTGAGGATAGTCTAGATGGTAGGATTTTGCGATTTTCTTGTTAAGATTGCAAAATTTTCGCACACCGGGCCGAACCATGGTCTAATATTAGGCCTAAGGGCACTGAGGTGCAAGGGGGTGCAAATGGAATTATGGAAAACTTGTGTTTGGTCTGATTCTGATTCAAGGGGGGGGGGGGTGCAGTTGGAATTTCCCAAGGTGGATACCCCAACGGAAACACACTAGCCACGTCCCTGCGTGTATGGGGATACTTTATAATTTGGTACCAAACATGCCTTGACTTAGTTTTACTTTAATTTGGACTCTATGTACGTTTTGAATAAGACATTGTTGGCGGCTCCTCGCACTTCTCGCATGTGGGATGTGGCCCAGAGCCGAACACACCAACGTCTGTTTAGATGTTGTTTCGTGTGTTCATGAAGAACACACATCCCTACTTCAACGACGAGGGCGCGTTCCTTTCTCGTTAAAATAGGTGGCATTTTAAATTTTCCATAACACTTTATAACTGTATGAATATTCGATATGGACTATAGGTTGTTTGTCCGCAGTAATTCACTTCAACAAACACGACTAACACTAGTCACATTGAGCTCAATCAATGCAATATAACCCGCCGCTTTCTCACGGGCGTAATCTTTGCAGCAAGAAAATATCAGAGTACAATTGTACCTGATATTTTCTTGCAGATATTTTCTTGCAGCTTCATGTGTACGCGCCCTAAGGGCGTGTACACATGGCGGGCAAGAAAATATCAGGTATGCCCCATGTGACTTACTTGACCAATGAAATAAATAATACCGGAAAATATCCGACGAAGACAGCGGGCTGATATTTTATCGCCAGTTGGTAATATATGTGTTCACCTTGATTGGTGGCCATCGGTATCCGTTAACTAATCTCTACAAGGGACACGCTGGTAACCGTTCACGCACTCGAGTTATGATCCATCAATATTATCACCTGTTTCAACAATTGACTTCGTAATTCCATTTTGGATTGTTTGACATAATCGCTGAGCTATTATATGGATATGTGTGGGGATATATATCATTTGAAGGTTTCCGCTGACGGAGGATGTCCGTGGATTTCCAACTGCACCCCCCCCCCCCTCTTGAACCGGGCCAAAGACCCAAGATCACATAATTTAATTGCACACCTTCCATCGTCTTTGAATTTCCCATCTGGTACCTTATATGCCTTGAATTTTGACTGGACACCGGGGAGGGAGGGGCCTAGAAGAAATTCCAAACCAATATTTTGACCAAAGTAGGAAGAAATGCAAATATTGTTTCCAACTGGTGAACACTTTGGCCATGCATAGTTGGCGGGGGTCTCATGTCCCCACATGCACTAATGTAAGTTCGATAACGTAATGTACACCACAGCCCCATGAACCAAGAAACAATCTCCTGAAAACTTCATATGGGGTCTCAATGGGGGTGGGGTCATCCGATGTGCCACAAAACCATAACAACATTTGTCAACCCACATATGTACACCACTATGAAATTATAACATTTCCAAATTTCCAAATAACGTGACCACTTTCTCGTTATGCAGAAGATCTTTATGCATGAGATCAGCAACGTTGCTACATGTCGGTTGGTGCCTAATCCCACCGACTTCGGTAATACATGTCAACATTTGGAAATTTCACACAGCTATGAATTGCCAAAATGGACTATAGGTTATTTACCGGACGCAATTCACTTGAACCAGCATGGGTAATATTGTTCTGATTGAGCTCAATCAATCAACGCCGTCTAAACCGCCGCGTTCTCACGGGCGTAATCTTTGCAGCAAGAAAATATCAGTGTGCAATTTTACCTGATATTTTCTTGCAGATATTTTCTTGCAGCTTCATGTGTACGCGCCCTAATGGTGCGTTCACTGACGGGCAAGAAAATATCAGGTATGCCCCACGTGACTTACTTGACCAATGCAAACAATAATACAGGAAAATATCCGATGGAGGCAGTGCACTGATATGTTGTCGCCTGTGGGTGATATGAGTTCACCATGATTGGTGGTTATCGCTATCCGTTAAATAATCTTAAAGGGATACGATGGTAACAGTTCACGCACTATAGTTATGATCAATCACATAGTATCGTCTGTTGCAACAACATTACTGACTTGGTAATTCCATTTTTAGATGAGTTGACAGAATCGCTGAAGTATTATATGGAGTGTGTGTAGGGACGTATTTCTATAGAGGATGTTCATGTTGGATTTCCAACTGCAATCCCCCCTTGAACCAGGCCCAAATACCAAGATCACATAATTAAATTTGCACCCCTCCCCTCGGCTTTGAATTTCCCAACTGGTACCTCGCATGCCTTGTTTTTAACGTGAAATTTTGACTGAACACCGGGGAGGGAGGGACCTCCAGGATATATCAAACCACTATTTTGACCAAAAGTAGTAGAAATGTAAATGTTGGTGTAAAACAACAAATTCCACATGCATTACTGGTTGGAAAATCAGACTACCAGAACAATCTCAACTCATTGTTGGTGTGAAATTTCCAACTAATATTTTGTCAGGTTTTAAATTTCCAACTAGTGAAAAATTTGAGCATAGTGAGGGGGGGTCCCATGTCCACACATGCACCCCTGTATATTTTGTAATGTAATATACACCACAACCCCACGAACCAAGCCAAATCGATAACTCTAGAAAACTTCATATGGGGTCTCGGTCATCCGATTGCCACAAAACCATAATAATTTTTGTCATCCCACATATGCATGTACTTTGAAATTATAACAGGAGTGAACCTATTTCCAAATGATGTCACCATTATATCATATATCGAAGGTGTGTATGCACGAGAGCAGCAACGTGACTTCAGGTCGGTTGGTGCCTCATCCCACCGACTACGGTAATATATGTTGAGTTTGAAATTTCACAATGTAATGAATTGCCAATATGGACTATAGGTTGTTTACCGGACGCAATTCACTTGAACCACCAAGATTAATACTGTTATGATTGAGCTAGATATATATATCAACGCTATACCCAAACCGCCGCGTTTTCACAAGCGTAATCTTTGCAGCAAGAAAATAACAGGGTACAATTGTACCTGATATTTTCTTGCAGATATTTTCTTGCAGCTTCATGTGAACGCACCATAAGACAGGGCTGTAGTTGTTCAGGCTTGGGCACTACATCACATCGTTCGAGCCCCCCCCCCCCCCCCCCCGCTGTATACTGACATTAGTTCGCCTGGTAATAACCGGCAAAATAATTACCACCAGCGGAATTGGATCGCGCTGGGGTCTTCGGCAAATGGCTGGATCTTCAGGGATTCGTCGTCGAAATAACCTCATAATGAACATATGTATAGTTTTTAGACAATTGTAGATGCTGACAGTCTCTTAAGTTATTGGGATTTCCCACGGCATAAACAATGTGTACATTGTAAGACTGCAAACGTTCGAGTCTCAAATCGACAATACTAGAAAGGTCAGTTGTGTCAGTTGTCGTTTTGTCATGTATTCGTGTAGTTATATGTATCCGATTACGGTTTCGAGAAGCCAGTCATGGGCACGCGAACTTTGCATTGAAATAATCGAACCTACAACTGAATATGACCTGATAACAACATAATCAAGTTCAAAATAATCAGGACAAACATAACTATATCACCCTACTGTGAGTGGCAGTATTTTCTCACAAATGGACTCGTAGTAGTCAATTCCGCGAACAGTTTTTTAGACTGTCAGAAATATTTTCGACTACTGTTAGCTAATCATAATTCTTATCAGTAGTAGTTAAGTATGCAACAGGTGTCCAAATGTTATATATAGAAACGATTTATGGAAATCACCAATGTCTGCCATTGTTATCGTTTTATAATTTACACACATACAGAAGGTTTATATCACAGACCCCATGCAGGACTTGGATTATACTACATCACATCATTCGTTTCTCAATATTGCCATTCGTTTCGTGTATTACGTCTCATGGTAATGACAAATGACCACCCACATAAATCGATCGCGTTGGGGTCTCCGGCAGATGACATATATCTGTATAATCAAGGAGTTGTCACAATGAACATATAATGCGCTTATGTATGCCATTAACGTCGTTTTTAGATTGATCTATGAGCGTAGGCCTATATAATTATGTCTCTGTGGGAGAACTACATACTGTATAATTCCACGAATTTTGGAATTATACTATGTTGTTCGCCCACCCACTGAAACATCTAAACGCTCATATATCAATCGAAAAACGACATCCGTGGAATATAATTACAACGATATAACTTTATTTTAAACATTTACTATCTACTATTAATCCATCTCAGAAAATAAATTGCCACAACATGATTTTCCGTTGGACGATCTCCGGATTTGGTTGATGGGCCGACAGTAAATTGGCAAACTTTCAGAAAATAAATGCACCTCAAGTTCAATTTTTAGCAATAAACTATCCGTGATTTAAAAAAAAACATTGTAAACAAATGCCATGGTCACACCTAATGCAATAACATACGTATAATATATTGTCCACAAGAAACAGAAACATGCGATAGAGTCATCAACTACTTTTCAAATGTTTCTATAGTATTGAGTTTCGAGTTGCTTTTTAACTGAGATTCTAATGGAATTCTCGCTCAGCACTTTCGCGTCATCCGGTGACGGCATGCATGTGGGGCGACGGTTAGAATCACCCATTTTTCTTAAAGTGTCACTACGCGATGTGACTCGTCCACTACAACATGATGTCATCTATGCATTGATAGATCAAGTCTGTCCATCCGTTCGTCCGATATGGTTTCTGATTATACAAATTTTTGTCGGGTTATTTTGTCCACCGAACATGACCTTGAAACGGGAACCCGCAAATGATAGCATGCTGTCGGTGTGCCTGTACGGGGTTACCTTGAAAAACAAACATTAATGGATCGACCAAAGCCATGGGACCAATCCAGACGAAATTTCATACTTTGGGCTTCGAAGGGACGGGGAAGATTCCAAGGGACGGGAGAGATTTTCGTCGGGTCAGTTTGTCCGCCTGAGGTGACCTTGACCTTGAAACGGGTACCCACAAATGACCTGTACGGGGTTACCTTGAAAAACAAAAATTAATGGATCGACCAAAGCCATGGGACCAATCCCGCCAGTGGCGGGCTAATCTGCTAGTAATTATATAATTATAGATACTGACGGTCCCTTTAATTATACGTATTTTCCACGTGCATAAAAATGTCAATCTGAGAGACTAAAAAGCTATATTTCTTAACACCATCGCTTTATCCCACCAGTTGCATGTACATGTAGCTACATCAATACGCCCACACACACATCATGTCATTATTATATATATGGAAACAGGGGCGGATGGGACAGTGTATGGGTTCTGTGGGACAGTGGGGATATTTCCACATTGTTGATGAGTTGTACATCTATATATATATGCATGTGATGCTCATACGATTTCCCCAGCACACATGGCATGAATATATATTATAACAAGTCTATTAAAATATTTATGAGAACAAATTGTTTTTCGTGGCATCTGAGCAATCTTTTTCAGAACACAATATTTTGAAATTTTCAAAGTACATATTCAGAGTGCATGTCTGTTTCATTACCTTAGATCAAGCATGTTGCTAGAATATCGACTGGACTACTGGACCAGGTCCATGTGTAAATGTAGTATAAACATAATTCTCATAATATGAGCGGTCCATTCGACTGTTTTTCTATAAATGTATTTCTTTTATTGTTGATCGTGATCAGTTCTTGTAATTTATAACATGCATCGACGATAAATGATCGATATCTTTTCGGTGAGCGATATGTTTACTGAGGTTCCATTGAAGACGATTTGTTGGGGGGGGGGGGGTGTTGCGAGGCCGATATAACTCGATTTTCCTAGACAAGAAGTCGCCCACACTATTATATTATCGATGTCTATTGTAATCCACAACTTCTGTGCGCCCTTTTTGTATCTCCCCTGGCTGCATGGTAATGACTATTGACCACTCGCTGAAATCGATTGCTGGGGTCTCCGGCGGATGACATCTGTCAGAATATAGCCAGGGATTTATCGTTAAAGTGAGCTCATCTGAATATGTATAATGCTTATTTCCATATTTAAATATAACAAATCCAATAGATAGTAATGTCATATTTAACGAATTTTATCACATAATTAACCCACAAAACCAGCTTCAAAAGTATTGGTAAGACACACGGGTATAAATTATAATATTAGCGCGTGCGATGACGTCACGCCATTATTTAAATGACTTGCGATTGCGGAAGTTTATGATTGTTCTTTTCGATGAATATTTCGCGTTGCTTCGCGTTTTTTTGATCATGTGATAAAATGTATCTCAAACTCGTTCTATTTTATACGTAATTTATCAACCTCGTCCACTACATTCAATTTGAGCCTCGTAAACCTCGGCTCAAATCGAATTTAGTGAACTCGGTTGATAAATTCCGCATAAAATAGAAACTCATGTGAGATCCTCTATAAGTGTTGGTCGGCTTTAGTGAAAGAAATATACGTCTGGCATTGTGTGAGCATTTGACAATATCCGGGTTAAGTTACAGAGGCGGTTGAATTATAACATGTGTTGCCGTTGGAAACGAAAGTTACATGACCAGATCAATTCAACGACACTTATACCCCGTACTGTAAGTTCAGATGTGTTATGTCTAACCTATAACAAAACGTGTAACTAGCATAGGAATACGATTTTGTTTTGCTGTGTATATGTGCAATGTCCAGTTAACTTTAGAACCTGGTCATTTTACAAGATAAAGATCTGTATAGCTGTTATCGGAAAACGTTAATATAAATCGATTATTTACATGTAGGCGAATTTTAAAACGAAGTTCCTTACACGGACGTTTATGAATTACACTTATATAGGATAGGTGAAACATTCCGTAATTTCCCGCGGCTTGTGGAGATAAGAGGATAATTGCCTACAAAAAGCAAAAGGGAGACACCTGTGTGATTTTTATCTCAGTTAATTTCTCAGCTCTATTGTAAATCGAAGAGATCGCATCAGAAGCAATTCGGTATATCCATGTCAAACTCACCGCAGACAGCACCGTCGGACGTTTCTGCTAACAGATAGCACCCTTCCATGGATGCCACGACTGTTTTGAAATAGTCTATAGAAAACCACCATTTTGGAATCTCCTTCAGCACGAGTTCATGTAGATTATCTGCATCTTCCACTCGTGCGTCGCGGATTCGGATATTTTCGAGCAGACTGTGATTGCCGTTATCACCCTCCATGATCTGCAAGATATAGGTGCATCGGTATTAAAGCTATTATAAACGAATCCGGACTAGGCAGTTACTGAGATAAATTTAGAAGGCAAATACTATACAGTTCATAATATCAAATAGGAAGGTGTGACGTCACAATAGAAGACAGGATTGAAAAAATAAATGCTCCGTAAAATTAACGTTTTAAAATAACTAAGCACGTTTAAACTATAAACACAAGTATAGCATGTAGTACTAAATATATATAGAAGAAGACAATCTGTTAGATTCTAAAGAGGTTAATTGGAACTCATTCTTGGAGGATATATGGATGTTTTAATTCAGAAAGTTTACACGCAATGGAAGATGCTTAGCAACGGTGGAAAGTTTGCTTATTCTGTGGCAGTATAAGACAACTTTTCGGTATGACCGAACGATCGGAACAAGGCACCCGACTGGAAATATGCTTTCCATGCTGTTTTGCATGTAAAGGTAAATTCAGATCACCAGTTAACAAGATAGTATGTGATCGTTGTAGACAACAATACCACTTTAGCTGTCAGGGACTAAGTGCGGAAGATGCGAAAAACGTGGAAAATGTGCAGTCAACAGCTATACAGTGGCACTGCAAACGATGCCGGAAGGTAGACACTAATCATCCAGTAAATAACTTAGATAATGAAAAGGGAGAAGGTAAAGATGGATGCAAACGTGAAAATGATGTGGCAGGTACAATATCTAATCGAAATGAGGCAAACGAAACTGAAAATATAAATAATCAAGAAATCGGCAAGTGGATGAATCAGATAGAAAGACTAATTGAAAAGGTTATTACAAACATGGATACATTCGAAGATCGAACTAAACTCCGATTGGAGAAACGACTAGAAATTTTCGACAAAAAGCACACCACATAAATGGAAAGATATATTTATTTATGTTGTCAAGCGCCTTGAAACCTCGGTGATACAAGATACAAGAATTTATTGCAAGACACCTCAATGGGCAGTTGCAAGATACTGATGAACATCATATACATAAATAAGCAACACATAACAATATTATTATAACAAACACAGTTCTTATCAACATTCCCTCAACAATTTCTTCAAGTTTTATTATTCCGCCGAAGGAAGAATAGCCGGACTATGTTGCAAATCTTGTTAATTAATTTAATATTATCATTTCTCATAATCAATGCAAATTTATCTGCATCATTCAAATTATTGAATTCACTATCGTGTTTCTCAATTTCGCTGAATAAATTAGATCTTAAATCATCGTATGCGTTACATTCAATGATAAAATGCATTTCAGATTCGACACATTGTTTGTCACTCATGGAACACAGCCGATTTTCTAATGGTATTACTGGTTGTCTATGCCTCCCTTTTTCTATTGCCAATATGTGGTTGCTCAAGCGCAATCTAGAAAAACATTCGCGAGCAATTTGTGATCGTGTGTGAATGACATATGGCTCAATTTTGTATTCATCTTTAAATATCATATAGGTTCGTAGTTTATTTTTCCCTGTCGGTCTATCGTCATTGAATATATCATTGCGAAACACTTACATGTGTTCTGATTTCAATGTCTTAGTCAGCATCTGTTCACGCTGCCTTGATAGTTGGCCTGCGTTATTGATTACAATGTTATAATGCGACAATTGGGTGATCCATGTTAAAGGTAATTTACAATTCAGAGATTCTTTGTAGCATGCGGATAAGATATTATGGTCATCTACTTTTGATAGTTTTAGCATGTACCTGAAGAGTTGTAAAATGGCATCATTCGCGATAGGGAAACGGCCTAACTCTGCTCTAGAAGCGTGATTTGAGGCCTTTCTATTCAAACATAGAGCCCGTTTACAAAACTTTAGATGTGTTTGTTCACATGGTATGGTATCTTTGAACGGCAAATTAAGGTCAGTGGACCATATCTCACATCCATACAATAAAATAGGCTTAATTGGTTTATCAAATAATTTGCATTTAATGGCGATAGGTAACACCGGTGTTGATTTTGTTAAATTTGTTAAAAAGAACATGGCTTTTGATGCTTTTGCGCTCAGATTATCCTGTATTTTTTTCATTTTTCCATTAGATGTGAAAATTAGTCCTAAATATTTATATTCATCCACTACTTCTATTGGCATATCATCAATGTTAAATACAGGACCATGTTTTGTTTTCCTTGAACGAAAGATCATACATTTTGTTTTGCTTACATTAACAGATAGTCCATTGTCAAGCGCGTATTGCTCTAACTTCTTAATTCCCGATTGTAAACCTGTCGGTGATTCAGATAATATCACCAGATCGTCTGCGAAAAGCAAATGATTGAGGTTATGATCATGAACGTGTACGGGGTCTCATGTTTCGTCAAAAATATTAGCTATATCATCAATGAAAATCTTGAACAACGTAGGGGATAGAGAATAGCCTTGACGGACCAATTCCCGCCATTGTTTTAACAGAATAGTAGCTTGATTTGTAAAGAGAAGATAACGCGTCATAATTATATATGACAATTAATTCCTTTAATTTTTCGAATAATCAACAAAAGCTGCATATATAGGTATTTTGTTTTCTTTATACCTATTAACGATAGTTCGCAATATAAAAGCGCTATCAAATGTACTCCGATTTTTCCTAAATCCGAATTGCTTGTCACTAATTAAGTCATTTGCTTCAAGATAAGAGTTTATTCGTGTGTTTATAACTTTGTTGAATAACTTACCAAAATTACTACTTAAAGCAATAGGTCTATAATTGTTAGGGTCATGTCTATTGCCCTTTTTATATAGGGTTTTGATTGTTGACTCGCTCCAGCATACAGGATAATGACCTGAGTGTAAAACTGTGTTGAAAAATTTTGTGACCTCGTCCAACATAAATGGAATTACTGATTTTAATAATTCATTTGAAATGTTATCTGGTCCACTAGCTTTGTTATTTTTAAGTTGATACAGGTTATCTAATATCTCGCCTTTAGTTATATAATAATTGTTGAAATTTGTCACAACGGTACTTTGTTTCACGGTTTTAATTGCTTTTCAATTGATTCGATTTTTGGACATAGCAGTTTATCGATAAAATCGATTGTTTCATCCGGGTCTAAATTATTAGAGTTTTCCTTCTTCGGTCGCATATTATTCACGAGTGTCCAATATTTCGAGGGGTCACTGGTTTCGAGATTTGATAGCTCGTCAACAATATTTTGGTGGAAAATGGGAGATTTTCTTTTTGTCTCCCGTTAATATGCTTTTTTTGGTGTGAAAAATTTCAATGTCAGAGATCTATCATGTGGTTTTCTTTTCATTTCCTCAATGACATTTTTCATTTCTTTTTTAAGACTTTTGCATTCATTATCAAACCATAGTCGTTTCCGTCTGCACCTATGTTTATTAAAGGAAAATACTTTTGTTGATGCATTATTTATTAACTGGATTATTTCATTTAAATCTCGAATCGCCATTTCCGTATCTGAGGGATCTGGCCCATACGAAGACACTTGGAACTTCATAAGTTTACTTCGCACGTGCGGTTGAAAAACAGCTTGCTTTGTCCTTTCGCTACTTTCTTTGTTGAACACACGTTATACTTATATTTTAGTCGCTTTTTAGTCGGACAATTTTTACTGAATTTAAGTGCATTGCCAACTGGCAATGATCTGAACATTCTGTTGGTGATTTGACACAAAAATAACTTATATCAGACAAATAGCGCTCTTTAATAAGTATGTAACCAACGACGCTAGTTCCATTGTAATGGTAACTCGTGAAATTTCCAAGCAAATCACCAAATTTAATTCCATTCAATATTCGCATTCCGGTCGATTGGCACATCGACAGGAGATGCTTTCCAAAACCATTACAATTTTTATCTAAGCTCAACCTATCTCTAACTGTATCTAAAATATAGTTTTCAGAAAGTGTGACATGAGAATCATCGTCCTGCGCAATATAGTCCGGTCGTTCACATGTGCGTGCGTTGAAATCACCCCCCCCCCCCCCCCCCCCCCATAATAACTAACTGATTAGGCTCCAAACTAGCGATATACTCTTCAATGTTAGTAAAAACAAGTTCTTTCTTATCGTTTGTTTTCCAATAACTAGAATTTTCTGGTGGAATGTAAACGGATATAAATAAAATATTCTCGTCAATATTGAACATCTTACCATCAAATTCTATTGATAAAGCCACATCGTTAATGTATTCAGTACGTTTTATGAACTTTTCATATTTCAAGCGACAATAGAAGGCTATGCCGCCTCTTGCATTCTTGTCTGTATCGCGACATAGTTCTATACATCTATAGTTAGGCAATTGTATCAATGCAGCATCGTTGTGCCACGTTTCAGTTATTGTAATAAAGTCATAACGATTTAAAAGGGCAGTGAATTCAATATCTGTTACTTTATTTACAAGACCCTGTGCATTCCACGACGAATAGCACACGCTGTGTGTGTCTGAATTGAGAACTTTAAACATCGGAATTATATAAATATAAGTATTATATAAATATAAGTATTCCGCGGCCATCGGAGATAGAGCGGAGTCTTTCAATACTCAAATCTATAGTTAAAGGTACGGTTGGCCTTGGCGGTGGGTATCCTGTAAAAATATTTCCACCTGTCAGAAACCGCCACAAACAGAAAGAACATCAAAATGTAGACAGACTTTGTCCGTATACAAATAAGAAATATCGCATAAACAGTATGTTATTGTCATTTGTTTGACCATTGTTATGTAAACAAAAGCATAACAAGTTACTTTTCTGGTGTTTGTTTATATTATGATGGTAAACATAAAGAGCGTTCTTTGTTGGTGAATTCCTGATATGGAACAAATAAAGAGCGTTTATGCCATTTTTGTGTGATTAGCCAGTAGCATTGTGCTGTCTTCTGTAACACAATCAGTCTCTTGCTTAGGTAAAATATAGTAGGTATTTATGATAACAATGCTGTTTACGCGATAGTCATGGTATATATGAACGAAACTGTATGCATTTTAATGTTTTTCTGTTTACGGTGATTGGAACAAATATGAATATTTTCGACAACTAAGGCCTCACGTGCCTTTAATATGCAATTTTCCTTTTCGTGAATTTACAATAGACATGTTAACGATCATCGGATATTTAAATTGTTCGTGTGGTTTCAACATTAACATATACCGTATGACATACATTAAATAACATATATACACATGAATATGAACTAAATTGAATCCCAATTTCTAAGCATTGACTGTTCTACTGATTGCTTCTGAAAATTTCATAAGTTGACTGGTGAATACACTCAAGTCATCTCTCAGAGAAGAGTCAGTACGTGCACTTTTATTCTGTGTCACATTGGGAATTGAAACGCTTGGCTGTCGAGGCTTAAGCGGACCGGCGTAAGCTGCTCCAAATCTCTGGTCCTGTATAACTCTCCCGATGTGAGCGTCTCCTCTGTACTGATTCTGTGAGAAGTTCTCTCGGTTGTACCATCTATTATCACGAACTTGTTGGAATTTACTTTGAAATTGTCCTGGTTGTGGTGTATTCTTCGTATATATAATGTTCTTAGCTAAGACCCTGACTCCCGAATAACTAGGGTGCCAATTATCCCAATAAAAGTCTCTGTAGATCTCAGATGTGTTCAAATTCACAAATCCAGGCGAGTTGTCAATAAAATTACACCCATTATTTTGACACACCTCACGAATAAGGTTATTTGTTTCAAGAACCAATTCATTGATGCGGTCCGAATGCAGCGTAGGGAATATTGAAGAATAACTTATCTTTGCTGCGGTAATTTTTCTTGACGTTTCCCTATCAAGTCCGAAATTTCCTCTCTCGACGTCTGAATACCATACCGACAACTGTTGATGCCAATATGTACAGTCTTTATGTACATTATTGAACTTTACAGTATTGTCATAGTCCAGCCATCTCATTAAGCCGGCAATCCTCTGACCTGGTTGGAACACTATCTCCGCACGCTCACCTACTAACGCCATCCTATTTGGATCGAGCTTTCTTAAAACAGAATCACCAAGGATGAGATGAATTGGTGTTTGGAGTGAAGACGTTTTAGTAAATTTCTGGTGGCTGTAATTGTCTGATTCCGATGTCCCATTTTCATGCTTCGCATCAGAATAATCAATGTCACACTCTCCTGGAATCGACTGCAAGCTTTAATTTATAAATGATAAGGCGTCGAATTTATTTGAGACGACCACGCTGTCGTCTAGAATCTGTTCCTCTGAATCACAATCGCCAGCTGTGATTTCTATGCATTCCTTAGATTTCACATTTCCTGGTTTCGAATTTGGAGTAGCAGTTTCTTCAATATCAGCGACCGGGCATTCATGTCCTTTTATAGACTTCTTCAACGAAAAAACCTGATTAGCAAGTCGACCATTGTGTCGCTTCAGTTCCTTGCATTCTTTTTCTAACTTTGCGATTTTATCCTCCAACTCTGATGTTTTAATTTCGAAACTATTCCGTATTTTACTTGTTATTTCGGATGTCTTTTTGTCCATATCCTCTTTCAGTTCCCGTGAAATACCCGCGATTGCTTCGTGGACATAGTCATTCATTTCATTTTGTTCCAGTTTAGTTTCCTCAACCATGAGCTGCATCTCATCCACTGACCGTTTGATAGATGCGGTTGACAGAAAATTCAATGTTCCAGAATTTGCCTTTCGAGCTGTGGACACACCACGCTTCCTCCGAGGAGTCACAAATAACACCTCTTTCTTATTCATCTCATCACACTGCACCACGCTCCAGATATAACTTTATCATCAGTGATCTCTTCCTCTCCATCTGCACCGCTGGGATCCTTATTCACATGCAGTTTCGTCCACTTTCTCCCAATCAATGGCATCGTTTATATCATTGAATGTTCCAGGTATAACTACAGAGCCGAATCCAGTCTCATAAACTGCTGGAAGAACATTTTGAATCCACCATGAAATATTGGCCTTTGTACCCTGTAGCATAATATTTTTTTTGGGTCCTAATTAAATTAATTGTGACTCGTCTCGATTTTGTTTTCCATTGACAATGTCCTCCACAATATTCTTACCAGTATCGCTAACACATCGCCATACAGCTCCAGATATTTCCATTAATTTCCGGCTGTCCCAATATTTAGCAGTAACACCTTTCCGGTAACATTCGAATTTCATAGTGTCTTGTTCAATAGTAATACATTTATCTCTGTTTTTTACTTCGATTTTCTCATATTCGTTCTTCATATCGTTATTCTTCTTTTTTTCCACTTTCTGCACATCAAGTTTGTAATCCCGCTCGTCCGTCACCATAAAGCATTCCTCGTTTGTATCCATCTTATCCTATCTTTCCTCTCCGATAATTCTCCAATGACCCCCCGAAATATTTAGTTAAAAATCACCGACATTGATTTTCCGACGAGACAGAAATTTTCCGTATATGACAGAAATGAACAGCAGAATTCAAAAGATGGAAACAACAATCGCAAAGCTCGAGAAAAGTTCAATAAACAGTGAAGACAAACTAGCCTTAGGAAAGGGAGAATTGTAAACACAACTTGATGCATACAAAAGAAAAACCGATAATATTATCAAGGAATTTAAACAAAAACAAGAAAAGGAAATTGTTAACATCAGGACGGAAACTAAAGAAATACAACATAGTTGAACATACGCTGGAAAATGCAATACAAGATATGATGACAACACCGCCGCAAACGAATATTCGCAAAATTGAATCAACGAGATGTAACAACATAGTAGTATGCAATATACCTGAAGTTTCCGAAAATTCTGGTTTACATGTAGAAAAGGAAAAGGATTGGAAGACAATATCACGAACCATAAAGGAGTTGACTACATATGAACCAGAGTTAGAAGTTGTTTCCTTCTACAGACTGGGCAATAAATGTGACAAAATTCGACCAGTAAAACTTATACTGAAAACAAAATCCACAAGAGACAGCATGGTAAGAGAAGCCATTGAGTACAACAGGAAACATCTGGGGGTTAACGGAAAGAAAAGATATATTTTAACAAAGAACTAACGAGAAATGAAATGGAAATACTGTACGAACGGAGATCACAGTTAAAGGCAATACAGCGCGATAACCCAGAGAAATGTTTTTAAATTGAACATGGAAAACTTAATGAAATGTAAGACACAAACTAATGTTTATGACGTCTATAAATGTATATATCGTACATGTAATTACGGGAACTAAGAGTCGGTTTAGACTCGTTCCGACATTAAATGATGATGATGGAAATATATGTATGTCTAGTCGAGACATCATCTTCGCTAGATTTAGCCCTTAAAACTGGTAAAGAGATAAAGTCTCCACTAGCAGATGAGACCCCCGACGAACATCAGGTTCGACTAAAAGATGCTCGCACTCAAATGGCAACCCGTCGAGCAGCTGTACATGTCAAACACTTCAAGTTGTCTCTAATCTTCTTTACCCGAGCAACGCTGGGTACCCCAGCTAGTATATTATATATCGCTTTTAGAAAGATTAAAGCTAAAGATTCCAATGAATTGAATCTTCTATAGAGATATTGTATCCTCAGATCCAAGTTACCCCCATTTAGCATGGTGTCGGTAGTGAAATTTATGCTTTTATTACCCGTATGCTGATGATTCCGCTTTGATTGTGTCAGGGAAGCATGTCGGGGGGGGGGGTAGGGGTAGGGCGCTCTCTGGGCGAACAGTTTTCAGAACTAAGTGAGTGGCTTATTGACAACCGACTCTCATTGCACCTTGGTAAGACATAATCAATTTTATTTGGATCGAATCCACAAATCCGCCGTTGCAGTAAATTAGATGCATATTGCAATAAAATTAGTGTTGTCTTCGATCTCAGTAATATAACTTGGAGTTGTCTTGGTCCGACATCTAAGTAGTGAGTCTTCGGCTCAAACGCGTATAGTACACGTCTTATCCAAGTCATGCTCTATATAGACTTAAATTCAACTCTAAAAATGTTAGCTCCTTCTGCGGATATGATACAAGATCAGGCAATTGAAGCTCATGCACAGTCCCTCGCGTGGGTCCCTTTGGTTATGATAGTTTCTCTCATACTGGCGAATTATTATGGAACGATTATTCCAACAGAATCGATACTAACTGTAATAAAACAGTTTGGAGCAAGGCAGTACAGGAAGAGTTGTTTAAGAGATTTCGTAATTCCAAAAAATATGTTGTATTATGTTGATGATATTATTTTCACTTCAAACATTTCACCAATAAATGTGGGCGGCAGGGTGCATGTACCGATTGATTCAAATTTGAAACCCAAGATGGCTGCTGGTAACCACGTTTAGATCCATATGAAGCTTGGTGGCGATCAGATGAAGGGTGTGGTCTGGGCTGTGCCAAATGATTTAGTCATGCAAAGAGTAAAATTCAAGATGGCTGTTGGCGGTCATGTTTTTATCGAAAATCGCTAAAAATTTGACAGCTATCATCTAGAGGTGATACTAAACATTCCTGTAAATTTTCAAAACATTTATCCTATAAATGCGGGCTGCAGGGTGTGTCGATGGATTCAATTTTGAAATCAAAAATGTCTGCCGGCGGCCATGCGCTTTTTGTGCCAGTGCATTCTCTTACATAATTATGCGAGTCTCCCATATTAACGAATTTCGGAAAAAGATCGATGGCTCCCATCTAGACGTCACCCCGAAGATCCATGTGAAATTTAGTGATGTGCGGATAAGGGATGCGGTGAGGCAAAGGAAAATGTTGACCGATGGACGCACGCACGCCCGGGCGACGGACGACAACCCGTGGCAATAGCTCAAATTCAAGTTGAGCTAACAATGGCCAAACAAATGTCCATAATAATGTTTCCGCATAGCATGAACCCTGCTACTATCAAATTATGTGTACGTATACATATTCTTTGAGGTTACAATGCATCATGTCCGTTTAAATTCGAGACGAACTCTCCTTATTTTACTGTACAGCATGCATCGAACACACAACTAATACGTAACTCTGTATTGTTGCACGCCGCAAATAATTCCGGATTGTTTCGATTTCAGGGGATACCAGTCATAATGCCAGTCATCCCGATGAAAATGACGTTCATATATAAGTATGTTGTGTAAATGTCGACCCATCATGATACCCAAAACGTTACAAAAACGAGCTATAGGCTTGATTGTTTTTTAAAGATATCTATACGCCGATCATCAGAAACACTGAGCATACGTGCTTTCGAGATGACGTAATTTGACCAATTATTAATATATATATAAGATAAATTACTGGTCAAAAGAACACGGATCCACCACCAGCAAATCAGACAACCGAATTACGGATGATTCTATTAAGTGAACATATGGATGAATGTGCATGGGGATGAATCCTTCCGGATTTTCCCCATACAAAATTAAAGTGATGAAAGTCAACACATTCAAACGGTTGCAGATGGAACAAAAATTTCGGAACAAATTAAGTCCGAAACTAAACTCTATCCTATTATCGCGACGTCATAAACCCTCCTCCCGGAAGTGACTTCACAATAGAAATAATTAGAATAATAAAAATGGCGTTAACCTGAAGATCGGCCAAACGTCGTGAAAAGCCCCGTTATACAGCCAAAAATGTGTTTATGTTTATTCACATCTTACCTATATATAAAACTGTACGTTTATACAGATATAATAGATGCATTGGCACAGGGTTTTCGCAAATTTCAGGAAGCTCCAGTCATGGAATGGTTAAGACAAGCTCGACTGATTGGTTTTATCTTATAGGCATATCACGTTGTCAGTTTTACGATGGTGTATTAACCGCGCACGGTGTTGATTGCATTGAGGAATCTCATCGCTGCACGTAGAAACAACCGACCACCGGAAAGCAACTAACAAACTTGCACAGATACACAAATCAGGTTACCTTTCGTTTGCGTATATCACAAATCCACGCTTATCGGGATTGGAACCGGCGTCCCCATTGCTGGACGACTCATGCTGGTCTAATGCGCCACCCGCCTTACCATCTGAGCCACCCACACTCGGCGAACAGTTGGTGTTTAGCTGTGCGTTCTAATACATGTATTGTGGTATACAGTTGTTTTGCACGTCGCCCAGTCCTGTTTAGTTCGCAAAATGAATGCCAAGTGTGAGCTATTCTGTTCGATATATGAGAAACCATGCATTGTTCCTCCATATTCAAACGGACGGATTGACGCCATTCCTCATTTCAGCAATGTCTTGGACGACGTTTGTTAATCCGATTGAAATGAATCGATAATCGATTAATTCTGATTGGTTGGTGTGGCCATTCTCGGATCTCTAAATAGTTTTAACAATAAAACCGAGGACATTGAGGAGACTCCTCGACGATACCTCTGGTTAGAGTTCAATTATCGATAGTCCCGGAAATCTCATTTGAAGATAGGATGGCGGCAAAGTGCGATCGATGCTATTTATAGCATCCTAGAGGTCCAGACCAACTCGATGGACAATTTGTGTTCAGTTGTATAATATTTTATAAATTATAAAATTCAGTTAGAGTATGCACGGTTCCACCATATTCAAACGGACTGGCTGACGCCATTCTCTCCTCGTCCACATCCACAATAAATTGGGGCGAAGTTGGACAAAAATGAAAGATGTCTGGGACCTTGTTTGCTAATCCAATTTATATGAATCGATAAACAAACTTCTTACTGACCTGTGCGAGCTATGCCCGGATGTCTAAGGCAGTGTTTGTAAAGCAAAGGTGCACTTGTGAGAACTTTATTGTCAATCTTAGTGGACAGATTATGTTCAGCTGATTGTTCATGTATTGTATAAATTGCATGAACTGGCACTCTCCGACTTCTACATGTGACATTGTGCAATGTTGACGTCATTCCCCACCAGTCTGCTTTCACAATAAATTGGGCGCTCGATCCTATAACAGCAAAATTAATGACGTCTGTTGAAAAGTTATGTCGGGTCGGTGCCAGCTATTCCCCGAGGCATTAGACCGTTCTCAGCAATACAACCAAGACAAATGCATGGAGACAGTCATAGGCGATGCCTCTGTTGGAGCGAATTTGTCGATAATATGATAGCATGCTTGCACATGTGCGCACCTATATTTATCTTGGCACTAAAGTAGGGCCGATCATAGTTGTGGCACCATGCGAGACCCAGACTAACTCAGTGGATAGTCTGTGCTGAGCTAATTGTTAAAGTGTTGTATAAATTAAATGGATTGACACAGTCCGATGTCGTAAACACTGTTTCTTCAAATCCAAATGTACTGGTCGACGTCATTCCCCAAAATAAACTGGAGACCCATTAAAACAACCACAAAGGGTGTATTTGTCTCTGTGAAGAAGTTTCCTAATCCGATTGAAAGGAATTGATCATCAAAAGTTCAGTCGGGCCGGTGCCAGCTATTCCAGATCTAAGAGAGTTATAAAAGTACAATCAAGATCAGTCGGGATAATCATCGGCGATGCCTCTGCTCGGGCGGCATTTATCGATATCAGCTAAATCTGATGTATTGAGTGTTATGCTGGCACTACTATATGGGCGACTTCAGTGACGTCATGTAATGTTCCTCCATTTTCAAATTGACTGGCTGACGTCATTCCGCACCCATTTGCATTCACTCGCAATGAAAAGTGGGACCCAATCAAATACAAAAAAATTCGTCTGGGTCTCTGGGGATAAATTGGATAATACGATTGATCAGGGTACTTTCGGGTAGGTGTCAGTTGTTCTCAGAGGCCTGCGGACAGAAAGGTAAACTAATAGTAAAACAAAGGGCACATAGAATGCGCATATGTGATCGATCGCAATTCTACCTGGCGATAGTCTGGGAAACGGATATCTCTGCTTGATGTTCAATTACTGGTGCTCTGCAAAATCTAGTTATCTAGTATGTTATCGTCGATAATTTGAAAGTAATGTTGGCGCCATACTGTATGTGGGACACTATACATCACAATGCACTATCATTGTCGTCATTTATTGGAAGAATGAGTCACGTTTTTCATGGGTTATCTCGCTGATTTGTCTTTAACTGTGTTCTCCTCTAATAAACTGTTTTTCCATGAATTTCCCGTTCGATCTTTGTTAGAATAGATCTTTTGATTTTCGATAACCCGGTGCTTCCTGTAGAAATGTCATACCACATCCGTTTCCCAGTTGTTAATGTATCAAAACTTTATGTAGAAATAATCGAAGAGAAATGTTGGGTGCTGTAGACCAAATTTTATTTTCTGATATATTGGTACGGCATATACTGAGTGCAGTTCTATGATACCATCTGAAATGGGTTATTTTAGTATTATATATAAACATGCAATATATAAAGGATCTACAACGAGTCCCAGTTTTAGCTGAATTTATAAAACGAGTTCAGTAAATTAGGTGTGGACCGAGCTTTTCAACATCAAGTTCTACAGGACAAGTCTATATAGACTTTTCGTCCCGGTAACAGTTACATGTTTACAATGTTGTACTGAATATGATAGCGCTATACATAGCGTAATAATCCCTACGAATATCCATGCCTGTCAAATTCATATCTTCTGTTATATGAGTGCGCATCGAGTCTCCGTTTGAACTCTTCAGTGGTGTCTGCATCTATGACAAATCCGGAGAGATTGTTCCATTCGTCAATTACTCTCTGAGTATAGAAGTGTTTCCCTATATCCTTCGAAAGATATTTCTTCTGTAATTTCATGTGGTGCCCTCTTGTTTTGTCACTTCGCTGCCTTCGAAAAAGTTTTCAAATGTGATATTGTAGTATCCGTTCTTGAGTTTTATAGTTCAATCATATCACCCCTATAACGTCTATATTTGAGAGTCATCAGATTAAGTTTTATTTGTCTCTCTCGGTATGTAAGGTTGCTGAAACCGGGAACTAAATTTGTCGCTCTTCTCTGCACTATCTCCAACATCATACTCTGGTATTTCAAATGTGGGTTCCATCATATTTGACAATATTCAAGTATATAATATATAGGTCTGACCATACTGACGAACAGTGTTCTGAACATATCGCGATCCATGTGAGTGAAAGTCCGATGTATGATGCCCATTATTTGATTCGCTCGATTGCATACAGAATTAATGTGAATGTCAAATTTCGACGACGTCCAGACCTAATTTACTGTACGAGTTTTGTAAATTCCACTATATACTGGCGACGAGTTGTAGACTCTATTTATTGCATGATCCAAAACCTCGATAAAACATTCTTAAATCAACAAATGGTAAGTGAAAACTAACACCGGCTTATATAAGGCCTGCGATAACGTTTCATGGAACTAGGCATAAAGAAAAGAAAGAGTAAAGAAATAGTCCCAGATAAATAAAGACTCTGTCAAGCATTTAATGTCGTATATTTAATTAAATATTTTTTTTTTCAAACTCTTCATGCGTTAGAGTTTTGTTGAAAACATAACAGAAGCCATAGTATTTTGAGACATATAGTACGGAATGTAAACAGACGACATACCGGAAGTCAAAGGTCACCTGCCACTATTTCCTGTTTTATGAAACGAACGTCCAATATCACAATTTATAGAATGGGTTTATTGTATGGAATAAGGGTAGGATCATGTTATAAATAGTTTTATCCACCCATATTCTATCCACGTGTAAACCCATCTTATTTTGTTTGTTAACTTAGCGTTGACCGTTCGTGATATTTTATACCAAATTTTAATTATTCAAACCCACATTTAATATACGAAAAGCATGAAATCCTTGCATTTTATATATTATGAACTTATAGCACGATGAAAGACCCTGCCTCCAAGTAATTTATCCACACGTGGTTGCTCGTAACTCGCTTTCGCTTTATTGGAATTCACAAACGATTCCGACATACGCTATCAAAATAATGTGTTATAGATCACTGTCGTGAATCCCAAGAACATGTTCATAAAGAAGCCCTAATGGGACCACCAACCTTAGAATACATAATATATTGTCAAGACCTGAATTTGTTAATAATAGCCGCGGGATGGCAGGTAATCAATAGTGAAATCGATCCTATCTCATCCTTTGGTAAACCATTACATCTCTTCTAAACAAGGTAGTGCCCTGACGAAAGGAGGTTTCGTCAACAAATTTAAACAATTAGTTAGAAAGAATCGTGTCAGCATAAGAAGAAAATTCGACACCGAATCTTAATTTACATCTAGATATACCATTCTCGTATAGCTAACTGTTCGGTCATAAGGTCGTGCAATTTAATTTGCTATTGATGTGGTTGGCTCATTTTGGTATGGTGCATATCGCATAGTTAGACCTCCATATATACCGCCTTGCTAGTTTATTTCGCGCTCCGCGTGTATACCATAGGCATCACTGAACTAAATGGTTTCCCATAGGCGACAGTGTTAACGTTTCGGCCAAATTCACTGAATTGAAGCCTGGAGGCCATACCAGTGACGTTTACCCAGCTAGATTGACACCAGTTGATCACGAAAATACAAGAAAAATCATAGGTCATGTGTTTACTTTTAAAAAATAAATCCCCAAATGTACGACAGGGCTATCCCACAGTCAAATTTGATCTGGAAAACCCCAGAACTACAGCAGATAGTTAAATAAATTTCCCGCTCACAAAAATCCATTCCCCAATTAATTTACCAGTTTAAATTATTTAGATATGACGTACAAATCAAATAAACGCGATGTCATCCTTTAATAACGTGTCGCATATGTCAGGTGAAGGTCATTCTTCAGTTACCTTCACCTTTCCACGGTGTACTCGCTCCCCGACTCTGGAACACATTTAGCTCCCTGATTCCTATAGTAGAGATTCTTGTTTCGCCTGGTCGCTGGGGGTTTTATTTATAGAAATGGGAAGTTTTGGGACGGATTTAAAGGTCGAACTGAGAGTTGGGTTTTTCAAATTCGTTTATTGTCCTTTACATTATTATGTCAGTAATGTTGATTTTTTTTTTGTGACAAGCTATGTCAATTACAAATAAAAGAAATGAAAAAGCCGGTTCGTTAATTAGGTGATGGTTGTTATTGTTATTTTAACGGAATTCTGAGTGGGTCATTCGCGAAACCAATATATTTTATATTCTATAATTACAATCATGGGTATATAATATATGATCTTGAGCGCGTTACCATTTCTGACATTGGTTTTCTTGTTTATATATGTTCCTTTATAGGATCTCATAGATGAGCTGTCTGTGATGCGTGCATGCATGCGAAGGGAGTGTAGCTGGGAACATTCAGTTTGTCGGTTGTTTATGTTTATCTGGGGGGGGGGGGGGGGGTATACAAGTATCGCGAACCCACCTTGACATCCCCAAACACACACACACACCCACGTGCACAATATAGATCAACATAGATATCTTTATTTCCTGCAAATTCAGGAGAGTATAAGTCTGAAACAGTTCGAATCCTCGCTTTTTAAAAAACCAAACATTGTGAGAATCCGTTGACGGAGAGCGGAAAACCCAATTTTACAGTAAAGTATACATATATGACGAAATGTCTTGTTTAGCTTGTAATTGATGTAGACGTGCTGATTCAAGAATTATAATATCTGAAACAGTGAAACTAACATTTAAGTTTCGGTTGTGGGTGTTACGAAATTGACAACACGCCGTTCTACCTTAATGATATATTTGTCAGGTCGTGGGTTGTGTAATCGTGCAGAAGAGATGAGTTTTAGGTGTAGAATAACAGCATTGATTATAGACAAAACAAATTGCTTGCCAAATCCGGACGTGCTGAATAGTTAAGCGGTCGTCAGATAGTCCCCGGTGATTTACGGGACCAATGTGTTCATAACCCTATGAACGACATTGAAAGTGACGTCACGTTACGTTCATATGTTTATGAACACATTAACTCAGAGGGCGTGTCTACCGTAACGCTATTGGGAAATCGGAAGCGATGTTACGTGTATGTAAATATAATCCTATGAACGACATTTATTCAATGTAGTTCAAAGGTTTATGAACAATTGGCTCATAGGGGTGCCAATAGTATCGCTATGTTATGATGCGGAAGCAATATATATGATATATGTAAATATGAGAACATGTACATTTTAAAACATCTCAATAATGACTGCGTTCGTTGTTGCAAAACGAGCAAAAGAGCAATCGACATTTGTGTCTTGCATTGATTTTCACATCTATTGGCTGCGGATACACGTACCACAGTAGCTATGGCATAGTAGGTGTGACAATTTATTATGGTGGAGTTTGGTGACAATTGGTCGTCACAATTAATATGCCATAGCTAGCCATGTCGCCCGTTACATATTCGCACAATGAGTCTTCCAAAGTTCGTTATGGTCAGTCTTTTTTCTCGTTTTGGTCCTTGTGTATATTGTTCGCTTTGTTTATTTCAGATACTTTCTTTCAGCTGCATTTCCCCCAACAGTTCCGACACAGCCACATGATAATTTTAGCGGAATTATGCGTAGAACTAAACGTCGCAAAATTAAAAACGCAATTGGAGAACAGTTACTGTCTTAATACGCATGAAATTAATATAAGTAGTGAGAGCATATCAATAAAATACTATACGTGCATGACATGTGAGTGAATGAGGGATTGCCACGGTCAAACACAATTCTGGACGATCGATCGTGCAGTTATATATATCGTAGAGAATAAAATGTAGCAAAACGTAATGAGCAGAGATCAACCTTGTTGAAACCGAATGGGTTAATTGGTCCAGTCAACTCATTGTGCGGAAACTCAGCGGGCAACATGGCTTGCTATGGCACATAATTATTGTCACACAATGGTCACCAAACTCCACCATAATAAATTGTCACAACTACTATGCCATCACTACTGTGGTACGTGTGTCCGCAGCCATTGTAAGCAATATGTTCAAATATATGTATTCCTTAATACTCCCTGCAAGATATGGATAATAACCTATCCTTGAACTATGTAAACGTGCATGCCAAAGCCCTCTAAGATGACAGTTTAAGAAACATAAAGCTTTCTTATTTTCTTAATACAAGTACATGTAGCATCGTATGGTTCTAATTGTGTTCCTCTATATATTGCTATTTGGCGATGTGTCTACATGTGTATAAGGATGATAACGCATTCGATGTGAGCATTATCGGAGGTGGCAATGTCACTATGTTAAATAAGGATTAACTGTCATGTGGACTGTTTTTATGGAGATGTAACCGTGAGATAAGTGGTCATAACTTGTGTAAAACCCGAAGGGTTTTACATACAAGTTATGACCACTTACCTCACGGTTACATCTCAATAAAAACAGTCCACATGACAGTTAATCCTTATATTTATATACATTTAGTGAAAAGGCCACTTTTGTAAATGTATTTAAATCTAAAAGTGTATCGTGACAAAACCAGCCCAAAATATCCCACAGCACCCTTGGCAAAAGTTAACAGGAACAATTGAAACCCGACGATTTATTAAGTCAATCCTGTGCGAATCCAAATGCGACCAAAACATTACGCGTTCGTCTTTCCAAACCCAAATGACGTATCGATGTTCTTATGAGCTGACGTATCGATGTTGTTATGAGCTGTTGCGCATTCACCGATAAATAATTGCAACTAGCCACGTGGGCGCCGACCAATCAGAATGCTGGATTTAGTGATAACAACACTTAGTATGTAAATATTCAGCAATAATCGCTTTTGAGACTCATGGGTTAATCCCTGTACACAAAACGATATTAAAGTTTCCATCATGTCCCCCACATTTCTTTGAAACGTAAAATCTTTCCAGATTGTTTGTTTCATTTCAAAATGCAAATGGCTTACATTATCTAATAGTCAATGCATACATGTATAAAACACTAGCAATTACCTACCGGCCCGCTGACAGTCCAAACTATATCAGGTATTGTAAACAAGCAGCCAGTTGTGTCTTTGGAGTTGACGAACTTCAATTCCAATCGGCTTATTATTCCATTAAACGAATATTAATCAGAAGAATGTGAATATAACACTGAGAACACATAATTTGTAACCGAAAATACACAATATGTAATCAACACCACTGTTCACAAACACCTCATTGTATTATGCTGTTGCATGACTGCATATACAGTACTCCGCAATGTATAATGGCTGTGCACGTTCACAACACGCATCTCTTTCGACGCTCACCGTTCTCCGATATAAAGCGAATGATCAATGTTTCGATTAGATAAATAACACATTCTTCTCTAGACTATCGGACAGCAATTTTGCCACAGACAAAACGCAGATATAAACTACAGTGCTCTGCTGTGGAAAATTAGTTGTTTTCGCGATCAGATTGACGAGAGTTTCTATGTAAAATGGAACGAAGCCAGTTTACCGTTAGGATGGATGAGTTTTGATCCAAAGAATTGTCAGGATAGAATAATATGAAACTATTGCGAAGCTGTTGAATGTGTGTAGCCGATCTCCTGTGTTACGAGAGAGTGGTTCGGGCAATTTCTTTGGAATTTTGATTCGTAGTCATAAAATAACGTCGCTGAGTTGGCCTGCACTGAAAATGAGTCATATTCAGTGCAGGCCAACTCAGCTATGTTAATTATATATGGGAAAATATAGTGCGATTCCTCTCCATTGAATTGTGCCATCTGCGCTTGCAATACAATATTTTGGAAATTGCTCCAATAACTTGCTTTCTATTTCAAGTTTCGCTCTCAGTTCTAAATGCCATGTATGTAGCTCTATCTGGTTAGAAGATGATTTGTATGTGTAGATGGGACTGCAAATGGTCATTTTATGTCATAAATCGGAAAATTTGTGTAGTGATTCATGATGGGCAAACCCCAATGAATATGACTCAGCATATATTTGAAGTACAGTACCCCTCCCACGTTGACCAAAATAGTTGAAAATTGTGCTGTGCTGCTACCCATGTACACAAGCCACGATGGTTATACAACAAATAGGTCTGCTACTGGTTTATTTGCCTGATACCTGTCAAACTTACCAGTGTGTGAACGTGAGCAGCATAGATGTAGGTTGAGGGGCAATATGTCAATCAAATATGCCACGTGACCTGATGACACGCCCACTAAAGGAGTGTATATTAAGATACAAAATATATATCAAACTGTACCACGTGACCTGAAACCACTCCCAATATTAGTTAAGATACAAAAATATATATCAAACTGTACCACGTGACCTGAATCCAAGCCCAATATTGGGAGTGTAAGATAAGATACAAAATGTATATCAAACTGTACCACGTGACCACGAGGACACACCACTAAGGGAGTGTATTTTAAGATACAAAATGTATATCAAAACTGTAACACGGCTTGATAGCATTAACCAACACGCACCTAGGCAAATGCCCACAAGATAGCGACCACCTGGTATTTCACAGTAATCCCCTATAGATAAACAAATGGTATAAATATCAAGGTAGGGGCATTCACAATATTCCATATTCAATGAACAACCTTTGGAAACAGAAATACACATGGAGAGAAAAAGAATAAAAAAAATTCATAAAACTGTAAGTACAGAATATATTATAATAGTACACCGCAATTTCATCAATAATTAAAGTATACCTATATATTTCCAAAATATTGCTGTACTGGTATCTCACACACAATTTATCTACATAAATACCTTTAATAAATTGACAATATTAATCACACTTACATCCTTAAAATGTGTAATACCAGAGGGGCAGGACCACAAAAAAACCGATTTCCGATCCAAGACCAGACAAAATTCTCTACTGTTTCTGCGTACATCAGCCACTCTTCGATTCGATGGAACGAGAGATTCCAAACATTTCATTCCACAAAGGGCTACCATCCCAAGAACTACTGGAAAAGTTTGCAGATGGTACACCCGCTATGATAATTCTTGATGATCTTGCCCATAAAGTGTTAGACAATTCTGATATGGAGTGCTTGTTTACGCAAGGCTGTCATCATAAGCAACTATCGGTTTTATTTCTGACACAAAACCTGTTTCAAAAGGGTAGGTGCGCGAGGACGATTGCACTGAACACTTCTTACATGATACTATTAAAAAACGTGAGAGATTCAAGCCAAATAAAATATTTAGGTCAACAACTGTTCCCTGGAAATTGTCGTTTTCTGACCGATTGCTATAAGTATGCCGTCTTGGACAGGACCTACGGTTATTTAGTAGTCGACACTACGCCGCACACTGAGCAAGATTTCCGAGTAAGGACTGATATTTTTCCCGGTGAGGACCCAATAGTGTATAAACATCTATAAGGATGAGCGCGTTGGTGAAACAGAATAAAGACTTCTTGCTGTTGTTGACATCAACCAAATCGAAAAAACAATTAATAGCCTTGTTGAACACCGCCTCCGACGATCAGGTCAGAGCATTGTCTGAAATAAAAATTCTACAGATTCTTATCGGATGCTAAGATCGGAGTTGGTACGAAAAGGCGAAGATTACCGAAACAGTGGAAGTCAGTGACATCGTTACTTCACGATATACCAGTGGGTCAACTGTGATGCCTTCTTATACGAAACACGTTGTACGAGAAATATGAACGTTTGATGAGGAATATAGTACCAGCAGCACATTCCAAAGTGAAAAATACTGTTAAAGGCACGTGAGGCCTTAGTTGTCGAAAATATTCATATTTGTTCCAATCACCGTAAACAGAAAAACATTAAAACGCATACAGTTTCGTTCATATATACCATGACCATCGCGTAAACAGCATGTTATCATAAAGATTTACTATATTTTACCTAAGCAAGAGCCTGATTGTGTTACAGAAGACAACACAATGCTGCTGGCTAATCACACACAAATGGCATAAACGCTCTTTATTCGTTCCATATCAGGAATTCACCCACAAAGAACGCTCTTTATGTTTACCATCATAATATAAACAAACACCAGAAAAGTAACTTTTTATGCTTTTGTTTACATAACAATGGTCAAAAATATGACAATAACATACTGTTTATGCGATATTTCTTATTTGTATACGGACAAAGTCTGTCTACATTTTGTTGTTCTTTTTGTTTGTAGCGGTTTTTGACGGGTGGAAATATTTTCACAGGATACCCACCGCCAAGGCCAACCGTACCTTTAAGAAAGACCGTGTGTTGATGAAAGCCCCGCCAGGGACTAGACTTTTGAAGAAAAAGTGGGTGTATATAGCTTGATAATAAAAGTATATTTTGCTCAATTTTTTGTTTGTTATACTTGTTTTGCGTGGTTGTGGGCGCGCGTCTTTTCTCCAGGGGTAGGAATACAAATAAAAAAACACTGTAAATATAGATAAAACATATTATTTTGGAACAAAAACATTACGAGCCTTGTCTATGGCGAGATGCGCTGGAAATAATCCATACACCAGCATCACGACAGTCTTTGGCAATGCCACAGAAAATTTGACATCCATCTGCACCAGGCCTTTTCTGATAAAATTACCATCATCTTGAAAACCGTATGGTTCTGTGCAGTATATAGCATAGCCTCCACTAAAAGCGTCCCTTGAGATATTAGTTTGTGGATACTTCCTGACCAAATTGTTGTAAGCTTCTAGGTAATTCTTTTTCCCGTAATCCATGGTGAGAGGCTTGCTAGGAACAGTTTGTCCATCCACGTTAAATGACAGTTGACTACAGTTGAAGTTTGCAAAGTTTAGTGGGTTCTTCCCATAGTCTCCATTAAATGCAGCCGCATTCACCATCACCACGAACACACTCCTGGGAATGTCCCCTTGGAACAAATCAACGGCAGTGAAATTGAATGATCCCTTCACGATAGAATAAGCATTTACAGCAGATTTGGTGTATGGGTAGACTGCATCCATTTTGGATAGATTTTCTTCCAGCCTACTCATAATCGAAGTATGCATAGTACAGAAACACACGCTCAACTTGGCACTGGTTATCAGAACCTTGTAGTCTGCATTTGCCTCACCAGTCATAATTGCGAATTTGTGTTGGGCCGGCCACAGCTTAATGCGGACGGGCACGCCATTCAGAAGATATCTGTCTTGTTGGCACAGGTCATGCATAATCGGTCCCAATGCGACATATTCACCACCGCTCGTCTTCATTTTACTCCTTTCATAGAGAGCAGGGTTTTTTCCTTTAAGTCCAAGTTCATCCATATCACCATCATCGTCCAACACAAATAGCTGTTCCTGCAAGGCATTGTCTTGCTGAATAAACTCTTTTCTGAGCAGCGTGTCTATATACGCTTTAAATGGATAAAATGGTCCCAGTGTCGAAGGGGCTGTCTGTTGTATATCTAAATCTATAGAAGTGAAGATAGTATGTAAGGGCAAGTTTATTATGCCCATGTCCGCAGTCGTTGCCGGTTTAGTGCCATCGCCTTTCACTATTTTGAATGAGATATTGAGTAATGTGTTCTTCAGATCGATCAGGTCAATGGATGTCGGACGTATGTAGAATTCGATAGGTGCGCCATCAACAATTTGACTGACAGGGTTTAACTCGATCCATTCCTTTTTAACAACACTCTGGGCGATGTTCTGCTGACCGAAAAGAGGTATGTGGTCCATTATCGTTTCTTAGCCGATGAGAAAACGTCTTTTTGCGGTGGCGGCGATCGCTTTCTCTTCCTTATAACTTTACTATTCTTCTTTTTCGTAGGCTTCGGCGACTGTGGTCGGCCCGTGGGTGTGGTAATATATTTGCGCATGTCAGAGTCATAATAGTAACTAGTTCCTGACATTTTTAAAGTTCAGAGTGTAGTATGCCCTGTCAACTGTGATATTTTAAAAATTCTTGTCTAGAAGGTAGATCCTTATAAACTTAGGGTTGTTTATTACTACAGAAACCGCATAGGTGTCCGTGATGGTCTGGTTTGGGTATACAGCCCTCAGAACAGGCTTCCTTGTGTCAGAAACTATTGATGATTCGCATAAGTCGCAACACACGTATACAGCATCTTGTTGAGGAGGATAAAGAAATAACTGCTCCAAAATGCACTGAGATCCTGTAGTGATGTTACTACAGACGGGCAGTGGTACTGTGAAATCACCTGCCGCATTGTTAGTGAAGAAAGTCTGACATTTGTCGCTGGAGAAGTAGAGTCTCGTCATTTGCCGTATTTAATAAGTTCGGACTCTGGTAACCAAGAGTCAAATTTAGGCCCCCAATTCAGCCAACGGACCAAAACCTGTTTTCTGCTCCTCTTTATTATTTTCTCTATGCGATATGTGGTATTTGGGTCTACCGTAACATGCTGAAGTTCCTGTTCGTAGAAAGAGCCAGACACGTCGTCGCCGTTCCAATCTTTAATTTTATAAATATTGATACCTCCCCTCTTGTAACGACGTATCACCGTGAAAATTTCACTCGTCTTCCTTTTGTAAAATTCTTTGTCGTAGACGTCCTTTATGTGCGAAATTCTAACTTTTTGACTGAGCTTGAAGCTGTAAGGTCTGACCTTGGTGTCCTTAGTTCTTCGCAATAATCTTTGGCTGTATCGAACTTCCGATTCGTTGTCCTTATTAACGGCAGCTGGCGTGAAACCGGTAGAGCCGTGCACGGTGTTATTATACCCTGCTACGATCTCCTGTAGCACGTCAAAATATTCCTGGACGCTGTTGTGTACTAGGTACCGGTATAACTTAGTTTTTAAAGTCTTGATTAATCTCTCGGCGAAGTTAGCTTTGGTTTCGTTTTCGGTTGGCAAGTACTGTATTTTTTCACTCTTAAGTAGTCGTTGAACCAATTTGTTTTTGAATTCTGCACCCTTGTCTGTCCTGAAAACACGTGGTCTCCTGGTTTCTGTATCGAAAATATCTCGTAGAGCCTCGCTAACGTTTTTCGCATCTTTCCTCTTAATAACACGACACCATGCAAATCGGCTGAAGATATCGATTATTACGAGTATATACCTGTACGGGCTACCCGATGCCGACATATCTGCTAAATCAGTGTACCACATAGAGTCTATACCTTCTACGACCACTCTGCTCCTGGGAAACTTACGTCTCGCCGGTTTCACTAAAGAGTATGTTTCTTGAGAACTTAACCATTGTCGTATTTTCTTGCAACTAACAACGTATAGTCCTCGTTGTTTGACAGCCTGATACAACTTCTCGACACCTCCGAGACTGCCCTTATGACTAGGATCATAATACACTGATCGTACATGTTCCTCCATTTCCCACTAGATCCAGTTCCGCTATGGTGGGTAAGACCGCGTTCGTTAAATTCTTCTGACTCTTGATGCCCGTTATTAAAACATGACCACTGAGATAGCAGGTAAAGTGCAGTTTACCTCTGCGAAAGGTAGCGGCTGGGATTATTTCCGGTTCATAACTAGCATCCATGTACTTGACCAGAGACTCTGCTGAGAAAGGATCACATTTGTGACTGGCCGACATCGTAACTACGCGTACCTTGGTCGGGCGTGCCGGGTACCCTCGTTTCTGTACTATTCGAGTGTATTTTCTGAGTTTCGAAACAGCATCTGGAACACGACTCGCGGCTCCCATGAACATTATTTTTCCTGTAGAGAACAGCCAGCAACACCCTCCTATACGCTTGTTTTTCCACATAAGAAAGCCTGGGCGTGGGACTACATTAGTTAATCGTCCAGTTAATAATCTAACATCGATATAACACCCCAGCTGTGATCTACAGACGAATTTGGTAATATGGACCATTTTATTGATATGCGAGGGGTAGGCCGGTTGTAACCCGCTTTATATTCAAAGAGTATAGCTCAAAGAAGGAAAAAAATTAGACACTGGCTAGTATACTGTTATCATGTCAGGTGTGTGTGTGTGTGTGTGTGTGTGTGTGTGTGTGTGTGTGTGTGTGACATGCCAAGTTCGATACGATTGTGTCTATGTTTTTTTCTTCGAGTTATGACTCTACAACCACTTCGAGGAAAATTAGGGGTGTAAATAAGTCAGTAACAAAAGCTGTGAGTTAAAATATGTGTTTATTCATCTTGTTGTATACATGGTTGTCCACGCACTGTATATTTGTCGGAGCGTGTCAATATAAATGGCAGGTATTCGGGTTGCACTCTCGACATCTCAGTGCCCCCAGTTGGTTCATATGATCACTGCTGCTATAGCAAGGAACAATGGCGTCTAGTTCCGGTACACAGGCACCAATATCCGGCATTGTTTGACACAGGATGTCCCATTGTGTGAAATTTAGAGAAATACCACGTTTGGTAGCAGTAAGTTCCTGTGAATCATCCGGTAGAAAGAATTGTCTGATGTCAACGTTTGTGTAGTCTGGGTTAACACTAATGTACACGTTACTTCCCAAATGTACTTTCATTTGTGTCTCTGTCCCTTCTTTAATAGATTTCACAGCCTTGTTGATTTCCGTCACGTTTTCGCTCAGAAGTTTCCATCTAGTTAAAGGAAGACTGACACCTTTCTTTGTAGGTTCATCAGTCCACTGACGAATATCGATTCTTATTTCACCCTGCCATTCGACGACTCTAATAATTTTGTCACTCCCATTATATTTGCGCAGTCTGTTAACCATAGCTGTCTTTGGGTGAATTTGGATATGTTGTGCTTGTTCCTACCTTGATATTTATACCAATTGCTTATCTATAGGTCATTACTGTGAAATACCAGATGGCCGCTATCTTGAGATTTATACTGATTATCCATATATAGGTCATTATTGTGAAATACCAGATAGCCAATATTAGTTATTTTTAGGAAATAGCATACATTTTGGCTTTAGTTTTTTCCTGTGTCTTGTGAATCGAATTTCGTTTCTGTCTCTCAGTATGTGTCTTTGTACATCGTGTTGGGTCTCAAACAGTACTCCACAATCATCACAACTCGGCATATCTTCGTTTTCAGAGTCGTATTTCCTGTTGCGATAGTATCTCTTTTACAGTAATACGCAGTCATAATTGCTTCAGGTTCTTCCAATAAACTCGAGCTTCTTGTATTCCATGATCCATCGCAGCTGTCATCTGCTTAAGACGCTGACATTGCCTCAGTTTAAGTGGTATACCTATTATAGTAGCACCTCCATTGAGAAATCTTCGGAAATCAACGAAGATTGATCCTCCCTGGTTACACACGGTGGCATAAATATTTCCACCAAGAAAATATTGTTTCACATAGGTACATAAAGTTTGATTAAGGTATGTGTTAGACTGTTCTGTTACGAATAATTCTTTATCTATAGGACACTTTCCATTGCTGGTTGATGTGACTATAACTACTATCAAAGACGTAAACGTGATAATATTCAAACTAACACCGATCCATTTAAGAATACATAAGTGCATTTTTATATTCTTTGTTTGCTCCTCTGATTTGTCGAGCATACTATCCATGCCGGTTCTTCAACACACATCATCAGTTATGATTCAGTTAACTGTTTGAGATACTTAAATACTTTCTTAGTAGGCGCCGCCTCAGGTCACGTGGTACAGTTTGATATATATTTTGTATCTCAATATACACTCCTTTAGTGGGCGTGTCATCAGGTCACGTGGCATATTTGATTGACATATTGCCCCTCAACCTACATCTATGCTGCTAACGTGGACTAACCAATGGCATCCTGTTCTGCAGTATGATGACACAATATAATACCATCCAAAAATTTGATCAATAACCCATTATTCTTATGTAGATCTTGATTAACAACATTCGCACGAACAGTTACTTCTATAGGTATACTTATATTCCTGATTTTGTGTTAAAGTTTCTCGAAAAAGTTCTGCTAAATGGCCGTAACTCCGTTTACGGAGCTGTATGTATAGTCTTGAACCTTAAATCTACGGCTTGGAGTCATTCGGTGTCATTTGATGACGACAAGAACTTCATGAGCAGCGCAAAATGAATTAATGAAAAAGCACTGGGGATCATAGCGTTGGCACAGTATGTATTGAATGCATGCATTAAAAGCTTTTATATACCCGAGCATGCATATTAAATCGCAAATTCGATAATGAATGTATAAACTACCACACACTAAGTAACATAATTATACGTACATTCTTGTGCTAATGTGTGACATTGTGTGCAGGTCTGTCCATTGCAACAAATCCGAACTTCAGGTCGGAATTGTCTAGCGTTATGTTTAAATAGTGACGTCACGGTGTATATTTAACACCCATTGCTGTATCTCTACGGCGCGTTTTATACATTCAATTCTTTATTCACTCTCATAGGTAAAAAAATGACAAGTCGAAGAGGTCACAAATAACATAACATATACAATATATGACGATGACGGTCATTAAATATATAAATATTACTGTATTGCAATTCCTGCATTCCGAATTAAAAGGCTTGAGCCTCCGAGTTTTTCTGGAGACGTTAGAAAGTTTCCTGGTTTCATGAGGGATTTCGAGAGACACATGATTCCAACATTTGGTGAAGATCCTTACGCATTGAAAAGTTGTTTGAATGATGAGGCTCTTTGTGTCGTTTTGGGTGTCGATGACAACTATTCGAAAATGATACACCGATTGAGTGATAAGTATGGAGAACCAGAAATCCTCACGGATGTGATCCTCGGAGATATTAGGTCGCTGCCTGAGCTCGATAACGATGATCCTGAACGATTCGCAAACCTCGTCAATACGGTTGAGAGGTGCTGGCTTGATTTGGCACAAGGCGATCTTCAGTCGGAAATGGACAATGCTACAATAATGAACAGCATCGAGCGTTTGTTGCCATCCATACAAAAACGGGAATGGACTCTGAGAAAGCGGCGAAATAAACAATGAACTTTTCAGCACTTCTCGATTTCCTACTCGAAGAGAAATCGGCTGCAGAATATATGTTAGCTAGTTCTCGCAGAGTGTCTGATCGCAATCTAAATGTTCGCACCAGTTCGACATGTACCAACAATGCATCGGGATCTGATAAGGATTTAGTCAGTAACGTGCATGAGTACATCGACGACAATAAAAATGTAATGAAGCAGTTCATGGATAGTATTTTACAGATTGTTAACCCTCCCAAAACGAATGAAAAGGGCGCCCAGTCTAATGAGCATTTCAAGTGTTGGTACCACATATCTAACAATCACGACATAGCAACATGTGTTGGATTCTCACAGTTGGGTACACAGGCCAAAATTGATCTTTTGTGTAGAAACAATGGTTGTTTATCTTGCCTGTACTTACACCACAATTCCAGTAATTGTGCGACCCGAAAACCTTGCAGCATTTTGGATGCGTCTCAGCGCGCATGTGATCAATGGCATCATCCATCGCTTCATATTCCACACAGAGACTATTCATCTACTCATAGTGCGATATATTCGGCTCTCTATAATGGTCCACGGGTTCTTCTAATGGTCGGGGCAGTTAAGTGCGGGGTTGTGCCTATAAACACACTGTATGACACTGGAGCAGATATATCGCTAATTTCACACAAAATGGCTAAGGCTTTGGGGCTAGACGGGAGAGATGTAACATTAACGTTGATTAGAGTTGGAAATATCAAAGAAACTATTTCTACACTTGAATATATGGTCTTTATGGTCGGCTTTGGAATATTCGGGCATACGGAATGCCAGAAGTTGCTGGGCAAGTGGATCCAGTCGACGTTTCTCGAGTGGCTGATCTATTTCCTGGAATTTCGAGGAAGGACGCGGAGCGCCCAAATGGTCAAATCGATTTACTCATAGATACTGATCGTTGCAAACTGATGCTACGTCTCATTAAACAAGATGGAAATCTTCAACTGACGAGGAATCAGTTCGGCTACAGCTTATGTGGGAGCCACGAATTACTCGACGGTTCCAAGTCCGCGAAAGGCAATCCGTCAACATTATTTTCCAAGTCCCAAAATTCAAGCTGTGGCCATAGTGTTGGTAGGCTTAACAGTATTCATGTGGCACGAGCATCTACGTGTGATCTTGGCGATGTTAGTTTGCACTCAAATAATATTATTCGCGCACACTGTGGTAGATCTAAAGGGTGGTCACTTCGCAGTGATATATGCGTGGATAGTTCGCGGATAAGACAGGATATGCTTGGTGTTGATTCAGTGGAGAATGGGTGTTCTCCGGATTATGTTCCGTCCATCGCAATTCGTTCATTACACAAATGAAGAAGGACCTCCTTGCGTGTCGCACGCAAATGGCTTGTTGTGTGCATAACACACACTTACGTAAATCTTCAATAATTGGAGTCTCTTTTGAAACTGAAGTTGGACGGCACCTACACGATACTCAATATTGTGGTGAGTGAGTTCATCGTGATGTTGAACAAGATGTTTGTGAGGAGTTTGTATATGATACTGCTTTATATTCCAGGGGACACTTGAGTACATGGGGTAAATGCTTAATTTCCAAACTATGTAATTAAACAGACATACATGTACGTTGATTTCGTGATCTTCTGTAATGCAATTTCGTATAACTCACTACGAAGTTTGCTTCAGGACAGGCGGCGGGAGTGTATCGCGTGGCGATAAAACTGATATTTAAACTTTAGTGTTGAACATCTTTGATGTGTACTGCTGAACGAAACCATATATAACGTCTCTAATTCTACTGAATCAAATACACCCGGAACATTTCTATCATTGACAATTATCGTCACATCGCCGTACCTCTGAGTTTGAAATCGTCGTCTACTATATACCCGCCAATGTGTATGTGCAATTTCGTTTTATAGTCCTTTCATATTTTCTAGTTTGTTTGAATTATTTATCGTTTCATTTCATTTACTTTGGACCTTCTCATGTCATCACCATTTCATTAATTTATTTCATTTTCATTGTCATCCCTCTTCTTATATATTCATCTATATCTATGGAACCTTTTATCCCTTTTTTGTTAAATTAATCTCATCATTTTTGCATTTCGTTCATGCTAATTTTTTCTTAGTCCTTCGTTTGCTATACATCCGCATGCGTATGGGCGTTTTCCTCCCACATTTTGTTTTAAGGCCATTGTCAATCATTGTTTCACTATATCACCTTCATTTGGTCTATCCATGTGTCATATATATGTCTTCCTGTTTCATTAATTTTAGGAATTTATTAATAATTTGTATTATAACCTATTTTGTATTGGTTCATATCTAAATGGACATTTCATTTTGGCAACTCACATCCTTGTGGTCGTTTATTGCATTTGATGCATTTTCACACGCTTGTAAATTCGTTGTTTCAGGTAAAACATTAAAACAATGGTGTTCGATGACATGGTGGTGTTTTGTCGGTTTGGCCCAACCAAGGTGATAGCGAAACAGTAGTGCTCCGACCTCATTGTAATTTGGTATGGATGTTCACTGCTATCAGGAAATTCAATAGAGGGTTCAATCGTTTTGTTCGAATTTTCCATTCTAGAGTCCAATTCATCTTTGTTTATCTAGAAATGTTGGCTTTTGTGTTTGTCCGCGCGATGTCCGTTCGGGCGATAACTAGAACAGTAGTACTCGGTTCTCAATGAAATTTGGTATGGATGTTCACCGCAATGAGGACATTCAATGGCGCTCTATCAATCGTTTTGTTTAGATTTTTCGTTTTATATTTATTCATCTTTGTTTATATGAAAATTCAGATTTTTGGGTCCATCGTCTGAGTATATCAATCATAGGTTATAGGAAAGCCCACACTAGGCAGTATGCCACAAGGGGGTGTGCACCGGACGACAGTCCATCTCTTAATTGTTTGATTCTGGAATACGTCCATAGTGGACTTATACCAGTTACTCCGTTGGATGGCGCGGGCCACAATGAAAACACATATATATACAGAGCGTACATCAGGTGCTGTAACATATTCTCGTACAAATAGGTTCATATTTAACTTATTTATGGAAGTATATTGTTTTTGTGATTTTTATTTTTCTCTATTATTATTATACTTCCATGGTGTAACCAAGGAAGTATATTGTTTTTCTATTGCGGTCGTTTTCCGCTTATTTTGAAATACTCAGAAACTAATTGCAATAGGAACGCGAAATATCTAGCGAATGTAGGCATCTAAGGTCTGTTGAAAATAATGGTATACGGATTTTGACCCAATGTTTCATTACAGAGTTACCGCCCTTTTACGATTATTTTTCACTATTATTTGTTATTTTTATTATTATACTCAACACTTTTGCAACGCCTTAATATCTGAAAGTATGGGGAGTATCGAACTGAAAGTGTACACGTATGTTGGGTCAATGAGTTCTAACCTATCGGCATACAAAAATATTGTCCTTGTTTACCTCGCGGAGTTATCTCCCTTTATATGGAAAAATGTAATTTTATTATCTCGGAAATTATAAGGAGCAGAGCATCGAAAATTGGACCGTATACACACCTTGATATGCTCTACTGCACACGGTCATCAAAACTTGTGTACGGGCGTTCCCTGGGGAGTTACCGCCCATAAATATGGACACACTATACACCAGGATGAATAAACCAATTATTTTTTTATTTTTTTATATATAAGTGCAGAGCTCTCAATTTTTTATTTCATATTTCGAATTGGACGAGTGAACCGGACCCGAATATATCGCTTAAAAATGTTTTTTCCCAGGACTTTCCGCGTTACGGTATACGGAAATATTGCACCTATTTTTCCCGCCAAATCCAAACCGGCTAATTAAAGAGCAAGATAATATCGTAGCGGGTAGCTTGACATACTGTATGTACGTCCCAAAAGTTGACCGCTATACTTCAAAAGTAACATTCCCAACGGAGAATGCTAGTCATAGGGTGGGTTGAGACTTTAGGAAAATTCCACGGAAATTACAAAGGGGGGAAATTTAAACATCGAGATATTTTTTTTTAGACGAGTGCATCTTATGGGTATTGTTCCGGCGCATCTACAGTGCGATTTTCTAATTTTCAGATGCAACGGTTTACTCGTGACAACGCTATATAACATAAATATGTATACTTAATAAGTAGTCTATCAATAACCAATTTTAGCCCCAAATCCAAACGGGCTAATGCAGGAGCGAGTTTAACGCAGGAGCACGTAAGCCGGTATGCTGTAGGTACGTCTATAAAATTTGAATGCTCTACTATAAAAGCAACCTGCTCAACGGGGAGTTTGTGTCAGGTAGGTTCAGATTTGGCAAATTCCACCGGAAATCAAATGGGGAAAATCACTCCGAAAATCAGATATTGAGATAAAAACATTTCGACGAGTGGATGTGATTAGTAGTATCTAAACGCAAGATTGGTACACCTTTTTGGATTTGGAGTGGCCGGTTTAACCCTGAATGCGTGTAACATTGTTAACGGGTGATATATATTACTCAAATTCAAACCCTCTCTTCATGACGCAAATGCAAACGGACTTATCATGGAGCAAGGCAAATGTATGAATATGCTCACCGATATAATATATAGGTATGCCCGCTCTACTATAAAAGTAACCTATTGTCACGATTTGACCTGTCCAAAACACTCCCCGGACAAAACAATTCCTAGGTATCAAATTTCGTCGAAATCCGTCCGTTTTACCCTATTTGACCGTGGATTGACTTTTTTGAATGTCAAGGTCAGGTCGGTGGTCACGATTTGACCCGTCCAAAACACTCCCTGGACAAAAGTACCAATATGTATCAAAATTCGTCAAAATCCGTCCTGCAGTTTTCCCGGCCATAGATAACAGACAAACAAACAGAAGTCCCAAAATATATATTAGATTTAGAAATGTCAATGCAAGTCCACCATCAGATCACAAAGCACCAATATGCATTCACATGAAGAGGAACACACCTATGCGCATAACACACACATGGAATGGGATACCATGGAAGTATATCCGATTCCATGGAATCTGACCTCTAGTTATTATTATTATTATTTGCCTTCTTCTTAGCAATTTTATAATGACTATAGCTCAGTAAGTATAAGAGCTAGAAAGCTGAAACTTTGTACGTATATATATATGTATACAAGCTCTAGTGCTTAGGCCTATTGAGAATCATGTCCTCACTTGACTTACAGAGTTATCTCACTTTATGTGAAAAATTGGTGTTTTCAGAACTCCGAAAATATAAGGAGTACAGCACTGAAATTTGTTCGATAGATACATCTTGATATCAACTGAATCATGAGCACATCATAATCTTTGTCCATCTTTCCTCTCCAGAGTTATCTCCCATATATATGTCAACCTCGAAATCTTTCTGATCGCCTGTCCTCACATAACAAGAAAGATAGCTGGATTTAGTTTCTATGGCCGTTGTCAATATACAACACAAAAATATTTTGGACAGGGTCGGACTTACATTTTTTGGTTAGGGTGGGCGACATTTTCGCAATTTGTTTTTTACTAATGATCCTCCTGAAAGAATTTTGTAAATCGGTTGAGAAATGTCAAAGTTACAGACCATCGAAAATTAAATAATTTGGCTAATGAAGGAGCACGGGAGAGGGTGAGACCATACCGTGGAGCGACGAGGCCATGCCGGGTGGTGATACCATGTCGGGGTGGTGAGACCAGGCCGAGGGTGGTGAGACCAGGCTGACCGGTGGCGGATGTAAACGTCAGATTTAGCACCAAAAAAAAAACAAGTCCAGCGGAATAATATTTTTATAGCGTGCTCCAGATGGGAAGAGAGATTCGGACCTGAATATACCATTTATCAGTTTCTTCTCCCCAACCGTTACCGATCTACAGCGTGGACAAGAAAATGACCTATTTTTGGCGCCAATTCCAATGAGCTAATTGATGAGCAAGGATAATGCAGGAGCGGGTATGCTGGTATCTCACAGGTAGGTCCCCTAAGTTTGATAGCTCTACTATAACAGCAACCTGCCCAACAGCGAGCGAGCTTCGGGTGGGTTCAGACTTTTTGCAAATTCCAACAAAAATCAAAGGCGGGAAATTGTCTAAAAATGAAACATCGAGATAAAAAATTTCTGAGTAGTGGATATGATAGATAGTATCCAAGCGCAACTTATTGGCACTAAGGTCGAAGGTTTACTCGTGGCGAGGCTTTATAATGTAAATAAGTTTTGTTAAGTGCTGTATCACTAACCTATTTTTCTCGCCAAATCCGATCGGGTTAATGAAGGAGCGAGCTAATGCAGAAGCAGGTGCGGCGATATACTTCTGGTAATATCCGAAAGTTTGTCCACTCTACTAACAAAGCAACCTGACCAACGGAGAGCTCGTGTTCAGGTGGGTTCAAATTGGCTAATTCCAACAAAAACCAAAAGTTGAAAAATACTTCAAAATATCAAACACGGATGAACGGGTGTGATAGGTGGTATCAACGCCCAACGCTGGTGCGATTTCTTCAGTTTCAGAGCAAAGGGTTTACTATTGGCGACGCTATATAGCGTAATACGTACTACATGCAGATGAACACAGCATGCCATCGATATATGGCAAAACTCGAAATTCTCCAATATTCACGTCAAATTCAAACAGGCTAATGAAGGAGCGAGTGAAATTCGCTAACAGGTACATCGGTATACAATAGGTACATCCTGGAAGTTTGATTGTCGTTGTTTAAAAGCAATTCGTCTAACAGAGAGCTTGCATCGGTGTGGGTCGAGGCTTTTGGCAAATTCGAGTAAATCTCACAAAGTAAAATAGTCGGGCAGCTAGGTACACCCCCTATGGACCCCCCAGGACTCATCCGGACCGATTTTGTTATGTACCTGAACACATCTAGAGTAGAATTCCGGATGTTAACAAGAAATCAACCTGGCCGCATATGACGTAATCCAAGATGGCCGCCATGAGGGTCGGAAAATTTCGCGATTTTACCCTATGTCTATTTATATGACGATTGTGGAAAAACTAATTGAGATATGACATTGCATTGAATTGCATTTTGTTCCTTATATATTTCTACGTCAACTGATGTTAAATTTGAAAATAAAAATCCAAGATGGCGAATATGTCACAAATATTTGAACATTATGACGTTTATATGACCGCAAGTAATCCCTCACTATCCTCCGACAAAAAAATCTGCAATCGACAACTCAGGCAGAAAACAAAATGGCCGCCGATGCGATCACCCACAGAAACTATTAATCTATAGTTATATGGACATGTGATATTACCGCAATCAATATTTATTCGGCAATTGTGGAAATCAGATTTGATATAGTCCTCTGCAATGTATTCTATTAGCCTGTGTACGTATATTAGTATCGAATTTATCTGGATAAATATTATACACACAAACGCTCTTTATTAATTTCAGAAAATTAAAAACGCTCTTTATCTTCGCTGAATGTAGACAAGTCTCGCATTCTAATCATGCACGGTTAGTGTTATTGCCAAATCTGAATACATATTAAGCACTCAAACGCTCTTTATTGATTTCAGAAAGACAATAACGCTCTTTATCTTCGCTGTCAAGTCTCGCGTTTTAATCAAGCGGGATTAGTGTTTTCTCAACTGCAACGCTCTTTATTGATTTCAGAAAAATAAGAACACTCTTTATCTTCGATGACAAGTCTCGAGTTTTAATCATGCGCGGTTAGTGTTTGCTCCACTGCACTCACTATACAGTCGCAAAAAGCCTTGTGTACGTTATTGATATCTAACGCTAGTAAAATTATTTCAATTAACGTGAAAACATGCCGAAGAAACGCAAACATGTCGATTCAGATGAAGCGGCTATGTCAACAGCGGGCACTCCTGTAATATGCATTGTTCACAATGCCGGTCTTAAGCATGGTCCCGTTCAGAAGTTTTCAGAGCTCCATGATGCTGGCGCTCGATTTAAGCAAATGACGGACATCAAAGATCGTCGTCAGGCAGAAGCTCCTGGTTCATCTGCCCGAATGGATGATATTTGTACCCAATTTCCGGGTTCCATCACAGAGGCGCATGGGTACCACCGTGCCTGTTATCAATGATTTACGATGTATCTTGATAGATTGACGCCTGTCACATCAATGGAAATAGAACACATAGAACAACGGGAAAAGCGCAGAGATAGCTCAGAAAAAACTATCTTTGACCCGGATTGCATATTCTGCAATACAACCGGCAGAATTCACATCACCGTGGGTGGAACGCGCACGTCCGAGAATACTAGGGCATTTGAATATGATGGGTGGAGATCTGTATTGCATACAGCGAAACAGAAACAAGACCAACCACTTTTACTAAGAATCAGGGGTTGCGACCTGTTTGCATGTGAGGCAAAGTTTCATCCCAAGTGCCGCAAACGTTATATGTCATCACCTGAATATTGGAGAAGCCAAGACGATGTGAAAATATCGCACCAATCAGCATTAGTGTCTGCCCATGATATGGCCTTTATGCATGTTTTTGAATATGTTCAACAGTCTGTCATATCCAAATACGAAGTTGTCAAACTGTCAGCTTTAAAAGAAATATATACCTCAAAATTAGAGAACACTGAGTTTTCAAATCCTAATTTCAGACCAGATAAGCATTTGAGACAACGACTCGAAAGACACCCGATCATTGGCATAGAAATAGTTTTTAAGAAAGTGACATGAAGTTATGCTACGCCTTTCTATATTATATATAGCTCCAATATTTCCGTTGGGGAGGCAGTGGTGAAAGCTTTCCAATTGGCATCGAAAGACAGTGTAAGTGAGGTTGCAGATATCATCCGAGGCAATATTGTAAAACGCGCCAAAGATCAAACTGAAATGGTTTGGCCACCGTCGACGGAGGATCTGGAGGTGAACCAAGCAGTTATTCCGTCTGTTTTGTATGATTTTCTGAAACGTTTATTCTCAGGAGGATCAGACACTCTTTCTGATCGATTGGAACGACTCACGCTGTCAATTGGACAGGACATGTGCAAGGTTGTCTCGAAAACTCAATGGAAATTGCCTAAACATATTCTGCTGGCTGTCGTCTTCATCACTTGTTTAGAAGCAAGCAACTCATTACAATCATGAATCGACTGTGGCATTGTGAAGGCTATGATTTCTGTTTAGAGATTGAGACAACTAAAGCAATCGCACTAGAAAGAGCATCATCTCTTCTAACACCGCGCATTACAGCCGGCCCCAACAACATACTCTTTCATTCCGAATGGGATAATTTCAATCAAAACCTGACGAGTGTACATGGGCAAACGACATGCAACACCACTGCAGGAATAATGTTGCAAGAAGTCAGTGCACCTGCTGCAACACCCGATACTCCTTTGCCATCCATTCCAAGAACAGGTAGACGTAGCTTCCCAACTGGAGGTCAACCAACACTCCCACCTATCAGCATCGGGAAACGAACTGGACCAGCAATGGAAGGATATGAAACAAACCAGCCTACCGAAACCACGGATGCTTGGCTAAGGACACTGAAAATGTATACAGTATGGGCTTTTTGTCGTAAAGCGTGTAGCTCTGGCAAGCAGTGTGTATCAGCATTTGGCGGATTTGTGCCTTCAACTGGAAAATCACCAGAAAGAAAGACAACCATTGACTATTATCCTTCAATTACCGAGCCAATAACTGAGTACAATGTTGTTCAAGAATTACTGCGTAAATGTGAGGAGGCGACACAGGAAGTTTGACAAACATACACAATTACGACATTCGATCTTGATGTGTGCATGAAGGCGTTACCAATAATTTGGGCACATCCAGATAGATACAAAGGCCACAGTGTGTTGGTTGGTGCGTTCCACACAATTATGAATTACCTAAACATGAGTGGACACAAGATGGCTGGTTCTGGGTATTCCCAGATTTTGTTTGAAGCTGGTCTCGTCACTTCTGGTTGCATTAAGATAGTTATGACTGGGGAAAAATATAGTAAGTCGCTGTAGTGCCTGAAGGTTGTGAGTGAATGTTTTGAGAGATTGTTGCTCGATGCATATATGAATCAGACAGACGAGCATGACACCACCAGTACAGATCAGATAGAGGCCTTGATAAAGACACCAGACACGGAACATCTGGATGCTGCACTGCATGACGCTGGTGTAGAACGCTTCGTCACAGATTTCATGATTTTCCAATCCAAAGTTCGCAACGGCGAATTGGGAAAAACTGCGAACTTCTGGTTATCATTCCTAGACCATTCCAGGCGTGTGTTCATGCTAATATTAGCTGTCAAGAGTAATGATCTCCAATTATTCCACAGGTGCATGGGAGATATGTGCGACCTCTTCTTCAGTTATGGAGGGCATAACTATTCCAGATACTTAGCATGGTTCGATGTTTTTCTCACTAACATCGAGAAAAGCCATACTGGTGCGACAACCTTATTGAAGGGGGTGCCATTTCTGTGTCCCGATCCCTGATACCAGGCAATCTGTGTGCGGTCGACAAGACCATGGAAGAAACATCTATGCGTTTTGTCAAATCTCGCGGTGGATCTTCTGAATCTGGCCTAACGGGAATTCTCCAAAACTACGGGGCTTATCAGAGATGGATAATGTCTACCTCAGAAAGAGTTAAATTCCACCAGGCAACACTTGAGATGACGGGCATGTCAAGAGAGGCGGATTGCACCATACGTGGAATGCACAGAGATACTCTTCCATCTGAAGTTCAAAAGAGTGAGCGTGCAGTCCAGAAAGCTATTGGTGCTGTTGTGGGTTTCGTGAACCCATTCAACATGGTTGATCGGGACAGGCTTTACATCTTATCGTCTGGTGCTCCTGTTTCAGAAGCAGTAGAGCTCGATGTGATGAGGGCAGAAGATGTCGGTAGGAAAGAAAGAGATGATTTTGTTAAAAAGAGACTGACAGAAAATGCTGAGAAGAGAACACTCGATTTTTTTTTACAAGATCACAAAGGTAAGACTACTAAGGATGGATAAATGTAACAAGAAGGTTAAATTGACATCTACCCAGGGCAAGATGGTTCAATTCCGTGAAAAAGTAGATGTTGCATTTCAATTGCTCGTGAAATCGCAACTGCTTGTAAAACCATTAAGCATCGATGAGCTTATGAAATTTTCAATAACACCTGTACCACACTCCCTTGGCACACCAGATGGTTATATGGCGAAAACTAACAAAGCCACACTTGTTGGCTTCCTGACCGATAACATCGGTGACGTGGAGTTGCCTGATCCAAACAAAACATTATGCATATAAGACGGCAATGCTCATATTCACGCCTCGGTGGAGATCCCAAACACTTTCCAGGAAATTGCATTGAAAATTCTTTCTCAACAGAGCAGAAAGCCAAATTTTATATTTTCCACTGATATGTATGACCCATCATCTGTCAAGTCACAAGAGCGTTCTCGTCGTGGTAATGGCGACCGAATAATTGTTGGAGGCCCAGTCACCAGGAAACCAGCGGAGTTTAAATCGTTCCTCAAAAAAGCCGATAACAAAAAACAGCTATTCCAGCTGATGCAGACTCTCTGTGGCAGTGGTGCCGCTGCTTCCCACCTTGTTTGTAAGAGTGCAATACATATTGTGGAAGGAAAAGCACTGGAATTTACTTCCAGTGATGGCCTGGACGTTTCAATGCATGCCATTGAATCGCTCGCATCAACGCAAGAGGAAACGGACACCCAGGTTGTACTCTACTTCATGTATGCGCGTGATAAAGGGTATGAGCAAGCGATTGTCCGAAGTCCCGACACAGACATTTTCTTCATCATTCTCTATTATGCACATGAGTTACATCCACTCAGAATACTATTCGATACTGGGCATGGTAATAAGAGACGCCTTATGGACTTGACTGAGATTGCCGACGGTCTCGGGCCAGAATTTTGCTCTTGTCTCCTTGGATTCCTTTGCTTTACAGGAGAAGATTGTAACTCGACTTTCAAAGGAAAAGGCAAGATTACTCCTCTGACAAAACTCCAGAAAACTCCAAAATACCAAAGTGTTTTCAGAAAACTGGGTGTCAATTGGGACGTTCCAAATTAAGTTTTCACTGATTTGGAAGAGTTCACTTGCATAATGTATGGGTTTCACAGAACGAAGAGTGTTGACACGGTGAGGTCTTTGATGCTTACAAAGAGGTTGGAAAAGGTGAACTAATCAGCACCAAGTCATCAAAAGTTGACTTATCCAAGATGCCACCATGTAAAAGGTCGCTGATGCCTCACATAAAACGAGTGAATTTCCGTGTTGGCCAACTGAAACTGTCACATGTGAATAAACCCACTATTCCGTCACCATTGGAAAATGGATGGACTGATGATGAAGGGTTTTTAGAGCCACTGTGGTCCGAACGTGGCATTCTCCCACCAACGCTCCAAGATTTGCTTGTCGAGGAAAACATCGAAAGTTCTGACGACGAAGATGTTGAATCTGACGATAACGAAAGTGACGATAGCTCATCCGAAGGTTCTTCATCGGACTACCAGGATTAGTATCTTGTTTTCCAATGGCTACTTGTGGCGTTTTATCATGGTGACTAACGTTGAAGTTGGAGCTAATTGTATCATTCACATACAAATTGTCACAAAATCGTGACATGATTTATTTTCATTGTCTAAATTAAAAAAAAAAATTAAAACAAATATATAAATAAAAAAAAAATAAAAAAAATGGCCCTGGTGTCTGATTCCTCCGCGTTGGTGGGTCTGGATAGGAAGGTTTTATAGCATCTGAACCGAACACATGTAATAATACAGCGAATGGTTTACACACACTCCATATAACTGGACATAGGGTAATATCACGAATTGTACCGACCGTTGTGGGTGATCGCACTGGCGGCCATTTTGCTTTCTCCCTGAGTTGTCGATTGCAGATTTTTTGTTGGAGGATATTGAGGTATTACTGGCGGTCATATAAACGTCATAATGTTCAAATATTTGTGACATATTATGATTGGTTTTGTGTTTATTCTAAAAAATAATTTGAAACAAAATTGAATTTTTCAAATCTGTGCCATATTATGGCGGCCATCTTGGATTTTTATTTTCAAATTTAACATCAGTTGACGTAGAAATATATAAGGAACAAAATGCAATTCATTGCAATGTCATATCTCAATTAGTTTTTCCACCATCGTCATATAAATAGACATAGGGTAAAATCGCGAAATTTTCCGACCCTTATGGCGGCCATCTTGGAGTACGTCATATGCGGCCAGGTTGATTTCTTGTTAACATCCGGAATTCTACTCTAGATGTGTTCAGGTACATACAAAAATCGGTCCGGATGAGTCCTGGGGGGGGGGTCCACGGGGGGTGTACTTAGCTGCCCGACTAAAACAAAAAATGGAGAAATCGTGAATCGAGATAGAACAAATTTGACGAGTGAATATGGTGGGTACTATCCACGCGCAAATTCGGTGAAATTTTATAATTTTTCAAATAAATGCGCAATGAGTTAATCAGGATTAAGTGCCCGATATTACATGCATTAACATGTTACATAGGAAAATACCCCCGGATGACTGTATACACTAGGATATTTAATGCAGGGACAGGTATGTCGGTATATTGACAGATCGCCCACAAATTTTGACCGCTCTGCTATAAAAGCAACCTGCCCAACGGAGAGCTCGCTTATGGATTGTTCAAATGTTTTACAAATTCCACCGAAACTCAATGGGGGGGGGGGGGTTGGTAAAAATCGCGAATCCAAATAAAACAAAATTGACGAAATTGCGGTAGTATCTATGTGCAACTTTAGTGCGATTTTCTAAGTTTTTCTGCCAACGAGTATAGAATGTTGCACGGCCGTAGCATTAATATTAATGATATATCTTAAGACTGTCATGGGGTACAATGGTATGTAGTATTTTGCTTTGTATTGTGAGTGCTTCTTATAAATTAAAAACCAGGGTCGTGGCGTATTGCATAATATTAGTATCATTACAACAATCATAACAAGGGTCTAAGGGCGGTAATCGCCATGACAGTTTTAACAAATAAATCCTGATATAGCATTAATAATATACCCACAAGTCGAAATTCTGAACTTACAATCCTTGTCTACGATCTTTTTCTTATTCATTTCTTTTAATTATTTAATACATAATTTCAATATAATATAAAGATTGTGTTCATTAAAAATTAAATATTCCATGGAAGTATAAAATTTCTGGTATTTCAGAAATTTAAATCCTAGTTTATTTTATTTTATTTTTTTAATACAAATTTTGGAGAAAAGAACTAACGCCGTTATAACCACATTTGGTTGAAATCTGACCAACAGTCTGGGAGAAAAACCCTGACATACAGACAGACGGACAGACAGACATACAGACATATCCTACTTTTATATATATAGGTTCTGACTTCGCTTAACTTGAATAAGTCTGTCGGTGCCATATTAATCCATGCCAAATACTCAATATATTTCTTGACTTATTTTGAGCTGATTTTTGTTTACATAACAGGTACTGACTGCGTGGCTTGCGGCATTGGATGTTGTCAGCGATAATTGATCGACTGATGCGTTTCCGTGTAATGCGTCAACGAAATGTACATATATAAACATTCTCATTACTAGACATGTGAGTCCTTGCCTTGATCCATGACAATTAAACCGGTAGGGATTTATCGCGAATCGATGAAGTCTCATTATTCTCGTGATCTTGTTCAGATTATTTCAGGAAATCGACACTTAGTGATAATGAGTTGCTTTTAAGGTGGCGCTGGTGTACTGCCGCCAAAATTATGGTTCACCCTCAAGTAAATTTCAGGCTGTTTAACATTAACGAGGAATCTCAAAACATACCTTATCGGAAAATGTCCGCCAACACATACGTCGATAACGTTGAAATGCGCGTGTTTCGTTTCTAATATTTTTCGATCAATTTGTTTAGTTATCGTTCGCGTTAAAATGTCAACTGCATGCCATGGGAAGAAATGTATAGCTCCTTCTTATATTTATATAACCTTTTTCTTATTAATTCCTATATATTTAACTTAATTTCTTTTTCTGAAATTTGTCGGCAGTTTGGATATTATGCTGTACCTCACTGTTAGTCAGCCGAATATTCTAACAAGTCAATTATCGATCGATCATAGTCTGTCGCCGCGTACTTACAACACGCACCATTATTTTATCTACCCCATCTATATAGGTCAACAAAATGTGACCCTCAGTCGTGTTATGGTGCGTTTTATTGTGACATAACATTTACTATACCAGTTTGTTATCCTCCTCCCTATTTTCCACACTTCTGATTGGCCCATGTCTTGTCACGTGCCGGGCGACATTGTTTTTGTCGCCCGCCTGATGTTATATTGCAAGAATATCTCCAAACACACACACTGCAGTAACTCATCTATTTCACATCACTATACGAACTAAAAAATCATAGATCTTATATACCGCACGGATTCGCAATACACACCAATTGTGGTGTTTGCTAATTTGCATATATTTAGTAAACACTAATATTCGAACTTTTAAGTTGATACTTTTATCGGACAAGCGTTATTATTTACTTTTTACATCGAAACATCTCGGTGATTCAATTTGTTCATGTCGACATTATGATGCAAGATTGAAAGAGAGGATCCCTTGAAGTTGGTTGGTTATATCTGTTTGCTGGTAGACAACGTAATGCATACGTTTGTCGCGAATGAATAGTACTGTACGCGTATCCTCCGCGATGTCTGCAATGTGATCATAGAAGTATTTTATGTGAGGATCGCCATGAGCACTGACACATATGAATGTACATTAAAGAAGTTGACAACTTCCCAATAGCTTTCGGGGAAGACCGTTGTGAAATGAACATAGCGAGTAAATTGCGCACACAAGACCACATTGAATATGCCACATTGCAGAAGACGAGAACATACCTATATGGCTTATTGGTTTACATTGCATGGACATATATTGACGAGTTAACCACCAAAATGATCGTAACTAAACGCGGATTATCACACGCTTAACGGCTTGACTATTGTTTATGGAACGGAAATCCTATGGGACGATAAGTAGTTACTGAAAATATATATAATCGGGAAAGAAAGCACTCGTGACTCAGTGCAACATCGTGCGTGTGGATGGCAAGTATATTTTCTGTGGTATAATCGGATAACAAAACAGTTGTTGCCATTCTTCTCGGGAGACATTCCGTTCTCGAGCGGGTGACAAATACCAATGTCTCCCTCGACAACGGGCGACAACTGTATAATATTGTCATGAATATCTATGCTAATGAAAACACCCATGCAAAATCAGACATATAGGTTATACATGTACCACATGTATGAAACCTAAACTATCTACGCTCTTCCGTGTGGTCTAAAATAACTGGATCTCCAACTCTTTATGTTGGGATATAAGATTTATGAAACGAGTTTAAGAAATTTAATTCACAACGAGTCGTAGACGAGTTGTGAATCAAATTTATCAAACGAGTTTCATAAAATCTTATATCCAACATAACGCGTTGAAGATCTGGTATATTACATGACAAATAATAGAGCTTTATGCCTTTTAACAAATCAAAATCTTTAAATAAAGCTGAAAACTGCATGAAGTAAAATGCATACATGCACGGCGTTGGCTGAGACGCTTCACGACCGTATACGACAGTACTGCGCGCTCTGCCTTGCAACGAAACATATATATAGTCCCCCAATTTGCCTCTTTGTTTGTGTGGCTATTTTCGTTAGTGCAAGGAAGTTGGAGCAATCATGTTTTGCAATGTCCGGTATTGGTTTCATGTGCGGATTGTTTAAATATTGTTAATCTGCGCGGTAATATACTTGGCGCGATGCCAAGTATCCCGGGAAGCGCTCGGAGATTACTCACTAGTGAGAGATAAGAAAATATCTAATGGAATTTTCAATGATTTTGTAGGGGTTTCATGTGATATATTAATTTATCACATAATTTGGCCATAAAAGCAGTTTCATAATTATCGGTAATAGACACGTTTAATATCAGCGCGTGCGATGACGTCACGGCGTTCTTCAAATAACTTGCGATCGCTGTAGTTTATGATTGTTGTTTTCGATGAATATTTCGCGTTGCTTCGGGTTTATTTGATCATGTGATAAAAGGTACCTCACACTCGTCCTATTGTATACGTAATTTATCAACCTCGTCCTCTAAATTCTATTTGAGCCTCGGTAAACCTCAGCTCAAATCGAATTTAGTGAACTCGGTTGATAAATTCCGTATAAAATAGAAACTCATGTGAGATCCTCTATATCCAAACTGCAGACAGATGTCAGGGAAATATTTAGTTGAGTTTGTAGAAATTAATAAGGAAAAAGCTATAAAAACATAAGAAATTAATGTAGTTAGAATGTGTTGTATTGATACCGGTATGTCGCTGTGGCCGTTGGATCATATTTATTGTGAACTACTTCGTGGTTCACACAATGTGACAAACTACCACAGCGCTATACTCTATACAATAAAACACACTCAAGCTACAGTCATTTCTTAAATGAACAGGTTGACTCAGTGGACGTAGTTATAAATCGCAAGGCTATACGTGAAAATTGAATCCAGAGATGTCGTATGTAAGGTCCAAATGCATGGGGCTTACGCTATTTGCTATTTCAAACGTTTTTTTTACAACAGAATTCCCATGCTATAACCCTGTTAGTATCGGTAGTGCCTATTATATATTGAATATTCTTAATATACACTTTAATATTCAAGGTTCGTGAAGAATTTAATTTCTCCCATAACGATTTTAGCATATATATACCGCATTCATATGGGCGGACGTCTTGAGAGTACTTCGGGACATCGGGGAATATCGATTCTATTTCTGATTCCGATATGTAACGGACATATGTGATATAAAGTAATCGTTAGCCGTATCAACGGGACATCGATATTCATTCGCTATAAAATAGCTTAATGTTCCCCAATATGGAACATGTATAAATTATGGATGTCAAAGAGTAGTATCTGTCTGTGTCTGACTATAATGGCAATATACCAACGTCGTCCTGGGACAAAAAAAAGCTTTTATATGACAACGCATATCGACTCGCATATATAAGAGAATGCATTGGCACAGGGTAAAAAAAAATCCCGACTTACCACTGGATTTGATATGGCGGGTCACATATCACGACGTTGTCACTTTTTACCTTGAAAGATGTTAATTTCATCGAGAAATGTCGCCACTGCACGTGGACGCTCTTTAACAAACTTTCTTCGAGGGAAAACGCTCTTTAACAAAACGTTTAGTTTCTGAATATATCAATTATTTCGTCAATATAGAATCATCCTGTTTTGCCCGTGGTCAGTATTAATGTTTATATAATGTAATGGTTGGCTCGATGGACGTATACGGCGGACAATTATCTATCTATATAGGTGGTAAATAACAACCGTCATTAAGTATCTATATATCTCATTATGCTATGCGGATCGGGTGCTCACATTTACACTTTTTCGGGATTCGAAATTTCAAATCACCTTCGCCAGCCCTGAACGGCTTCTTGACCAAACGCGATATCACCCATCGCTGTATTTTTGTCGTGAAATGAAATTACATGGTAAGTCACTCAACATCTGTAATTATATATGGCTATTAAAAATTCCAGGCGTTTTACACTCTTCGTCACTCAGACTACACATTTGTATCCATGCAGGCTACTGCGTGCGAACTTCGGTGGTTTCACCTGTCCATTATGGGCCGCCAAAAAAAAGCTTGAATTTCCCACTAAAATGTCGACACCCAACAGCACAGAATTGGCGATTCACGGGAGCAGCCCTGGACATCATCGCGCTAACAGTGGCCGTTTCAATTTAATACGATCCACGAATAGTTGAAATGCAATCCGTTAAAGGTACTCAACCCGATAAAACTCCTCTCAATTACTATTTCAATGGCTTCGGGGGTCAAAAATATTTGATTCGAGTCGAGGAAGTCACCCATCAAAGCTCAGATTTGTTAGATATCGATTTTAGAAATCTATTATTTTTCATTATCGGGAATACTATCTGGCCCAGAACAATTACCACTTGATTTTAGAGTTATCCATCCTTGTCTGTTTGAATAGATTTGGAGAACACATCCAGAGCAGATTACGGCAGTTAGTAGTACTGATCTCGAGTTTATAACAAATTTCAAAAATCAATATCTAATAACTCTGAGCTTTGTTTGATGGGTTCCTCGACTCGAATCAAATATTTTTTACCCCCAAAGCCAAAGAAATAGTAATATAGGACCCTCCGATCGGATTGTTGTTGTTGGAATCTGTTGAGATGGGGACCCTCTTTACGGGTTGAGTACCTTTAATCGTTGATTACACATGCGAAATCGCTTGCAAATGCCGAATGATGTCTTTGCCAACGATCCGAACATATCATTTTTCAGTGTCAAAAATGACAGGAGCACACAAACCAACGAACCGGAACATCATGATATACCCACACGTCATAGCTCAATTAAAGCGCGCATTTCATGAGAATATATCATCATCGAGTTGCCAAACGATGGTATAACTTGTGTTCGAATAAAACGAGTAGTCTATATAACCTCACCATTTTTCGTACACAGACCACGTTTTCTTTGAAAAATCACCAACGAATCTCACCAAAAATCATCAACGAGCCAGATCAAAAATCACCAACGAACAATAATCGCGTGGAATCGTTGACCCCGGTGGCATGCAGAACATCTTGTTTCAAACGCGGTTATAGGATAATTTAGCATAATCCTTCAAATTATTACAACAACTGTATACGGCTTATCACTGAAGGTTTCTCACGCATCTCACCAGAATTCCCAACTACACCTTTTACCGGACTCGGCCTCCGGGTCGCAGTTCGACTTTTAATCCGTCCCAAAAATTCACAGTTCTATAAATAAAACGCCCATGGCCCATGTATACCAATAATCAGCGAAACTGCTAGTATACACGCGGAGCGCGAAACAATACATTATTTTAATACCCAGCTCCGTTGTACTCTCCGAGAATGGGCACTTTAAATCATGCTATATACCACAAGTCAACATTCGTAATCTAGAACTTTCAATGAACCCCACGTAATTCATTTCTTTGTCGGTAGAGGGGTGCGCGTGCTGCTCATTTGCATTCCAGAGGTTATCTATCAAAATTGAAGCACCATTAGAGACTACAGTATAGAATTACTACTTGTTCTTCTTCCAGATACGACGATATAAATGCATTGTTCGATTAAAAAAAATATCCGCAGCTGCATACGTGCCCAAAATACGGATAATTCCGTCTAAAACTACTATATACGAATACGAAAAAGTTTATTATCAATTATGACACCCTTTCGGGTAGAACAATTAACAGCAAAAGATAACATAATTAAAATGAAAATAACATGATTGTGTGTGATTATAGTGAGATGATAAACGAGATCCCAATCCTCAACCTGTGCCTATAACATTTGGCATTAAAATATATGTAATTGTGAATATCGTCTATCGATAATTTATTCATATCAGTATGTTAATAATATTATATAAGCCTAACGGATACTGTATAATTATTAGATGGTGAGAGGAATTAGTAATATTAATATCTACGGTGGAGCAGCTACCCATAAAGTTTGGTTTACCAAGTTCAGGCGTCGGGGGGGGGGGGGGGGGGGGGGGTTGACGTGTCTCCTGGGCTGCAAATTAAATATTAAACAGATTAATGCTTTTGATAACGCACAGAACAGTAGAATAAACAGTACTTACTTATCAATATATATATTACGTACATTTATCACATAATTTTCCCGAAACCCGGCCTCATATATATATTGTTTAGGGTGGATACACACGTGCATGTAATCTCTGTAAATATCGTGTATTTTGCGTTTTACATGGATCATACAGACCGTGTAATATGTGTCTGCTGACAACCCAATCATTGCGGCTATGTTTGACCACAGTGAGTCAAGCTCTGAATAGGTTACACTGGTGTAAATAAGGTTCCGAGTGACATCTAGCGGATGCGGGAGGAATATATAGGAGAGAATAAAATAGACACTGGGCCCTGATTGGTCAATAGCCGTGTGTGCTTTTCACATAAAAAAATCATCACACCTCTTCCCTATGATTTCCCATAGGTAAAATAACCATTGGCAAAGGAATTAACCCTTTGTAGTGAAGTTTGAATTTTTTGGTGTGGTCTAAAATATGACTGTATTTTTTTATGCGGTTCTGACACTAGTTACGAAAACATAAGATTTAAAGGCGAATTCCCTGCTAGACAGACATGATTTTTTTGTGTAAAAAGTTTCCCAAAATGTCAATTTTTCAGATTTAAAGAAAATTTTGGACCCAACATTTATATTGCCAACACTATACGCTAAAACGTTAGCACTGAGGCCTATGGAAAACATTTACACCAGTGTAACCTAAAGGGAAAAAATAGCTTTTTATCATTTTTGATTCCTGGGAGTCACTTTAAAGCATTTTAATGCATTTTACAGAGCCTGGTCTTTCAGTCCAATGAATATCTCATGCTTGGTGTGGCTATTCTTGCTGCTGATGTCTTCTTTCACTTACATCAGCCAAAAAAATAGTAAGATTTTTCATAAAAAATGCCAATTTTTCAAGGTATTTTCAAAAATGTTCAAGGTGGTAATAGTCACATGATAATGCAAATGACCCATAACATGAGCATGTCAACGACACATATATCAATTGTTATAAGAACCTAATCTAACAAGTATTTTGGATTTTATAGCCAGTGATATACAGATATATATCATAAAAGTGTGTCATTTCCACTGGTGGGTATGGTCATTTGAAGGTTAATAGCACTAAAACTTGGACACATTTAAGAAAATGCTTCAGCAATTCAAAGAGAGCATATCTTTATTCAACTAATTCAATATACACCCACATCCAGTTATCTTGGATCACCCTTGCAGACCTGAAAATGTCATATTTTATTCTTCAATGTGCTGATAAAGTAATGCGCTTGATGCTCAGCTGATCAGATCTGGACTCAATGACCTCACATCACCAGAAGTTCTCTCATGGAAAGAATATTGTACAGTCTTCCATAGCTGATCCAAGTTTGCAACACCAGACCCCTAAAACTGAGTGAAAATGGGGCCTGAACATGACTGGTGGTGGAAAATTGTGCTTTTTTGATGAATAATGTGTTAAAGGGGGTGGGGTTAAATTGTGTGTGATAAATAAAGAACCACAGAAGTGATATTGTTTTTGAACACATTTTTTCCATTGATGGGCAATTCTGAAGAAATGTAGGGAGTTACAATTATTCCGCGAAAAAGCGGGCTATCGCTTTAGGTTACACTGGTGTAAATAAGGTTCCGAGTGACATCTAGCGGATGCGGGAGGAATATATAGGAGAGAATAAAATAGACACTGGGCCCTGATTGGTCAATAGCCGTGTGTGCTTTTCACATAAAAAAATCATCACACCTCTTCCCTATGATTTCCCATAGGTAAAATAACCATTGGCAAAGGAATTAACCCTTTGTAGTGAAGTTTGAATTTTTTGGTGTGGTCTAAAATATGACTGTATTTTTTTATGCGGTTCTGACACTAGTTACGAAAACATAAGATTTAAAAGCGAATTCCCTGCTAGACAGACATGATTTTTTTGTGTAAAAAGTTTCCCAAAATGTCAATTTTTCAGATTTAAAGAAAATTTTGGACCCAACATTTATATTGCCAACACTATACGCTAAAACGTTAGCACTGAGGCCTATGGAAAACATTTACACCAGTGTAACCTAAAGGGAAAAAATAGCTTTTTATCATTTTTGATTCCTGGGAGTCACTTTAAAGCATTTTAATGCATTTTACAGAGCCTGGTCTTTCAGTCCAATGAATATCTCATGCTTGGTGTGGCTATTCTTGCTGCTGATGTCTTCTTTCACTTACATCAGCCAAAAAAATTGTAAGATTTTTCATAAAAAATGCCAATTTTTCAAGGTATTTTCAAAAATGTTCAAGGTGGTAATAGTCACATGATAATGCAAATGACCCATAACATGAGCATGTCAACGACACATATATCAATTGTTATAAGAACCTAATCTAACAAGTATTTTGGATTTTATAGCCAGTGATATACAGATATATATCATAAAAGTGTGTCATTTCCACTGGTGGGTATGGTCATTTGAAGGTTAATAGCACTAAAACTTGGACACATTTAAGAAAATGCTTCAGCAATTCAAAGAGAGCATATCTTTATTCAACTAATTCAATATACACCCACATCCAGTTATCTTGGATCACCCTTGCAGACCTGAAAATGTCATATTTTATTCTTCAATGTGCTGATAAAGTAATGCGCTTGATGCTCAGCTGATCAGATCTGGACTAAATGACCTCACATCACCAGAAGTTCTCTCATGGAAAGAATATTGTACAGTCTTCCATAGCTGATCCAAGTTTGCAACACCAGACCCCTAAAACTGAGTGAAAATGGGGCCTGAACATGACTGGTGGTGGAAAATTGTGCTTTTTTGATGAATAATGTGTTAAAGGGGGTGGGGTTAAATTGTGTGTGATAAATAAAGAACCACAGAAGTGATATTGTTTTTGAACACATTTTTTCCATTGATGGGCAATTCTGAAGAAATGTAGGGAGTTACAATTATTCCGCGAAAAAGCGGGCTATCGCTTTAGGGAAAAAATAGCTTTTTATCATTTTTGATTCCTGGGAGTCACTTTAAAGCATTTTAATGCATTTTACAGAGCCTGGTCTTTCAGTCCAATGAATATCTCATGCTTGGTGTGGCTATTCTTGCTGCTGATGTCTTCTTTCACTTACATCAGCCAAAAAAATAGTAAGATTTTTCATAAAAAATGCCAATTTTTCAAGGTATTTTCAAAAATGTTCAAGGTGGTAATAGTCACATGATAATGCAAATGACCCATAACATGAGCATGTCAACGACACATATATCAATTGTTATAAGAACCTAATCTAACAAGTATTTTGGATTTTATAGCCAGTGATATACAGATATATATCATAAAAGTGTGTCATTTCCACTGGTGGGTATGGTCATTTGAAGGTTAATAGCACTAAAACTTGGACACATTTAAGAAAATGCTTCAGCAATTCAAAGAGAGCATATCTTTATTCAACTAATTCAATATACACCCACATCCAGTTATCTTGGATCACCCTTGCAGACCTGAAAATGTCATATTTTATTCTTCAATGTGCTGATAAAGTAATGCGCTTGATGCTCAGCTGATCAGATCTGGACTCAATGACCTCACATCACCAGAAGTTCTCTCATGGAAAGAATATTGTACAGTCTTCCATAGCTGATCCAAGTTTGCAACACCAGACCCCTAAAACTGAGTGAAAATGGGGCCTGAACATGACTGGTGGTGGAAAATTGTGCTTTTTTGATGAATAATGTGTTAAAGGGGGTGGGGTTAAATTGTGTGTGATAAATAAAGAACCACAGAAGTGATATTGTTTTTGAACACATTTTTTCCATTGATGGGCAATTCTGAAGAAATGTAGGGAGTTACAATTATTCCGCGAAAAAGCGGGCTATCGCTTTAGGTTACACTGGTGTAAATAAGGTTCCGAGTGACATCTAGCGGATGCGGGAGGAATATATAGGAGAGAATAAAATAGACACTGGGCCCTGATTGGTCAATAGCCGTGTGTGCTTTTCACATAAAAAAATCATCACACCTCTTCCCTATGATTTCCCATAGGTAAAATAACCATTGGCAAAGGAATTAACCCTTTGTAGTGAAGTTTGAATTTTTTGGTGTGGTCTAAAATAGGACTGTATTTTTTTATGCGGTTCTGACACTAGTTACGAAAACATAAGATTTAAAGGCGAATTCCCTGCTAGACAGACATGATTTTTTTGTGTAAAAAGTTTCCCAAAATGTCAATTTTTCAGATTTAAAGAAAATTTTGGACCCAACATTTATATTGCCAACACTATATACGCTAAAACGTTAGCACTGAGGCCTATGGAAAACATTTACACCAGTGTAACCTAAAGGGAAAAAATAGCTTTTTATCATTTTTGATTCCTGGGAGTCACTTTAAAGCATTTTAATGCATTTTACAGAGCCTGGTCTTTCAGTCCAATGAATATATCATGCTTGGTGTGGCTATTCTTGCTGCTGATGTCTTCTTTCACTTACATCAGCCAAAAAAATAGTAAGATTTTTCATAAAAAATGCCAATTTTTCAAGGTATTTTCAAAAATGTTCAAGGTGGTAATAGTCACATGATAATGCAAATGACCCATAACATGAGCATGTCAACGACACATATATCAATTGTTATAAGAACCTAATCTAACAAGTATTTTGGATTTTATAGCCAGTGATATACAGATATATATCATAAAAGTGTGTCATTTCCACTGGTGGGTATGGTCATTTGAAGGTTAATAGCACTAAAACTTGGACACATTTAAGAAAATGCTTCAGCAATTCAAAGAGAGCATATCTTTATTCAACTAATTCAATATACACCCACATCCAGTTATCTTGGATCACCCTTGCAGACCTGAAAATGTCATATTTTATTCTTCAATGTGCTGATAAAGTAATGCGCTTGATGCTCAGCTGATCAGATCTGGACTCAATGACCTCACATCACCAGAAGTTCTCTCATGGAAAGAATATTGTACAGTCTTCCATAGCTGATCCAAGTTTGCAACACCAGACCCCTAAAACTGAGTGAAAATGGGGCCTGAACATGACTGGTGGTGGAAAATTGTGCTTTTTTGATGAATAATGTGTTAAAGGGGGTGGGGTTAAATTGTGTGTGATAAATAAAGAACCACAGAAGTGATATTGTTTTTGAACACATTTTTTCCATTGATGGGCAATTCTGAAGAAATGTAGGGAGTTACAATTATTCCGCGAAAAAGCGGGCTATCGCTTTAGGTTACACTGGTGTAAATAAGGTTCCGAGTGACATCTAGCGGATGCGGGAGGAATATATAGGAGAGAATAAAATAGACACTGGGCCCTGATTGGTCAATAGCCGTGTGTGCTTTTCACATAAAAAAATCATCACACCTCTTCCCTATGATTTCCCATAGGTAAAATAACCATTGGCAAAGGAATTAACCCTTTGTAGTGAAGTTTGAATTTTTTGGTGTGGTCTAAAATATGACTGTATTTTTTTATGCGGTTCTGACACTAGTTACGAAAACATAAGATTTAAAGGCGAATTCCCTGCTAGACAGACATGATTTTTTTGTGTAAAAAGTTTCCCAAAATGTCAATTTTTCAGATTTAAAGAAAATTTTGGACCCAACATTTATATTGCCAACACTATACGCTAAAACGTTAGCACTGAGGCCTATGGAAAACATTTACACCAGTGTAACCTAAAGGGAAAAAATAGCTTTTTATCATTTTTGATTCCTGGGAGTCACTTTAAAGCATTTTAATGCATTTTACAGAGCCTGGTCTTTCAGTCCAATGAATATCTCATGCTTGGTGTGGCTATTCTTGCTGCTGATGTCTTCTTTCACTTACATCAGCCAAAAAAATAGTAAGATTTTTCATAAAAAATGCCAATTTTTCAAGGTATTTTCAAAAATGTTCAAGGTGGTAATAGTCACATGATAATGCAAATGACCCATAACATGAGCATGTCAACGACACATATATCAATTGTTATAAGAACCTAATCTAACAAGTATTTTGGATTTTATAGCCAGTGATATACAGATATATATCATAAAAGTGTGTCATTTCCACTGGTGGGTATGGTCATTTGAAGGTTAATAGCACTAAAACTTGGACACATTTAAGAAAATGCTTCAGCAATTCAAAGAGAGCATATCTTTATTCAACTAATTCAATATACACCCACATCCAGTTATCTTGGATCACCCTTGCAGACCTGAAAATGTCATATTTTATTCTTCAATGTGCTGATAAAGTAATGCGCTTGATGCTCAGCTGATCAGATCTGGACTCAATGACCTCACATCACCAGAAGTTCTCTCATGGAAAGAATATTGTACAGTCTTCCATAGCTGATCCAAGTTTGCAACACCAGACCCCTAAAACTGAGTGAAAATGGGGCCTGAACATGACTGGTGGTGGAAAATTGTGCTTTTTTGATGAATAATGTGTTAAAGGGGGTGGGGTTAAATTGTGTGTGATAAATAAAGAACAACAGAAGTGATATTGTTTTTGAACACATTTTTTCCATTGATGGGCAATTCTGAAGAAATGTAGGGAGTTACAATTATTCCGCGAAAAAGCGGGCTATCGCTTTAGGTTACACTGGTGTAAATAAGGTTCCGAGTGACATCTAGCGGATGCGGGAGGGATATATAGGAGAGAATAAAATAGACACTGGGCCCTGATTGGTCAATAGCCGTGTGTGCTTTTCACATAAAAAAATCATCACACCTCTTCCCTATGATTTCCCATAGGTAAAATAACCATTGGCAAAGGAATTAACCCTTTGTAGTGAAGTTTGAATTTTTTGGTGTGGTCTAAAATATGACTGTATTTTTTTATGCGGTTCTGACACTAGTTACGAAAACATAAGATTTAAAGGCGAATTCCCTGCTAGACAGACATGATTTTTTTGTGTAAAAAGTTTCCCAAAATGTCAATTTTTCAGATTTAAAGAAAATTTTGGACCCAACATTTATATTGCCAACACTATACGCTAAAACGTTAGCACTGAGGCCTATGGAAAACATTTACACCAGTGTAACCTAAAGGGAAAAAATAGCTTTTTATCATTTTTGATTCCTGGGAGTCACTTTAAAGCATTTTAATGCATTTTACAGAGCCTGGTCTTTCAGTCCAATGAATATCTCATGCTTGGTGTGGCTATTCTTGCTGCTGATGTCTTCTTTCACTTACATCAGCCAAAAAAATAGTAAGATTTTTCATAAAAAATGCCAATTTTTCAAGGTATTTTCAAAAATGTTCAAGGTGGTAATAGTCACATGATAATGCAAATGACCCATAACATGAGCATGTCAACGACACATATATCAATTGTTATAAGAACCTAATCTAACAAGTATTTTGGATTTTATAGCCAGTGATATACAGATATATATCATAAAAGTGTGTCATTTCCACTGGTGGGTATGGTCATTTGAAGGTTAATAGCACTAAAACTTGGACACATTTAAGAAAATGCTTCAGCAATTCAAAGAGAGCATATCTTTATTCAACTAATTCAATATACACCCACATCCAGTTATCTTGGATCACCCTTGCAGACCTGAAAATGTCATATTTTATTCTTCAATGTGCTGATAAAGTAATGCGCTTGATGCTCAGCTGATCAGATCTGGACTCAATGACCTCACATCACCAGAAGTTCTCTCATGGAAAGAATATTGTACAGTCTTCCATAGCTGATCCAAGTTTGCAACACCAGACCCCTAAAACTGAGTGAAAATGGGGCCTGAACATGACTGGTGGTGGAAAATTGTGCTTTTTTGATGAATAATGTGTTAAAGGGGGTGGGGTCAAATTGTGTGTGATAAATAAAGAACAACAGAAGTGATATTGTTTTTGAACACATTTTTTCCATTGATGGGCAATTCTGAAGAAATGTAGGGAGTTACAATTATTCCGCGAAAAAGCGGGCTATCGCTTTAGGTTACACTGGTGTAAATAAGGTTCCGAGTGACATCTAGCGGATGCGGGAGGAATATATAGGAGAGAATAAAATAGACACTGGGCCCTGATTGGTCAATAGCCGTGTGTGCTTTTCACATAAAAAAATCATCACACCTCTTCCCTATGATTTCCCATAGGTAAAATAACCATTGGCAAAGGAATTAACCCTTTGTAGTGAAGTTTGAATTTTTTGATGTGGTCTAAAATAGGACTGTATTTTTTTATGCGGTTCTGACACTAGTTACGAAAACATAAGATTTAAAGGCGAATTCCCTGCTAGACAGACATGATTTTTTTGTGTAAAAAGTTTCCCAAAATGTCAATTTTTCAGATTTAAAGAAAATTTTGGACCCAACATTTATATTGCCAACACTATACGCTAAAACGTTAGCACTGAGGCCTATGGAAAACATTTACACCAGTGTAACCTAAAGGGAAAAAATAGCTTTTATCATTTTTGATTCCTGGGAGTCACTTTAAAGCATTTTAATGCATTTTACAGAGCCTGGTCTTTCAGTCCAATGAATATCTCATGCTTGGTGTGGCTATTCTTGCTGCTGATGTCTTCTTTCACTTACATCAGCCAAAAAAATAGTAAGATTTTTCATAAAAAATGCCAATTTTTCAAGGTATTTTCAAAAATGTTCAAGGTGGTAATAGTCACATGATAATGCAAATGACCCATAACATGAGCATGTCAACGACACATATATCAATTGTTATAAGAACCTAATCTAACAAGTATTTTGGATTTTATAGCCAGTGATATACAGATATATATCATAAAAGTGTGTCATTTCCACTGGTGGGTATGGTCATTTGAAGGTTAATAGCACTAAAACTTGGACACATTTAAGAAAATGCTTCAGCAATTCAAAGAGAGCATATCTTTATTCAACTATTTCAATATACACCCACATCCAGTTATCTTGGATCACCCTTGCAGACCTGAAAATGTCATATTTTATTCTTCAATGTGCTGATAAAGTAATGCGCTTGATGCTCAGCTGATCAGATCTGGACTCAATGACCTCACATCACCAGAAGTTCTCTCATGGAAAGAATATTGTACAGTCTTCCATAGCTGATCCAAGTTTGCAACACCAGACCCCTAAAACTGAGTGAAAATGGGGCCTGAACATGACTGGTGGTGGAAAATTGTGCTTTTTTGATGAATAATGTGTTAAAGGGGGTGGGGTTAAATTGTGTGTGATAAATAAAGAACAACAGAAGTGATATTGTTTTTGAACACATTTTTTCCATTGATGGGCAATTCTGAAGAAATGTAGGGAGTTACAATTATTCCGCGAAAAAGCGGGCTATCGCTTTAGGTTACACTGGTGTAAATAAGGTTCCGAGTGACATCTAGCGGATGCGGGAGGGATATATAGGAGAGAATAAAATAGACACTGGGCCCTGATTGGTCAATAGCCGTGTGTGCTTTTCACATAAAAAAATCATCACACCTCTTCCCTATGATTTCCCATAGGTAAAATAACCATTGGCAAAGGAATTAACCCTTTGTAGTGAAGTTTGAATTTTTTGGTGTGGTCTAAAATATGACTGTATTTTTTTATGCGGTTCTGACACTAGTTACGAAAACATAAGATTTAAAGGCGAATTCCCTGCTAGACAGACATGATTTTTTTGTGTAAAAAGTTTCCCAAAATGTCAATTTTTCAGATTTAAAGAAAATTTTGGACCCAACATTTATATTGCCAACACTATACGCTAAAACGTTAGCACTGAGGCCTATGGAAAACATTTACACCAGTGTAACCTAAAGGGAAAAAATAGCTTTTTATCATTTTTGATTCCTGGGAGTCACTTTAAAGCATTTTAATGCATTTTACAGAGCCTGGTCTTTCAGTCCAATGAATATCTCATGCTTGGTGTGGCTATTCTTGCTGCTGATGTCTTCTTTCACTTACATCAGCCAAAAAAATAGTAAGATTTTTCATAAAAAATGCCAATTTTTCAAGGTATTTTCAAAAATGTTCAAGGTGGTAATAGTCACATGATAATGCAAATGACCCATAACATGAGCATGTCAACGACACATATATCAATTGTTATAAGAACCTAATCTAACAAGTATTTTGGATTTTATAGCCAGTGATATACAGATATATATCATAAAAGTGTGTCATTTCCACTGGTGGGTATGGTCATTTGAAGGTTAATAGCACTAAAACTTGGACACATTTAAGAAAATGCTTCAGCAATTCAAAGAGAGCATATCTTTATTCAACTAATTCAATATACACCCACATCCAGTTATCTTGGATCACCCTTGCAGACCTGAAAATGTCATATTTTATTCTTCAATGTGCTGATAAAGTAATGCGCTTGATGCTCAGCTGATCAGATCTGGACTCAATGACCTCACATCACCAGAAGTTCTCTCATGGAAAGAATATTGTACAGTCTTCCATAGCTGATCCAAGTTTGCAACACCAGACCCCTAAAACTGAGTGAAAATGGGGCCTGAACATGACTGGTGGTGGAAAATTGTGCTTTTTTGATGAATAATGTGTTAAAGGGGGTGGGGTCAAATTGTGTGTGATAAATAAAGAACAACAGAAGTGATATTGTTTTTGAACACATTTTTTCCATTGATGGGCAATTCTGAAGAAATGTAGGGAGTTACAATTATTCCGCGAAAAAGCGGGCTATCGCTTTAGGTTACACTGGTGTAAATAAGGTTCCGAGTGACATCTAGCGGATGCGGGAGGAATATATAGGAGAGAATAAAATAGACACTGGGCCCTGATTGGTCAATAGCCGTGTGTGCTTTTCACATAAAAAAATCATCACACCTCTTCCCTATGATTTCCCATAGGTAAAATAACCATTGGCAAAGGAATTAACCCTTTGTAGTGAAGTTTGAATTTTTTGATGTGGTCTAAAATAGGACTGTATTTTTTTATGCGGTTCTGACACTAGTTACGAAAACATAAGGTTTAAAGGCGAATTCCCTGCTAGACAGACATGATTTTTTTGTGTAAAAAGTTTCCCAAAATGTCAATTTTTCAGATTTAAAGAAAATTTTGGACCCAACATTTATATTGCCAACACTATACGCTAAAACGTTAGCACTGAGGCCTATGGAAAACATTTACACCAGTGTAACCTAAAGGGAAAAAATAGCTTTTATCATTTTTGATTCCTGGGAGTCACTTTAAAGCATTTTAATGCATTTTACAGAGCCTGGTCTTTCAGTCCAATGAATATCTCATGCTTGGTGTGGCTATTCTTGCTGCTGATGTCTTCTTTCACTTACATCAGCCAAAAAAATAGTAAGATTTTTCATAAAAAATGCCAATTTTTCAAGGTATTTTCAAAAATGTTCAAGGTGGTAATAGTCACATGATAATGCAAATGACCCATAACATGAGCATGTCAACGACACATATATCAATTGTTATAAGAACCTAATCTAACAAGTATTTTGGATTTTATAGCCAGTGATATACAGATATATATCATAAAAGTGTGTCATTTCCACTGGTGGGTATGGTCATTTGAAGGTTAATAGCACTAAAACTTGGACACATTTAAGAAAATGCTTCAGCAATTCAAAGAGAGCATATCTTTATTCAACTATTTCAATATACACCCACATCCAGTTATCTTGGATCACCCTTGCAGACCTGAAAATGTCATATTTTATTCTTCAATGTGCTGATAAAGTAATGCGCTTGATGCTCAGCTGATCAGATCTGGACTCAATGACCTCACATCACCAGAAGTTCTCTCATGGAAAGAATATTGTACAGTCTTCCATAGCTGATCCAAGTTTGCAACACCAGACCCCTAAAACTGAGTGAAAATGGGGCCTGAACATGACTGGTGGTGGAAAATTGTGCTTTTTTGATGAATAATGTGTTAAAGGGGGTGGGGTTAAATTGTGTGTGATAAATGAAGAACAACAGAAGTGATATTGTTTTTGAACACATTTTTTCTATTGATGGGCAATTCTGAAGAAATGTAGGGAGTTACAATTATTCCGCGAAAAAGCGGGCTATCGCTTTAGGTTACACTGGTGTAAATAAGGTTCCGAGTGACATCTAGCGGATGCGGGAGGAATATATAGGAGAGAATAAAATAGACACTGGGCCCTGATTGGTCAATAGCCGTGTGTGCTTTTCACATAAAAAAATCATCACACCTCTTCCCTATGATTTCCCATAGGTAAAATAACCATTGGCAAAGGAATTAACCCTTTGTAGTGAAGTTTGAATTTTTTGGTGTGGTCTAAAATATGACTGTATTTTTTTATGCGGTTCTGACACTAGTTACGAAAACATAAGATTTAAAGGCGAATTCCCTGCTAGACAGACATGATTTTTTTGTGTAAAAAGTTTCCCAAAATGTCAATTTTTCAGATTTAAAGAAAATTTTGGACCCAACATTTATATTGCCAACACTATACGCTAAAACGTTAGCACTGAGGCCTATGGAAAACATTTACACCAGTGTAACCTGAACGTGCATAGAGCCGTTGATTGGACGAAGTCGTCAGGCCGCTTAAAATAATTGTTCCCGCGATAACCCAAATGTTGGACGTTCTGTTTAAATCATTGTCATTCTTTTCTTGATTTTATACCAGAGATGGTTCCAGGATTTCCCCAATGCAGGGGCTATATGATCCCCAACATGGGGGATATATTATCCCGGAAGCTACCGGACTGACCACTACATATTTCATCGACGGGGGACATGCAGCACCATGAGTCCTGACCCCCACTGAAGCCAAGAAAACTCTTGATTTGTAAATATTGTAGTTGACAGTCATATCTGTCGTGTCTGTTTGCTATGAGTGAGTAATCTCATGTGCAGCAATTTATGCTATTCGTATAATTATGAACATATTATTACAGCTTTAAATTTGAAGGTACAGAAGGTGGTGTTGCATGCTGTGTGTCTTCATTTTGGGAATAGGGTTGTCTCGCTACGAGTTCACTACTACGTTACATTTCATCTCTTGTGTTATACATGTATACGAAAAATTTACAACTATGGAAAATTTAAGTAAAACATTATGTTGTACATTCTTGCCCAGCAAATCCCGGCCGATACATTCAACTAAATTCCTTAGTTATTTGAAACTTTCGAGAACCAGCCCCTCCCCCAATAATGGATTATAGTCCAAAATGTTATAATTCAAGACTGAACAGGCTAAAATTGTGACAGTTAGGAACTTGTTCATCCTTTGGCCTGAGCAACATATACTGTTCTGTAAAGTCTGGGTTAAAAATGGGGGGGGGTGACTCTTTTTTCTTTCAATGCTGTACCTGCATTAATTTTGTTGTCCGATTAGGATAAATCACTAAGCATGGAATCCACTATGTTTGAGTCAGTTGATTGCCATGTGTATTAATATAGCACTTCCTAAATGTGGAGCCATAGAGCCGTTCGGGTTTTGCTGGACGAGATCAAATTGGGAGTCAGTGTGTGGGACATTAAAAACACATGTATCACAATCGTCCTAAAAGAGCTTCAAAAGTCGGCACATTTTATTTTTATTTTGGATGACCCTGTTTCCAAGAAATGACGAGAAACAAATCAAGTATAAAATCGACGGACTCAAATCCACTTTTCGAAATGAACTAAAACTCGTGAAAAACAGCAACAGATATAATACAGGATTTATTCATTTCGGCACCCATGAAAGAAGACATGTTTATGACTGGCCTGAAATCTCTTGATAGCAGTTAGCTTGAGTTTGGCTTATAACTACACTGTAAAATTTACCGTCAACTTAGTTGCCAGTACAATCCCTGTCGAAATAACAGTATACCGTTGATACATTGTACTGTTGAAGTAAACGGTAGGATACTGTTGAAATAACAGTATACCGTTGATACATTGTACTGTTGGAATACACGGTAGGATACTGTTGAAATAACAGTACACCGTCGATACATTGTACTGTTGGAATCACACATGCAATCTTTCTAAAATTTATTTATGGCACAAAGTAGTAATATAGCTGACTAGAAGATCCAACAAAAATAATTACTTTGATTCGTTTATTAGTAGAGAAATTAGCGAAAATGTGAAAAGTGATCCGTTATAACTAATACTTATAGAGTGAATGACTGCAGTGCAAACCAATTTTACTAGGTGACCTATTTTCGCGGTCGCTATTAAAACATCGCAAGTGGTTAAATAGGGCTTGTTTACACTTTCTTTAGCCCGTTCGGTAGACCGTTAGTGCTATTTAAACGGATTGGAACCTGTCCCAAGCTGTTGAAACATATTAAAAAGTAGGCCTACTAAATTATAAAACAAATCTCCCGCGAATGACGGAGACAGACACTGAGACATAAATTAATGGCGAATTTACCCGAGATGCATTGCGAATCTCACAAGGGAGGTGATCCTATCCATACCTCGTGTTTGTGCAACGGTACTTGGCCGTCAAAACTAGCAACGGTATAATACCGTAGGCAAACCAACGGTATCATATTGTTAAACCAACAGTGACAAAATACAGTGTACTCACTGGTCTCGCCTGTTGAAATGGACCGTTGCGCGCAGGCGATTAATGATATCAATGATTGGTGTGACCATGTGATATACATGGATTTTACATACAGAGATTACATGCATGTGTGCATCCACCCTTAGTGAGACACCAGTGTATTATCGTCACTCGCATGCAGTGGCATAAGAGCATAGCGCAATGATGTCGATGCCAATGCCTGAACTTTATTATTATGTTAACTAGAATATAATTATGATATTCGATTTGTGTTGGGTTATTAGTGTTGACTGTGAGATAAACATGGGTGATAAGGATGGTTGAATAATTTTGCGAAACATGAAACGACCCATTTAAAATGGAACTATATCTTTTTCTTGAATGGTTCTTTACTACCTCTTTGGTTGTGATAAGGAAATCTATATTAATTTTGTGTTTAAATGCACGGGCGGCGGCGGTGTTCAAATCGCCATCAACAGAAGGAATATTAAAATATATATAGTTTCATATGCCAAACATAATCGGCGCGTAAATAGTATATTGTCATCAAGACGTACGATGGTGTACGTAAACAAGAGCCTGCTCGTGTTACAGAAGTTATGCTTCTGTTTACATAACACAGCGCAATTCTATTGGTTAATCACACAAAAATGATATAAACGCTCTTTATTATTTCCATATCAGGAAAACGGTAACAAATAACGCTCTTTATGTTTACCATATCCGGATCTAAACAAAAGCCAGGTTCTGTAACGTTTTTTTGCGTTCGTATACGTCGCATTTATCGATTTTTTTTCCATCGGTATAAAAGTAAATGTATATTATAAAACTGTGTTTTAAGTCGGTTAATGGACTCGCGACTGGACATTATGAAACTAAATGGTATCGCATTTCGGGTTCGACCATCTAGTTTCCGAATGTCCAGTAGCTCGTTCATTAACCATGACGTATATATATATATAGCATGCATGTCTAATTTGTTCGATATTACGACGATATTGACAGAGTGACCCTTTTAACTGGCACTTGCAATGAGGATAAAACGTGGATGCCGAAGTTCATATTACATAGTGCATTTATGTGCATACATAAATTTAATCCCACAATAAGCTGTCCACATCCCTGGTTAGGCTCGTTAAGCGGTCCTTCTAATTTGATGTGATGTTTGTGGATTCTACTGAATGTTATGATTGTGGTGGGGCAAAATGGCACTGTTATCAAAAAATGCCGTTATCATGGTCACATACCAGACACAAATCTCTATAATTGTAGATTTTTCTATCTTATCGATATTCACCTGTCAATAATCGATTAAAATGTTATATACTTTTGAATTAATCTAAATATATCACCAATGCGCGAAACATGCAACTCGTACAAACAATCGAAAACAGAAGCTATAAAGGTATATTGTTATTTGTCACACCTGTTCACTTTATATGTTGTGTTGTGTTCACATTTATGTCATATACCTTGTTATAATCGAGGCAATGAATTTTGAACCAATAAACTTTGAATTATAAACAATTGACTGTTAAAGCGGCGCAGTGTATCAGTTGTATCTGTGAAGTAATGTGTCATCCACATGACAATATATACAGTATGAGATATAGTACTAAAATATAGACAGTCTCGCTCAAGCCAAGACCAAGATCTCATTATAATCAACCAGATTCGGTGTGATTTGAATAAGACTAAGGTTTAGGTAAACACAATAGTCCCACGCAAATTATTTGGGAAACTCATCATTTATATACCGGGTTGAACAGGATTCTGATATTATGTGATCAGTCTGTGTTGTAGCTGTCGAAATCCTTGTTGTACGTCCATTTCTCTGAGTTTACAAGAATCTTGTAAAAACGGTGCTATGACAAAGGTGACTGTTTGTAAGATAGACAACTCTGTTAGAGAATGACCAGATACGTTGACCACACGTTCTCCACGCTAACATGACGTTCCGAAGGGCCCCCAAACTTGGTCGTCGTGACGGATAACGCATCATTGTTACATTAAATGTTGTACTAAAGTTCCATACCTTGTTGGTGTGGTAATGCTGTCTCTTTGAAAAGCCGAAGAAATCCTATATCGGATGTATACGTCTCAATAATTCTACACATCTTCGTAATGTTTGCGAAATGAATTTGTTTGCCTACATAATTGTACGACCACGAATGGCTAAATGTCCTAATTCTATCCGTGATCATGCGAAACCTCTCTATTATAGAATCACCTATTGGGTCCTCTTCTGGGTAAGGGAGAGAAACGATTTGAATAGTTTAAAATTGAGATTAAATGCAAAATCAAATGAGTATAAACGAATGAAACGAATTATCGGCATATTGCACACACACTATATATACATGTAGGTGAAACATTGCCATTCCCATACTGTCATTTAGTATACAAGAGCTGCCATCGTGTGGTGCCGGTTTATCTCCGTTGATTGCGGATAACACCCACGTCTCAGTCTTGTTCAGGAATTCATCCTCATCAGCTCAGAAAATCCTGTAAATAAAAATTGGCATTTGTGGTTCATATCGCATTATACAGGGCCTGGAACTTGCGTCATAATGTGCTCGAAAATAGCGACAAGATTTAACTTATATAACTAACTCAACCAAAAAATATAGCGAGTGAGCTTTTTATCACTGTTTGCTAGCACATTATTTATTCTATCTCCATGTAAATATGAAGATATATGTTTTCAAGTGACTTCGGTCACCATTTTTCGAGATTGTTCCAATTGACCGCCAAAATGTCCCTGTTGAAAGCCAATTTGCAGCTGCATCCATTTCCAGAATAGTATGACGTCGTTATCTCGGCCCTGTTATATCCATCGAATTATTGCAATAGATGAACCCAACAACCAAGGATGTGACAAGGGGCTCACGTAGGTGTCATCTAAACCTCCCCTGCACCGGAGGGGAGTGACTGTTTGTGGCAAGAACTTGTCAAGCAAATAATCTTTTTAGTCGGGTATTTTGACAATATCATTCACTAAATCTGGTATAAACGTAGAATACTTTGACAATTTAATTGCCAGCTGATTGGAGACTGTTGCAAGCCTATCCTAATGGGTAAATTGAACTTATTTCTGCTGTCGAATGCATTGATATAGTGAAGTTATATTGAAGTAATGGGCGCCGAGAACCAGTCTAAAACTTGTTCACGTAAAATGGTATCTCTGGGGCTGGTCCATATAACTGTACTTTGGTAAAGTCCATGTCCGCAAGTGACTAACACATCATATTACGTACACCCGTGTCTCCATATCCACTCCTTGCCATGGTCCCTTGCAAATAAGAGCGATCTTATTAAAGGGAAGTAATTCCACAATCTTTGATTTATAAGAATCGACATCGAGTGGTTTCCCCTGGTGTGCTTATTACATATTTAACTCCTCTGAAGGTCCAAAGCTACAATTCGTGCACAAGAAAGTTTATATGTAACTTTTTGTTTGCTTTGCACAAGTAGCGGTACATGTAGTAAACTATATGCATGTATTTTATAAGCAGCCTGATGTGCATATCGTAGCATACCCGATATAATAGTATTATAATATTCATCTGCGTCAATTTTTCTTCTGAGATTTTGCCTGGAAAATTATCGGTGTTTAAAGTAATCAAACAGCAGTTTGAATAGTATTTCATCAGAATAAAACAAACATACAACAGTGTGAACATAATATAATTGTGTCGACCTGAGTGTATTTGAAATTCGAGTATCGAGGTCAGAAAAAGACTTGCTTATTTTTAACATCAGTGTGGCTGAAGGGATCAATCTCACCAAAAAAAGTGCTGAAGGGTACACAGGGTTTGGAAATGTGCTGAAGGGTACACAGGGTTTGTGATCGGCACCTACACCGTTACTTAAACTGTGATTCTGAAAGTCTGGCGCCCATTAGCAGTTTGTTTTCAGTTTATTTTAATGTTCATTGGAACGTAAACAATTATTCTCTAACAGAAATCCTGGCAGATACGAAAACTAAACGTAATTTAGAACGAGATTTAAAAACCTGTGTACCCTTCAGCACATTTTCAAAACCTGTGCACCCTTCGATCATCACTTTTTTGGTGAGAGTGACCCTTTCAGCATCAGTGTGTTCTCTTTGACACGTTAGCGACCATGCGCATCGCGAACTCTGCGCAAAACTCGGCCGCAATAGCTTCCTGTGCTGCGTGATTTAAGCCGATACGCAAATAAAGTAGCAATGTTTATCAGTATTTAGGACCAATGCTATGAAACATATTTTACTTCTTACATGTATTACTCACCTTCGAAAGATAATGTTCCCTTCCCATTGCTGTCAACTCTCAAAATCATCTGAGAAATCTCCTCCTCCGATAGTTCGTCACCTAATTTCGCGAAACCTTCTCTCAATTCATTTCCACTGATAGTACCGTCATTATTCGTGTCAAACAGTTCGAAGACTTCTCTGAGTTCATCATCCGTGTACGAACCAGCCTGGCTGGTCGATAGAACATTCAGAAACTCTTGGAAGGAAATATTACCATCAGCTGAAAACATAATAGAAATGAAAAATCTATGCCTGCATTCGAATCCGCGTTCTTGAACGTTAAAGATGCATAATCCGATTAAGCGCCCTCAATTACTATTTATTTGGTTTCGGGGGTAAACAAATATTTGATTCGAGTCGAGGAACCCACCTATCAAAGCTCAGAGTTATTAGATATCGATTTTTTAAATCTATTATTTTTCACCATTGAGACTTATTAGTGGCCTAGTAAAAAGTCGATGAGCCGACGGTCTCGGGCCAAATTGCGGGGAAGATGGATAACTCTAAAATCAAGAGGCCTTGTGTTGATAATAAGGCCAAATTTCATCGAACAACATGTTGATAAATAACACGTTTCGTGCAATTTTATACTATAGTTGACAGCGGTTAGCATTATTTTTGGGCAATTAATCGATTCTGATAACTGAAGCGGCATTTCTAAAAATGTTGTTTTTGCAATCTGATTATATGGGGACCATCGAATCGGATAGAGTACATTTAACAGTGGCAGGTTAACATTACCAAGACCGAACACATGGAGCAGCTATGTTCTTGGCGATTAATGATAAAACGAGAATAAGACCGGGAAGATAATGACGTCATGTTCGGGGTTTTTGGAAATCGGAAATCATAACCCTCGAACACGTTTTTTGTCTCTTCTTTTTCTTCTCTCGGTGTTCGAATAATCACCCGTGGATTGCGTCTTGGTGGTCTACTACTCGAATCAATGGGTGTGTTCTTGCATGTTCCCGAAAGGTAGAACATCAAGACAAGATCGCGACTGGTGAATTAAACACCGAGAACGGACCAAGAATTACATATTAGCGGGTTAGGATTCTCACCGTGGTTTTCGGATAGATTAATACAGGAAATACTTATATGCGGAATGTATTCCTTGCAAAGACTTACCAAACGGACGCATATTTATTAGTTTTTCCGTCACTAATAAACTTTGTTGTTACATTATGTATTCTAGAACAGAACACTATTAGAAAGGGCCTTTTTTCTTTTCTTTCTTATGTGACAGGTCAATAAACTTTGAATACTACGTATAATGTAATCAAAACACTTGTGTTTTATCTATACGCTTCCCATCTGTACCAACCTTTGTGTTTTAGCTATACGTTTACCCATCTGTATCAACCTTTGTGTTTTAGCTATACGCTTACCATCTGTGTCAACCTTTGTTTTTTAGCTATACGCTTACCATCTGTATCAACCTTTGTGTTTTAGCTATACGCTTACCATCTGTATCAACCTTTTTGTTTTAGCTATACACGTGCCATCTGTATCAACCTTTGTGTTTTAGCTATATGCTTACCATCTGTATCAACATTTGTGTTTCAGCTATACGCTTACCATCTGTATCAACCTTTCGTAAGAGTGAATTGATTTCTTTCTCAGTGAACCCGCCATTCAGGTTTCTCATTGCAGATCTGAGTTCATCTTCAGTTATTTTTCCATCGCCATCTCTATCGAATAACTTGAAGGCATCCTTAAATTCTGGAAAAAATATTTTAGACATGTAAATGCAGTGAACGATGGCAGCTCGGGTGAAGAACTGTCATGGCCGCGTTCATCAACTCTTAAATTTGCCTGGCATGTTTTAAAGTTATAGAGAGCTCTACAGTAATGCCCAAAGTAAATGACCACTTAACCACAGCAGAATTATTGACCACTTAACCACAGCAGAATTATGGGTAATTTTTCAGGATTTAGTCGGAAATATGGCTTGTTGCCATTCATCGGAAAGCTCTCACCGAGAGCTTTCCGATGAATGGCAACAAGCCATATTTCCGACTAAATCCTCAAAAGTTACCCATAATTCTGATGTGGTTAAGTGGTCAATTACTTTGGGCATTAATGTATACAGTGTGCCAGAAAACGAATTCTTAAAAAACTTATAAAATGCATCTCACAGCTATATAACTACGTGAGAAGTAAAAAAGTATGCAGTGCCACCTGTATCAATGCTACCGAAATGTGTCTGTAAATAGCATGCAGTTGTCTCGCAAGAATCAATCATACAGGTATTTGAAGGCAAATATAAGTAGCCCCGTTGCACGTGTAACTACATAAATTTTACACCTATAATGTCGTATTTTTGTAAAGATGCATTTTATACGCATGCTGTTCATATGCTAGCACCATATAATGTTCTATAACGAAATTATTGCAAACAATATACGACACATTTGTCAGTGTGTGGCCCTAAACATTTATTTACTAAATTCTCATTAACGAGTAATTCCCTTTGGAATGTTTAGATAATGCACTCTTATGACTAATGTGTAGGTTTTCTACACACACTGTGTACAATGTGTAGCCCTGCTACACAATCATTATTCATTTTTGATCTTAAACATATTTGTGTAGTATATGTGTAGTTTTATGTACGTACACAAATTGTGTAACAATTTTACACAATAAATGGGTCAGTTTCTACACATTTATACACATTGATGTGCATAAAATCAACACATATCCCTTACACATTTTGTGTAGATTCTTACACATATCGATCGTAGACAAGAATGTACGTTCAGTAGCCCGAACTGTGGATATATAGTATTGATGACATGTGGAGATTATATGTTAAAACTATCATGGCGAACAATGGTAAGTAATATTTTGCTCTGTCAATGTGTGAGTTCTCGTTTTAAATGAACAAACCAGGGTCGTGGCGTAATTGCATAATATTAGTATTACCGTATTACAACAATCATATAAAACGAGTCTAAAAGCAGTATTCGCCATGAAAGTTTTAACAAATAAATCCTAATATATCATTATTACTATACCCACAAGTCGGAATTCTGAACTTACATTCCTTGTCTACGATCGCTGTAGATTGTATTCCAAAAAATATATTCAAACAATATGGCCGTCATGTAGCAGACTATGAAACTGAAGGCACCGCAATGCGCATGCTCTACGTTCTTACACAATTGTGTGTAACAAATTATACACATTATGTGTAGAACGGTCCTTGGTCAATGTATTTGTATGTAAAACTACACATTGCTATGTGTATTAACCGGGTTTACACATTTGATGTGTAATCGTTTCTACACATTAGTTATAAGAGTGTGAGTTCAACAGACGACCATAAGTCGTTTGTTTAACTTAGTAACTAAACATTTCATGTCAATGAAAATGAATCCTTCAGCATATTATCTTTTCGTTATACTGTCGTCCGCTAATTTATTATGAACACCCCTCCAAATGAATAATAACCTATACCAATTTGTACTTTTATAAGTGAATATGATAATCCATCCAGTATAGAAAGGGCTAAGGTGGCACTGGGTGACCGTTTTCCACCCTCATATAATTCTCAGTTCAGCGCAGCTGGAAATTCAAATGATTTGATAGAAACTATTTGTATTCGCAGGAAACTGGACTGTTGACTTTCAAAGGGGGGTAATTCATTAGTCGGAAACGGATGACATGTTTTGCACAGTAAAATATTTCTAAAATTGAATCATATTTAAATTCAATAAATTGTTGTTGAATTCGAATCCTTTAGAAAACCACGAAACAAAAACTCAAAGCAGATAATATCTACACTGACTGGTGTATTCCAGATATTTATTATTGTAGGAACAATTAGTGTTGTATGGCAACCAGAAGTGTGGTCTTTGAAGAGATGTGCCAAGTGTTTTTTTTTAAAGAAAATAAACCACTACTTGCACTTAAGTTATTTGAGTGCTCTAGCTTTTCAATGTTATTGTCTTTGACCGATCAATTGTTTATCTATACAATATTTAACCCGATACGACCGCCTATTAAATTATATAGATAGAAAAGTTAAGGAAAATAACAATTTAATATTTGTAATAATGTACACGTAACAAGGAATCCCGCCAATACTGCGCGGTACGATCTTATATATAGGGTGCTCATTATCAATATTGATCCCGAAATGTTTCTCTTGTGTTGTCCATCTATAAACATATATGTTATCCCGTGAAGTGAAGTTTCTCAATGACACTTCCACCCGCCGCCCCGGTATCCACTCACCATGCTACAGGTGTATTATCAATGTGGTTAAATATATCCCTCTTTGTGGCTTGAATCTTTGGACATTCCCATAATCTGTTAATTGTATCGCAAGACTATAAAGGTCGTACCGTATATATGGTATTGGCGGTATACCGTTTTGTCATCTATTAAAATATAAAAAAATTTTAACTTATTTCTCACTATATATGGTAATAGACGGTCGTATCTGGTCACTATTTTGTACTTACGATCGACGCCGTCGCTTATATATTGCCCCGCCTGCAAACAAATATATAAGTGTTTTTTACATAATTATGTTATTCGCTTATTGTAATGAATGAAACTGCGAAATAAGCGCACATGCACCGGCTTTAACCAATAAAATAACATGATGTTCATATAATATTACTGAAAATTGAAACTACTCGATTGTGCAATTTCAGAATACACAACATCGGAACTGCATATTGGCACAATTGCACATACACACACATTTACGTATTTTAAATTATTTATCGCCGATTAATAAACAGCAGTGATTCCGCGCACGAGAGTCCCTGCATTTTTTCACATATTCATGTATAACAATGATATTGTGTACTGCTAATTTGGTTATAAAGGTTACCATATTTTTAGCATATGGTACGAGTTGACGTTTGTCGGATGGGTACGAGTTGGTCAGGGTACGAAATGACTTGCTCCTATTTTTTTTTTTAAACATATTTTTAGTGTAATATAATATTACAAGAGGGATCGGGGCACACATTTTGACAACTCCGCCCCTCTCCCATTAAGCCGCTTTCACACATGTCCGTTTCTCCGATTCGTTTCCTTGCGTTTCTAATATTTTAACGCATCCGGAAAACGCATCGGTCAAAACAGTGATAATATCACTGGGTCTTTCACACATGTGCGTTTGCCGGATGCGTTTCTTTTTTTTCATGTCTCGGACTTGAAATGCTGCATTTCGCCTGCGTTTCTAAAAAAGCATACACAAGCATGTGTGGCTAGCTTCACTATTTCGACCGATGCGTTTTCCGGATGCGTTAAAATATTAGAAACGCAAGGAAACTCATCGGAGAAACGGACATGTGTGAAAGCGGCTTTAACATTTTAATAAATACAATGTAGATGACGAACTTAGCATATATACAGAGTGGTAATGTGTTTGTGGTTGCTGTCAGTCCTAATATTCTGCTTTTAAAATTTTATTTGAGATAGTCAACATTTGAAACGCACGGGAGGATCGCCAATATTTTCTACAGATGGGGCCTAATTAAATCGTTTCGTTGATGAAATGTATGAATGAGCAAAATGGAAAAGAATTTCATTGCGTCGATTCGATTCTGATGATACCCCATGGAGTAAGGCGCAAATATTTTAGATACTATAAATTGGGTTGCATTTCTCTCGAAAAGTTCGCATATTTCGGTAACATACAGGGGGCACTAAAAGAAACAATGAAAGTCATCTTAGACTTCGTATCCACACACGCATTTAGAGATATCAGATATATAATTGTTGTGCATATCTTAGTTGAGTTCACAACAGTATTTTTGCAGTGTAAGATGCTTAGTTTTCTTGGACCATTAGTATAGAATTTGGGAGGTTTCGTGGGTGGGTCAATTAATTTCAAGTTCATCTTAAATTCAGGAAGAGTACTTACATTTGTAATAGGCTTTTGTAATATATTCCAAGATAAAGTATACATTTACTTAAATAAGAGTTTCTGAAATGTTCTGAGTGGGAACGGTATGAATAGAATTTGTCAGGTTCGCGCATGTCATATCGATTATTGCATGGCAACTGGTCTGGAACGGGATGGCAACATGAGCGTTTTGGGGACTTGGTAATTTATTATAAACATGGAGTTCTCGTCGAGTTTCAAGTCTTGGTCATCCTACTTCGTCAAAGAAGCGATTGATATCTACAGAACGCGTTAATCCTGTGACTATATTCTTGAAGAATCCTTGTGTGTGTCATCGAACTTTTTTAATAAGTAATCTGTTGCTGTGCCCCACACTACATAGGCATAGTCTGTAATTGGTAAGATTTATATGCTATGTTTATCTATTCAAGCGACTTTCAGTCAGGGTCTTATTACTTTTAAGAGGCGTGATATTGCTTTGTTTGGTATTGTATTTATATGAGTGTTCCAGTTTAGATTCGAATGTTTTCAAGTCCAAGATGTGAGTTTGTAAATATTACATTTTCTTGTTCGAATGTTAAATTCGGGGTTACGTTGTTGTTTGTATAGGGTAAAAGGAAATTGGCATCGTTTTAGTTGGGTTAAATTTCACTAGCCATTAATTTTGTTTGAGCAAGATTATTCTCTATTCCTATTCGACCAACCCAACTGAGTGTTCCAGACCGATTTAAACATGCGCGACACATACTACCTCCCAATGCTTATATACATGAACATTTAAGCAACTGTTGAAAACTATTTTTTTTTGCAACCATCGTAACAAGACGACGAATTTTTGGATTGAATGCGCTTCAATCTAAACAAGAATTTAGCACGAACGAACACCACAATTGCATGACGAATGGCTTCCTTTACCACGGCACCAGACTTTCGGTTCGTGTATATTGCTACATTTGGCGATACCATCCGTTAGCTACATGTATACTCTGGATTTTTATAGGGCGCTTAATGATATTTCAAATTCTCATATATGTCGAATAATTCCCCAAGGCTACGCATGCCCTTACATCTAACTCTGTTGTAGACTTATCAACTTTATTCGTGAAAAATTATGTCAGTAACAAGACTATACATAATATGGCAGACAACACTAATCGTATACTACTTTTCCTATCCGCGACTTGAACTTATTATGCATGTCCTAGAGGCAACTTTTCGACATAACTACGTGGCATATATTATACGAAGATTTGTAATCTCGTGACTGCACATCACAGTACAGCGTTAAGGGCAATTCGGGTGGATGTAATCTGTTAGATCTGGAACCAGGTCATGCATCCGATCAGAGTGGCTGTTATTCGTGTCCTTCCACATTTTGTTCCACCATATAACTTAACAAAGTATACTGTCAAACACCAAGTTGTATGTCTCAGTAAGCGATACGGTTAACAATCATAATTTCCAGTAAATCTGCAATTGCAAAAAATAACTTCGCTTTGGGTTTTAAAATCATTAAATTGCCCGTTATTTCGTTAAAATGTCATCATATTTCGTTGCAAGAATTAAGATATCCGAAAATCAACTTTTAAAAGTAGCTGACGATTCCCAAATGTATCGCTTAATGCGACACAAAGTCGCACCTTGGGGTTTGTAAGTATGTGTAACAACTGTGAGTCAACAAATACACGAATACCAATTTTTCGGATCATGGTACATGAGGCAAAAGTACGCTTTCAGCAGAGGCCGAGGGTGCAACTGCCCCTCTTACCGTCCACACGGAACATGTGTCAAATGCGGGTTTCACGTGTCATAGAATAGCGAGGATAACATGAAATGCAATAGATATAGGAATATGTTATAATGTTTCGAGAGCAAAGTGATTGATATTGTGATTAGTATAACATTTGCATGCATAGTTATATAACATGTATATACTTGTCATTTGTACATATGCTATCCGAAATTGAGGAGGTTAGCAATAAACGGTTACCCTTTCGACATTTATACTTTCCATCTGACTAACTCCCATCTGTCTAAGCCATGCCTTTTTTTGCCACTTTAGCCCCATACCATTATCGGCCTTTGGTTGCCCAAATATTTTCCAATAAGTAGGAAAATATGAGATCGTTGGTAAAAAAAACAACACATTTTGGTTGTAAAATCAAACTATTAATAATAATTTAACCTATTTTGGTGTGATGCATCCGACTTATGTTGGAACTAATAATTTCCAACAGTTGAACATTTTGACCAATGGTGGTGTTCAGACGCCCCATATACCCCCGTCGACACGTTCCTGCATGTACGTGCACCTGTAATTGGAGTGATAATGCACACACGTGAGAACATAATATACAAGTGACTTTCGCAACAAATATATCAACTTATGTATACCTAACGTCAGGAGTTATGCGTCAATCCAGATTATATTCTCGGTCGCAATATTTACACATATTTGTGCAGTTCATATATTTATCGATAAAGACGTTAATGCAAATATCATAAATCGCTTATGTACACAGCAGTTGAAAGCTATTTATTATTTGAGGTTATGGGTTTTTCGTTTATCTGCGTGCTAATCTTCCTGGATTTGCCCCAACCAATTCACCGCCAAACCTATAACATAAAAGGTTAGTTAATGTGTCGAATGCTATCAACTTGAAAATGCAATCAAATTTTCACTATAGAGATCCAGAACACGCAAATAAGTTTGTCATAACATGGCCACTGAAAGACACAAATGTCAGAATAATTGGAATTCGGTCATGAAATTCACACTTATATAATTATATAGAGAATTGTCGATCGATATATATTCAACAAAAATGCGTGTATATGTTATAGAATACGCCCTTTACTACCCGTGCAATAACATTATGGATGTTATTGGTAAAGAATGTGCCAGGTTCATGGTCTGATGGGACAGCTGCCCTTTTGCCATTCACCGTGGGTTACAGTGCAGAGAGAGACACAAAACAATATCTTGAAATCAGTATAAAACTTGCAGTGTCCACATTATCAGAGTATATATTGGCTATCTTATATCAAATATATACAATGGAAGAGTGCAGATGTTTATATACTCCATGCTTGCATGGGCCAGTACTGTACAAATTTCATGCATGTAAATGACAAAAAAGCTGCACGTGATTGTGTTCTCTGCACGTCCAAGTTTCATAATTCGAATGTACATTCCTGTGCCTACGCCCACGAAAACTAAACCACAAAAGAATTTCTTAAAGTGATGTGAAACACTCCGGTTGGGTGATCGATTAGAAATGGAGAATAATCTTACCCAAAATAGTTATTTTTATGAATATTAATCCAAATTTAAAACACACACCGGCAGTCTTATATATTTATTAAATGCAATGAATATCGATGGTGAAATCATTTTCGTTAGTTTATCGCCGATTGTTGCGTCCCGAATCGAGATGTAAAAATTTACAATTGAGCGTATTTCAGACGGTGTTTTCTATGGAGTTGTATGGTCGATTTTTTTTAGATTTTGGGCGATGTTAGTAGAATGCTACATTCCCCCAATTGACATAGCGCCTGAGTATTAATGTATCAGTTTCACGCACCCGAACAAGTCCATAACATGTCTTTAAACCTTTGCTGGATATGGGCATTTGATAGTACATACGTTAGCGTTGACGCGATTCGTCGTCCCCATACAAATTATGAAGCAATACCTGTTAGACATTTTATTTAATTTCGCATACATGACATCAATTAAATCGACCTTTACCGGTTCAGAATTCGTTGGTTAACATTACAACAGTCGCAGCCACCGTCCCGTGCAGATGAATAAGTCTTCCAGTGATATATATTGTTTTCTTTCGCGTTTTATTACCCCTATACGTTTTAGCATATAACTACGATATACCCATATTCTGTGTGCAGCTCCCCCAAGTATAGTGTACAATGGTTGTTTTAATTAATAAAGGCAATATTAAGTGAATTCATTATCGGATATATACATGGGGTTGTCTAATTATAATTCGATTAGTAAATAAATGTCAATTATATAGCGATCAGATTTCCTTTTTACTATGTTTTGTTGTGGGTCGCGTTCCATCAATACTCACGATGACGACAAAGGACGTACGCTAAAGTCCCAGTCTCCCAGATGTATAATAGTACAAGTTTTATGTCGCCTTTCGGCAAATTTAGTGTACTAGAAGATATATGCTTATTGAAAAGCATGGGTACACGGCTGGTACAGCAAGTTTTCGAGCAAAGAGCACTCTACTCGACTCAGTTTACACAATAATTAAAATTAAAAGGCACATTCAATGCTTGATGCTCTTGGTTGTTGTAATAAATGTCAATTTGTCAGACTTCAGAAACAGGGTCAGTACATGCAGTATCGTGGGCTTCACCACTCCCACCATTATCTGTTTTTAATCTGAACACCCCCACCCCCATTTCAAACTAACAACACTTTTAAAAGGTACTGTATACTAAATCCAACCATTTATGGGATCATCTCCTTTTATACTCAACAGAATATATGCAGCACATGAATGAATGTGAGCCATGGATTGGTGAAAAATACAATTGTGTGCTCCCCGAATGATGCAAAAAAACAGGGTAATTATAATGAAAATGAATTTATGACTCCAGCCATAAATTCATTTTCATTAGAATTACTTTGTTTTTTGCATCATTCGTATATATAGAGCACACGAGTGTATTTTTCACTCACCCATGGCTCAAATTCATTCATTTGTTGCATATATTATGTTGAGTATAAAAGGGGATGTTCCCATAAATGACCAGATTTAGTGTACATAGCCCCTTTAATGATAATCTTTTTTCATATTTCTATATATCCAAATTATGCACACATACGTAATATTGTTCAAATACTCTGTACATATACTTCCAAATGTATACCACGCATACGTGCCATGCAATATCCTATTTAGAATATTTGAATTGTAATTCATTTTCTCCCTCTGCATGTATCATACATATATGTATATCACGACGATGAGTTACCCATTACATTAAATTGAATTGGGTGCAGCATACCCTATAAAATGTTAGCACGAGGGTCCTATAGGAAAATATTTATCATCGTTACACCTGCATGCATACACGCGATATTCTCCAAAACAAATTGTATACAACCATCCCAAGCTTTTATGACATAAAACTTTCGACTTTGTTCTCATATGTTTATCGTCGACAACTTGAACAGACAATATTTCGATTTTACCAGTCTTGTTGGTGGATGAAATACCTATATAACAATTGCAGTGTGAGATTTTCACCCCATGCACTGCAGTTTTAAACCACACGTCCCACGCAAACGAAACAACCGACAATCTTTACCAGATATATACTCGAAGCTGGAAACTCACACTGCGTGCATGGATCGCAAGTCCGTGAAAGTGAACAAGATTTGCCATCGCCGGGCTGTTTCTGTGACCTATAACTCAGTGTTCACCACAATGACTGAGCCACCAAGACCAATTGGACACTTCGACTTTACTTTTACTGTAAACATATGTTATTCGTATATAATTATACCGGGGCCTCGGTGGCTCAATCGGTTAGGGGTACAACTCCAAGCCGTTTCGCCCTCCAGCGCTGGCGATTAGGGTTCAAATCCACATGTTTCCATCGTGGACTTTGTAACTCGAAATCGTTATCTGGTGGAGTTACCAGTTACTCGCCGATGGCCGGTGGTTTGCCGCACATGGTTGACGAGTTTATCAGCCATTGAAATCACTGTTAGATTAGTCGCAAGTGTGCGGATTTCCTCCACCACTAAAACTGGCAATGTCGTGATATGGCCTTAGTGGCTAAAGCGACAATAAACCCCAATCGATCAATCAATCAATCAATCAATCATATATAATTATACAAAAGGGATCGGGGCACAAGTTATTTCAACTTAGGTAGCCTCCCCCGTAAATAAAGTTGACAATACATTGTAATAAAATGACAAGAAGGCGATAACAGAAATGGTTGTACATGGTGAGAAAACATTTTGAGTTGGCATTATATGTTGAATAACATCTTTCAGCGTATGTGTCTATGGATTGCTAATTTGGACGAGCATAAGAATATGCCTATCTGTCTCTGCTGGGACAGATGTGAAATATTCATTACAAGGCTATATGACTCAAACATTTGACTGTATATAAGGTTAATATTAATTGATAAAGTAGAGAATTGGCGACTGGCCCGACACTTCGACGTTGCCTTTATTGTTGTGATTAGCGTTATACTTTACGTTAAACATATTTTAATGTATCTAGAAAGATATATACATAGGGATCTGGACACAAGTTACAGAAATTACAACTTGCCCCTCTCCGGGTACAATCATAGAACATACATAAAAAAAATACATAGCAGATATAGCACAAAGTGTTTATAAATAGCAGTGCAGAGTGTGCACGTGTGTTGCGGGTGTCGGGTTTTCATTTGTATTGCAAATTGCCAAACTCTGTTATGAAGAAAAGACTAGAATTCAGTAAGTTTGATGGATGAATGTCGAAATTTACTATGATATCATACATGAGTAAACATTGGGTTTGTTCAAAACGATTTGTTTTAGCTATGAAAGATTGAGTGATGCAAAAAAAGAGTAGAGTTCTTGTCGTTTGATATACCTTTAACCCCCATATAAGAAATGATTTGTTTCTAATGAATGAAAGCCATCAATATATACCTAGATTTTGATAAAAGTCAATGGTCTGTTCTATAAATAAAGGGCATGCATGAAAATAGTGATAGGGGTCTTCAACGTCTAAGTTGCAGGGGCGTATAGGCGAATCGGATATGTGATAACGAAACACTGTTATACCTGGCTGAAGGAATGTCGTTGGGCTCGTTGATAAATCGTGTGTCGAGTCCTTTGCTGGTTTAACAAATAGGTATATGCTATGTAATTAGATATCTTCACCGCCTATCGATCACCATTCATAGGTATTTGCATACTTCGGCAGTCGAAGATTTAAACTATTTCACGCACAGGTGGTCATATACAAAAATGTAAATATATTAATTAGAAGAATGAATGTACCAGTATGAATATGAGCAATATGTAACATAACTTGAAGGTGGGTTTGTTATTTGATAGTAAGATACCTAACGTAATTAACAATTACTTGACAAGTGATACTCATTTCCTTTTGCGTGCCTTATATATATCAGTTCAAATACATATGTTGGTACAATACTATTTAAAGTGATGTGAAACACTCCGGTATGGTGATCAAATAGAAATGGAGAATAATCTTGTTCAAAGTAGTAATTTTACAAATAGTAAATCCAAATTGACAACACACACCGTCATACTAAAATGTGAATTAAATGCAGTGACTCTCGATGGGGAAATCGTTTTCGTTAGTTTATCACCGATAGATGCGTCCCGAATCGAGTATAGTAAATATTTACAATTGAGCGTAGTTCTGACGATGTTTTCCATGGAGTGGTACGGTCGATTTGCTTAAAATTTTCGGCAATGCTAGTAGAATGTTACATTCCTCCAGTTGTCATAGCGCCTGAATACTAACTTATCAGTTTCACGCACCCGAACAAGTACATAATATGTCTTTAAATGCCGCCACCATTTTCAGCAAGATATATATTGCACTAGGGGTCGTGTGGTCGGGAAAATACATATATAAAATATAGCTCCATATAGCATTATTATTCACAAAGAACACTTGAAAAACACCTCATTTCATATTTAAAATCACGTTGCAATAAAATATGTTTCCATATTCTAAAAGTAGTAACTATTTCTCAGAGGCTTTAGTTTCTGTATGTTCGTGGAAACGTTTCAGGGGAATAATTATTTCCTATATTATTCCCAATTCTATAGTAATCAATAAAACATACATAATCCGATTTAACGCCCCTAAATTACTAATTATTCGGCTTCTGGGTAAAGAATATTAGATTTGAGTCGACGAACCCACCCATCAAAGACCAAAGTTATCAGATTTCGAGTTTTGAAATCTGTTATTTTTCACTACCTCAAATATTTGGCGGTCTGGCAAATAATCGACGAATGCCAACCGAGTGAACCGACATACTCTCCATCCCACATTGCATTGAACAAAATGTTGATATATAACACTTTTTGGGCAATTGTATGCTATAGTTGACAGTGTTAGCATTATTTTTGGGTAATTAATCGATTCTTATATAACTATAGTGTCTTTTGAAGAAATTGTGTTGTTTGAATCTGATGATACGGAAACCATCGAATTGGATAGTGTACCTTTAACAAACTTGTCGAAACACCCGAATCAGACCAATATCTTCCGTTTTACGCCATTTATCACGGGACATAGAACCCTGCAGTTCCACCATCGCTGCATGGTTGGCATGTGTGTACGGCCTGGTGCACTCTTTGTGCATCTTACCGGCCAATCCAGCGGGGACATATATGCATGTATAATATAAATGAATAAATGAAATACATTGTATGTATAGGTGTATGACTGAAATTCCAAGCCATCCCCTCATTCACATTTCAGCTATATATTATGACGTTTGTACACCCACAATCCGAACTTTGGATAAGAGATGATTCAAATTTAACGTAGATGTACAATTTAATGTTGCCTCATCGAATATGTAATTCCCTTTTATGGCATTGTCTGTGACATCCATCACATGTGTCAACAGAAGACATTGTTTCAAGCTACAACAGTCCAAATGTATACATTCACTGTCATGCAATTGATTGTTGGCATCCATCACAATACTATGGATATTTCAGTCGAAGGGAGATGGTCACAATAGCCCCTTTCCAATTGTTTCTTTCTTATACTCCATGTTGTCTATTTTGAATGTATATAATTATATTGGGAATAAAATATGTTTAACCAACCAGAGGCGAAAATAAATTCGTCGGATCGGAATAATGGACTTTGTTTCACTTATATACGACTGCAATGGGACTCAAACCCGACGCATAAATGAATAAATGAAACACGTTGTGGGGCAATCGGTTATGGTTATCCCATTCATTATGGACGAGCATAAAAATGTTTGTCACGGTGACGCTCTGCATGGTTGTCCACGAAATAATGACTTGGTCGCGGCCTTTATGACCCAGAGGGCATGCATTATTCATCGTGTATGGTGGTCCCATCACCGTATAGTCTCGCTATGCATCAACGCATAAATGGTCTGCACAACATCATTACTGTCGTACATGTATAATTATATGTTTGCTGTTAGGACGGACGGAAAGAAAAATCGCGATGCATGAGGATGTCACTAGATAAAGGACTGGTGAATACGTAATGCCAGTTAGTTAACAGACGGGGTTAATACTGAAAACCAGTTAAGAAAATATGTGAAGAAGGGCGTAGATTTCACACTTCATTGTCATATGTTTTCATCACTGTTCTAAATAGTATATATATCTGCAAAACTATACCATATTAAGAGACAAGAAAACCATAGTCAGAAATTGTAATGCCCTCAAGATCATATCATTAGCCATATATAAAATATAAAATATACGGGTTTCATGTATGAACCACCTCAGAATTCCGGTAAAACAACTAATCATTCAAATTATTACAACAACTACGGGTCAACACTGAAGGTTTCTCATTCACCACACTAGAAAGCCATTAAATGCGGACCAAAAATCTACTAATTGGATTAAATACACCCTCGATACTTCGCAATACGACCTTTATTTTTCATTCCAACTGAGACACACTTCATCAGCAATGTTAGCTGTTACATTATGCATTGTGTTCCCGCCATAAAATCTTCAAGAGTGCCCCAGCCATTGTTCATATCTAAATTTCGAAAGCAAATAACGCGGACATAAAAGTTACATACTGCAACAATGAGACATCTGCGAAGATACATCCGCAAAATACATACATCATGCAAAAAGAAGGTCTAACCGGTACGCAACATAGCGAGTACACTATTAATCAAAGTTACCCCATAGTTCATATGAAATCGCCAGATCAGCCTCGCAGTATACACCATATAGGGTGTAAAAGGGTCCTGATGGCTACATGTTACTTTATATTTTCTGGCACAGAGATAACAGGACGCGATGCGGTTGATAAAATAGCGCCCGATAAACAGAACGAGACCGGAAAAGGGATGAAAATGGTTAAGAGGACCATTCAATATAACTCTTAATCAAATACCACTGTCGTCATCAAAGTCGTGCACCAGCCTTTTGTTTAAATCCCGAGTGCCTTTTAAGACGGGAATATATGACTCCTAAATACCGGTACCGACTGACAGCGAGGTAACACTATCCAACCGACATTCGGCCTATATATATATCAATGGAACCAGCGCCCCAGCAGTGTCCCACATATAGGCATATTGGTGTTTTTTTTTATTTCGAGGAATCACAATAGTGAATTAACAGAATATCGTTGAAATAAAATTAGTGGGTATTTACCTGGTGGAAGTGTCATCTGTCGATGTACAGTTCGACTAGGGGTAATGAGACTCGTGTTTAAAGCCAAAAACATAGGGTGTACCGACTTCCAGGGAGTATATCAAATTTTATCAATATCGACATTCTTGTGCGTTTTATGCAATTCATGGGCATTAACCTTGTTGAAATCATGTCAGCGGAATGTATCATAAGCACATGCAACTCGAAAATAGTTGAAAATAAGTGGAAATCGGACGAAACTTGGGGTGGTGATAACACAAAATGACACAATAGACTATTTGTATCAGTGCATGCTAAGTCGCTGACAGACCGCTGTCTGCACTGGTATGCCGCGGGCCGATTGGACAGTGAGTGTTGGTATATGAATCCCTCGTATATCGCCTGAAAATGGCATGAACCCAGCGTACAAACAAGGGGTGACTTTACTTTTTACTTTAAACATATTTTATTGTGAATTATTCAATTTACAAAGGGATTGGGGTACAAGTTACAGAAACTTACAGGAGACCCCTCTCCCGATACAAAGTTGAAATTACAGTATTTGTTTACAAGATGACAGAGTATTTACAATTGTGGTGTAATACATAACAAGGGGTGACATCCTCATGCATCGGTGTTCTCTTATCAGGAATCGAACAGCTTCGTCGTTGCTGACCGGGCGTCGTACGGCGGCGACCTAATCCGCTCACCGTCCCATCCACCATACGACAATTTGATCCAATATATAATTTTTTTATACTGAGCCCGTGAGAACGTGGAGCAGCATATACAAGAAAACCATAGTAAGAAATGGTAACGCCACCAAGATCATATTATTAGCCATAAATATAAATTATAATATAAAATATATTGGTTACATGAATGCACCGCCTCATAATTCGGTTAAAACAACTAATCCTTCAAATTATTACAAAAAACTACGGCTTATTACTGCAGGTTTCTCATTCACCACACCAGAAAGCTTCTAAATGCGGATCAAAAATCGGAGGTATTGTGTTTCAGCCAAGAGTGCATGCATGGCCCAGCCATTGTTCATACCTAAACGTCGAAAGCAATTAACGCGGTCATAATTGTTACATACTGCAACGATAAGACATCCAGCGAATACACACCCCACGAACCCCGAAATATGTTGTCCTGCGAGATATCCCATTGCTATAGCTCAATTTGACACGGCCAGATTATCCTTTCTACAATATCCTAAAACAATAAAGCTCATCAAATCATCGTCAATAGAACTTTCACGAACTTGGACATTCCAACTACAGCTTTTACCGGACTCGGGTCGCAGTACAACTTTAACGCGTCCCAAAATAACCGCATTCTGGGTAGCACTACAGCTATTAAAGCGACCCAATCTATTTATAAAACCTACATATTACCACGGATTTCTATAATTTGGCCAACAGTATTCACCGGTGGCGTTAATAAAGAGCGTCGATCGACTGTTAGTTACTCAGACAACGTCAAGAATAAAGAGCGTTTGTATTGTATTACAATAATATGTATCACTAGTTTCATTGTCCCAATCTGTTTAAAATAAGAATGCGTTATTGTTTAGTCGCAAAATGTTGTAACTGTCCTATATTATAGATAATTGTTATCAGACGAAGTCGCCAAAATAAATACCATTAAAGACATGCATTCAACTAATCTGAAGATCCCTATACGATATCGAACTACATTTGTATTACGCACACTTATAAATAGTTAACCTAGTTCTTCGCAATCATTCCGCTAAATATAAGAGTATAGCTCCATATAAATCATATTTATGAATTAAAACATTGTGATTTAAAATTTATATTATTAAAATAATTACTATTATTAACTCTCTACTCCCATTCGATTACCCCAGAAGAGTGCTCCACATCTCTTTAATACATACACAGGACGAATATATGAGTAGTACTTTTGCAGCAGTAGTTATATGTTCTATGTTGATAATGAAGAGCGTTCGTGTTATGATTGTGGAGTTCCTATATTATTTTCATCGATATAGCAACTATCTGTCCTATGGCGTTGCGCCTATATAACATCAGGCATTGTGCAAATGGGCACCTACCACATTTTTCGAACGCATTCAATATAATCGATGATAATGTAAAAATGTATATAAAAAACCCAACTCATTTCGGTCAAAATATATACACAACCGGATATAACATTATGTTCTACTATGTCCACATACCATTCTAACGAAAGCTATACTTCATAAATCCGAGAATCACCAATGCTGAAATCTATTATCTTGCACTTTAAATTTTAAAAGGTGTCTTTTCACATTACAAACCGTCAGCGCGATAGCCTCTGATTGTCCTTGTGAGAACGAAACTCAACTAATCCGCGTTATCTACACACTGATCATGTCGGACAGACCATAAAATAAGAGCGCCTCTCCAAATGTAAACTGGCTGTCACACGTGGGTCGCGCCCGAGTAATGTCCTCTGTTCTCAGTGATTGTCGATTATATACCTTTTTCAGTCGTGTAAATACCAAACTGTCTATCGGTTCATCGTACATCTGCTGACTGTATACTATTAACATGGAGTGTAGTAATTAGACATTGAGTCTGTGTTAAATGCCCCAAGTCGATCATTATACATTTGAGCAAAGCTGGAATCAGACATCAAAGCATGTGCGGTCTCAGATATAAATATTTTTCGTCCACATTTGTTTGTACTTGTTGAAATGAATCCAGACAAGTGGTTTGCCAAAACTGTTCAAACTTCCTTGTAAATGATCACATAAGACACATTTATGGTGGTGACACGGTGTCGCTGGTGCACTTCAGAATACGGTCAACTGGAGTTGTGTTATATACTATTGGTATCTTTCAGAATGTGGCACCCAAACGCTGCATGGTCGTGGATGTTGATAACATGCATGGTGAGATTTGTTTTTGTATTACATTGTAGGTTGATATCAACTTGAGAATGTTGTCTAGTAGACATCCCTCTCCCACACACATACGTTTTGACAGTTCTAATCAATGTCATTAATTTAACACCAACTGCAGTTGGATCTAAAGGTCGAGCGGGAAAATCGTTTGCTATTCTAATAGTTTAATAATCCAATCATTGATTACTGTGAAGTGTGTAGTTTCTAGATTAAGAGTTAATAAATATTTCCCTGGTTTTCAATTTGATAATCAAAGTGATTCGCACAATCGAGGCAAAGCCCAGGACCACATAGTGGCTATTTCAGTTAAACGGTTCACATTATATCTGTTGAATGGTACCACAAACACCATATAGATCCCACTTCTGTGAGTATTCCTTACCAGGAAAAACAATCACGTGTGTGTCACCATGCTCGAAAAAAAACATTGTTTAAAAGAGTTCGGCATTTCATAATGGCGATGTATTTTCAAATCCAAATAAAAGATTGACGACATATAACAGGAGCCGAAATGAGCGCAGACTTAGATATGTTTTGGCAGTTTTATTGAATTTCTAGGCCCAAACTTCACAGAAAACGAGTTTAAGAGAGTTGCCAGATGACTTGTATGAATAACTGTACACCAAAGCATATTTCGTTCAATTGTATTGGCCGCACATACATGTATACTTGTCTATTCGAAAATGTCATTGACAAAGACTTACTTCTGTGAAATACTGGTTAATTTTCTATTGTTTGACAAAATTTAATACTATACAACAATCATTACAACGCTTCCAGTTACGAGGAGCAATGTTCTCCTATCTCTTGCAGAGTAAACAATCCTTTACTCCGGTTGCAAAGTTAGCATATCATTCAAGGGGTAGCTTATGTGGTTGAGGACCAACTATTTCCAAAGCAACTTCATTTTAAAGGACGGATGAGCACAGAACACCTTAAAGCAACATTTACTTTGAACTATATGAGTTCGAAATTGGGAGAGACTAGCAACAATTCATTTACCATTATCGTTAATACCATATATAATTGTTCAATGCCATGTATCATTTTTTGTATTTCACTTGAGTGTATGGTGGTCGGGAGAGAAGTAGCACATACGTGGCCCGCACTTGTTCTTCAATCCCGTTGCCGACTGTGTGTATTTATATGCATATATGGCTAATAAATATGTTTAAACCAACTTCATAAAAATCCCATGGAAAATGCACCAAGCTCCATTCGGAATCCAGCCCCGAGTTGATGGCGGGTTATTTAGCTGTTTGTGCGTTTGTCAGAGCAGGGGCTTCGGTGAGTCAAAATTGTCCGCGAATTTGGACGAACTGAAAAGTTGATCAAGACAACACAAAGTGCACTGTTTGTTATTTGAAGAACCAAGGCCTCGAATGTATAATATATATAACTACAATAACTATAGGCATACCTATAATTAGATTGGAGTGCAACGATAACAGCCATAAAATATATGTTTTAATTCTTACATGGATATTAAATGTTATGGACCACGTGTCTTCTCAATGTCCAGGTAGCCCCTGGAAGTGGGATCTATAGGGTGATATTAGTCTGGCAACATTGTTACATACCACATGTGAATTAAAGTTATATGTATATGTTGTTTTTCTCAAATTTGAGTTTTAACTCTTGAATGTTTTAGGGAAATGATCTACACATCGATCTCCTCCACTAGTAAATGTTGTTCTTTGTTTCGTGGAGCGGTATAATCATCTTCCCTGTAAACTTTGATGACTTGGGCAATGTTCAGAGAATAAGTTAAACAAAGTTTAGATCCTGTGTTGGAGATACAATGTATTGTCTGAACATTCTATACAAAGGACTGGACAAGAACCGTATGCCTAACATTCTGCACCTACAGTCACACCATCCCTCCAAATGAATTAATACTCAGCCATTCCAATACCTTACTGAATGAGAGAATCCATTAAATAATGAACGGCCTTATAAAACCTCATAAACGTATATCCCCCCCCCCCCCCAATAGTTTCGAGGATGTCTTCATATGTGGTAATTTGAATTCGATGGAATATTGAGAAGATAATCTCTTATTTGTGACCGACATATCCTGTAACAACTAATACGACGAGTCGCTACAATGAACACCTATTGAATGGGAATAGTCAACTTTTCACATATCACAAAACCACTGGGTTTACAAAGAGGGAACATGTTCAAATTTCAGAATTATCGGTTATAACGACATAATGATGAACCTCTCATTGTTTACTTGGCACCTATGGCACCAATGGAGCGAGCAGTCTGCAACAGAGAGGATATTGACAGTATACTGAAAGAGGAATTGGCAGCCTCATATCAGTATATTAAAGACATATTATGTACTTGTTCGGGTATGTGAAATTGATAAGTTAGCATTCAGGTGCTATGTCAACTGGAGGAATGAAGCATTTTAGTAATATCGTCGAAAGTTTTAAGCAAATCGACCGTAGGCCTACCACTCCATAGAAATAATCGTCTGGACTACCCTCAATTGTAAATATTTACTTCTCGATTCGGGACGCAACTATCTGCGATAAACTAATGAAAACGATTTCGCCATCGAGAGTCACTACAATTAAGCAGACCGGTAGATTGGAAATTAATAACCATATATCTATGTGTATACCTAACCAAAAACAATTCCCCTCGCCCACCCCACTCCGGTGGATAAGACTAAAGAGTTCTTTGGTCATGCACAAATAATTGTGGAACCCCTGACCTGTTTACCACTGGCCAGTGTTCTCTGTCAGACACAACACACTCGATATATTAATGCTATAATGATGGGGTCTAGGGCGATTTATTAGAATGGTTATTGGCACGCTCTCGATGGTTCTTGACACGCCCCCAATTTACGCGAACATGCAAGTGTACGATCTCTCACGTGAGAATGAATCAATAGTGACATAACACCAAGCAGACACGTCGTCTATCGAGTCGATATTATTTACAGCTCCGCCCATTGAACTGATTGTATAACAATTCTAAACCTCGATCCAGCAAAGACGGATTCGTCATCTCAGGTCTAGCTTCTCTAAACCGGGTTTAGCTGAACGCGTCGAGTCATGTGGTTTAGTTGTCGGTTTAAGATTATAAAACGCAGACAAATTATCACAATTGGAAAAAACAACATATCTTTTACTTTACACGTGTGAGCGATATATAATATAATGCCTATGCTACACTCCTGATGCGTTATTGCTGGTGATGTTGTTGTTGTTGTTGTTAATGTTTACTCGCGGCAATTACGGCGGGGATAAGGATGAAGATTATGGTATCGACACCAATATTTTGTTTTTGCATGGTCTACAACAATGTAGCTCGTGTATAGAAAAGATACGAAGCTGAGTGTATGATGCAGGTGGTGAAAACAACGGATGATGCTGATGACGACGTGGTGGTGATTTATATGACACTACTGACGATGATGGTGACGATGACGATGACGATGATGATGATGCTGACGATCATGATGATGATGCTGATGATGATGAAGATGGTGCTGATGAATGGCGATGATAATGGTGATATTGATGGTGATGCTTATATATTGTTTTTGTATTCCGTGTTATTGTGTTATTTAATTCTCGTGTTGCACATATTGTGTCTGAGTAATAAACCATTACATCGATTAAACTAGAGATGACGAATCCGGTCCCTGGGTCTGCATGGATATATCAGTTGGCTTGTAGTCATGCAATGTCATGTATATATGACATGGTTCTCCAATATGTACCACCGTTAAGGTTGGTTATCCCTGTCGTCATGATGAGTATAGTTATAGGAAATGTTCATATAATAAATTCAACAAACAGTCATTTGTTGAACTTATTATCTGAACATTTGCCACCAATCAATACATGCATATAGGGTGCCATCTACACTTTCTATTGTCTGCTCATATTTCATGAACACCCCCCCCCCCCGAAGAACAATATACCATTCCCATGTATATTGTTTATAACTGAATGGGTGATTCAATTTAGCAAAAATGGGGTTATAAAATATATAATTAGAAAGGTTGTGCCGACCCCTATTTTGGATTAGTATAAGCTCTAATAGATACGACAACTCAACTCGCTCCAACCGGAAATGGGAGAATTCCAACATGCATGCAATTACGGTCGGGCCCAAGCATTTGAGCAAACTTAAAACCAAACAAATCTTGTTTAAGTTGAGACTAATTAACCTCGTAACAGCGAATGGCGCCTCCACATTTGTCAAGCATCACCTACAGAGTGGTATGTTGACGCAATAAAGCGGACGAAAGGATGATCATTCTCAAACAATTTGAAATGTCAAGAATTTCTTTAATTAATTGGCAAACAAACGAAAGTGACGAAGTTGTTTGCTGTTTCATCTACTTGCACCAAGTACACTGTTTTACACTAGAAAAAGTCACATGTGACTTCACGGGGTGAGGTTCATGTGGATAAATACATACATTGTGCTCTCGTGGGCATCATTTCGACATGCGTAATATCATAATTCATATGCGGTGCATGCATTAGTGTAATTTAATGCGAGGTTGGATTTTATCTCATTCTTCTCATGCATTTTAAAAGTCATAAAAGTCGTACAACGAATACTCGTATCTGACACTCATGTGAAATAAACCTGATCTGAAACAATTATTAACCCTATCCATGCTACTGTGTATATATATGTATTTAGTACGAACGTCCTGGTGAGTTCCAACGGGACATATAGAGATCCGCGGTTCCATATGACACAAAATTAGTCAACCCGTTGAAAACGAATACAACACATCGTATTAGAGAACACGGCGTTGGTTTTTCAAACTTTTGATTTAAAATAATTTAAATTTAAAAAAATTTAAAATAAGCCCAGAATGAAATAAGTCCAATATGAAACTATTTGACGAGGATATATTCACCAGAATATATTGAAGTAGCAGAATAAATATCAAAATATAAAAGAGTATGATCCATCTGTCATGCGCGAAGCGCACACGTGGGTTGGAGGCCCATTTGAGCAAGGGCCACAAGCCCCTACGACGCAGAATGAAGAAATTTAATTAAATAAATTTAAAAACATTCTTTAAATAAGCTCGTATTGGCCTATTTCAATATCAAATAAGCCAAATGTGAACCTATCTGCACGAGCAAATGTTGCAGCAGATGTGTACGCGCCATCCAAAATAATAACTGTTATAAGTCAACTATGAGCTTATTCCATAAAAACAGTCCAATATGAACCAATGTCAATATTTAAGTCCAATATGAACCTATATACACGAAACCCTTATTATATCATTTTTTTAAACCCATTACATATTTCCTTATAACTCACTAAATATAGTGATGAATAGGCGCGTGCGTCCCGGGATGCTTGGCATCGCGGCAACAAAATTACCTCGTGGATTAATCCTATTTCGAATAGTCGCGCGTGACATCATCACCATACATTGCAAAATGATTGCTTTGTTCATTAAGTTAAATTCTTGTCCAACGTCGTTGCAATAACAAAATAAGCACAAAACAAAGAGGAAAATTGGGGGACTATATATTTCGCCGACAGCCAGAGCGCGCAATATTGTCGCATACGGTTGTGAAGCGTCTCAGACAACGCCGTGCATGTATGCATTTTGATGCATTTTCAGTTTCCTTTAAAGATTTTGATTCGTTAAAAAGGCATACAGCTCTAGTTTTTTCATGTGATATACTCGTTATGTTGTGATGTAAGATTTTATGAAACTCGTTTTATAAATTTGATAAAGGATATATTGAAGTAACATAATAGATATTATCTTCGCTACAAAATACACATAATATTGTATCCCGGTATCGAAACTATACATTTCTACGAGCATTATGTAACCCCAAAAGACACATTGAAGTAACGAAAAATACAACTATGAACATGGTGTTTGGGTCCCAAACAAAAAAACAGCCATTTGTCACGTGACAACATGGAACAGAAAAGAGCGTTCAGTGTTATTCTATTCCTATAGTAGAGATGGTAGAAATAAAGAGAGCGTTTGTCCGACATCTGGCGAAAAATAGAAACGGCTGGAAAATGGCTGTGACTTTGGAAAGAGTTTTTCAGAGCATATGAATGAGTGAGTGGTTCGGGGGGCTAGCCCGGGATTCCCGAAAGGGCCGAGGGGCACCTTTCCTTAATCCCTCATTTTAAAGCCTGTATTTAGAATACCAAAAAACAAACAAAAAAACAACAAAAAAAGGTGAGCATTTTTATGATAGATGGTTATTTTTTCTTCTTTCTTTTCTTTTTTGGGTTTGCTTTTTCTGTTGAAGATTGTGGAGATGATGTAGGTGAAGGATTTCTCTGCTGATGCTGCTGTATGATATGTTGAACTTTCTCTTCTTGTTCTTTCTGGTGTCTTTTAGATTCAGCGATGGTGTTTTCAACAGACCGGATGACGTCTTCAACGGACCGAGTGGTGTCTGTGATGTTGTTGTTGCTGGTGGTGGAGCTGGGGGACACCGGGATGTGCTGGTACTCCGGTGTCCGTGGTGGCAAGCTGTCCAGTTCCACCTCGAAGCAGGCGGCAGGAACAGCAGGGGTGGTTTCCTGCTCCCTTCTTCCGCTTGCCTCGACGACGACAGCAGGGACCTCCGGCAGATCAACGGAGTCCCTGCTAGCTGGTGCGATGTCGCCTGTCTTCATGCAGGTCGGGTCGTCTGGGCGTCTCTCAGACAACTCCGACCTGCCGGCTGTGACATTGGACGTCGGCTGAACCACAAGGGGAGGGGTGACTGGCAGATCAGCAGTCACCCCCCTCTTCTTCCATTTGGCTCGTCTGGCGGCGTCCCTTCTTCTCCTTGATGGCGTCTTCTTCTTGGGAGGCCCCTTCTTCTTCCCACTCAGATGACAGGAGGCAGTCTTGGAGTTGGTGTCCCGGGCTTGCGAACTCTGGATGCCAGCATCTTCAGTCCGGAACTCCAGGCAAAGGGTCAGGTAGCCCCTGCTAGACTGGAGACTCCAGTTAGCAATGTCCACTACCGAACACCTTTGCACTGCGGCCAACACGGCGTCTGGGATTAAATCCATAAGCCTAATCCAAAACCGTCTCACTGGCGTTAAGCACGGGGCAGCTCAACCCGGAGGCGCGGCCACACGACTCACCCGTGCTCAACGCTCTGACAAAAGAGGAACTAATCAGATCGAAGCAATCACGACCCTTTCGCTCCACTCTCCTGCCAGAGAGAGCATATGAACCCGGAATTTCGTGTATTTATCGACCTATCGTATCCGTCCCTCCAATTACGAATTTAATAAATACAATTTCACCCCTCCGTCGGGGTTGTATCCCCGGTGTGGGGGTGTGGTGTTTCTATGGGGTATTTGTGTTGGGCCACTCACCCATGCCGTCAAATTGACCAAAGAGACATTTGTGGAGGTTCTAATGAGCCATTTGCCCGTTTAATAAATATATTTATTACATGATTCTACCCTTATTCCATTCAATAAACCCATTCTATAAATTGTGATATTAAACGTTCGTTTAATAACAGGAAATAGTGCCAGGTGACCTTTGACTTCCGGTTTGTGGTCTGTTAACATTCCATAAGCTATATACGTCTCAAAATACCATAGCTTCCAATATTTTTCCAACAAACTATTGTGAATGAAGAGTTTGAAAAATTATATCATTAAAAATACGCCAATATATGCGCCAAAGAGTCTTTATTTATCTAGGACTATTTCTTTACGCGGCAAACAACGAATAGTTACGCAAAACGTCATCGCATGTCTCATAGAAGCCGATGTTAGTTTCACGTCCCATTTGTTGATGTAAGTATGTTTTGTCGATGTTTTGAATCATGTAATAAATAGAATCTACAACTCGTCCCCAGTTTATAGCGGAAATTACAAAACTCGTCCAGTAAATTAGGTCTGGACCTCGCCAAAGGCTCGGCCCAGTCACCTAATTTACTGGACTAGTTTTGTAAATCCCGCTATAAACTGGGGACTCGTTGTAGATCCTCTATATATAGATTAGCTTGGAATTGACATCGCGGATGTAGTTCCCAGTGGGGTGGATATAGTTTATGGGGCCGAGTGAGCTCTACCCACCCACTTGGCACTATACCTGCGTATATATAGTACAATCTACCCTGATGGTACTGGATAATAATATTATTAGGTATTGCAAATATGAGTGGCATATATACAGTCTGGAGAAAGGAATGTTTGACCAAACTGTGTGAGTCCGAATATGTCGAACAAGGGTACTTGTGTCCCGTTGCTCCCACAGGTCCCAGAACAAATATTTACCCAACCCCAGTACGTAATACTTATTCATATAGAAGTATTGCTGGGTGGGGTCAGTTTTTGTTTTGGGGACCTGTGGTTGCAAACATAACACATATAGAAATAAGCTCTGGAAGGCACTACACCAAACACCATAAAATCTCAAAATCGTGCGTGTCATCTTGTCAACATTGTATATGCTTAAATGTTTGTATTGGGAGAGGGGCTTCATAAGTTGACAAAACTTGTGCCCTGATCCCTTTTGTATTATTATATACAAATAAAATTTCACCCCCTCTGGGTGGCACCCCCGGGTGAGGAGTGGTGTGTTTGTATGGGGTATTTGGTGGCCCGCCCATCCATGTCGTCAAATTAACCAAAAGACACATTTGTGCGAATCGGGAACAGGGAATAAGCTCTAAAGGTTATGTTCGTAAATAAAATATGTTTCAAGTCAAGGCCAGTATAGGTCCCGGGTCTCTCTCAGCGGAGAACATAAGGAATCACAAAACTCGCGTGCATACATGTACATATACATGTTCAAATTAGCGAAACTACCCATGCATGCAGTAGGTCGTCACTTACGGATGCTTTCTCCATGGTACATGTTTATGTGATATATTTTTATCAAAGTTTGTTTCTGTTTGTTATCTATAACAATCACTATACATGACATGACTGACGACATGATATTCTGTCCCGAATATTTAGTAGGATACAATTGCATTATTTTAATACTATATGTGTTTGTCGTATATGCTATATAGTCTAATATAGAATGTAAATGATGATCTCATAAACCAAACACGTACAAGTGAGAGGTCCTGGTTTTGAAGATGAGATCTCACAGCATTTAATTGCTACATGTTCAGGGCATCTGTTTTAATCCATTGCTATTTGGTGTGAATCTTATACACCGTGCATGGTATTAGGCCACGTGTCTTTATAGCGCACCTGCTATGTTGATAAAAGGCGGATAGATGTGGTAAGCGTCAACCGTCACAGGTAATTTATTGAGTCCACAAAAGGAACTCGTGTTGGTCTTTCAGAAGCGGTGAAAGTGGAACGAGGTTAAGTGTAGATAATAAATGGCAATTACTCTCAGTGAGTAGACATACCCCATTAAATCATCGTCAAGACACGGCGAATTTACCATCATACCCATAATACCCGCTCCATTTTCGCTTGGCGGCTTGCGCACACATCTATTTTGCGAAATGTTCATATTTAATATGACATTCATTCTGTATCAAACTTCATTATTATAATCGACAACAATTCGCGGGCGCATAAATATGTGTGCTTGTATGTTTATTATATTGAAATTTTGACAAAAGTTGAATACATCGGTACACCCTGCACCACATTTATCGGAGAATTGTTTTGAGATTCTACATGCATGTTTAGGATGACCTCTAGATGGGAGCTGTCGAATATGAACGCGCGACTTCGGATGAAAACCACATATACCGCGGCATCCATGCATTTACTCTGTGTGTGACTACTTTTAATCCTTTGGCACACCCTATAGACAAACCCCTCGTCCAATAGTCACAAACTGCATATATGTATCTTCGGGGTGATCACTATATAGATGGGAGACATAATTTTCCCCCGAAATTCGTTAAAAACATGAGCGCAAGAAGCCATCTTCGATTTATCATTTGAATCCAACGGCACACCTTGCATGCATGCAGCCGACATTTATTGGAGAATGTCTGAAATAAATATAAACAATATAACAATATAATCCTTTGAAATCCCTTCACTGAAACCTGTTTACTTTCCTTATACTGATTATTCTGAGACTGCTCAGCATAAAATTTACTCGTCTCCATGCACAAGTTGGGCTACAGTGTCATTGACACTTTCGTTCAATGTATCGATAACCCTGCGCACCCGTGTCGACGGTTTCGGAGATCCTGTGTATACTCATACCAATGTTTAGAGGATTCTGTGAATATACCACGCCTGGTAGGGGGGGGGGGGGTCATCCACTTTTTTTCATACACTAGGCCGGGGTGGGTGGGTGGTTCAGTTGCGAAAAAGTCACTTTTTTCCTGAGTGGTCGCAATTTTTTCCTGTTACAACATTTCTTCAATATAAATGCCTCAAAGTGTTCAGCATCATTGTTAAGGTGTGTATGACACCTAGGGCAGTGCTTAGGGGGGTAGTTAGTGTGGATATGGGCATGATGCTTCTCAGAAATCCAGATTACGAACCAACTCTCAGGAATTCGCCTTTTACATCCGATCACATTGCCATGTACCAATGCTACTGGTTCCAGATGAAAATGGACAGTTATGTAGCACATGAATAAACTTTAATATAAATAAAATGAAAAAAGCTATTCATTTATCTCATTAATATTTACTCATTATACCTGATCAGACCAGATGACTCAGTCAAAATTGTATCGGAACTTGGCATGGGACTGTAGACTGCAACAACGCATATCACTGAGATAATAATCTTGAGATGGTGGGACCCAGATAAAAGATTGGGCGAGCATACATAGACCTTGAATGTGTAGATATGGAGAAGGCTGCTAAGTGGAATAAACAAAATCAGAACAGATGAGTGAAAAGAAGGGAAAGAAAATATAATATAACTTAATATAATATGCAAGTCTAAAAATAATGTGCTGGTCATCAGCAAAATGATCGAAGTCTGCAGAGGGCGAATTTGGCGATACTACCCGGCATAGCATCAACAAATTCAACCTCTAACGACCTCATTCTATTTTGGTCTCGACCAACCATGGAGAACTAGCTACATATGAGGGTCACATATGGTGAATTTGGTAATGCTATAGCCCACTCTGCTGGGTAGCATCACAAAACTCACCCTCCTTGGAGCTTATTCTGCAGACTGCATATGACCGTCTTATTTTCAAGTTTCTATTTACACGCAGTGCATGTATTTGTATGAATGCTTGACCTAGGTCTGACCTTAACACAGTACCTAGCCCAAGAACTCAGCTCATGGAAATGAAAATTAGTTTTGTGATACATAGTGGATTTCAGCTGAATACCTGTATTGTTGGAGAGTTAATTACCAGGTGGTGTTGCCCTAATAATTTTTTCAAAAATCATAATTGACATAAATTCATGTGATACTATGGGACACATCTAAAGTTACACTTTCTGTGATGAAAAGAAGGTACACTAATGCTTTTATATTTGTTTACATGTATAATGAGCATTATGAGCTACCTTAGACAATATTTGGGGAAGAATCAATCAATAATTTACTGATCAGCACATGTATTATGTGTGTTATTTTGGGTTTTTCCAGGTATTTTTTTAGAACCTGTTTCGTGTTGTTACAAAAGTTGGAATGACTTAGAAGAACCAGAAATGGAAATAGGGTAACTGTAATACTGACCATCAAGCTTAAATGGTGTGATATTACAGATTTGGAGGTAAAAAGGGGGTGGGTACCCCGCATGAAATTGGAAAAAATATGTTTTCCTTCAAATAGGGGGGTGGTGGGTACACAAGAGCCGGAAAAAAGTTTGTTCAGCCAAATGTCATGTCACTTTTTTCCGACCCCCCCCCCCTGCCCCTGGTCAAGTGGGCCTGCAAATGTACAGGGATGGATACACGTGTCAACGTTTCGGTAATTTGGCGTATATGTACCATAATGGAGATCCTGCGTAACCAGGTAAACATTTTCGGAGATTCTGCTTACTCGTGTCAACGTTTTGGAAATCCGGGGCAAATATTTGAGCGGCTTTGATTGAAAAGTACCATATAATTAAAGGTAACACGCGTTCATGACCAATACAACATAAACTTTTGTCGGCTCAGCATATATACCCACGTAGGGGAGACCCGGGCAAAGCGGATCGCCCGGGCAAAGCCGATCACCTTTATTATTTCAATACTAGCAAATTATTCCGATTCTATCCGAATTTTAGAATAAGGTCGTTTCATGTTTGGTTAGTTTTTATACCTTTCCACAGAGAACTAGGTATACTAAAATTTTGTAGCCCAGTAGAACATTTTCATCGGCATTTTACGATTTTACCAAATTTGTAATTATAGTGCGTTTGCGCATATCGATTGCGCAGGTCGGTGGTCACATACCCATCTACCAGAACAAATGTTGTTGGTGTCTTCGGCAATATATATGTAGAATAAGACAATATGTCAATTTGCTACATTTGATAGGACACGCGCGTAATACGCCGGACTGTAAAAAGGTGTGATCTGGGCAAAGCGGATCGGGCAAAGCGGATCATTCATAACATGACTAACTTCCGGTACACATGCGTAGATTAAGTGAATTTGGACAATTTTTGTAAGATGGGTCGACAAAACTCGTGCCTTGTCGGAGCATGTCCTTAAATGAAAAACTTGAGCGTTTGAAAACACGCAATATTAATTATTTGCGATAAATATGTATAATTGTTATAAATAAAATAAAAGGCCGTCCGGCCACAGGGTCCCCCGAAAAAGTGGCTTCATTGGGGCATCAGCTTTTCTGAAAAAATTAACAAGAACCCTAAATCCGATACTAAATTTCAGAACAAAATGGGTGGATTGTACCCATATTCGAACTTGACCTGTATTTCGAGCTGATAAACACACATTCCAAATTTGGTTCAGATATGATCATACAAACTGAAGTTAAAATCCGGAAACCAGAAATTGACAGGATTCTAAGTCGAAAAAGGGCCATAACTCTCGCAAAAATGGGCGGAGCAAACCCATATTCGAACTTGACCTGTATATAGGGCTGGTAAACTCACATACCAAATTTGGTTCAGATGTCATCACACAAAAGTTATCATCCGGAAACCAGAAAATTACAAGATTCTAAGTAAAAATAAAGGGCCATAACTCTCACAAAAATGGGCGGAGCAAACCCATATTCGAACTTGACCTGTATTTTGGTCTGATACACTGACATATAAAGTGATCTAATAACCGTAACTAAAGTTATCATCCGGAAACCATTTCCGGACGGACGGACGGACACCGGCTATTTTAATAGTCCCCCGACAAAAAAAATTCGGGGGACAACTATAAAGCATATGAATAGTTGAATAGTATTGCATTTTCATAAGGATTCGTTTGCTGGTCCGCTTTGCCCGATGTGGTGATGCAAATCTGGCAAAGCGGATCAAAATTAAAATTCGCCATAGCAACCAAACCAATAGATGTATCTGAATGCATCCTACGTCAAATGTTATGCCATCATGATTATAAACTGACAGTGCTAATAATTCTGATTGCCGGTTGCATTTTGTACAAGAAAGTTAACCCTTACATGATCCGCTTTTCTCGGGTCTCCCCTAAATGTATCCCGGCTCATAAATCTCGTCTGTTGATCAGGGTCGATGTCCTTGACAATATAAGAAACGAACAAAGATCGGTCTACCCAGAGTTATGAATTAGGATAAGTCGATACGCTGATACGTATATCTAGATTAGTGGAATATGGGTTTGGATACAATTTATGAAGCATACGGTGATCCAGAAAGCCCCAAATCGTTTTGTCCCATTTTCCTGCTTGAAAGTGGTTACCGGGGCGTCACAATTTGTGTTGGTATCGGGTATACATCAAAGACCATTTGACATTCCGATCGGTATCTCAGCTATAAGTTTGGGATGATAACGGCTTGGATGTGAATATTTAGAAAGGGATGGCTCGTTTATTACATCGCAAGCCTGTGAAGTGTCGCAATGTAATGGAGTAACCGAATTTCATTTGGTGGCAGAGGAATGCCACGTGGAAAAAACTGTGTGAAACTAGAGCATGAGCTATTATAAAAATAAAATTTCAAATGTATATTGAAGTTAGTTAAAGGGGTACTGTACGCCATTTTCATTAAATTTCCGGTGACAACAACGATCTAATATCGATAATATATAGAAACATAAGTAATTTGAGTCGAAGATGTATTCTGTAAACGCACAGGTAAATAGGCTATCTTAAAATTTAATAATTTAAAAGTTAATAATTTGATATAAATTGAATTTATGACTGGAGCCATAAAATGGCGTCAATTAAATTACGAATTACCGTAATCAAAAATAGTAATTGAGGGATACTGGATTTTTAAACCGATCGCACACACGATTGCTTAAAATATTATGATGATACGGGGAGAACACTCAAGCCACTCACTGACTAGCGACGATACAATAACTTAAATGATTATATGGGACTAGTATGCATATAATATAACTTTTATTTGATTCATTTGGTTGAAAACTTTACAAAAATTACTCGACAACGACAATTTGTATTTTTGCATTCCGGTAAATTTGTCATCCGTAACATGACTTCGTACTCAACAGACTTTCAAATAATGGAAAAATTGTTACCTTATTCTCCGACTCGGAGACTATAGAAACCAACAACAACATGTGGCGTACAGTACCCCTTTAAGATTTGTATTATTATGTTATGAATAAGCACACTGTTTTTGGTATTTATGTTTGGCTTTGTTTTTGCGTGGTGCGTCGTGCATCAACGTGCATGGGTATAGTTGAACCGCCATACACTGCCCTACCCAGGCTTAGGGTATATATATGAAATTCATTATTCCGATGGAAACAGATACAAACATATCACCTCTTCTATTATGTAGTTCCATAGTCTCCTAGTGAAATTGGCCATATTTACTCATGCAGGCTTTTATTCACCATACTAAAACTATAACGGTCACGGGGTGTGGCTATATAGGGTCTCCGTTATAAAGTGTATATAATCTACTTTGAATCGCCTCCCCCTCTGAACCAGACCAGAACAAACACCCAACTTCGGGAAATTAATTTTCTATTTACATATGGATATGTTGATATTACAAGCCGGACACCCCCTTATGTATAATTGGAAAATTTCCAAATGTATATATAATGCCAATTTAGTCCAACTATTTGATCGAAATTAGGACAATATATGCGAAGTTGATCTAAAAGCAACAAAATTCACACTAAATCTGAAGTGAAATTGTCCCTTCAAGTCCATAAAATACAGAGTATGCTAGGAAAAAAATGGGTATCGGGATGTCACTTTCTGGGATTTTCACTTGTTTCAAGGGCTTCTAATTTTTCAAATGAATAAAAGTGACGCTGTAGTTTTCTGCTCACACACATTCCTTGTCATTTAATTATGCTTAGAGTTGCGGGGCGGTTCGTAACAAGGAAATTGTGGCACAAGAATAGCCATAAATAAAATTTTAATTGCATGGTCAAAATCGAATAACGTTTGTTAGAATTCACTTATATAGGTGGCATACATCCTTCATTAAAATTCGGACAGGGTTGGTTTTCGAAAATATTAATTAGTAGACGATATACACAAAATGTTGTCAAAATAACATGTTGGAGTTATCGCACTTATATATGTTGCCAAAGATACACCCGGAAATAAATGTGGGAGTCATGAATCATGGAATTAAATTCTACATGGCAGGACTGATTTTTGAACTAATACAAGATAGTCACAAACCTTATTCGGTAAAAATCACTTATCATTTTTCATTCTTCTAGCACTTCAAGTGTTTTCACTGTCACCGGGGATGTGGCTAGAGGGGGTGTGGGGTGTCTCACCCCCCCCCCCCCCCAGCAGAGAGCTATATTTTCAATAGTTGGAAATTCCTAATTTCAGGTAAAAACAATTTATTGGGGGGAATTTATTGTTTTTCGACCAATATTTGCATATGTTCCTATTTTTGGTCAAATTTTTTGACAGAAATGGTCATCAGTTGGAAATTTTCCAACCTTAGGGGGGTGACAGGTTGGAAATTTCCAACACTTGGAAAGCTTGTGTCCTGGTCCCTCCCCCGTGGCCAGTCAAAAACTTCTAGTTAATTTAAGAAAACAGTATTGTCATACAATTGGTCAACATTGACATTGGAATTGTCATCAGTTGGAAATTTTCCAACCTAAGTGGGGGTGTAGGGTTTGAAATTTCCAACAGTAGGAAGGCTTGAGGCTAGTCTAGATGTTAGGATTTTGCGATTTTCTTGTTCAGATTTCAAAATTTTCGTACACCGGGCTGAACCATGGTCGGCCCGGTGTGTCATTGCCCCATCTACATGGCCAATACAAAACTGCTAATTAGTTTATCAAAACAATATTTTACTACATTTGGTCAAACTTGTAGACATAAATGGTCATCAGTTGAAGAATTTTCCAACCTGAGGGGGAGCATGAGGTTTGAACTTTCCAACACTATGAAAGCTTCAGTTGAGGCCAGTCTAGATGCTAGGATTTGCGATATTCTTGTATAGTTTTCAAAATTTTCTCACACCGGGCCGAACAACCATGGTCGGCCCGATGTGTCCTGGTCTGTTGACGGTAGCTGTGTGCATTTGTCTGGAATTAGACCACTAGCTGTTTTTTTTTGGGCAATTTTCAGGTTAAAATATCTTAATGTTCTCATACTGGAAACATAGAAGCATGGCTTATGAATATATAGGAAATTAGGCCTGAGCATAGGTACAAGGGGGTGCAAATGGAATTATGCAAAAATTTGTGTTGGTGTGATGCCGACTCAAGGGGGGGGGGTGCAGCTGGAATTTCCCAAGGTGGTCCCTCCCCCTCCCACATCCCTGACTGTCACACACCTTTGATTGCCACAATTTCCCCCAAAATTATGCTGTGTGCACATCGTTGAGGACTCGCTTTATAGCAATTTTATTTGAAATACCACGACCAGCGCATACACAAAGAGTGATCCTCGGGCACTAATAACAACAAAATACAAGGTGTTAAGTATATTAGTTAATCTCATTAATCTACATGCCTGTAGCACAGGTATATGCACAATGCCCTTATTTGTCAATTGAACCATTTTGAGTACTGAACGCATTTTACGATTGGAATTTGTTTACTCACTACCATCTCTCGATGGTGTCCCACATGAATGACGATCTGGAATTACTTGATAATTGGACCAACTGATGCATGGCTTTTGTATCTCTTCGCGCATCTAAAACAAAAGCGATGTTATTGCAGGGCACACAATCAACTGGCAACCGCACCTCGTACCTCACACTTGGAATGATAAACTCTCTCTTCTTTTTTTCTCTCTCTCTCTCAAATCCAATATATCCTACCAAGAAAATCCCTCGACACAATGTTCAAAACCCATGCATGTCTCGCCAGTTCTTGAGTACGGAAGCTGCGACGGTTTGGGACCAAGCTCCAGATACTGAAAAATCCCAATACCAAACCAGACAAGGTATATATTACGATGGAATTTGAGTTGTTTCGGGACTCAACTAGATCTGCCTTGAACGATGCACAAAAGTTATGCTTAATGCACACCAAAAAATACAAACCCTCCGCATTCTTAACAGACCTTCTTCTACCCAGAGTTGCATGGTGGCACCAGCCGATACCCTCTGCGAAACTCGAGCTATATTGAAAAATACTTTTGCCAATAATCGAGACATTCAAAATATCATGCATTCCTATAATACTATAAAAGTTTGGAATTTATAGCAAACGGTATCAAATAATGAAAGTGTCAATGACACTGTAGCTCAACTTGGAAAGGGAATAATTTCATGTGTTACAGTCAATGGAGCGATTAGGGATGCGGAAAGTTGAAATATTTAAGTAATACTAGATTACCAACATGAAGATGTCGAATGACCCCCAAAATGACTCGTTTCCCATCTACATCTCAATGTCAACAGCCATGACAAATTTCATAATGATCCGACCAACGGTACGTTTTATGGCCGAATGACCCCAAAATGACCCGTTCCCATCTACATGTCAATATTAAAATCCACGACAAAATTCATAAAGGTACGACCTGTAGTCCGTGACACAGGAATTAGTCATGCAAAGAGTAAAATCCAAGATGGCTGCCAGTGGCCATGTTTTAAAGCCGAATGACCCCAAAATGACTCGTTCCCATCTACATGTCAATATTAACTTCGACGACAAATTTCATGATGATCAGACGAACACTCCGGCCTGTAGCCCGTGCTAATGGATTGAATTTTGAAATCCAAGATGGCCACTGGCGGCCATGTTTTTTTGCGGAATGACCCCAAAATGACTCTACATGTCAATGTCAACGCCCATGACAAATTTCATAATGATCCGACCAAAGGTATGACCTGTAGCCCGTGCCAAAGAATTTAGTCATGCAAAGAATAAAATCCAAGATGGCTGCCAGCGGCCATATTTTATGGCCGAATGACGCAAAATGACTCGTTCGCATCTACATGTCATTGTTAACATCCATGACAAATTTCATTATGATCTGACGAAAGGTACGATCTGTAGCCAGTGCCAAACAATTTAGTTATGTAAAAAGTTAAATCCAAGATGGCTGCCGGCGGCAATGTTTTATGGCTAATCGACACCAAAATTACTCGTTCCCATCTACATATGTCAATATTAACATCCATGACAAATTTCAGTAGGACCTGTAGACTGTGCTAATGGATTGAATTTTGAATTCCAAGATGGCCACTGGCGGCCATGTTTTTTTTCTTTCGAAAAACCCCAAAACGACTCGTTCACATCTACATGTCAATGTCAACAGCTATGACAAATTTTATAATGATCCGACCAAAGGTACGACCTGTAACCTGTGCTAAAGGAAATTGTTAACGAATCACTCACAGTCTCACACACACAAGCACACGGACGACGGATACCAAGCCATGGAAATAGCTCAAACTTTACAAAGTAAAGTTGAGCTAAAAATCAAATGACTCAAGTCTTCTGTTCTTCCAAAAAGTAAGATCCTGGCTTACATTCTCACATGTGATCGGCCAACAAACATTTTGCACTGCCGGCTGTAATGGTTGTGTGGCGATATAACTTGCTAATGACAGATCCTGCGCCTGTGGATTCCAACAAGAAATAATTTACTGAACACTTGTGGATACACGGTGCATTGTTATTAACCCAAAGAACTGAACTGATTGACAACATGAGATCATTTCAAATTGCTTCTCACAAAGCTCTTTTTCTTGGCGACATCACACTAAATGTCAACGATAATTTTGTTCTTCTTGAAGCAGCTTTAAATATTAAATTTATTATAAAATACTCCGGACCGAACTCATATTCGAAGATGACCTGTGTTTTGAGCTGATAAACCCACATACCAAATTATGTTTCGATGCGATATCCCAAAATATAGTTCTCATCCATGAAACTTACCGATTGAACATACAGACGGACGGACTGACAGACATATTCTAAGTGTCTAAAATGGGCCAAAACTCAGGCAAAAAATGGGCGGACCAAACCCATATTCGAACTTGACCTGATAAACTCATATACTAAATTTGGTAAAAATAAAGTTCTCATCCCGAAAAATACCCACCACACTGGGCACTAATATACCTGCAAATTCAATGACAAGATATGCTCTATTTTATTTCACCAAACAATTCGAATCTGTAGCATGCATACTACATGTACATAAACTGTGTCCTGAAGACACATTCACTGCCAGACTGTTCAAATGATAGCCCCTTCCCGAGAATTTAATAGAAATCAAGTACAACTTGTTTTACTGAGAACAAATGATTATCCCCTTTTCGATTAAAAGTTTAAGAGAAACATAATTGTCGCAAGAATGTCGTCAATGTACAATAATAAGTCAAAACAGGTAGCATTTAAATAGTCAGAAGTATTATGTGTATATTAAATGCATGAAAACTCCGAAATGGAACCGCAAGCACATTCCACGGAATGTTGCCACTCTCTTTGCAAGCTGGTGTCAATCCTGTGAAAATGAAAGTGTCAATGACACTGTAGCTCATCTTGGAGAGGGGATAATCTATTATATATTTTGGAAGATCTGTTTGTTTGTTTGTTTGTTTGTGTGTTTGTAATCGATGGACTCGAAAATGGCCCAGCCGATTTCGATGAAACTTGGTATGTGTGGGTATTTTCGGGTCAGGACCAACATAGGCCTATTAATTTGTCCGTGCGAGGTCAACTTTTCACGTGCCGAGGTCAAATCTGTTTTTACGCCGTTTTGCGCTAATATATTTCAGTTCGGTGCTTACAAATCGATTCGAAACAGCGCGAATAATAACATGCCAGTCATAATAATGACACTATGAGAATCTTTCGTGTTTCCTCTTTCCAACGATATATAATATGTATGTATCCGTTTTAGTTATCTGCCTCAATTATTAAGAAGAAGTGGTACGATCTTCTATCAGGGTAAAAACAATGCGTAACTTCTATGACGTCGTTAGAGGTCATAAAGTTAGATCACGTTAACTCTTCTCCGGCCGATGCATTTGACTGTTTCAGACGTCTTGGCGATATCTCGGGCACCGATGGTAATTTATCTTTACGTTGAAACTTGATAATTAATGAGCGTGTGTATATGAGGCGCGTTTATATACTTCAGTGGAAATCAAATCGGGTTAAACTGGCGGATTTTTACGGACGAAATTTGATGCATAGGGTATCTCGGTATCCGATGGGCCGATTTCCCGGTATCCGCTTGGCCGATTTCCACCATTTTTGGGGTGTTGGTCCACCTGACCTTGACCTTCAAAATGGTAAATTCAAGGTCAAATCGGGTAAAACCGGATGGATTTCGACGGGTACTTTTGTCGGGTACTTTTGTTCGGGCACTGTGTTTTGGACGGGTCAAATCGTGACCCCACTTGACCTTGGCCTTCAAAATAGACAATTCAAGGTCAAAGCCCGGACGAAGTCGGGTCACCTTCTAGTCTATTATATATTTTGAAAGATATGTGTGTGTGTGTGTGTATCTGTCTGTGTGTAATCGATGAACTCAAAAACGACCAACCCAATTTCGATGAAACTTGGTACGTGGGGGTATTTTCGGCCGGGGTTAACATAGGCCTATTGATTTGCCCGTGCGACGTCACCTTGACCTTGAAATCGGGTCATTTCAAGGTCAAACGCCCGAATATCACGGGATTTCGATGAAACTTGGTATGTGGGGGGTACTTTCTTATGGCGAGTCTCATAAGCATATTCATTTGCCCGTGCGACGTGACCTTGACCTTGAAATCGGGTAACTTCAAGGTCAAATCGCCAATTTTGATGGGATTTCGACGAAATTTGATACGTGGGGTTACTTTTGTCCACTGATTGTTTTGGTCGGGTCCAATCGTCACCCCGACCAGACATTGACCTTCAAAATGATCAATTCAAGGTCAAATCGGGTAAAACCGGATGGATTTCGACGGGCACGTTTGTCGGGTACTTTTGTCCGGGCAGTGTTTTTGGACTGGTCAAATCGTGACCCCACTTGACCTTGACCTTCAAAATGGACAATTCAAGGTCAAAGCCCGGACGAAGTCGGGTCAGCTTCTAGTCTATTATATATTTTTGAAAGATCTGTGTGTGTGTGTGTCTGTCTGTCTGTGTGTAATCGATGGACTCAAAAATGGCCCAGCAGATTTCGATGAAACTTGGTATGTGGGGGTATTTTCGGCCGGGGACGAACATAGGCATATTAATTTGTCCGTGCGACGTGACCTTGACCTTGAAATCGGGTCATTTCAAGGTCAAACGCCCGAATATCACGGGATTTCGACGAAACTTGGTATGTGTGGGTACTTTCTTATGGCGAGTCTCATAAGCATATTCATTTGCCCGTGCGACGTGACCTTGACCTTGAAATCGGGTAACTTCAAGGTCAAATCGCCAATTTTGATGGGATTTCGACGAAATTTGATACGTGGGGTTACTTTTGTCCACTGATTGTTTTGGACGGGTACAATCGTGACCCCGACCAGACCTTGACCTTCAAAATTATCAATTCAAGGTCAAATCGGGTAAAACCGGATGGATTTCGACGGGCACGTTTGTCGGGTACTTTTGTCCGGGCAGTGTTTTTGGACTGGTCAAATCGTGACCCCACTTGACCTTGACCTTCAAAATGGCCAATTCAAGGTCTAAGCCCGGACGAAGTCGGGTCACCTTCTAGTCTATTATATATTTTGAAAGATCTGTGTGTGTGTGTGTATCTGTCTGTGTGTAATCGATGAACTCAAAAACGACCGACCCGATTTCGATGAAACTTGGTACGTGGGGGTATTTTCGGCCGGGGACGAACATAGGCATATTAATTTGTCCGTGCGACGTGACCTTGACCTTGAAATCGGGTCGTTTCAAGGTCAAACGCCCGAATATCACGGGATTTCGATGAAACTTGGTATGTGGGGGGTAGTTTCTTATGGCGAATCTCATAAGCATATTCATTTGCCCGTGCGACGTGACCTTGACCTTGAAATCGGGTAACTTCAAGGTCAAATCGCCAATTTTGATGGGATTTCGACGAAATTTGATACGTGGGGTTACTTTTGTCCACTGATTGTTTTGGTCGGGTCCAATCGTCACCCCGACCAGACATTGACCTTCAAAATGATCAATTCAAGGTCAAATCGGGTAAAACCGGATGGATTTCGACGGGCACGTTTGTCGGGTACTTTTGTCCGGGCAGTGTTTTTGGACTGGTCAAATCGTGACCCCACTTGACCTTGACCTTCAAAATGGACAATTTAAGGTCAAAGCCCGGACGAAGTCGGGTCACCTTCTAGTCTATTATATATTTTGAAAGATCTGTGTGTGTGTGTGTCTGTCTGTCTGTGTGTAATCGATGGACTCAAAAATGGCCCAGCCGATTTCGATGAAACTTGGTATGTGGGGGTATTTTCGGCCGGGGACGAACATAGGCATATTAATTTGTCCGTGCGACGTGACCTTGACCTTGAAATCGGGTCATTTCAAGGTCAAACGCCCGAATATCACGGGATTTCGACGAAACTTGGTATGTGTGGGTACTTTCTTATGGCGAGTCTCATAAGCATATTCATTTGCCCGTGCGACGTGACCTTGACCTTGAAATCGGGTAACTTCAAGGTCAAATCGCCAATTTTGATGGGATTTCGACGAAATTTGATACGTGGGGTTACTTTTGTCCACTGATTGTTTTGGACGGGTACAATCGTGACCCCGACCAGACCTTGACCTTCAAAATTATCAATTCAAGGTCAAATCGGGTAAAACCGGATGGATTTCGACGGGCACGTTTGTCGGGTACTTTTGTCCGGGCAGTGTTTTTGGACTGGTCAAATCGTGACCCCACTTGACCTTGACCTTCAAAATGGCCAATTCAAGGTCTAAGCCCGGACGAAGTCGGGTCACCTTCTAGTCTATTATATATTTTGAAAGATCTGTGTGTGTGTGTGTATCTGTCTGTGTGTAATCGATGAACTCAAAAACGACCGACCCGATTTCGATGAAACTTGGTACGTGGGGGTATTTTCGGCCGGGGACGAACATAGGCATATTAATTTGTCCGTGCGACGTGACCTTGACCTTGAAATCGGGTCGTTTCAAGGTCAAACGCCCGAATATCACGGGATTTCGATGAAACTTGGTATGTGGGGGTACTTTCTTATGGCGAGTCTCATAAGCATATTCATTTGCCCGTGCGACATGACCTTGACCTTGAAATCGGGTAACTTCAAGGTCAAATCGCCAATTTTGATGGGATTTCGACGAAATTTGATACGTGGGGTTACTTTTGTCCACTGATTGTTTTGGACGGGTCCAGACCAGACCTTGACCTTCAAAATGATCAATTCAAGGTCAAATCGGGTAAAACCGGGTGGATTTCAACGGGCACGTTTGTCGGGTACTTTTGTCCGGGCAGTGTTTTTGGACTGGTCAAATCGTGACCCCACTTGACCTTGACCTTCAAAATGGACAATTCAAGGTCAAAGCCCGGACGAAGTCGGGTCACCTTCTAGTATCATATATTACAGTCAATGGGGTGACATGGAATATGGAAAGTTTAAATGTTTAAGTAACAGCAGAGAGCCAAATGAAAAATTAAAGTGTCATTGACACTGAATCTCAACTTTGGTAGGGGCTCTTATCAAATGTTACAGGTAAAGGTGATATGGGAATGCATAAAGTTGGCATGTCTATGTAATACTAAACATACATTGTATTTAGTCATACAAAGAGTAAAATCCAAGATTGCCACTGGCAGCCATGATTTTAACAGAATTCGGAGAAAAAAATGGTAATCTTCTATCTAGAGGTCACCACAAGATTCATTTGACGTTTGGTGACGATCTGATGAGATATGTGACCTGTATGGTGTGCTAAAGGATTTAGTCATACAAATCCAAATCCAAAATGTCTGCTGGTGGCCATGTTTTTCATTGGAAATTGTTCAAATTCAATAGCTCACATCTAGAGGTGATCCCAAACTAGTCCAAGTCTTCTCGTACTAAAGCCGGCTAAGATATTGGGATGGAGGTGCCGGCACCTCCATCCCAATATCTTAGCCGGCTTTAGTACGAGAAGACTTGGACTATCCCAAACATGCCTGTAAATTTTCAGAACATGTCGACAATAATTGTGAGCTGAATGGTGTAATGATGGATTCAAATTTGAAATCAAATATGGCGATTGGCACCATGTTTTTTTTTAACAGAATGCTAAAAAATGCTAAGCTCCCATCTAGAGGTCACCCTGAAGATCCATATGACGTTTGATGACGTATGGATGAGACATATTACCTGTAGGCTTTGCTAAAGGATTTAGTCATAAAGAGTAGAGAGTAAAATCCAAGATGCCCACTGGCAGCCATATGTTGTTAACAGAATTGGAACAAAATGGTAAGCTCCCATCTAGAGGTCACCCCTAGTATCCAAAGAAGTTTTGTAACGATCAGATGAGGTTGTGGCCTGTAGGTGTGACAAAGGATTTAGTGATGCAAAGACTAAAAAATCCAAGAGGGCTATCGGCGGCCATGTTTTTCATTGAAAAGCAGAAAAATGGTAAGCTCCCATCTAGAGGTCACCCAGAATATCCCTACGATGAAGTTTGCTGACAATAGGATAAGGGATGTGGCCTGTAGGTGTGCCACAGGAAATTGTTGACATCTACATCCACAACGGACGACCAACCCATGACAATTGCTCAAACTTTACAAAGTAATGTTGAGCTAATGAAGGCTGTACGACATGCCGAGGGATTTAGTCATGCAAAGAGTAAAATCCAAGATGGCTGCCAGCGGCTACGGTTTTCAACAAAATTACACAAAAAGTTCTAGAGGCCACCCGGAAGATCCATATGAAATTTAGTGATGATCAGATTAGGGCGTGCCAAAGGATTTAGTCATGCAAAGAGTAAATTCAAAGATGGCTGTCAGCTGCCATGTTTTTCATCTGAAAACGTTCAAATTCAATAGCTCCCATCTAGAGGTGATCCCAAACATGCCTATAAATTTTCAAAACATTTCGCCGATAATTGTGAGCTGCAGGTTGTAGCCGATGAATTCAAATATGAAATCCAAGATGCCTACTGGTAGCCATGTTTTTTAACAGAATACGGAAAATAAATAGTAAGCTCCAATCTAGAGGTCACCCCGAGAATCCATACAAAGTTTTTTTATGATCGGATGAGGGATGTGGCCTGTTGGGTGTGCCCAACGATTTGGTCATGCAAAGAGTAAAATCCAAGATGGCTGTCGGCTGCCATGTTTTTCATCAAAAATCGTTCAAATTCAACAGCTCCCATCTGGAGGTGATCCCAAACATAACTATAAAATTTCAATACTTTTTATCATAATTGTGAGCTGCAGGTTGTGTCGATGGACTCAAATGTGAAATCCAAGATGGTCCAAAAAATACAGCAGGTAAGGTCCATCCATTATCGAGATGAGTTTGGCAACTTGAAACTGACAGATTTATGCGCAAATGTTCCAGAGTCGCTTATCAGAGCATCAGCTTTGTTAAATAATAACACAGCCCAATATTGGCAAGCCTTTTAGTGAGATTTCATTATCTAAATAAGTTAGAAAACAAATATCTATTGACACATTTTTAGCTGAAAATCCACAACTGAAAACTTTCATTTTGACGCTTTCTATATTAAATACTCATTGACGAGTATTTCCCTTAGGAAATGTTTAGATAATAAGTTTAACAAATGACCAACTTATTATCTGAAAGTTAATTGACCATTTCAATCAATACGTTTATAACTGAATGGGGAAATCCATTCAGGATAGAAAGGGTTAATTGGAGATATTGAAACATTTAAAGAGTTAGAAGCCCCGAATGAATAAATCTTTCAAATGCAAATCTTATTTAGGAATTGACTTTTTCCATCATTTTATGTCTTTTGATTGGCCATCGATACATAACATGCATTATCATGTACTTTACTAGACACAAGATGATATAAATTTTATACATTCTTGTCCGTGTGGATAAAGAGATGAAAAATAACAAATTCAGTTTTATAATCATCAGGATCCTTCTATTATCAAAATACCACAAACACAATAAGAAAACAAAATCATCTGGTACATATACAAGTAAAATAGATCAACAATATATTACTTGCATACAGAATAAATGCATCAAGCATGCAGGTGAGTAAATTATCGTTTACTGTAGCCCATTTCTTTAATTTGTTTCTCCGGTATGTCAGCTCTCCGTAAAATTTCTGCAACCATCTTCTTATTTTTGTCACCAGTGTTGTACATCTCACTTCTATCAATGCCTACATTCTGAAATAGAAGGTGTGTTATATGAATATAGTGGCGAGAAAAATTAGCTGAAATTTAGAGTTATATGCAAGACATGTACTATTGTATTAGCACTATAGCTAATTTCAATAGCTGTTGCCACTCATTGTAAATTTCACAGTATTGTTATCATGGAAGATTAATATGACTATAATAGTCCTCAAGGTGAACTTTTAACCCTTTCAATGGCGGGAGTTGCGCTGTCGATGCATTAAAGATCCTGTGCCAGTGCATTCTCTTATATATACATGTCTCCTGTATGGAGCCTCAGATATAAGAGAATGCACTGGCTTACAATGTCAAGGTAAATATTGTTAGGTCAATGTATTCTCTTATATATGTGAGGCTCCCTATGGGAGACTCACATATATAAGAGAATGTATTGGCACAGGGTTTTTGCTAAATTTCAGGAAGCTCCCTCCAGTCATGGAAGGGTTAAAGGTGGCAACTGATAGCAATTTTTTTCAAAAAACCAATCTTCAATAAACAAAGTTATATCTTCAATCTAGTGGTATCTTTGAAAAGTTAGAGCACGTAAATAGACATGGTCCATTTGAATCTCAAAACAATGTGGACAAAATTTGAAAACAGAGATAAATTAGGTCAATAAAAACATGAAATACCGATCTACAAACTTTATATGCTTTGAAATATTTTTCAAAAATCATCACTATTAAGTCAGATATTTTTATTCCTTTTTTAATTTTTCGCACAGAAGCGAGACAAAAGCACTTCATTTTCACCAAATTAAGAATAGTATAATAATAAACATTCTTTTTTGTTTCTGGCTGAATAAAGTCCCAATTTTCCTAAATTGTATGACTCAAGTCTTTCTGTACATGCACATGGCATATAATTTCCATACAAAAGAAATTAAAATTATTGACCTATTTTGATCCCCAGAACTGGACTGGGTTCGCAACAAAAGCAATCCAGGGCTTAAAATACATTTAATTTTGCGAGAATCAAATGCCGAATCAAGTTAGTCATAAAGCACTGAAAATGGAAAAGTTTTGCGAGAATCAATTCGGCCTGCAAACATAATTTAAGGCTTGAAATCACCAAGTGTAAAAGATATATGTATATAGGAGGTACGGCACAGCAGCAATGTTATATATTTATGCCTCCGAAACATGGCGAGCATTGCTCTTAGAACATGCTTGGGACTATACAACACACCAGGCGCCTACTTTTGATATCGACAATGTGCTCTTTTGCATGCATTTCCCCATATAAAAGTTGATGCACCCTCTCGCCTATAACTTAGCCTCAGCATAATATAAAAAAAATATATAATTTGTGCATACTGGTACCATACTGGTAAATGGTGAAGTGTTTAACAGAAAAAAGAACCTTACTGACAGAAGGTGAATGTAATCTTATACCATAACGACTTTCATCTTAGAAGTTTTTTTTTTCTTTGGGGGGAGGGGAGGGGAGTGGGCTGGATTGAACTTGAAATTATCAAGAAATGTGTTGTTTCTTTGAATGTATGTAATATATGTTAACCATATGTATGTAATTTTCTATCAAAGACTTAGTAAGATAAAGAAAAACAACGTTCTAATTTGTTTGCAGGCAGATTGGATATGTATTTCGTTGGAATAGTTCCATTTTAAACCTTGTTATTATTATAACTGTTGGCTGAATAATAGATTATTCAATTAAATATTTTAAGTATGACCATCTTTCTGTGAATTGTTTATATCGGCCTTGGTTATAATAACATATACGTTCAGCAAGGTAGTATGCCTTTAGTTCTCTTTGCAAGCATAGATAATTTGGTATGTGTTCATTTAATTTTGACCTATATATATGGTATCTGGTAATTAGAAGTAAAAATTGTATCCACGGTTCAAGGTTTTTCTCTGGTGTGTTGCTAAAAATAGCTATTATATTATTTAGTTTAATTCTTTGGCTTGTTAGATTGTATACCCACATCTCTACAGTCCGCCAAATTTTTTTTATGATATGACATTCCCAGAAGATATGAAGTATTGTTTCGATTTTGTTTTTACAGAATGTACATGTATCTTCATCTTGGATGCCTATTATTTTCAAAAATTTATTTGTACATAGTATATGTGTGTTAATTCGATATTGAAACCATTTAAGTTTTGTATCTGTAACATTGTAAAAGGGACATTTAAAAACTTCTTTCCACCATTCCATGCTATATGTTTTGTTTAGTTTATCCTCCCATTTAGCTATTTGTTTGCTTTGATTTTCATATGGGATCATTATCTTATATAAAAAAAATTTGCTAGTTGTATTTAGAATGTTTTTTAATTGGAATGGAATAAATGGATAATCCACAGTCATTTTGTTATCACATTTCTTTAATGATTTTTCGTAGTTTTTTATTAATTTTACTATTCCATGAAATGTTACAAAATCCAATTTTGATTTATATTTTAAAGTAAACTCATTGTATGACATGAAACTCCCAGATGGGATTTTAAAATCTGAAATAGTTACTATCCTTTCGGTCATAAACATGTTTATTCGTGGTTCTACAAATTTGGCCGTGGCATTAAAACCAATCAATGGTAGGGTATCAAAGTCTATCTGACTTATAGGATGTAATTTATTACAGTATACCATCCATGTGTTAATTACATCTCTCCAGAAAGGATTATCAACAGCTTGAGCATGCTTCTTTAAAATAGATGGGGTCATTAGGTACCAACATGTATTAAATATGGGGGCAGAATTTTCAAGAATGATAGTCCATGATGTATCTTGAACTATACATCTTTTAATCCATGATATTTTCATTGAGTTCATAAATCCATTTAGATCAGTCATTGCACATCCACCATTTGTATAATCTTGTATAAGTTGTTTCCTACTAATTCTATCTGGACCATTCTTCCAAACAAAACCAAAAAGAGTTTTATTTAGTTCTTTAATGAATTGTGCTGGAGGGTTTGGTAATGCTAGGAATAAGTGTACAATTTTTGAAATAGCTAGGGATTTTACTACAGTTATCCTGCCTAGTGCAGTCAAGTTTCTTCTACCCCATGTTGAAAGTATGTTTTTTATTTTATTTAATCCATTAGAGAAATTTATATCGATCATTCTGTTAATATCGTGATTAAATTCAATACCCAATATTTTGAATGTTTCCGGATTCCATTTTAATTTCCACCTGTCACAAATAGACTCTGTGCAATCTGATTTGGTACCTATCCAAACTGCCTGCATTTTATTGTAATTAATTTTCAGTCCTGAAACGTGTTTAAATTTATCAAGGATATACATGGTTGCTTCCAGTGACTCGGGTGACCCGTCCAAAAATATGGATGTATCATCAGCGTATTGAGATATTCGTATATTTTTATTACCAACATTGATTCCATTAACTGTCTGAGAGTTTCTTACCATAATACCTAGAATTTCACCACATAATAGAAATATATATGGGGATATAGGATCGCCTTGTCTGCACCCCCACTCTAAGTTAAAAAATCTGGATATCTGACCATTCATGTTTATACATGACGATGAATCACAATAAAGGGTTTGTATATAATTGATGAACGTTTGACTAAACTTGAAATATTTCAAAACAGCGATAATAAATTTCCAAGAAATCGAATCAAACGCCTTCTCAAAATCAATCATTAGCATAAGTCCAGGTATTTTGTTTTTCTTTGTAAATGACATCATGTCCATCATAAGCCTTATGTTTTCCCCAATATATCTACCGGCTATAAATCCAGTTTGATCTGGATGTATTAATGTAGGTAAGAACTTTTTCAATCTATTTGATAACACTCCAGTAAGTATTTTGTATGTTACATTTAAGAGAGAGATCGGTCTCCAATTTTTAAGAAATTGTCTAGGTTTGTTATCTTTTGGTAACAGTGTGACAATACCCTGCCTTTGTGTAGTCGACAGCTTTCCTATACTTAAACCATAATTCATTGATCTGACCAGGTAGGCTCCCACATCAGTCCAAAAAAATTTGTAAAACTCTACACTGAAACCGTCATTTCCCGGGCATTTATTGTTTTTCATATTTTTAAGATAATTAAGCGCTTCACCGTATGTAATGGGATTATCCAAGTAGTCACAGTCATTCTGTGTAAGTTTTGTTACATTTTTTTCCTTTATTTCATTCACATCTTTAAGTATTGCCTCAACATCAAGAGGTAGACTTTCATCGTCTTTATTTTTATATAGAGTTTCATAAAACTTGGTTGTTTCATCTAATATTTCATGTTGTTCATATATTGTTTCACCCGTCTCCCGTTCGAGCTTTTGGATTATTTTAGATGTAAAGTTACGCTTTTCTAAATTTAGAAAATATTTTGAGGGTTTTTCACCATCGCTTAGCCATCTTGCTCTTGATCTAACAAAAATGCCATTTAATTTCTCTTCTCTCAATGTTTCTAATTCATGTTTTATTTTTTTGCTTTCTGCTAACTCAGTTTCTGTTGGGTTAACTATTTGTTCTAACAGGTCTATTTTAGTTGTTAAGTCCAATTCTTTACATTTTCTTTTTTTTGATAGATGAGCACAAAAAGGTATTGATGCACTGCGTATTTCCATTAGAACCATTTCAAAAAATAGTTGGTCATTTATAATAAATTGCACTACATTTTGGTCTATTTCTTCACTGTTTCTTGTTGTTGCATATTGGTTAATAACCGTTTTTATTGTGTCCTTCACTAACTGTATATATTCCTTATTTTTCAGCAATGAATTATTAAATTTCCAGAATCCTCTTTCTCTCTTAAAATTGTTAAATTTTAGTAATACTGATATTGCCGAATGGTCAGTTTTATATCCAGGTAGTATATCACAGTTTTTGACAGTGGGTATCATATCTTGTGAAATTAGAATAAAGTCTAATCGAGCTTGTTTGGTTGGGTTAGTTCGGCGCCATGTGAACCTTTGGGTATCAGGATTATTTTTACGCCATACATCAATTAGATTTAATTCATCAATCATTTTAATAACTTCGTCTCGTGCATGTGGGTTATTTATATTAATATTTTCATCTTAAAAGTTGGCATAGGTGTTAAGTGACTTCATACAAACTGTATCATAGGACTTTTGCACTGATATCGACAATGTGCTCTTTTGCATGCATTTCCCCATATAAAAGTTGATGCACCCTCTCGCCTATAACTTAGCCTCAGCATAATATCAAACTGCGCATAATGGATACATGATGAGTTCATTGTTTCTCCCATACCATAATAATCACCAAATTTGGGGGGATCTGTGGGGAGACAGCAAAATTGATCAAATTCAAATCAAATTTTATGAATACATATACATCGGAAGAACATGCCTATGCTATGCTCAGCTTGGATGTTACTATTTAATTGCTAATTAAAACGATGCGAAATAGGGATGAAGATGAGTTGTTAATGGTGATAGACTCTACCATGGAAGATGAAGCAACATCAATTTGTTAGTCAGAGCCATTGAATTCTCTCAGGATATGGTTTGGAGCCATCGAAAATTGAAAGTGGGAGCCAATGAAACACTTTTAGTTTGTCTTTTTTTATATCATGACCAGAGGTCGATCACATTCATCGTATGTTTAACCCATAACTTCGACCATACCAACTACAATAATCGAAACCGTTAATCTAGAACAGAATATATAATTATTCACAATGACAGGCCTATAGTGCCTTTAACCAGGCCATCATGAAACCAGTGAATATACACCTGTACACATAATGTGAATATGATTAGAAAGATATATTGGGGGCTGCCATCATTAAGCTGGATATGTATAAATATGAGACTGATCAGATAAAGTATTTCTTTGGATCGCACATGTTCCTGTCATGGTTAGAGGTAAGGTTATTATTTTGAAAACCAATCAATCAATACCAAAATCTATACAGGTTAAAAATCTGCCATGATTAAACTGGATGTGAATTATGAGAGTACTCGGTGAAAAAATAATTGAGTTATCAAATTGGATAGCATGTGTCCAAGCAATGGGTGGATGGGGATAGTATTTTTAAGCAGATCAAACAAATGACCCTGACTATACAGGTCAGGGGTGCTTCATCATAAACAGTGCCATGAATATCAACACAATTGAATTACAAATATTTGAGTTACCAATCAGATAGCTTATAAATGTCAATGGTTCAGTGCAAGAGATTTATATAATATTTCCCAAACTAATCAACAGGTCAACACAAAATACTTCATAACCAGAATCTATCTAGAGTGGAGATGTACAACATGACAGAAATAACGGTACTTTTTCTCAATAGAATCAGTTTTCCCTACCAGCATCATAGCAATTCAGCAGTACCCACCAACATCTGAGTAAATTAGCAGGACCAATTGACAAGGGGTTGTTATTTGATGAATCAGATAGGAGCACAATGCTAGAGATAACATATGTTGTAAACATATCTGGGGCTGCTCTAGCCTTAACCTGTCAGGTTGATTAATGAGCTTCAAAATATATCTGATAGTGTAACATTTGGTGTGCTTGTCCTAAATACTAATGCTGATGTTTTTTTAAAATTATGATCTATAAACACTGTGGTAGTCTGGATTCATTTATTGCAGACTACCTATAAAAGCAGATGCATCCAAAGATATTAAGTAACCCAGGGAGCAAATTAACTGATATCGCATCGCAATTTGCTACCCAAATTTGGATAATAGCTATGCAATTTGGTATGAATTTGATATGATTTTAGAACAATGCGATCTAATCATGTCAATGGGAGGTTATTTGCTAATCAAAATTTCAAAAGTAATTTGCTCCCTGAAGTAAGCATATTTTCAAAACAAGACATCACCTCTAATGGTATAAGAATATACAACAGGGAATATTGAGTGTTTATTATTGTTTATGAACCTGGTTCAAAGCAGAAGGGTTAACTTACTATGTTCAGCCCGGTTGAAACTATAAAGTTATAATTTAGACAGGTATATTTGTCTGCTTATTGCATTTCAAACAGATAATTCCAATTGGCTAGCTGGCAATAATTGGATTATTGATAGCATGCATCTATGTGATTGATGGAAAGACTAAATGTTAATGTTTTCTAAACAGATTAACTGATCGTGTTTGATCCGATTATAAAGGAATCGTTGAGCCCCTGTGGAATCTATCTGAACTAATAGACCAATGAGAGTAGTAAATAACGATCGGCCGATCACGATCGGCAGATGTTTAACCCATACCTTGGCGATAGCGATTAGCTATTTTCATAAATCCTGACACCAACCTTTTCAACAATTCACACCTTACTATTAAAGGTACTCGATCCGATTAAGCATCCCTCAGTTACTATTTATTTGGCTTCGGGGGTAAAAATATTTGATTCAAATCGAGGAACCCATTCATCAAAGCTCAGAGTGAGCTGATATCGATTTTTAAAATCTATTATTTTTAACCACCTGGAATATTTAGTGGCGCAGTAAAAGTCGATGAGAAGACCAAATAGCAGATGAAGATGGATAACTCTAAAATCAAGTGGCTTTTTTGTGTCAGATATATGACAAACCGGCAAAATTTCATTGTACAAAATGTTGATAAATAGCAGGTTTTGGGCAATTTTATACTATAGTGGACTGTGGTTAGCATTATTTTTGGGCAATTAATCGATTCTGATAACTGAAGCGGCATTTAAAAAAAATTGTTGTTGTTGGAATCTGATGATATGGGGACCATCAAATCGGATTGAGTACCTTTAAGTTCACAAGTGGCATAAGACTTATTGGGCACCTTCCATATGAACATGGATACGGCATTCGATTTCAACCTATTAGGTCACTTTAAAATAGATATATAGTCTAATAGAGTGATAAAGCTATTAAGCTCAGTCCATAGTCAGGCAGAAGAACCATACATAACAGTTAAAGATAAAATAGTTAAAAAAATTAGTAAAATATCATTGAAAATGATTGGATATAACATACTTTAATGCATAATTATGAGATAACTAGAGGTGGGATATGAGAATGGTCAGATTGAAGATATTAGAGTCATTACATTGGATAGCATACTGTATGTCTATGGAATGGGTGGGTTAATTTTGTTAATATTTTAAAGCAGCAAATAAACCAAATGACCCTCTATATGCAGGTTAAGGTGTGTTATCATAAACTATGACATGAAATAGAAATATAATCAATGACAAATATTTGAGTTATAAAATCAGATAGCAAGGGGTTAAAAGTTAACCACGTTAATGAACTGATCAAAATAGTCTATAAATGCATGTAATTGGATTTAGACGCCCATACAATAAGTCAGTCTCAAGAATACAAGCAACGTTATTATTATCCTGCACCCCAAATGCAATAGAGGGAATTTCAAAATAAGACATTTCCTCTAATGTTTTTATAAATCCTTACTGAACCTGGCTCAAAGTGAAAGGTATAATTTAATATCTGCCTATCGGATATCATGTGTCTATGGAATGGGTTAATTTTAATCCCAAAATCCATGCAAGATAAAAGTGGACCACCATCAACCTGGACATACAATCAGAGAATGATCAAATGAAAAGCATCAAAACCATATGATGTGTGGAGAGGGTTAATCATTTTCAAGGACATCATATGATGGAACTAAGAGTCTTATAGAGTGTACATTAATTAATGCCATTGACCTGTTTCAACAGGGGGATTAACTTAATATTGCACAGAAGACAGAACTTGAGTCATCAATCAAAGTTTGACAGATGATAAACAGGTCTGCCAGGCACCAGTGTAGAGGGTGTCCAATAGCTTTTAATTGTCTCATTCCAATAACACAGTTCACAGTGCATGGCAACAGGTATGAATTATAAAGGGCCATAACTCTGTTAAAATATATCGGATCAAACCCATATTCGAACTTGGTCTGTATTTAGGGGTCAGAAATTCATATACCAAATTTGGTGTCGATGAGATGAAAAATGTTTGAGTCATCCTGGCTTGGATGAATACTATTTAAAAACAAGAGTGGAAATGGTTAACTAAACAATACCAAAATCCATACAGATGAAGAACGTGCTAAGAAAGACCTAGGTAAGAAATATGAGGCAGATCAGAAGAAAATTGCTTGACTTAGATGCATCGGATAGCATGTGTGTGAAGGGTTAATTATTTTCTAAACCGATCAACCAATTGATACCAAAAACTATACAGGTGAGGGGTGTTGCATCTAGGGGTGCCACGATTAATCGTATAATCGATGAACCGTTGATAAAGCCGATAATCAATTACCATTTCCATCGTCGATTAATCTGTGTTATTTATATCGGATGTCAGAAGATGCCGGGTATTATTGAATACCGTGTTTATTTTACACAGTTCTATCTACAACCGAGGTGTTAACATCCTTTGATCGTGTACCAAAGAGATTCCAATAACATGAGTACTACTGATATATGTTGCAAACAGTTGGCAGTTCATTTGATGATGCAACATGGTTTCTCGTCGGATCGTTGTCTATTCTACAAATTGGCCGCACTGCAGATTTGAGCACATTGCGACATCGTTGTATATTTTAATATACTTGAAAGGTGGCAATATGTCTTTGAAATGTGCCAACTGTCACCGTGTTCAATGAACTGAATGCACTCGCCCTTGAATCTGATTGGACCAATGGGAAGTTGATTGACATTCTCTCTAAAACCAGGGAACCATGTACATGTATATATGGCATTTTAATCAGTGATGTTCTCCCCAATTGCATTGCAAGTGTACTTTGTTTGGATATTATAAGTAGAAATGTATACTTAGAAGTTACTAGTAAAGGCTATTGCATAGCGTGTGGTGAATGCTGAATGAAACAGACTGTTATCAAATACTTAAAATTGTTCTGAGTCATGCAATTTGCAGGTGGGGCACACGTTTGTGATTGTTAACCACGCTCTGGAAGTTTGATGAAACTTATAGTTTCCATAACATTTGATTCCTTTATTTACCGTAGGAACAACCGGCGGTCCATTGTTCATTCCTACTTTTGTATTGCTTGTTTATGTATTTGGCTATTCCTAAAACTTAAATTAATCGCTATGTTCGTTCTAATGAACTCACAAATATTATAACCATAACATCGCTGAGAACTGTGCTGGTATTCAATACATTGTGCTCATTAGTCATTAACAGTGGTTTATGATGCACTTTATTAACGTAAAAATTACATCAGCCAATGTCTCAAATGACCAGCGACCAGTTATTGAGTTAACGAGCACACAGGCAATAGGCCATATTACGGTATACTTCCACTGATGTTATTAATATTAGGTACAATTAATCGATTATAGTCGATTATTGACGACCGATTATCGATTATCAAAATCAATAATCGTGGCACCTCTAGTGTCATCATAAACCTACATATCAAATATGAACACAATCAGACTAAAATTACTTCGTATTTTTTTGGGGAAAAAAGGGTCATAACTAAATAAATCGGATCAAACCCATATTCGAACTCGATATGTATTTTGGTCTGTGAAACTCACATACCAAATTTGGTTCCAATGTTTGAGTTATGGCAGAATGCGTGAATTCTAAGTCGAAAAAGGGCCATAACTCTGTAACAAAAACTCGGATCAAACCCAAAATCGAACTCGAGAAAACCCATATACAAAATTTGGTTCCAATCGGATAGAAAATGTTTGAGTTATCGCATTACTCGTAAAGTGTCTACGGACAGACAGACGGACAGACAGACGAACGACGAGTGATCAATCCGGACAACGACACTATGTTTACCATACTATGGTATGGGTAAACATAAAAATATCAGGCAATACATTTCTTATTTAATACCTGTTCCTTAATAACCTATTTAATTGCAGGTGAAGATCCCAGCTCAAGATTACATGATGTAGATGACTTGTGTGATTGGAACACAAATTACAAATTAACAAAAGTTCAAATTTAAACTACAGTAATGCCCTAAATAATCAACTCCTTAACCACAGCAGAATTATGGGTAACTCTTCAGGATTTAGTCAGAAATATGGCTTGTTGCCATTCATCGGAAAGCTCTCGCTGAAAGCTTTCCGATGAATGGGAACAAGCCATATTTCCGACTAAATCCTGAAAAGTTACCCATAATTCTGCTGTGGTTAAGGACTCGATTACTTCGGGCATTACTGTACAGTATTAATATAGCAGAACTTTATACTGGTACCTTCTCTGTAGTTCTGTCAGTAGGTGGAATCACATAAAATAATGTAACACCTGTCATGACAAACAGAGCAGAACCCAGGATCTTTGAAACTGTAGACATGATGACCTATATATGTTCCTCATATTTCATCATCTGTAAGTAAAAAACAAAACAGAATGTTGAGCAGAAGTGAAATTCTGGTATCCAATTCCAGTTGATTTGTGGGGTGGTGCCAGAATGGCTGTTCAGTTCATAAAGAGATTACTGCTACCTAAAATGAAAGTCATCCGAATATTTGTGAAGTAAACATGATCACTCAATACTTACCGCAATTATTGTTCAGTCGACTCAAATATAGGATGTGAGATCCAATGACCAGAGTAATAATCATTTAAAGTGCATTGAAACTAATTTACAATGGAATGTGCTATATAAATACATTGATTATTATGGAATGATCAACATGTATTATTTCCCATGAATAGTTTTAGGTACCCTATGCCCACTATGGTTAACCTTAACAAATTATGGGAGTTGCTTGATTACTGTACTCAGCTTTTCATCATATTCTATAAAATCTCCAGTGTTCATGAAAATCTTTTGGCCAATTTTTTGGCCAATAGTCATTTTTTTTTAGCCAAATTAAAAAAATATTTGGCCAAATAAAATAACAACAATGGTTGCGCATCAAATGGCTCTGGTTGAGGTTTTTTTGCCCACAAGAGTGGTTCTGTCTCACCGAGAACCACTAAAAATGTACGAACTAAAAAACCATAACTCAGAACAAAGGGCCATAACTCAGGTAAAACAACTGCACCGCCCAGAACCGGTGTAACACGATATCCCCCCTGGGTATCTTCCCCCGCGGGGGCAAGATACCCCGGGGTATCTTCCCCCCCACCCTGGGTATCTTCCCCCCCACTCGTACATTTTTTTTTCCCTCACTTATTTTATATTATTATGGTAAGAAATGCCGAGAAAACTATTAAATTATTTTTTTTTTGGTTATTTCGAAGTTTAACCAATAATAGCATAAATATGTCAAAATATTACCTTATGATTCTATCGTTTAATTTGCTTTATATAGTCATGAAATGGCGAGAAAATAACTTTATATGAGCAAAATTTTATAGAGTAAAAATTTTGGGTGGGGGGGGGGGGGAGATACCCAGGCCTGAGTATCCACCCCCCACCCAGCACCTACATATGACAAAAATTAAACGTATGATTTTATTGCTTAATTTGCTTTATATAGTTATGAAATGGCGAGAAATGAACTTTATATGAGCAAAATTTGATAGAGTAAGAATTTGGGGTGGGGAGGGGGGGAGATACCCAGGCCTGAGTATCTTCCCCCCACCCAGCGCCTACATATGACAAAAATTAAACGTATGATTTTATTGCTTAATTTGCTTTATATAGTCATGAAATGGCGAGAAATTAACTTTATATGAGCAAAATTTGATTAGAGTAAGAATTTGGGGTGGGAGGGGAAGATACCCAGGCCTGAGTATCTTCCCCCCCACCCAGCACCTACATATGACAAAAATTAAACGTATGATTTTATTGCTTAATTTGCTTTATATAGTCATGAAATGGCGAGAAATTAACTTTATATGAGCAAAATTTGATTAGAGTAAGAATTTGGGGTGGGGGGGAAGATACCCAGGCCTGAATATCTTCCCCCCCCCCCCACCCAGCACCTACATATGACAAAAATTAAACGTATGATTTTATTGCTTAATTTGCTTTTTATAGTCATGAAATGGCAAGAAATTAACTTTATATGAGCAAAATTTGATAAGAGTAAGAATTTGGGGTGGGGGGAGATACCCAGGCCTGATCGAGTATCTTCCCCCCCCCCCCCCACCCAGCACCTACATATGACAAAAACTAAACGTATGATTTTATTGTTTAATTTGCTTTAAGAATTTGGGGTGGGGGGGGGGGAATACCCAGGCCTGAGTATCTTCCCCCCCCCCCACCCCAAATTCATACTCTATCAAATTTTGCTCATATAAAGTTAATTTCTCGCCATTTCATAACTATATAAAGCAAATTAAGCAATAAAATCATATGTTTAATTTTTGTCATATGTAGCCGCTGGGTGGGAAGATACTCAGGCCTGGATATTTCCCCCCCCCCCCACCCCAAATTCTTACTCTATTAAACTGTTCTCATATAAAGTTAATTTCTCGCCATTTCATGACAATATAAAGCAAAATAAACGATAAAATCGTAAGGTAATATTTTGACATATTTATGCTATTGGGTTGTGTGAGGGGTTAAGTTAAACTTCAAAATAAAAAAAAATTAAATTTTTTTTTTAATAGTTTTCTCGGCATTTCTTACCATAATAATATAAAATAAGTGAGGAAAAAAAATATATGAGTGGGGGGGGGGAAGATACCCAGGGCAGGGGGGGGGGGGGGAGATACCCCGGGAGATAAACTGTTACACCGGTTCCCCAGCCAAGGTGGCTTTTCACTGAGGTTTATTAATTTTATGATGTGGATTAATTCATAAGATGTCTTAATCTGGATTGTGATAACTAAATAAAACATGCATTAATATCATAGAATTTTGAAAATGGTTCTAATTTGTTTGAGTTATCAAGCAGGAGAAACCAAAATTTCGAAAATTTACAAAACTAACTGAGACAAATACAAAATGCAAACAAACAATGCCATTCCTTTAAAAGCATTCATTGTGGCATGTATACTATACCTCCATACCAAATTTCATTCAGATCTGACAACCCATGGCTGGGATATGCCAGATATCTGTTCGAACAGACAAAATGAAATGATTTCCAGATAAACAAAGAAGGATAACTTTAAAATGGAAAAAGTGAACAACATAATTTGCCCCTATTTTGTAAGCAGTCATGACGATGAACTTCCATACTAAATTTCATTTAAATCCTATAACCATTGGTTGAGATATAGAGGATCTCACATGAGTTCCTATTTTATACGGAATTTATCAACCGAGTTCACTAAATTCGATTTGAGCCGAGGTTTACCGAGGCTCAAATATAATTTAGAGGACGAGGTTGATAAATTACGTATAAAATAGGACGAGTGTGAGATACCTTTTATCACATG